>CM064528.1:37135652-37735652 GCA_032716605.1 Paralithodes platypus | reverse complement strand
GCAGAGCTAGTCAGCCAACGTATTATCGCTTGAGTTCTCACGAGATACTTGCCTATTAGATAGCCTATTTTGGAAAGGTTAACTTAGAATAGGATTGATTTATGTTTGTTGCACTTGTATATGCATTTCCCTGTGTGTTATTATTATTATTCCTGTTTTCTACTGGTCTAGGTAATGCTAGACAGGGGTAAGGCTTTTCTGTGTTACGAGTTGTTGTTTGATGCAGTGGTTAAGCGATAAACCTGCATACTCGTTTCGGTTCAGTGAAGCCTAGGTTGTCTTCGCGGCTGACTGTGTTGAGTTAATAATTTACAGTGCGTGAGGGCAAGAGCCTAACCACCCTGTATTTGATTAACAGTTTGTTTTTACTTTGTCAAGGAGCCGGGAGAAAACCAGATACAAGGGATCTGGATTTCTCAAAGTGCACTTGTCAGTTTTAACGTAATACTTTAAACAGTTGTGAGGACTTCGCTAGGCTACGAGCCGTTTTTGCTCAGTCACTGCTACCTTTAGCCCACAGTACCCCAGCTAGACTTTACTCGATTAGTAGATACAGAATAGTATTGAAGCTTTCCTTATGTATGATATTGTTTATGCACTATTGATTTCATGTGTTGCAAGCTTGGCTACTTTAGTGATTAGTGGCCCACGAGCACAATCCGAGTAGGCTATTGCCGTTGCATTTGCGGAGTACTTCTTTTTAATGTTTGCCATTTACTATTGCATATTCTTTTAATTATTCTTATGACAATTTAAACCTTTAATAGTATTTAATTGCCAGTGTTTTTGCTTATTGAATTACTGTTCAAAATCCGATACGTACTTCTTACGAGCATCCGAGAAGCATCTAACTTTTTCAGAAGATTCCTTGCTCGATGCTTAAGGACTATTAATTAACGTAACGTAATAGTGCCGATCCGAAGTAGAGGGTGGAGGACTTCTTAAGTTCTTAGTCAAGGGTGGATTACTTCGGCTTCGGCCAACACTATTCTTTGGTGTTGTTGTTTCTTACTTCATTGTTTGATTGTTGACCAGACTAGATAAATCCTGTCTCTTTATTAGTCTGTTGTTGAACACTAGTACCGAGTTCTTGTATACCCCGTTATAGCAGATTGAATTCTGGAGGGTATTGGTGTTTTTTGTTCGGCTGGCAGTACTCAGGGGTTGGGATCGTGTGTTTCCGTTGTGGCAGCGAGCCGTACTCGACTCCTGATTGAGAGCCCTTGTGTACCCGAGTGCCAGTTCGTAACATTACCTGATATTGTTACTCCCAGATCGGTTTCTCTGTTTACATTCTTAATCTGAGTGCCATTCATCGAATAGTTTGCTTTCTCATTTAGGTATCCGATATGTAGTACTTTACATTTATCCGCATTGAAACTCATTTGCCAAATTTGGGCCCAACATGACAATTTATCTAGATTGTGTTGCATATCGTCAACTTATTCTTTTGAGTGTACGCTTTTTGCAATTTTTGTATCGTCAGCAAATTTTGAGATTGTACAGGTGAGACTCTCATCTATGTCGTTGATGTAAATTAGAAAGAGAATTGGACCTAGTACCGATCCCTGGGGTACCCCGCTACTTACATTGGTCCATTTAGATGCCTTACCGTTTATGACTACTCTTTGCTTTCTGTCGCTGAGCCAATTTTCTATCCATTTCAACACACCATCTTGTATTCCATGCGCTTTTAGTTTTAGCAGTAAACTTTTGTGGGGAACTTTGTCAAAGGCTTTTTGAAAATCAAGGTATATAATATCTACAGCTTTACTCTCATCGTAGAGGTTGAGGATATCGTGGAAGAAGTCTAAGAGGTTTGTTAAACAGGAACGTTTTTTACGAAAGCCGTGTTGAGTATCTTTAAGTATGTTATTTTCCTCTAAGTGATTTACGAGTCTGTCTTGTATGACCGTTTCTAGCATTTTACATACAACTGAGGTTAAGCTAATTGGACGATAGTTACTGGGTAGGGATTTGCTGCCTTTTTTGAATATCGGTGTTATGTTGGCTAGCTTCCACTGATCAGGCATAGTTCCAGACTGCAAGGATTTATTGAATAGTAATGTCAGTGGTTTAGAGAGCTCATCCTTACCTTCCTTTAGAACTCTAGGCGAGATTGTATCAGGTCCAGGCGTTGTATTTACCTTAAGTTTATCTAAACAATTCAATACTTCTCTCTCTGTAACGGTATTGGTACAGGAGTGGTGTGGTGTGAGGTACAGGTGTGGTGTGGTGTGAGGTACAGGTGTGGTTTGGTGAAAGGTACAGGTGTGGTGTGGTGTGAGGTACAGGTGTGGTGTGGTGTGAGGTACAGGTTTGGTGTGGTGTGAGGTACAGGTGTGGTGTGGTGTGAGGTACAGGTGTTGTGTATTGTGAGGTACAGGTGTGGTGTGGTGTGAGGTACAGGTGTGGTGTGGTGTGAGGTACAGGTGTGGTTTGGTGTAACGTACAAGTGTGGTGTATTTTGAGGTAGAGGTATGGTGTGGTGTGAGGTACAGGTGTGGTGTGGTGTGAGGTACAGTTCTGGTGTAGTGTGAGGTACAGGTGTGGTGTGGTGTGAGGTACAGATGTTGTGTGGTGTGAGGTACAGGTGTGGTGTGGTGTGAGGTACAGGTGTTGTGTGGTGTGAGGTACATATGTGGTGTGGTGTGAGGTACAGGTGTGGTGTGGTGTGAGGTACAGGTGTGGTGTGGTGTGAGTTACAGGTGTGGTGTTGTGTAAGGTACAGGTGTGGTGTGGTGTGAGGTACAGGTGTGGTGTGGTGAGTGGTACAGGTATGGTTTGGTGTGAGGTACAGGTGTGGTGTGGTGTGAGGTACAGGTGTGGTGTGGTGTGAGGTACAGGTGTGGTGTGGTGTGAGGTACAGGTGTTGTGTGGTGTGACTTACAGGTGTGGTGTGGTGCGTTGTACAGGTGTGGTGTGGTGTGAGGTACATGTCTGGTGTTGTGTGAGGTACAGGTATGGTGTGGTGAGTGGTACAGGTATGGTGGTGTGAGGTACAGGTGTGGTGTGGTGTAAGGTACAGTTATGGTGTTGTGTATGGTACAGGTGTTGTGTGGTGTGAGGTAGAGGTGTGGTGTGATGTAAGATGCAGGTGTGGTGTGGTGTGAGGAACAGGTGAGGTACATGTGTGGTGTGGTGTGAGGTACAGGTGTGGTGTGGTGTGAGGTACAGGTGTGGTGTAGTGAGAGGTACAGGTGTGGTGTGGTGAGTGATACAGGTGTAGTGTGGTGTGAGGTGCAGGTTTGGAGTGGTGAGAGACACAGGTGTGGTGTGGTGTGAGGTACCGGTGTGGTGTGGTGAGAGGTACAGGTGTGGTGTAGTGTGAGGTACAAGTGTGGTGTTGTGAAAGGTACAGGTGTGATGGGGTGAGAGGTACAGGTGTGGTGTGGTGTGAGGTACACGTGTGGTGTGGTGTGATGTACAGGTGTGGTGTGGTGTGAGGTGCAGATGTGTTGTGGTGAGAGGTACAGGTGTGGTGTGGTGTGAGCTGCAGGTGTGGTGTAGTGAGAGGTACAGGTGTGGTGTGATGTGAGGTACAGGTGTGGTGTAGTTTGAGGTACAGGTGTGGTGTGGTGTGAGGTACAGGTGGTGTGAGTGGTACAGGTGTGGTTTGGTGTGAGGTACAGGTGTGGTGTGGTGTGAGGTATAGGTGTGGTATGGTGTGAGGTACAGGTGTGGTGTGGTGAGTGGTACAGGTGTGGTGTGGTGTGAGGTACAGGTGTGGTGTGGTGAGTGGTACAGGTGTGGTGTGGTGTGAGGTACAGGTATGGTGTGGTGTGAGGTACAGGTGCGGTGTGGTGAGTGGTACATGTGTGGTGTGGTGTGGTTTGAGGTACATGTTTGGTTTTGGTGTGAGATACAGGTGTGGTGTGGTGAGAGGTAGAGGTGTGGTGTGGTGTGAGGTACAGGTGTGATGTGATGTGAGGGACATATGTAGTGTGGTGTGAGGTACAGGTGTGGTGTGAGGTACAGGTGTGGTGTGGTGTGAGGTACAGGTGTGGTGTGGTGAGTGGTACAGGTGTGGTGTGGTGTGAGGTACACATGTGGTGTGGTGAGAGGTACAGGTGTGGTGTGGTGTGAGGTACGGCAATGGTGTGGCGTGAGGTACAGGTGCGGTGTTGTGAGTGGTACAGGTGTGGTGTGGTGTGCGGTACAGGTGTAGTGTGGTTTGAGGTACACGTATGGTTTTGGTGTTAGATACACAGTTTCGTCATACACAGAGCGGTTTTCACATTCGGTTGTTATCTCCTCTTCCCCACTCAAACTTGCCAATATTGTTTCGCTAAGAGCACTTATACGATCATAGGTATTTTGGATGTTGTCCAATCTAGCTCCCAGGTCCTCAAGGGCCGCGGTAGTGGTGAAGGTTTCAATGTCAGATATGAGCCTATTCACAACCCTCCTTAGTCCAGCTCTCTGGTTCTTGAAAGCCTTATCTGCCATTTTCCCTAATGGTTGTTATGGTCCTATAATATTGGCTAAATACTCAACGAAATATGAATAACTGTCAAGTTATTATGATACAGACTAGCCTAGTATGGGAAACACTGAATAGCAAACTTATATGACTAAAGTTAAGGATACATTACAGTACTCACAAATTCATCCGGCAACACTCAATACTTAATAGGTCAACAATCGAACAAATGAGAGAAAACAAAATATTAAATAAAATAAGTCAGTCAGTGGTCTGATGTCTGAAAGAAAACATTATTGAGGAAAGGTGATAGGAGGGATGCACGATTGCAGCAGGCGGAGAGACACTACCCCGGCGTCACACTCCAGCCAACGCTTAGTCAATCCTGCTAGCTTGTTATATAACTGCTGGTTCGCGTCTAGGTCGAGATGGACACCGTCCCTGTCTAGGTCTCTGATGTTTAGTGTCACGGACAAAAAACGGTGGCGAGTATTTACGAGCCGGCACCTCAGGATGCGGTTGACTGAATTGCGTATTGCCTGATACTCATCCGCACTGAGGCCCCATACTTGTGTTCGGCTTTCTAATGACACTATCTTAGTGTCGCCCCCCGTTGCCTGCTCCAGGTCCAGTGCCACCCGCCTAATTTGGTCGACTAATTCCCTAGGTTGAACGCCGGGGCAAATGTCATTTCTGCCTATGAATAGATACTGTATGTGAGTTGGGGTCGGAATAATGTCAGTCGTCCCCACTCGTCCGATGCACGTAGCCGATCAATGTTGGCCCCAGGGACCCCGAAGAATGAAAAAATGAAAGTCCGATCCCACCCCCGACGCCCGGTACTCGACAGGTCCTTTTTCTGCTGCCCGTAGGCGATTGACATAAGAATGTCCAAAGACCGCAATATGGTCAGGTACCGGCGCCACGGCGGTAGGACGAAAATCAACCCCCACTCCACCTGGATCCCTGGACTTGCATGCCGGCTCGTTTCCCTTACTCATTACTTAATTTGTGGTCTTGCTTAGAAGTAAATTGCCAAGGTCTGGGCACCAATGTGATGAATGACAGGTAAAAGTTATAGAATTACTAGACTAAATCAAAGCTAAAGGTCAATCACATAAATAGGGAATCAAATAATGTTGGGATTTAACTTACCAATCAATCACACAACACAGTCATGAGGTACGAAGCCGGTAAAAATGGTGGACAAGGTGACGGTTAGGCTAACTCAAGTAATAGGAGGAAGGCACCATAGCACATCCTTATTTAAGGATAGATGGTATTAATTAATCATGTACATAAAGGAAAAAAAGGCTTAGCTGTCAGTCGTAAGTCGGGTGAGAGCGTCGATGAAGATATGAAGAGTTGTTGTTGACTATTGTAGGCACTAAATCACAGCTAACGAAAGTGAATTGATTCGGATGAAATCTATGTGAGCTCTGCCGGCTGTCTCCCAACACGGCCACCAGCAGAAGGCTGCTGGCTCCAGGAAAAATATCGTACCACACTGATGATACGATTGTCTAAGGTACTAATATTTATATGGTAATCTACATATATGACCCCAAAAATATTATGATATAACATAATAGGTCTATAATATAATATACCCTAACTTACGATAATCACGGTATGATATTTTTCCACCATCTGGTCTACCGTGCCAGACGACATGACATTACTAACTTAAACACCTAGGAATAACCGTTATAGCCTAACTATCATGATTTCCACGATAGGTGTGGTGTGGTGTGAGATACAGGTATGGTGAGGTTTGAGGTACACGTATGGTTTTGGTGTGAGGTACAGGTGTGGTGTGGTGAGACATACACATGTGGTGTGGTGTGAGGTACAGGTGTGGTGTGGTGAGAGGTACAGGTGTGGTGTGATGTGAGGCACAAGTGTGGTGTGGTTTGAGGTACAGGTGTGGTGTGGTGTGAGGTACAGGTGTGGTGTGGTGTGAGGTACAGGTGTGGTGTGGTGAGTGGTAAAGTTGTGGTGGTGAAGTGGTACAGGTGTGGTGTGGTGTGGTGTGAGGTACAGGTGTGTGAGTGGTACAAGTGTGGTGTTGTGAGTGGTACAGGTGTGGTGTGGTGTGAGATACAGGTGTGGTGTGGTGTGAGGTACAAGTGTGGTGTGGTGTGAGGTACAGGTGTGGTGTGGTGTGAGGTACAGGTGTGGTGTGGTGTGAGTTTCAAGTGTGGTGTGGTGAGTGGTACAGGTGTACTCTGGTGTGAGGTACAGGTGTGGTGTGGTGTGAGGTACATGTGTGGTGTGGTGTGAGGTACAGGTGTGGTGTGGTGTGGTGTGAGGTACATGTGTGGTGTGGTGTGAGACACAGGTGTGGTGTGAGGTACAGGTGTTGTGTGGTGTGAAGTACAGATGTGGTGCGGTGAGTGGTACAGGTGTGGTGGTGTGAGTGGTAAAGGTGTGGTGTGGTGTGAGGTACAGGTGTGGTGTGGTGTGAAGTACAGGTGTTGTGTGGTATGAGGTACAGGTGTGGTGTGGTGTGAGGTACAGGTGTGGTGTGGTTTGAGGTAGAGGTTTCGTGTGGTGAGTGCTACAGGTGTGGTGTGGTGTGAAGTACAGGAATGGTGTGGTGTGAGGTACAGATTTGGTGTGGTGAGTGGTACAGGTGTGGTGTGGTGTGAGGTACAGGTGTGGTGTGGTTTGAGGTACACGTGTGGTTTTGATGTGAGGTACAGGTGTATTGTGGTGAAACATACAGGTGTGGTGTGGTGTGAGGCACAGGTGTGGTGTGGTAAGAGGTACAGGTGTGGTGTGGTGTGAGGTACAGGTGTGGTGTGGTGTGAGGTACAGGTGTGGTGTGGTGTGAGGTACAGGTGTGGTGTGTGAGTGGTTCAGTTGTGGTGGTGTGAGTGGTAAAGGTGTGGTGTGGTGTGAGGTACAGATGTGGTGTGAGGTACATGTGTGGTGTGGTGAGTGGTACAAGTATGGTGGTGTGAGTGGCACAGGTGTGGTGTGAGGTACAAGTGTGGTGTGGTGTGAGGTAGAGTTGTGGTGTGGTGTGAGGTACAGGTGTGGCGTGATGTGAGGTACAGGTGTAGTGCGGTGAGTGGTACAGGTGTGGTGTTGTGTGAGGTACAGGTGTGGTGTGGTGTGAGGTACAGGTGTGGTGTGGTGTGAGATACAGGTGTGGTGTGGTGTTAGGTACAGGTGTGGTGTGAGGTACAGGTATGGTGTGGTGAGTGGTACAGGTGTGGTGGTGTGAGGTACAGGTGTGGTGTAGTGTGAGGTACAAGTGTGGTGTGGTGTGAGGTGCAGGTGTGGTGTGAGGTACAGGTGTTGTGTGGCGTGAGGTACAGGTGTGGTGTGGTAAGAGGTACATGTGTGGTGTGGTGAGTGGTAAAAGTGAGGTGTGGTGAGGTGTGAGGTACAGGTGTGGTGTGGTGTGAGGTACAAGTGTGGTGTTTTGTGAGGTACAGGTGTGGTGTAGTGTGAGGTACAGGTGTGGTGTGGTGTGAGGTACAGGTGTGGTGTGGTGTGGTGTGAGGTATATGTGTGGTGTGGTGTGAGGCACAGGTGTGGTGTGAGGTACAGGTATTGTGTGGTGAGTGGTACAGGTGTGGTGGTGTGAGGTACAGGTGTGATGTGGTGTGAGGTACAAGTGTGGTGTGGTGTGAGATACAGGTGTGGTGTTAGGTACAAGTGTTGTGTGGCGTGAGGTACCAGTGTGTCGTGATGAGAGGTACAGGTGTTGTGTGGTGTGAGGTACAGGTGTGTTGTGGTGTGAAGTACAGATGTGGTGCGGTGAGTGGTACAGGTGTGGTGGTGTGAGTGGTAAAGGTGTGGTGTGGTGTGAGGTACAGTTGTGGTGTGGTGTGAGGTACAGGCGTGGTGTGGTGAGTGCTACAAGTGTGGTGGTGTGAGTGGTACAGGTGTGTCGTGGTTTGAGGTACAGGTGTGGTGTGCTGTGAGGTACAGGTATGGTGTGGTTTGAGGTACAGGTGTGGTTTGAGGTACAGGCAGGGTGTGGTGAGTGGTACAGGTGTGGTGGTGTGAGGTACAGGTGTGGTATGGTGTGAGGTACAAGTGTGGTGTGGTGTGAGGCACTGGTGTGGTGTGAGGTACAGGTGTTGTGTGTGGCTTGAGGTACAAGTGTGGTGTGGTGTAAGGTACAGGTGTGGTGTGGTGTGAAGTAAAGGTGTTGTGTGGTATCAGGTACAGGTGTGGTGTGGTGTGAGGTACAGGTGTGGTGTGGTTTGAGGTAGAGGTTTCGTGTGGTGAGTGCTACAGGTGTGGTGTGGTGTGAAGTACAGGAATGGTGTGGTGTGAGGTACAGATTTGGTGTGGTGAGTGGTACAGGTGTGGTGTGCTGTGAGGTACAGGTGTGGTGTGGTTTGAGGTACATGTGTGGTTTTGATGTGAGGTACAGGTGTGGTGTGGTGAAACATATAGGTGTGGTGTGGTGTGAGGCACAGGTGTGGTGTGGTAAGAGGTACAGGTGTGGTGTGGTGTGAGGTACAGGTGTGGTGTGGTGTGAGGTACAGGTGTGGTGTGGTGAGAGGTACAGGTGTGGTGTGTGAGTGGTTCAGTTGTGGTGGTGTGAGTGGCACAGGTGTGGTGTGAGGTACAAGTACGGTGTGGTGTGAGGTAGAGTTGTGGTGTGGTGTGAGGTACAGGTGTGGCGTGATGTGAGGTACAGGTGTGGTGCGGTGAGTGGTACAGGTGTGGTGTCGTGTGAAGAACAGGTGTGGTGTGGTTTGAGGTACAGGTGTGGTGTGGTGAGTGGTACAGGTGTGGTGTGGTGTGAGGTACAGGTGTGGTGTGGTGTGAGGTACAGGTGTGGTGTGGTGTGAGATACAGGTGTGGTGTGGTGTGAGGTACAGGTGTGTTGTGAGGTACAGGTATGGTGTGGTGAGTGGTACAGGTGTGGTGGTATGAGGTACAGGTGTGGTGTAGTGTGAGGTACAAGTGTGGTGTGGTGTGAGGTGCAGGTGTGGTGTGAGGTACAGGTGTTGTGTGGCGTGAGGTACAGGTGTGGTGTGGTGAATGGTACAGGTGTGGTGGTGTGAGTGGTAGAGGTGTGGTGTGGTTTGAGGTACAGGTGTGGTTTGGTGTGAGGTACAAGTGTGGTGTGCTATGAAGTACAGGTGTGGTGTAGTGTGAGGTACAGGTGTGGTGTGGTGTGAGGTACAGGTGTGGTGTGGTGAGTGGTACAGGTGTGATGTGGTGTGAGGTACAGGTGTGGTGTGGTGTGAGGTACAGGTGAGGTGTGGTGTGCGGTACAGGTGTGGTGAGGTTTGAGGTACATGTGAGGTTTTGGTGTGAGGTACAGGTGTGGTGTGGTGAGACATTCAGGTGACAGGTGTGGTGTGGTGTGAGGTACAGGTGTGGAGTGGTGTGAGGTACAGGTGTGGTGTGGTGAAGGGTACAGGTGTGGTGGTGTGAGTGGTAGAGGTGTGGTGTGGTTTGAGGTACAGGTGTGGTTTGGTGTGAGGTACAAGTGTGGTGTGCTATGAAGTACAGGTGTGGTGTAGTGTGAGGTACAGGTGTGGTGTGGTGTGAGGTACAGGTGAGGTGTGGTGTGTGGTACAGGTGTGGTGTGGTGTGAGGTACAGGTGTGGTGTGGTGTGAGGTACAGGTGAGGTGTGGTGTGAGGTACAGGTGTGGTGAGGTTTGAGGAACATGTGAGGATTTGGTGTGAGGTACAGGTGTGGTGTGGTGAGACATTCAGGTGACAGGTGTGGTGTGGTGTGAGGTACAGGTGTGGTGTGGTGAGAGGTACAGGTGTGGTGTGATGTGAGGTACAGGTGTGGTGTGGTGTGAGGTACAGTTGTGGTGTGGTTTGATGTACAGGTGTGGTGTGGTGTGAGGTACAAGTATGGTGTGAGGTACAGGCAGGGTGTGGTGAGTGATATAGGTGTGGTGGTTTGAGGTACAGGTGTGGTGTGGTGTGAGATACAAGTGTGGTGTGGTGTGAGGTACAGGTGTGTTGTGAGGTATAGGTGTTGTGTGGTGTGAGGTTTAGGTGTGGTGTGAGGTACAGGTGTGTTGTGGTTTTAGGTACAGGTGTGGTGTGGTAAGTACTACAGATTAATTTCTGCTGGTAAATTTAAATACATATGTTGCATCTACCGTTCCCCAAATACTCCTCCAGAGCAAAGTCTTTTTGATTCTCTGTCCTCACAACTCAGTATCCTCAACTTAAATGCTTCTTCTGAAATCACTGTGTTGGGTGATTTTAATGTCCATAATGTTGAATGGCTCACTCATTCAGCCAGGACTGATGATGCTGGTCTTGAATGTGAGCTATTTGCAGACTCATTTAATCTCATTCAACTAGTCAACCAACCCACCCGTGTACCAGATAATCCTAATCATAATTCCCACCTACTGGACTTATTTTTAACAACCAATTCAGAAAATTATGATGTTACAGTGAGGTCCCCACTTGGATATTCTGATCTCTGCCTGGTACAGGCCGCCTGTCTAGCACCTTCCACACCTTCCCACTCTGTTTTGGTGACTAAATGGCATTACGATTGGGCAGACTGGGAGGGTCTTCAGGGTTTCTTTATTGATATTCCCTGGACCTCTTTCTTTTCTAATGATGCACACTCCACCTTGAGCCACATACAAGATTTTGTAAAAATAGGAATGGAAACTTTTATTCCTCATCAAAAGTACAGTAAAAGATCTAATTCACCTAAATGGTTTGACCATAATTGTGCTAGAGTAACTGAACAAAAAGCAATAGCCTACAATGCATTCACGAGATCAAAAACACATGAAGCCTTTAATTACTTTAGAAACATCAGAAATCATGCCAAAACTGTATTAAACCTAACTAAATCAAACTTTCTCCTAAGCAGGCAAATAAACTTCTAAATAATCCAAATGATAACAAATATTTTGGTCTACTCTTAACTCATTCAAATCCAACTTCACTACTGCTTCATCCATTCCACCATTAAATCTCCGACTGGCAATCTTGTAAGTGACCCACGAGGTAAAGCTAACCTTCTTGCGGATATTTTCTCCACCAACTCAACCTTAGATGAAATAAATCAAGATGTCCCTGTACTTAATTTTAATTCGCCTGAAATTCCTCACTTAAGATCCACCCCAGACATGTCAAAACTATTTTGCAGAATCTCTCAGTAGATAAGGCTCCTGGTCCAGATGAAATTCCTCCAATAGTACTTAAGAATTGCTGGTGCTCGCTCCTGTATTGGCAAAATTTTTCCGTCTGTGTACTCATACCTCATGCTTCCCAGTACCCTGGAAAGAAGCAAACATCCATCCAGTTCCTAAAAAAGGTGCCTCTTCAGATCCATCAAACTACAGACCAATAGCTATAACTTCCACTCTTGGCAAGTTTTTGAAATTATATTAAATAATCACATAATTAAGCATCTGGAGAATATAAATTAATCAGTGATAGGCAATATGGTTTTAGACGATGTCGATCAACTGCAGACATTCTTTGCCTTCTTACGCATCAAATCAACCAAGCTACAGACCAACATGGTGAAACACATACAATAGCACTGGATATATCAAAGGCATTTGATAGAGTCTGGCATCAATCCTTATTGTCGAAGATGTCACACTACGACCTTGCATCATTAGTTCCACTAATTTTCTTCTTATCTTCATAACAGAAAAATACGTGTAATGGTAGATGGCCTTTATTCTCAATTTCACTCAATAAATGCTGGTGTTCCCCAGGGATCAGTTTTGGCCCCAACTCTGTTCCTCATTCATATCAATGATCTCATATCTACCACTCATAATCCAATACATTCCTACGCAGATGACTCAACACTCCACAGTTCCTTCACATTTACCAATTCTTTCACCCAACCCGATCTTATAAATTCAAAAATAAACACTGCAATTTCTCTGAACCAGGACCTTTCTAGAATTAATGAATGGGGACAAGAAAATCTAGTTTCCTTTAATGCACAGAAAACCAAGTACATTCAATTTTCTAACCGACAGAATCTCACTGACTCCCATATATTTTTTAATGATGTAAATATTCCCACTTCCCCTAGTATTGACATTCTCGGTGTAACATTAACTACTAACTTGAGCTGGACACATTATGTTAGAAGCATTGCTAAGAATGCCTCTAAAAAACTGGGACTCCTGTACAGAGTTCGAGAATTCTTCACTGACGAGCAGTTGGCCGTAATATATAAAAGTCATGTGCGCTCTCAGATGGATTACTGTTCACCTCTGGGGGTGGAAGTGGAGTGGTTGCATTGAGGCAGTTGGACAAAATTCAAAATAAAGCTATTAGATTAATCCCTGCAATCACACAGGACCTTCCTACATTAGCCATACGAAGAAACGTTGCATCCCTTGCATTATTCTACAGATATTTTCACAGCAATTGTTCCGAGGAACTTGCTTCAATTGTGCCGCCTCTCCACATCTTTCCCCGTAGAACTAGGGCAGCTGAGAGTGCCCATGAATTTACACTTTCTCCTCCACAATGCAGAACTTCTGCTTATCAGAATTCATTTATCCCCAGAGCTACTACTCTTTGGAATTCACTTCCCTCGAATTGCTTTCCACAAACTTACAATCTACAAATGTTTAAATCCAGTTGTTACAAACATTTTATGAATGGAGGATGCCTCTAGGCACATGGACCTTTTTGTTTTATCTGTGTTTTTCCTTCCTCCGTTCATTGTCTCTTAAAAAAGAAAAAAAAAAAAAAAAAGGTGTGGTGTGGTGTGAGGTACAGGTGTAGTGTGGTGAGTGGTACAGGTGTGGTGTGGTGAATGGTATAGGTGTGGTGGTGTGAGGTACAGGTGTGGTGTGGTGTGAGGCACAAGTGTGGTATGGTGTAAGGAACAGGTGTTGTGTGGTGAGTGGTAAAGGTGTGGTGTGGTGTGAGGCACAGGTGTGGTGTGGTGTGAGGCACAGGTTTGGTGTGGTGAATGGTACATGTGTGGTGAGGATTGAGGTACAGGTGTGGTGTGGTGTGAGGTACAGGTTTGGTGTGGTGTGAAGTACAGGTGTGGTGTGGTGTGAGATTGTGGTGTGGTGTGGTGTGAGTTACAGGTGTGGTGTGAGGCACAGGCAGGGTGTGGTGAGTGGTACAGGTGTGGTGGTGTGAGGTACAGGTGTGGTATGGTGTGAGGTACAAGTGTGGTGTGGTGTGAGGCACAGGTGTGGTGTGGTGTGAGATACAGGTGTGGTGTGGTGTGAAGTTCAGGTGTGGTGTGCGGTACAGGTATGGTGTGGTGAGTGGTACAGGTGTGGTGGTGTGAGGTACAGGTGTGGTTTAGTGTGAGGTACAATTGTGGTGTGGTGTTAGGTGCAGGTGTGGTGTGAGGTACAGGTGTTGTGTGGCGTGAGGTACAGGTGTGGTGTGGTAAGAGGTACATGTGTGGTGTGGTGAGTGGTAAAAGTGAGGTGTGGTGAGGTGTGGTGTGGTGTGAGGTACAAGTGTGGTGTTTTGTGAGGTACAGGTGTGGTGTAGTGTGAGGTACAGGTGTGGTGTGGTGTGAGGTACAGGTGTGGTGTGGTGTGGTGTGAGGTACATGTGTGGTGTGGTGTGAGGCACAGGTGTGGTGTGAGGTACAGGTATGGTGTGGTGAGTGGTACAGGTGTGGTGGTGTGAGGTACAGGTGTGATGTGGTGTGAGGTACAAGTGTGGTGTGGTGTGAGATACAGGTGTGGTGTTAGGTACAAGTGTTGTGTGGCATGAGGTACCAGTGTGTCGTGATGAGAGGTACAGGTGTTGTGTGGTGTGAGGTACAGGTGTGTTGTGGTGTGAAGCACAGATGTGGTGCGGTGAGTGGTACAGGTGTGGTGGTGTGAGTGGTAAAGGTGTGGCGTGGTTTGAGGTACAGGTGTGGTGTGCTGTGAGGTACAGGTATGGTGTGGTTTGAGGTACAGGTGTGGTGTGGTGTGTGGCACAGGTGTGGTGTGGTGTGAGGTACAGGTGTGGTGTGGTGATTCGTACAGGTTTGGTGTGGTGTGAGGTACAGGTGTGGTGTGGTGAATGGTACAGGTGTGGTGTGGTTTGAGGTACAGGTGTGGTGTGGTGTAAGGTAGAGGTGTGGTGTGGTGTGAGGTACAGGCGTGGTGTGGTGAGTGGTACAAGTGTGGTGGTGTGAGTGGTACAGGTGTGGCGTGGTTTGAGGTACAGGTGTGGTGTGCTGTGAGGTACAGGTATTGTGTGGTTTGAGGTACAGGTGTGGTGTGGTGTGTGGCACAGGTGTGGTGTGGATTGAGGTACAGGTGTGGTGTGGTGATTCGTACAGGTTTGGTGTGGTGTGAGGTACAGGTGTGGTGTGGTGAATGGTACAGGTGTGGTGTGGTTTGAGGTACAGGTGTGGTGTGGTGTAAGGTAGAGGTGTGGTGTGGTGTGGGGTACACGTGTGGTGAGGTGTGAGGTACAGGTGTGATGTGGTGTGAGGTACAGGTGTGGGGTGAGATACAGGTGTGGTGTAGTGAGTGGTACAGCTGTGGTGTGGTATGAGGTACAGGTGTGGTGTGGTGTGAGGTACAGGTATGGTGTGGTGAGTTGTACAGGTGTGGAGGTGTGAGGTACAGGTGTGATGTGGTGTGAGGTACATGTGGGGTGTTGTGTAAGGAACAGGTGTGGTGTTGTGTGAGGTACAGGTGTGGTTTGGTGAGAGGTACAGGTGTGGTGTAGTGAGTGGTACAGGTGTGGTGTGGTGTGAAGAACAGGTTTGGTGTGGTGAGACAAACAGGTGTGGTATGAGTTACAGGTGTGGTGTGGTTAAAGGTACAGGTGTGGTGAGGTTTGAGGTACAGGTGTGGTGTGAGGTACAGGTGTGGTGTGGTGTGAGGTACATGTGTTGTGTGGTGTGAGGTACAGTTGTTGTGTGGTTTGAGGTACAGGTGTGGTGTGGTGTGAGGTATAGATATGGTGTGGTGAGCGGTACAGGTGCGGTGTGATGTGAGGTACAGGTGTGGTGTGGTGTGACGTACAGGTGTGGAGTGGTGTGAGGTACAGGTGTGGTGTGGTGAAGGGTACAGGTGTGGTGGTGTGAGTGGTAGAGGTGTGGTGTGGTTTGAGGTACAGGTGTGGTTTGGTGTGAGGTACAAGTGTGGTGTGCTTTGAAGTACAGGTGTGGTGTAGTGTGAGGTACAGGTATGGTGTGGTGTGAGGTACAGGTGAGGTGTGGTGAGTGGTACAGGTGTGGTGTGGTGTGAGGTACAGGTGTGGTGTGGTGTGAGGTACAGGTGAGGTGTGGTGTGAGGTACAGGTGTGGTGAGGTTTGAGGTTTGGTGTGATGTGAGTACAAAGGTACAAAGGAAATCAAGCAACAACAGATCTAGTGACCCTTCTAGGTTGCTTGTCCTCCAAAACACTGAGGATCAAGTGTCCAAACAGTGGTTTAGAGTGGGTAAGGGAACATTGGAAAGGGAAATACTGCCCTTGGAACTAATGTCCGTGGCAGGATTAGGAAGTTAGTAGGGGACAGATGGGTTAGTAACTGAGGGGGGGATAAAATAAAGTTATTCATTTACAAACGCAGTCAGTCGCGGGTTTGATGCGAGATATTTGTCTAGGCGGAGTTTAAATGAATCAACGGTGATGCAGTCTATAACGTTTCGGGGAAGCCCATTCCACAAGTTGACAACTCGATTGAAGAAGAAATTCTTAGATTCGTGTGAGTTAAAAGATTTACCAATAATTTTGCAACCGTTTCCCCGCGTGTAATTAGATTGGTCGATAGTGAAGTACTTATTACAGTTCATATTGTCGATGCCTTTGATGATTTTGAACACTTGAATTAAGTCACCACTGGGTTAAAGGAAATAGATTTAATTCTCTAAGACGCTCTTCGTATGGTTTGTTCTTTAGGCTAGGTATCATTTTGGTAACTCTACGTTGAACTCGTTCTAGCTTGTTTATCTTTTTGGTAATAAGGGCACCAGGATTGAACGCAGTATTCCAGAAGAGGGCGGACTAAGGAATTGTAAAGGGTTAGGATAACTTCTTTGGATTTATGCTCAAATGACCTGCCTATAAAGCCAATTATTGTGTTTGCCTTCTTAACAACTTCTGAACATTGTTGACTCGGTTTTAGGTTACTCGATATTGTTACTCCCAGATCGGTTTCTCTGTTTACATTCTTAAGCTGAGTGCCATTCATCGAATAGTTTGCTTTCTCATTTAGGTATCCGATATGTAGACTTTACATTTATCCGCATTGAAACTCATTTGCCAAATTTGGGCCCAACATGACAATTTATCTAGATTGTGTTGCATATCGTCAACTGTTCTTTTGAGAGTACGCTATTTGCAATTTTGAATCGTCAGCAAATTTTGAGATTGTACAGGTGAGACCCTCATCTATGTCGTTGATGTAAATTAGAAAGAGAATTGGTCCTAGTACCGATCCCTGGGGTACCCCGCTACTTACATTGGTCCATTTCGATGCCTTACCGTTTATGACTACTCTTTGCTTTCTGTCGCTGAGCCAATTTTCTATCCATTTCAACACATCTTGTATTCCATGCGCTTTAGTTTTAGCAGTAAACGTTTGTGGGGAACTTTGTCAAAGGCCTTTTGAAAATCAAGGTATATAATATCTACAGCTTTACTCTCATCGTAGAGGTTGAGGATATCGTGGAAGAAGTCTAAGAGGTTTGTTAACCCTTAATTAGCGGCGAGCAACATAAGTCGAGTTAAATAAAGCTGGACTATGTGGCGGCGCTCGACATAGGTCGTGTGGCAATTTCAGCACGTAATGTTGCTGAGAGAGAGACAAGTGGTGGCAGGAGAGTAGCGAGCGTATGACTGCTCCAGACCACCGCGGCGAACCTACTGACACGAATCCCACCTCCTCCCTCCCTCTCTCACTTGCTATATACGGAATTGTATGGGGAAAGTGCCTAATTACATGCTTTTTGCACTCGCGTTGCACGGTTATTGCAAGAAAACTAGCCATCATAAAAGGATCGTTATGGTGTCATTCGAAAGCTCTGTTTATGCCCTTTCAGGGATAGATACTTGTTTTACGTTCTGGGTCTTATTTAGGCATGAAAATGATCACGTAAACAGCCCTATTTTGGCTAAAAACACCCCGCTGGGCGGTACATATAAATAAACCGCATAGGCCGCTCGTAAGATGTTAAACAGGAACGTTTTTTACGAAAGCCGTGTTGAGTATCTTTATGTATGTTATTTTCCTCTAAGTGATTTACGAGTGTCTCGTATGACCGTTTCTAGCATTTTACATACAACTGAGGTTAAGCTAATTGGACGATAGTTACTGGGTAGGGATTTGCTGCCTTTTTTTAATATCGGTGTTACGTTGGCTAGCTTCCACTGATCGGGCATAGTTCCAGACTGCAAGGATTTATTGAATAGTAATGTCAGTGGTTTGGAGAGCTCATCCTTAGCTTCCTTTAGAACTCTAGGCGAGATTGTATCAGGTCCAGGCGTTTTATTTACCTTGAGTTATCTAAACAATTCAATACTTCTCTCTCTGTAATGGTGATATTGCTTAGAACATCTGAATTATCAATCTGAATCGGCGATGGTGTAGGGATATCACTGAGGTCTTCTGTTGTAAAAACTGATGCAAAGAAGGTATTGAGGGCATTACTCATTTGTACTTCGTCTTTGGTGTATTCTCCATTTTCATCGACTAATGGTCCAACAGTTGAAGTAACTACTTTTTTCTTTCTGATATAACTATAGAATTCTTTCGGGTTTGTTTTACTTTGATTCGCAATATGTAACTCTAAGGTCTTTTTACTTTGCTTAATTAACTTTTTGGCTTTGCGTCGTAGCTATACAAATTTCAGCCGTTCTTCGTCATTTTGTGAGGATTTTAATCTATCATTAGCAATTTTTTAGCAAGCAGGCAGTTTGAAATATCTTTATTCCACCATTTGGGCTTATTATTATGGCCAGGACGCCGTATTTTCGATGGTATGCAGTGTTGCACTGCTTTTAGGTAAGTGGCTTCGAATAACTTCCAAGATGTATTTATGTCGTTATTGTGAATTAAAAAGCTCCAGTCAGTGTCTTTAAACATAGCTCTAAGTTTATGGAAGTTTGCTTTCTTGAAATTAGGGACTTTTTCGATGCTACTATTTGGTTCGTTACTAGTAAACTTTAAAGTGAAAGTAATCGTACGATGGTCGCTGTTACTGAATTCATCACCAACATTCAAATTCTCTATTAATTCTTTTGTTGCAAGTACAATGTCAAGAACGTTATTACCACGGGTCGGCGTTCGAACAAATTGGTACAGCTGTGGTGTGGTGTGTGTTACAGGTGTGGTGTGGTGTGAGGTACAGGTGTGGTGTGATGAGTGGTACAGGTGTGTTGTGTTGAGTGGTACAGGTGAGGTGGTGTGAGGTACAGGTGTGGTGTGGTGTGAGATACAGGTGTGGTGTGGTGAGTGATACAAGTGAGGTGTGGTTTGAGGTACAGGTGTGGTGAGGTGTGAGGTACAGGTGTGGTGTGGTGTGAGGTACAAGTGTGGTGTTTTGTGAGGTACAGTTGTGGTGTGGTGTGAGGTACAGGTGTGGTGGTGTGAGGTTCAGGTGTGGTGTGGTTTGAGGTACAAGTGTGCTGTGGTGTGAGGTACATGTTAGGTGTGAGGTACAGGTGTTGTGAGGTACAGGTGTGGTGTGGTGTGAGGTACAGGTGCGGTGTGGTGTGAGGTACAGGCGTAATGTGGTTAGTGGTACATGTATTGTGTGGTGTGAGGTACAGGTGTGGTGTGGTGTGAGGTACAGGTGTGGTGTGGTGTGAGGTACAGGTGTGGTGTGAGGTAAATGTGTGGTATGGTGTGGTGTGAAGTACAGGTGTGTTGTGGTGTGAGATACAGGTGTTGTGTGGTGTGAGGTACAGGTGTGTTGTGGTGAGTGGTACAGGTGTGGTGTGGTGTGAGGTACTGGTGTGGTGTGGTGTGAGGCACAGCTAGGTATGGTGTGGTGAGTGGTACAGGTGTCGTGGTGTGAGGGACAGGTGTTGTGTGGTGTGAGGTACAGGTATGTTGTTGTGTAAGGTACAGGTGTTGTGTTGTGTGATGTACAGGTGTGGTGTGGTGTGAGATACAGGTGTGGTGTGAGGAACAGGTGAGGTGTACTGAGAGGTACAGATGTGGTGTGGTGAGTGGTACAGGTGTGGTGTGGTGTGATGTACTGGTTTGGTGTCGTGAGACACACAGGTGTGGTGTGGTGTGAGGTACAGGTGTGGTGTGGTGTGATGTACAGGTGTGGTGTGGTGTGAGGTACAGGTGTGGTGTGAGGTAGAGGCATGGTGTGGTGAGTGGTACAGGTGTGGTGGTGTGAGGTTCAGGTGTGGTATGACTTGAGATACAAGTGTGTTTTGGTGTGAGGTACAGGTGTTGTGTGGTGTGAGGTACAGGTGTGTGGTTTGGTGTGGTGTGAGGTACAGGCGTATTGTGGTTAGTGGTACAGGTATTGTGTGGTGTGAGGTACAGGTGTGGTGTGGTGTGAGGTACAGGCGTAATGTGGTTAGTGGTACAGGTATTGTGTGGTGTGAGGTACAGGTGTGGTGTGGTGTGAGGTAGAGGTGTGGTGTGGTGTGAGGTACAGGTGTGGTGTGAGGTAAAGGTGTGGTGTGGTGTGAGGTACAGGTGTGGTGTGGTGTGAGGTACAGGTGTGGTGTGGTGTGAGGTACAGGTGTTGTGTGGTGTGAGGTACAGGTGTGTTGTGGTGAGTGGTACAGGTGTGGTGTGGTGTGAGGTACAGGTGTGGTGTGGTGTGAGGTACAGCTAGGTATGGTGTGGTGAGTGGTACAGGTGTCGTGGTGTGAGGTACAGGTGTGGTGTGGTGTGAGGTACAGGTATGGTGTTGTGTAAGGTACATGTGTTGTGTTGTGTGAGGTACAGGTGTGGTGTGGTGTGAGATACAGGCGTGGTGTGGTGTGAGGAACAGGTGAGGTGCAGTGAGAGGTACAGATGTGGTGTGGTGAGTGGTACAGGTGTGGTGTGGTGTGATGTACAGGTTTGGTGTGGTGAGACACACACGTGTGGTGTGGTGTGAGGTACAGGTGTAGTGTGGTGAGAGGTACAGGTGTGGTGTGAGGTACAGGTGTGGTGTGTTCTGAGGTACAGTTGTGGTGTTATTAAAGGTACAGGTGTGGTGAGGTGAGAGGTACAGGTGTGGTGTGGTGTGAGGTACAGGTATGGTGTGGTGTGATGTACAGGTGTGGTGTGGTGTGAGGTACAGGTGTGGTGTGGTGAGTGGTACAGGTGTGGTGGTGTGAGTGGTACAGGTGTGGTGTGATGTGATGTACAGGTGTGTTGTGGTGTGAGGTACAAAGGAGTACAAAGGAAATCAAGCAACAACAGATCTAGTGACTCTTCTTGGTTGCTTGTCCTCCAAAACACTGAGGATCAAGTGTCCAAACAGTGGTTTAGAGTGGGTAAGGGAACATTGGAAAGGGAATTACTGCCCTGGAACTAATGTCCGTGGCAGGATTAGGAAGTTAGTAGGGGACAGATGGGTTAGTAACTGAGGGGGGGATAAAATAAAGTTATTCATTTACAAACGCAGTCAGTCGCGGGTTTGATGCGAGATATTTGTCTAGGCAGAGTTTAAATGAATCAACGGTGATGCAGTCTATAATGTTTCGGGGAAGCCCATTCCACAAGTTGACAACTCGATTGAAGAAGAAATTCTTAGATACGTGCGAGTTAAAAGATTTACCAATAATTTTGCAACCGTTTCCCCGCGTGTAATTAGATTGGTCGATAGTGAAGTACTTATTACAGTTCATATTGTCGATGCCTTTGATGATTTTGAACACTTGAATTAAGTCACCTCTTAATCTGCACTGGGTTAAAGGAAATAGATTTAATTCTCTAAGACGCTCTTCGTATGGTTTGTTCTTTAGGCTAGGTATCATTTTGGTAACTCTACGTTGAACTCGTTCTAGCTTGTTTATATCGTTTTGGTAATAAGGGCACCAGGATTGAACGCAGTATTCCAGAAGAGGGCGGACTAAGGAATTGTAAAGGGTTAGGATAACTTCTTTGGATTTATGCTCAAATGACCTGCCTATAAAGCCAATTATTTTGTTTGCCTTCTTAACAACTTCTGAACATTGTTGACTCGGTTTTAGGTTACTCGATATTGTTACTCCCAGATCGGTTTCTCTGTTTACATTCTTAAGCTGAGTGCCATTCATCGAATAGTTTGCTTTCTCATTTAGGTATCCGATATGTAGTACTTTACATTTATCCGCATTGAAACTCATTTGCCAAATTTGGGCCCAATGTGACAATTTATCTAGATTGTGTTGCATATCGTCAACTGGTTCTTTTGAGAGTACGCTATTTGCAATTTTTGTATCGTCAGCAAATTTTGAGATTGTACAGGTGAGACCCTCATCTATGTCGTTGATGTAAATTAGAAAGAGAATTGGTCCTAGTATCGATCCCTGGGGTACCCCGCTACTTACATTGGTCCATTTCGATGCCTTACCGTTTATGACTACTCTTTGCTTTCTGTCGCTGAGCCAATTTTCTATCCATTTCAACACACCATCTTGTATTCCATGCGCTTTAAGTTTTAGCAGTAAACGTTTGTGGGGAACTTTGTCAAAGGCCTTTTGAAAATCAAGGTATATAATATCTACAGCTTTACTCTCATCGTAGAGTTTGAGGATATCGTGGAAGAAGTCTAAGAGGTTTGTTAACCCTTAATTAGCGGCGAGCAACATAAGTCGAGTTAAATAAAGCTGGACTATGTGGCGGCGCTCGACATAGGTCGTGTGGCAATTTCAGCACGTAATGTTGCTGAGAGAGAGAGACAAGTGGTGGCAGGAGAGTAGCGAGCGTATGACTGCTCCAGACCACCGCGGCGAACCTACTGACACGAATCCCACCTCCTCCCTCCCTCTCTCACTCGCTATATACGGAATTGTATGGGGAAAGTGCCTAATTACATGCTTTTTGCACTCGCGTTGCACGGTTATTGCAAGAAAACTAGCCATCATAAAAGGATCGTTATGGTGTCATTCGAAAGCTCTGTTTATGCCCTTTCAGGGATAGATACTTGTTTTACGTTCTGGGTCTTATTTAGGCATGAAAATGATCACGTAAACAGCCCTATTTTGGCTAAAAACACCCCGCTGGGCGGTACATATAAATAAACCGCATAGGCCGCTCGTAAGATGTTAAACAGGAACGTTTTTTTACGAAAGCCGTGTTGAGTATCTTTATGTATGTTATTTTCCTCTAAGTGATTTACGAGTCTGTCTCGTATGACCGTTTCTAGCATTTTACATACAACTGAGGTTAAGCTAATTGGACGATAGTTACTGGGTAGGGATTTGCTGCCTTTTTTGAATATCGGTGTTACATTGGCTAGCTTCCACTGATCGGGCATAGTTCCAGACTGCAAGGATTTATTGAATAGTAATGTCAGTGGTTTGGAGAGCTCATCCTTAGCTTCCTTTAGAACTCTAGGCGAGATTGTATCAGGTCCAGGCGTTTTATTTACCTTGAGTTTATCTAAACAATTCAATACTTCTCTCTCTGTATCGGTGATATTGCTTAGAACATCTGAATTATCAATCTGAATCGGCGATGGTGTAGGGATATCACTGAGGTCTTCTGTTGTAAAAACTGATGCAAAGAAGGTATTGAGGGCATTACTCATTTGTACTTCGTCTTTGGTGTATTCTCCATTTTCATCGACTAATGGTCCAACAGTTGAAGTAACTACTTTTTTCTTTCTGATATAACTATAGAATTCTTTCGGGTTTGTTTTACTTTGATTCGCAATATGTAACTCTAAGGTCTTTTTACTTTGCTTAATTAACTTTTTGGCTTTGCGTCGTAGCTCTACAAATTTCAGCCGTTCTTCGTCATTTTGTGAGGATTTTAATCTATCATTAGCAAATTTTTTAGCAAGCAGGCAGTTTGAAATATCTTTATTCCACCATTTGGGCTTATTATTATGGCCAGGACGCCGTATTTTCGATGGTATGCAGTGTTGCACTGCTTTTAGGTAAGTGGCTTCGAATAACTTCCAGGATGTATTTATGTCGTTATTGTGAATTAAAAAGCTCCAGTCAGTGTCTTTAAACATAGCTCTAAGTTTATGGAAGTTTGCTTTCTTGAAATTAGGGACTTTTTCGATGCTACTATTTGGTTCGTTACTAGTAAACTTTAAAGTGAAAGTAATCGTACGATGGTCGCTGTTACTGAATTCATCACCAACATTCAAATTCTCTATTAATTCTTTTGTTGCAAGTACAATGTCAAGAACGTTATTACCACGGGTCGGCGTTCGAACAAATTGGTACAGCTGTGGTGTGGTGTGTGTTACAGGTGTGGTGTGGTGTGAGGTACAGGTGTGGTGTGATGAGTGGTACAGGTGTGTTGTGTTGAGTGGTACAGGTGAGGTGGTGTGAGGTACAGGTGTGGTGTGGTGTGATATACAGGTGTGGTGTGGTGAGTGATACAAGTGAGGTGTGGTTTGAGGTACAGGTGTGGTGAGGTGTGAGGTACAGGTGTGGTGTGGTGTGAGGTACAAGTGTGGTGTTTTGTGAGGTACAGTTGTGGTGTGGTGTGAGGTACAGGTGTGGTGGTGTGAGGTTCAGGTGTGGTGTGGTTTGAGGTACAAGTGTGCTGTGGTGTGAGGTACATGTTAGGTGTGAGGTACAGGTGTTGTGTGGCGTGAGGTACAGGTGTGGTGTGGTGTGAGGTACAGGTGCGGTGTGGTGTGAGGTACAGGCGTAATGTGGTTAGTGGTACATGTATTGTGTGGTGTGAGGTACAGGTGTGGTGTGGTGTGAGGTACAGGTGTGGTGTGGTGTGAGGTACAGGTGTGGTGTGGTGTGAGGTACAGGTGTGGTGTGAGGTAAATGTGTGGTATGGTGTGGTGTGGTGTGAAGTACAGGTGTGTTGTGGTGTGAGATACAGGTGTTGTGTGGTGTGAGGTACAGGTGTGTTGTGGTGAGTGGTACAGGTGTGGTGTGGTGTGAGGTACTGGTGTGGTGTGGTGTGAGGCACAGCTAGGTATGGTGTGGTGAGTGGTACAGGTGTCGTGGTGTGAGGGACAGGTGTTGTGTGGTGTGAGGTACAGGTATGGTGTTGTGTAAGGTACAGGTGTTGTGTTGTGTGATGTACAGGTGTGGTGTGGTGTGAGATACAGGTGTGGTGTGAGGAACAGGTGAGGTGTACTGAGAGGTACAGATGTGGTGTGGTGAGTGGTACAGGTGTGGTGTGGTGTGATGTACTGGTTTGGTGTCGTGAGACACACAGGTGTGGTGTGGTGTGAGGTACAGATGTGGTGTGGTGAGAGGTACAGGTGTGGTGTGAGGTACAGGTGTGGTGTGTTCTGATGTACAGGTGTGGTGTTATTAAAGGTACAGGTGTGGTGAGGTGATAGGTACAGGTGTGGTGTGGTGTGAGGTACAGGTATAGTGTGGTGTGATGTACATGTGTGGTGTGGTGTGAGGTACAGGTGTGGTCTGGTGTGAGGTATAGGTGTGTTGTGGTGTGAGGTACATGTGTGGTGTGGTGAGTGGTACAGGTGTGGTGGTGTGAGTGGTACAGGTGTGGTGTGGTGTGATGTACAGGTGTGGTGTGGTGTGAGGTACAGGTGTGGTGTGGTGTGAGGTACAGGGGTGGTGTGGTGTGAGGTACAGGTGTGGTGTGGTGAGTGGTACAGGTGTGGTGTGGTGTGAGGTACAGGTGGTTTGTGGTATGAGGTACAGGTGTGTTGTAGGGGGTTGTACAGGTGTGGTTGGTTGTACAGGTGTGGTGTGGTGTGAGGTACAGGTGTGGTGTGTTGTGGTGTGCGGTAAAGGTGTGGTGTGGTGTGAGGTACAGGTGTGGTGTGGTGTGAGATACAGGTGTGGTGTGGTGTGAGGTACAGGTGTTGTGTGGTGTAAGGTACAGGTGTTTTGTGGTGAGTGGTACAGGTGTGGTGTGGTGTGAGGTACAGGTGTGGTGTGGTGTGAAGTATAGCTAGGTATGGTGTTGTGAGTGGTTCAGGTGTCGTGGTGTGAGGTACAGGTGTGGTGTGGTGTGAGGTACAGGTATGGTGTTGTGTAAGGTACAGGTGTTGTGTTGTGTGAGGTACAGGTGTGGTGAGGTGTGAGATACAGGTGTGGTGTGGTGTGAGGAACAGATAAGAACATAAGAACATAAGAAAATGGGAGTCTGCAGAAAGCCGATTGGCCTAAGCAAGGCAGATCCCTGTCCCACACAACCCCAATTACAAAGCCCAATTATAGGCTCAACACTCTAATACCCTGAGGATCATCTTACCAAAACGGTTAGAGATTAACGCAGGATTACGGGGGTCTGCAGAGCGCTGATTGGCCCAACCCTGCTGATCCCCCTTCACACCCAACCCTTCTCGTCCATATGCTTATCCAATTTTATCTTAAAGCTCCCTATCGTTTTTAATCCCACTATATCATTTGGTAGTCTATTCCACCCATCTACAACTCTGTTACCAAACCAATATTTGCCTATATCTTTTCTGAAACGAAATTTATCTAATTTGAAACCATTGGTACGAGTTCTTTCGCTATCACTGAGCTTTAGTACATTTGTCATGTCCCCTTTGTTACTCCCACTAACCCACTTGAACACCTCTATCATATACCCTCTAACTCTGCGTCTCTCTAACGAATGTAAGCCTAATTTCTTCAACCTTTCTTTATACGGAAGATTTCTAATATTATGGATCATTTTTGTCATTCTACGTTGTACTCTCTCCAATGAATCTATGTCCATTCTGTAATAAGGACACCAAAATTGAACAGCATAATCCATACGGGGTCTCACTAATGACAAGTAAAGTTGTAAGATAACATCAGCAGTTCTGTTACTCACACTCCTTGAGATGAACCCGAGAATCCTGTTTGCCTTGTTTCGAACGCTTATACACTGTTGTCTAGGCTTCAAATCATTGCTAACAAACACACCTAGATCTTTCTCACAATTCGAGTTTTCTAATTCCACATTAGCTAGTTTATATTTAACATTTATATGCATCTTCCCTATCTTTAATACCTTGCATTTGTCAATGTTAAACTTCATCTGCCAATTTACTGACCATTCGTGTAAGGTATCTAGATCCCTTTGGAGGCACTCTATATCTGTATCTGTATCAATTGTTCTCCCCATTTTGGTATCGTCTGCAAATTTACTTATCCTACTAGTTATACCTAAATCAAGGTAATTTATGTATATAACAAACAACAGAGGACCTAATACAGATCCCTGGGGGACACCACTTTTGACTGCTCCCCATTCTGACTTCGTACCATTTATGCTGACTCTCTGCTTCCTACCAATTAGCCATGACCTAATCCATCCCAACAACGCCCCACCTATTCCATGCGCCTCAACCTTTCTCATCAATCTCTCATGGGGGACTCTGTCGAAAGCTTTACTGAAATCTAAATATATTATATCATATGACTTGTCATTATCTACTGCTTCATATACCTCTGAGAAAAAACTAAGCAAATTAGTAAGGCAAGAACGTCCCTGAGTGAATCCATGCTGAGAAGAATTTATTATATTAAATGTATCTAAGTGGTTTCTAATTTTACTAGCAATAATTGACTCTAGTAGCTTTCCTATGATTGATGTAAGACTAATGGGACGGTAATTGGATGCTATTGATTTGTCACCTTTTTTGAAGATCGGAACTACGTTTGCAAGCTTCCAAGCTTCTGGAACTATACCTGTCTCCAATGACTTGTTAAATAAAAATGTTAATGGGTAACTTAACTCATCCCTACATTCTTTTAATACTCTAGCATATACCTCATCAGGACCAGGCGATTTATGAGGTTTCAGTCTGTCAATTTCCTTAAGCACATCATTTCTACTTATAGTAACCGTACTTAACCTATTTTCTATACTATCGCTATATACCTTACGGACTTCTGGAAACTGTGCCAAATTTTCATTAGTGAAAACGGAAAGAAATTGACTATTTAATGTACTGCACATTTCTAAATTATTTTCTGTCATTTCTCCTATCAAAGTTTTAAGGGGACCAATTACATCTCTAACCTTGGATTTATATAGTTGGTAAAAAGCTTTAGGATTATTTTTTGAGTCATTGGCAACCTTAATTTCATAATTTCTTTTTTCTGTCCTAATATCCTTTTTTACCTGTCTTGATAGATTCTGATAGTAAGCAAGTAGGTGAATTTCGCCTTTTCTAATTTTTCTATATATTCCTCTCTTTTGTCCTAGAAGATCTAATAGTCTATTATTCATCCATTTGGGTTGGTTCTGTGTTGATCTAAAGTTTCTTTTGGGGATGTATTTATTTTGTGCATTGAATACTGACTTGATAAAATTATCGTATGTATCTACCAAGTTTGACGTCTCTTCCTGACTTAAGATGACAGGTGCCTGAGAAGGGGTACACTCATTTGGACACCTGGATCGACTTAATTTTTTGACCATAGGGTCCGCTAATAGGGCTCTTCTTAACCCACCATAATTGCCTTTTCTAAAGTCAGGTATTAATGTTGTATTCTCTCTGGTATTACCTTTCCATTGTATATTAAAATACACAGAATTGTGGTCACTATTTCCTAGGTGGTCCCCTATCTCTACATTTTTTACCATATGTTCATTGTTACTGAAAACTAAATCGAGAATATTATTACCTCTAGTCGGCGTATCTATGAATTGAAATAAAAAACTATCTTGTACTACCTCTATAAACTCCTCAGAATCAGAGTCTCCTATTTGATGCTGCCAATCTATATTCGGAAAATTAAAATCCCCCATAATGCACACATTGCTAAACCTTGATGCCATTTTAATTTCCTCCCATAATGATGTTCCGTCATTTCTACTCATATTTGGTGGTCTATAAAATAACTCCAATAATTATGATCTCACTACCTTCGTTAACCTCTGCCCAAACACTTTCATTATCGTTATTTAGTCTAATACCTGATTTAATACAGCTTTTTAATGTACTCCTGACAAACACTGCTATACCGCCACCCCTCTTACTTGTTCGGTCATATTTAAACAAACTATATCCTGGTATATCAAATTCTGCTAAAAAATGCCTGGTTTCTGTATTAATCCACGCTTCAGTTAGCGCTATTATGTCTATATTTTCTTTGCTAACAGGGGCTCTAAGTTCGTTCATTTTGTTACATAGACTCCTACAGTTTGTGTAATATACTCTCAATTTACTTCTTTTCTTTATACCTAATTTACCTTTGTTTTTAGCGACATTTCCATCTTCCGTTGCACCATCACTACTACTATCATTTGCATTATAGTCATCATTTTTAGCATGAGACTGAATATCCTTATCGCTTTCGCCTGACGCTAAAATTGTTCCATTTAACCTCTCATTTACACTCTCAATATTTCTGTTCAAACCCCACAACCACCCTATCTAAAGAACTAGCTAATGTAGAAACCCCTAACCGTGAAAGATGAACCCCATCCCTTGCGTACATCCCATCTCTCCCATAGAAACTATCCCAGTTATCAATGAATGGTATTGCTTTTTCTTTGCAATATTTCTCCAAACGGCAATTGACACCAATCGCCCTGGATGTCCATTCCTTGGGAACTCCTCTTCTGGGTAGGATACAATGTACTACAGGGATCCCTCCCTTCATCCTAACTTTATCTAACACATCCCGATACTGCTGCAGCAGTTCCTCACTTCTACCCTTACCAACATCGTTACTCCCGGCACTGAGACAGATAATGGGGTTATCTCCACTATCTTCCAAGATGTGGTCCATCTTCTCTAAAACCCTCCCAACTCCATGGCCAGGCAGACACACAACCTTCCTAAGTTTAGTGCGGGTAGCCCTAACTAAATGTCTTACCATGGAGTCGCCCACAATCGACACAGACTTACCTTCTCGGGACACAGACTTACCTTTCCCTCGGGAGGATCCAGCAGCTGCAGTTGGAGAACCCCCGGTGGTGGCAGAAGCTCCCTTGGTGGTGGTGGTGGTGGGGGTAGTGGTGGTGGTAGGTAGCACAGCGTCAGAGGTTGGAGCTGAGTCGGCGGCAGGCACTTCGGTTATCCCTCCCTTATCCTGACTATGTTTTCCCTCACATTCATCTCGCAAAGGAGAGAATGTATTTGTCACACTCATACCTATTCTACTATCCTGCTTCTTGAGTGTGACTTTCCCACCCGTATTTTTAACAACCTGCCATGAATACAATTGTTCATCAACTTCCTCCCTTTTCCCCTTACTTGACTTTATTTCCTCTTGTGGTGTAGTGAGAGGTACGGATGTGGTGTGGTGAGTTGTACAGGTGTGTTGTGGTGTGATGTACAGGTTTGGTATGGTGAGACACACAGGTATGGTGTGGTATGAGGTTCAGGTGTGGTGTGGTGAGAGGTACAGGTGTCGTGTGAGGTACAGGTGTGGTGTGCTGTGAGGTACAGGTGTGGTGTGGTGTGGTGTGAGGTACAGGGGTGGTGTGGTGAGTGGTACAGGTGTGGTATGGTATGAGGTACAGGTGTAGTGTGGTGTGAGGCACAGGTATGGTATGGTGAGTGGTACAGGTGTGGTGGTGTGAGGTACAGGTGTGGTGTGAGATACAGGTGTGGTGTGGTGAGAGGTACAGGTGTGGTGTGGTGAGTGGTACACGTGTGGTGTGGTGTGAGGTACAGGTTTGGTGTGGTGAGACATACAGGTGTGGTGTGGTGTGAGTTACAGATGTGGTGTGGTGAGAGGTACAGGTGTGGTGTGGTGAGTGGTACAGGTGTGGTGGTGTTAGGTACAGGTGTGGTGTGGTGTACATGTGTGGTGTTGTGTGGTGTGAAGTACAGGTGTGGTGTGGTGTGAGGTACAGGTGTTGTGTGGTGTAAGGTACAGGTGTTTTGTGGTGAGTGGTACAGGTGTGGTGTGGTGTGAGGTACAGGTGTGGTGTGGTGTGAGGTATAGCTAGGTATGGTGTTGTGAGTGGTACAGGTGTCGTGGTGTTAGGTACAGGTGTGGTGTGGTGTGAGGTACAGGTATGGTGTTGTGAAAGATACAGGTGTTGTGTTGTGTGAGGTACAGGTGTGGTGAGGTGTGAGATACAGGTGTGGTGTGGTGTGGTGTGAGGAACAGATGTGGCGTAGTGAGAGGTACAGATGTGGTGTGGTGAGATGTACAGGTGTGGTGTGGTGTGAGGTACAGGTCTAGTATGGTGTGAGGTACAGGTGTGGTGTGGTGTGAGTTAAAGGTGTGGTGTGGTGTAAGGTACAGTTGTGGTGTGAGGTACAAGTATGGTGTGGTTAGTGGTACAGGTGTTGTGGTGTGAGGTAAAGGTGTGGTGAGGTACAAGTGTGGGGTCGTGTGAGGTACAGGTGTTGTGTGGCGTGAGCTACAGGTGTGGTGTAGAGAGAGGTACAGGTGTGGTATGGTGTGAGGTAAAGGTGTGATGTTATGTGAGGGACATATTATGTGGTGTGGTGTGCAGTACAGGTGTGGTATGGTGTGAGGTACAGGTGTGGTGTGGTGTGAGTTACAGGTGCAGTGTGGTATGAGGTACAGGTGTTGTGTGGTGAGTGGTACAGGTGTGGTGTGGAGTGAGGTACAGGTGTGGTGTGGTGTGAGGTATAGGTGTGGTGTGGTGTGAGGTACAGGTGTGGTTTGGTGAGTGGTACAGGTGTGGTGTGGTGTGAGGCACAGGTGTGGTGTGGTGTGAGGTACAGGTTTGGTGTGAGGTACAGGCCTGGTGTGGTGTGAGGTACAAGTGTGATGTGGTGTGAGATGCAGGTGTGGTGTGAGGTAAATGTGTTGTGTGGCGTGAGGTACAGGTGTGATGTGGTGAGAGGTACAGGTTTGGTGTGGTTTGAGGTACAGGTTTGGTGTGGTGTGAAGTACAGATGTGGTGTGGTGAGTGGTACATGTGAGGTGGTGTGAGTGATAGAGGTATGGTGTGGTGTGAGGTACAGGCGTTGTGTGGTGAGTGGTAAAAGTGTGGTGGTGTGAGTGGTACAGGTGTGGTGTGGTGTGAGGTACAGGTTTGGTGTGGTGTGAGGTACAGGTGTGGTGTGGTGTGAGGTACAGGTGTGGTGTGGTGTGAGGTACAGCTGTGGTGTGGTGAGTGGTACGGGTGTGGTGTGGTGTGAGGTAAAGGTGTGGTGTGGTGTGAGGTACAGGTGTGGTGTGGTGAGTGGTAAAAGTGAGTTGTGGTTTGAGGTACAGGTGTGGTGAGGTGTGAGGCACAGGTGTGATGTGGTGTTTTGTGAGGTACAGGTGTGGTGTGGTGTGAGCTACAGGTGTGGTGTGATGAGTGGTACAGGTGTGGTGTGGTGTGAGGTATAGGTGTGGTGTGGTGTGATGTACAAGTGTATTGTGGTGTGAGGTACAGGTGTGGTGAGAGGTACAGGTGTTGTGTGGCGTGAGGTACAGGTGTGGTGTGGTGTGAGGTACAGGAGGGGTGTGGTGTGAGGTACAGGCATAATGTGGTTAGTGGTACATGTATTGTGTGGTGTGAGGTACTGGTGTGGTGTGGTGTGAGATACAGGTGTGGTGTGGTGTGAGGTACAGGTGCTGTGTGGTGTGAGGTACAGGTGTGTTGTGGTGAGTGGTACAGGTGTGGTGTGGTGTGAGGTACAGGTGTGGTGTGGTGTGAGGCACAGCTAGGTATGGTGTGATGAGTGGTACATGTGTCGTGGTGTGAGGTACAGGTGTGGTGTGGTTGGAGGTACAGGTATGGTGTTGTGTAAGGTACAGGTGTTGTGTTGTGTGATGTACAGGTGTGGTGTGGTGTGAGATACAGGTGTGGTGTGGTGTGAGGAACAGGTGAGGTGTAGTGAGAGGTACAGATGTGGTTTGGTGAGTGGTACAGGTGTGGTGTGGTGTGATGTACAGGTTTGGTGTCGTGAGACACACAGGTGTGGTGTGGTGGGAGGTACAGGTGTGGTGTGGTGTGAGGTACAGGTGTGGTGTGGTGTGGGGTACAGGTTTGGTGTGAGGTACAGGCCTGGTGTGGTGTGAGGTACAAGTGTGATGTGGTGTGAGATGCAGGTGTGGTGTGAGGTACAGGTGTTGTGTGGCGTGAGGTACAGGTGTGGTGTGGTGTGAGGTACAGTTGTGGTGTGGTGTGAGGTACAGGTGTGGTTTGGTGAGTGGTACAGGTGTGGTGTAGTGTGAGGTACAGGTGTGGTGTGGTGTGAGGTACAGGTTGGGTGTGAGGTACAGGCCTGGTGTGGTGTGAGGTACAAGTGTGATGGGGTGTGAGATGCAGGTGTGGTGTGAGGTACAGGTGTTGTGTGGCGTGAGGTACAGGTGTGGTGTGGTGAGAGGTACAGGTGTGGTGTTCTTCGAGGTACAGGTTTGGTGTGGTGTGAAGTACAGATGTGGTGTGGTGAGTGGTACAGGTGTGGTGGTGTGAGTGATAGAGGTATGGTGTGGTATGAGGTACAGGCGTTGTGTGGTGAGTGGTAAAAGTGTGGTGGTGTGAGTGGTACAGGTGTGGTGTGGTTTGAGGTACAGGTGTGGTGTGGTGTGAGGTACAGGTGTGGTGTGGTGTGAGGTACAGGTGTGGTGTGGTGTGAGGTACAGGTGTGGTGTGGTGTGAGGTACAGGTGTGGTGTGGTGAGTGGTACTGGTGTGGTGTGGTGTGAGGTAAAGGTGTGGTGTGGTGTGAGGTACAGGTGTGGTGTGGTGAGTGGTACAAGTGAGGTGTGGTTTGAGGTACAGGTGTGGTGAGGTGTGAGGTACAGGTGTGGTGTGGTGTGAGGTACAAGTGTGGTGTTTTGTGAGGTACAGGTGTGGTGTGGTGTGAGGTACAGGTGTAGTGTGGTGTGAGCTACAGGTGTGGTGTGATGAGTGGTAGAGGTGTGGTGTGGTGTGAGGTATAGGTGTGCTGTGGTGTGAGGTACAAGTGTGTCGTGGTGAGAGGTACAGGTGTCGTGTGAGGTACAGGTGTGGTGTGCTGTGAGGTACAGGTGTGGTGTGGTGTGGTGTGAGGGACAGGGGTGGTGTGGTGTGAGGTACAGGTGTGGTGTGGTGAGTGGTACAGGTGTGGTATGGTATGAGGTACAGGTGTAGTGTGGTGTGAGGCACAGGTATGGTATGGTGAGTGGTACAGGTATGGTGGTGTGAGGTACAGGTGTGGTGTGAGATACAGGTGTGGTGTGGTGTGAGGTACAGGAGTGGTGTGGTGTGAGGTACAGGCGTAATGTGGTTAGTGGTACAGGTATTGTGTGGTGTGAGGTACAGGTGTGGTGTGTACAAAGGAGTACAACGGAAATCAAGCAACAACAGATCTAGTGACCCTTCTAGGCTGCTTGTCCTGCAAAACACTGAGGATCAAGTGTCCAAACAGTGGTTTAGAGTGGGTAAGGGAACATTGGAAAGGGAACTACTGCCCTGCCACTAACGTGGCAGGACTAGGAAGTTAGTAGGGGACATATGGGTTAGTAACTGAGGGGAGAATAAAATAAAGTTATTCATTTACAAACGCAGTCAGTCGCGGGTTTGATGCAAGATATTTGTCTAGGCGGAATTTAAATTAATCAACGGTGCTGCAGTCTATAACGTGTCGGGGAAGCCCATTCCACAAGTTGACAACTCGATTGAAGAAGAAATTCTTAGATTCGTGTGAGTTAAAAGATTTACCAATAATTTTGCAACCGTTTCCCCGCGTGTAATTAGATTGGTCAATAGTGAAGTACTTACTACAGTTCATATTGTCGATGCCTTTGATGATTTTGAACACTTGAATTAAGTCACCTCTTAATCTGCGCTGGGTTAAAGGAAATAGATTTAATTCTCTAAGATGCTCTTCGTATGGTTTGTTCTTTAGGCTAGGTATCATTTTGGTAACTCTACGTTGAACTCGTTCTAGCTTGTTTATGTCTTTTTGGTAATAAGGGCACCAGCATTGAACGCAGTATTCCAGAAGAGGGCGGACTAAGGAATTGTAAAGGGTTAGGATTACGTCTTTGGATTTATGCTCAAATGATCTGCCTATAAAGCCAATTATTTTGTTTGCCTTCTTAACAACTTCTGAACATTGTTGACTCGGTTTTAGGTTACTCGATATTGTTACTCCCAGATCGGTTTCTCTGTTTACATTCTTAAGCTGAGTGCCATTCATCGAATAGTTTGCTTTCTCATTTAGGTATCCGATATGTAGTACTTTACATTTATCTGCATTGAAACTCATTTGCCAAATTTGGGCCCAATGTGACAATTTATCTAGATTGTGTTGCATATTGTTAACTTGATCTTTTGAGAGTACGCTATTTGCAATTTTTGTATCGTCAGCAAATTTTGAGATTGTACAGGTGAGACCCTCATCTATGTTGTTGATGTAAATTAGAAAGATAATTGGTCCTAGTACCGATCCCTGGGGTACCCAGCTACTTACATTGGTCCATTTAGATGCCTTACCGTTTATGACTACTCTTTGCTTTCTGTCACTGAGCCAATTTTCTATCCATTTCAACACACCGTCTTGTATTCCATGCGCTTTTAGTTTTAGCAGTAAACGTTTGTGGGGAACTTTGTCAAAGGCCTTTTGAAAATCAAGGTATATAATATCTACAGCTTTACTCTCATCGTAGAGGTTGAATATATCGTGGAAGAAGTCTAAGAGGTTTGTTAAACAGGAACGTTTTTTACGAAAACCGTGTTGAGTATCTTTAAGTATGTTATTTTCCTCTAAGTGATTTACGAGTCTGTCTCTTATGACCGTTTCTAGCATTTTACATACAACTGAGGTTAAGCTAATTGGACGATAGTTACTTGGTAGGGATTTGCTGCCTTTTTTTAATATCGGTGTTACGTTGGCTATCTTCCACTGATCAGGCATAGTTCCAGACTGCAAGGATTTATTGAATAGTAATGTCAGTGGTTTGGAGAGCTCATCCTTAGCTTCCTTTAGAACTCTAGGCGAGATTGTATCAGGTCCAGGCGTTTTATTTACCTTGAGTTCATCTAAACAATTAAATACTTCTCTCTCTGTAACGGTGATATTGCTTAGAACATCTGAATTATCAATCTGAATCGGCGATGGTGTAGGGATATCACTGAGGTCTTCTGTTGTAAAAACTGATGCAAAGAAGGTATTGAGGGCATTACTAATTTGAACTTCGTCTTCGGTGTATTCTCCATTTTCATCGACTAACGGTCCAACAGTTGAAGTAACTATTTTTTTCTTTCTGATATAACTATAGAATTCTTTCGGGTTTGTTTTAATTTGATTCGCAATATGTAACTCTAGGGTCTTTTTACTTTGCTTAATTAACTTTTTGGCTTTGCGTTGTAGCTCTACAAATTTCACCCGTTCTTCGTCATTTTGTGAGGATTTTAATCTATCATTAGCAAATTTTTTAGCAAGCAGGCAGTTTGAAATATCTTTATTCCACCAATTGGGCTTATTATTATGGCCTGGACGCCGTATTTTCGATGGTATGCAGTCTTGCACTGCTTTTAGGTAAGTGTTTTCGAATAACTTCCAAGATGTATTTATGTCGTTATTGTTAATTAAAAAGCTCCAGTCAGTTTCTTTAAACATAGCTCTAAGTTTATGAAAGTTTGCTTTCTTGAAATTAGGGACTTTTTCGATGCTACTATTTGGTTCGTTACTAGTAAAGTTTAAAGTGAAGTTATCGTACGATGGTCGCTGTTACTGAATTCATCACCAACATTCAAATCTCTATTAATTCTTCTTTTGTTGCAAGTACAATGTCAAGAACGTTATTACCACGGTCGGTGTTCGAACAAATTGATAAAGCGAACTCTCTTGCAAGTTCGTATACAAGTCATGTCCGGAGTGTGAAGTAAGAGTATCGCCCCACTTGGTCACAGGTAAATTAAAGTCGCCAAAAAATACGGTATCTTGTGAGTTACTTACATCTGCAATTTGTTCATAAATTTCTCGGTCAGTTTGCACTGATTGAGCTGGAGGTCTGTATATTAATGCAAGTATTATTTTTGTACCTTTATTATTCTTTATTAGCACAAAAGATGTGTCGACGTTCACAATTGAGGTTTTGACAAGAGGGTCGGGTTAAGACTTTCTTTGATATAAAATAAAATGCCACCTCCATTGGCACAGGTGTGGTGTGGTGAGAGGTACAGGTGTGGTGTGGTGTGAGGTACAGGTGTGGTGTGGTGTGAGGTACAGGTGTGGTGTGGTGTGAGGTACAGGTGTTGTGTGGTGTAAGGTACAGGTGTTTTGTGGTGAGTGGTACAGGTGTGGAGTGGTGTGAGGTACAGGTGTGGTGTGGTGTGAAGTATAGCTAGGTATGGTGTTGTGAGTGGTACAGGTGTCGTGGTGTGAGGTACAGGTGTGGTGTGGTGTGAGGTACAGGTATGGTGTTGTGTAAGGTACAGGTGTTGTGTTGTGTGAGGTACAGGTGTGGTGAGGTGTGAGATACAGGTGTGGTGTGGTGTGAGGTACAGGTGTGGTGTGGTGTGAGGTACAGGTATGGTATGGTAAGTGGTACAGGTGTGGTGGTGTGAGGTACAGGTGTGGTGGTGTGTGAGGTACTAGTGTGGTGTGGTGTGAGATGCAGGTGTGGTGTGAGGTACAGGTGTTGTGTGGCGTGAGGTACAGGTGTGGTGTGGTGAGAGGTACAGGTGTGGTGTGGTTTGAGGTACAGGTTTGGTGTGGTGTGAAGTACAGATGTGGTGTGGTGAGTGGTACAGGTGTGGTGGTGTGAGTGATAGAGGTATGGTGTGGTGTGAGGTACAGGCGTTGTGTGGTGAATGGTAAAAGTGTGGTGGTGTGAGTGGTACAGGTGTGGTGTGGTTTGAGGTACAGGTGTGGTGTGGTGTGAGGTACAGGTGTGGTGTGGTGTGAGGTACAGGTGTGGAGTGGTGTGAGGTACAGATGTGGTGTGGTGAGTGGTACTGGTGTGGTGTGGTTTGAGGTAAAGGTGTGGTGTGGTGTGAGGTACAGGTGTGGTGTGGTGAGTGGTACAAGTGAGGTGTGGTTTGAGGTACAGGTGTGGTGAGGTGTGAGGTACAGGTGTGGTGTGGTGAGTGGTACTGGTGTGGTGTGGTGTGAGGTAAAGGTGTGGTGTGGTGTGAGGTACAGGTGTGGGTGTGGTGAGTGGTACAAGTGAGGTGTGGTTTGAGGTACAAGTGTGGTGAGGTGTGAGGTACAGGTGTGGTGTGGTGTGAGGTACAAGTGTGGTGTTTTGTGAGGTACAGGTGTGGTGTGGTGTGAGGTACAGGTGTAGTGTGGTGTGAGCTACAGGTGTGGTGTGATGAGTAATAGAGGTTTGGTGTGGTGTGAGGTATAGGTGTGCTGTGGTGTGAGGAACAAGTGTGTTGTGGTGTGAGGTACAGGTGTGGTGTGAGGTACAGGTGTTGTGTGGTGAGTGGTAAAAGTGTGGTGGTGTGAGTGGTACAGGTGTGGTGTGGTTTGAGGTACAGGTGTGGTGTGGTGTGAGATACAGGTGTGGTGTGGTGTGAGATACAGGTGTGGTGTGGTGTGATGTACAGGTGTGGTGTGGTGAGTGGTACTGGTGTGGTGTGGTGTGAGATATAGGTGTGGTGTGGTGTGAGGTACAGGTGTGGTGTGGTGAGTGGTACAAGTGAGGTGTGGTTTGAGGTACAGGTGTGGTGAGGTGTGAGGTACAGGTGTGGTGTGGTGTGAGGTACAAGTGTGGTGTTTTGTGAGGTACAGGTGTGGTGTGGTGTGAAGTACAGGTGTAGTGTGGTGTGAGCTACAGGTGTGGTGTGATGAGTGGTAGAGGTGTGGTGTGGTGTGAGGTATAGGTGTGCTGTGGTGTGAGGTACAAGTGTGTCGTGGTGTGAGGTACAGGTGTGGTGTGAGGTACAGGTGTTGTGTGGTGTGAGGTACAGGTGTGGTGTGGTGTGAGGTACAGGTGTGGTGTGTACAAAGGAGTACAAAGGAGTACAAAGGAAATCAAGCAACAACAGGTCTAGTGACCCTTCTAGGCTGCTTGTCCTCCAAAACACTGAGGATCAAGTGTCCAAACAGTGGTTTAGAGTGGGTAAGGGAACATTGGAAAGGGAACTACTGCCCTGCCACTAACGTGGCAGGACTAGGAAGTTAGTAGGGGACATATGGGTTAGTAACTGAGGGGAGGATAAAGTTATTCATTTACAAACGCAGTCAGTCGCGGGTTTGATGCGAGATATTTGTCTAGGCGGAATTTAAATGAATCAACGGTGCTGCAGTCTATAACGTCTCGGGGAAGCCCATTCCACAAGTTGACAACTCGATTGAAGAAGAAATTCTTAGATTCGTGCGAGTTAAAAGATTTACCAATAATTTTGCAACCGTTTCCCCGTGTGGTGTGGTGTGAGGTACAGGCGTAATGTGGTTAGTGGTACAGGTATTGTGTGGTGTGAGGTACAGGTGTGGTGTGGTGTGAGGTACAGGTGTGGTGTGGTGTGAGGTACAGGTGTGGTGTGGTGTGAGGTACAGGTGTGGTGTGGTGTGAGGTACAGGTGTTGTGTGTGAGGTACAGGTGTGTTGTGAGTGGTACAGGTGTGGTGTGGTGTGAGGTACAGGTGTGGTGTGGTGTGAGGCACAGCTAGGTATGGTGTGATGAGTGGTACAGGTGTCGTGTGGTGTGCGGTACGGGTGTGGTGTGAGGTACAGGTGTGGTGTGGTTTGAGGACCAGGTGTTTTGTGGTGAGTGGTACAGGTGTGGTGTGAGGTACAGGTGTGGTGTGGTGTGAGGTACAGGTGTGTTGTGGTGAGCTCTACAGGTGTGGTGTGGTTTGAGGTACAGGTGTGGTGTGGTGTGAAGTACAGGTGTGTTGTGGTGTGAGGTACAAATGTGGTGTGGTACAGGTGTGGTGTGGTGTGAGGTACAGGTGTGGTGTGGTGTGAGGTACAGGTGTTGTGTGGTGTGAGGTACAGCTAGGTATGGTGTAGTGAGTGGTACAAGTGTCATGGTGTGAGGTACAGGTGTGGTGTGGTGTGAGGTACAGGTATGGTGTTGTGTAAGGTACAGGTGTTGTGTTGTGTGAGGTACAGGTGTGGTGTGGTTTGAGATACAGGTGTGGTGTGATGTGAGTGAAGTGAGAGGTACAGATGTGGTTGGTGAGACACACAGGTGTGGTGTGGTATGAGGAACAGGTGTGGTGTGGTGAGAGGTACAGGTGTCGTGTGAGGTAAAGGTGTGCTGTGTTCTGAGGTATAGGTGTGGTGTTATTAAAGGTACAGGTGTGGTGAGGTGAGAGGTACAGGTGTGGTGTGGTGTGATGTACAGGTGTGGTGTGGTGTGAGGTACAGGTGTGGTGTGAGGTACAGGGGTGGTGTGGTGTGAGATACAGGTGTGGTATGGTGAGTGGTAGAGGTGTGGTATAGTATGAGGTACAGGTGTGGTGTGGTGTGAGGCACAGGTATAGTGTGGTGAGAGGTACAGGTGTGGTGGTGTGAGGTACAGGTGTGGTGTGGTGTGAGATACAGGTGTGGTGTGGTGAGAGGTACAGATGTGGTGTGGTGAGTGGTACACGTGTGGTGTGGTGTGAGGGACAGGTTTGGTATGGTGAGACATACAGGTGTGGTGTGGTGTGAGATACAGATGTGGTGTGGTGAGAGGTACAGGTGTTGTGTGGTGATTGGTACAGGTGTGGTGGTGTGAGGTACAGGTGTGGTGTGGTGTACAGGTGTGGTGTTGTGTAAGGTACAGGTGTTGTGTGGTGTGAAGTACAGGTAAGGTGTGGTGTGCGGTACAGGTGTTGCATGGTGTGATGTACAGGTGTGGTGTGAGGTACAAGTATGGTGTGGTTTGAGGTACAAGTGTGGTGTGGTGTGAGCTACAGGTGTGGTGTGGTGAGTGGTACAGGTGTGGTGGTGTGAGTGGTAGAGGTGTGGTGTGGTGTGAGGTACAGGTGTGGTGTGGTTTGAGGTACAAATGTGGTGTGGTGTGTGGTACAGGTGTGGGGTGGTGTGAGGTACAGGTATGGTGTGGTGTGAGGTAGAGGTGTGGTGTGGTGAGTGGTACAGGTGTGGTGTGGTGTGAGGTACAGGTGTGGTGTGGTGTGAGGTACAGGTGTGGTGTGAGTTATAGGTGTGGTGTGGTGTGAGGTACAGGTTTGGTGTGGTGAGACACACAGGTGTGGTGTGGTGTGAGGTACAGTTGTGGTGTGGTGAGAGGTACAGGTGTGGTGTGATCTGAGGTACAAGTGTGGTGTGGTGTTATGTACAGGTGTGGTGTGGTGTGAGGTACAGGTGTGTTGTGGTGTGAGGTACAGGTGTGGTGTGGTGTGAGGTACAGGTGTGCTGTGGTGTGAGGTACAGGTGTGGTGTGGTGTGAGGTACAGCTGTGTTGTAGTGAGTGGCACAGGTGTGGTGTGGTGAGTGGTACAGGTGTCGTGGTGTGAGGTACAGGTGTGGTGTGGTGTGAGGTACAGGTGTGGTGTGGTTTTAGGTACAGGTGTATGGTGTGGGTAGGTGTGGTGTGGTGTGAGTACAGTGTGGTGTGTGTGAGGTACAGGTGTGGTGTGGTTTTTAGGTACAGGTGGTATGGTGTGAGGTGCAGGTGTGGTGTGGTGTGATGTACAGGTGTGGTGTGGTGTGAGGTAAAGGTGTGGTGTGGTGAGTGGTGGTGGTAGTGTGAGGTACAGGTGTGGTGTGGTGTGAGGTACAGGTGTGGTGTGGTGAGTACAGGTGTGGTGTGGTGAGGCACAGGTATGGTGGTGTGAATGATAGAGGTGTGGTTTGGTGTGAGGTACAGGTGTGGTGTGGTTTGAGGTACAAGTGTGGTGTGGTATGAGGTAGAGGTGTAGTGTGGTGTGAGGTAGAGGTGTGGTGTGGTGTGAGGTAGAGGTGTGTGGTGAGTGGTACAGGTGTGGTGTGGTGTGAGGTACAAGTGTGGTGTGGTGTGAGCTACAGGTGTGGTGTGATGTGTGGTACAGGTGTGGTGTGGTGTGAGGTATAGGTGTGGTGTGGTGTTAGGTACAAGTATGGTGTGGTGTGAGGTACAGGTGTGGTGTGGTGTGAGGTACAGGTGTGGTGTGGTGTGAGGTACAGGTGTGGTATGAGGTACAGGCAGGGTGTGGTGAGTGGTACAGGTGTGGTGGTGTGAGGTACAGGTGTGGTGTGGTGTGAGGTACAGGTGTGCTGTGGTGTGAGGTACAGGTGTGGTGTGGTTTGAGGTACAGGTGTGTTGTGGTGAGTGGTACAGGTGTGGTGTGGTGAGTGGTACAGGTGTCGTGGTGTGAGGTACAGGTGTGGTGTGGTGTGAGGTACAGGTGTGGTGTGGTTTTAGGTACAGGTGTGGTATGGTGTGAGGTGAAGGTGTGGTGTGGTGTGATGTACAGGTGTGGTGTGGTGTGAGGTAAAGGTGTGGTGTGGTGAGTGGTGCAGTTGTGGTAGTGTGAGTGGTACAGGTGTGGTGTGGTGTAAGGTACAGATGTGGTGTGGTGTGAGGTACAGGTGTGGTGTGGTGAGTGGCACAGGTATGGTGGTGTGAGTGGTAGAGGTGTGGTTTGGTGTGAAGTACAGGTGTGGTGTGGTTTGAGGTACAAGTGTGGTGTGGTATGAGGTAGAGGTGTAGTGTGGTGTGAGGTAGAGGTGTGGTGTGGTGTGGTGAGTGGTACAGGTGTGGTGTGGTGTGAGGTACAAGTGTGGTGTGGTGTGAGCTACAGGTGTGGTGTGATGTGTGGTACAGGTGTGGTGTGGTGTGAGGTATAGGTGTGGTGTGGTGTTAGGTACAAGTATGGTGTGGTGTGAGGTACAGGTGTGGTGTGGTGTGAGGTACAGGTGTTTTGTGGTGTGAAGTACAGCTGTGGTGTGGTGTGAGGTACAGGTGTGGTGTGAGGTACAGGCAGGGTGTGGTGAGTGGTACAAGTGTGGTGGTGTGAGGTACAGGTGTGGTGTGGTGTGAGGTACAGGTGTTGTGTGTGGCTTGAGGTACAAGTGTGGTCTTGTGTGAGGTACAGGTGTGGTGTGGTGTGAGGTGCAGGTGTTGCGTGGTCTGAGGTACAGGTGTGGTGTGGTGTGAGGTACAGGTGTGGTGTGGTTTGAGGTACACATGTGGTTTTGGTGTGAGGTGCAGGTGTGGTGTGGTGAGACATACAGGTGTGGTGTGGTGTGAGGCACAGGTGTGGTGTGGTGAGAGGTACAGGTGTGGTGTGGTGTGAGGAACAGGTGTGGTGTGGTGTGATGTACAGGTGTGGTGTGGTTTGAGGTACAGGTGTGGTGTGGTGAGTGGTTCAGTTGTGGTGGTGTGAGTGGTAAAGGTGTGGTGTGGTGTGAGGTACAGGTATGGTGTGAGGTACATGTGTGGTGTGGTGAGTGGTACAAGTATGGTGGTGTGAGTGGCACAGGTGTGGTTTGAAGTACAGTTGTGGTGTGGTGTGAGATACAGGTGTGGTGTGGTGTGAGGTACAGGTGTGGTGTGGTGAGGTACAGAGGTGGTGTGGTATGAGGTACAGGTGTGGTGCGGTGAGTGGTACAGGTGTGGTGTGGTGTGAAGTACAGGTGTGGTGTGGTGTGAGGTACAGGTGTGGTATGGTGAGTGGTACATGTGTGGTGCGGTGTGAGGTACAGGTGTGGTGTGGTATGAGGTACGGGTGTGGTGTGGTGTGAGATACAGGTGTGGTGTGGAGTGAGGTACAGGTGTGGTGTGAGGTACAGGTATGGTGTGGTGAGTGGTACAGGTGTGGTGGTGTGATGTACAGGTGTGGTGTGGTGTGAGGTACAAGTGTGGTGTGGTGTGAGGTGCAGGTGTGGTGTGAGGTACAGGTGTTGTGTGGTTAGTGGTACAGGTGTGGTGGTGTGAGTGATAGAGGTATGGTGTGGTGTGAGGTACAGGCGTTGTGTGGTGAGTGGTAAAAGTGTGGTGGTGTGAGTAGTATAGGTGTGGTGTGATTTTAGGTACAGGTGTGGTGTGGTGTGAGGTACAGGTGTGGTGTGGTGTGAGGTGCAGGTGTGGTGTGAGGTACAGGTGTTGTGTGGCGTGAGGTACAGGTGTGGTGTGGTGAGTGGTACATGTGTGGTGGTGTGAGGAACATGTGTGGTGTGGTGTGAGGTACAAGTGTGGTGTGGTGTGAGGCACAGGTGTGGTGTGAGGTACAGGTGTTGTGTGTGGCTTGAGGTACAGGTGTGGTGTGATGTACAGGTGTGGTGTGGTGTGAGGTAAAGGTGTGGTGTGGTGAGTGGTGCAGTTGTGGTAGTGTGAGTGGTACAGGTGTGGTGTGGTGTAAGGTACAGATGTGGTGTGGTGTGAGGTACAGGTGTGGTGTGGTGAGTGGCACAGGTATGGTGGTGTGAGTGGTAGAGGTGTGGTTTGGTTTGAAGTACAGTTGTGGTGTGGTGTGAGATACAGGTGTGGTGTGGTGTGAGGTACAGGTGTGGTGTGGTGAGGTACAGAGGTGGTGTGGTATGAGGTACAGGTGTGGTGCGGTGAGTGGTACAGGTGTGGTGTGGTGTGAAGTACAGGTGTGGTGTGGTGTGAGGTACAGGTGTGGTATGGTGAGTGGTACATGTGTGGTGCGGTGTGAGGTACAGGTGTGGTGTGGTATGAGGTACGGGTGTGGTGTGGTGTGAGATACAGGTGTGGTGTGGAGTGAGGTACAGGTGTGGTGTGAGGTACAGGTATGGTGTGGTGAGTGGTACAGGTGTGGTGGTGTGATGTACAGGTGTGGTGTGGTGTGAGGTACAAGTCTGGTGTGGTGTGAGGTGCAGGTGTGGTGTGAGGTACAGGTGTTGTGTGGTTAGTGGTACAGGTGTGGTGTGTGAGTTACAGTGTGGTGTGAGGTACAGGCGTGTGTGGTGAGTGGTACAGTGTGGTGGTGAGTAGTATAGGTGTGGTGTGATTTTAGGTACAGGTGTGGTGTGGTGTGAGGTACAGGTGTGGTGTGGTGTGAGGTGCAGGTGTGGTGTGAGGTACAGGTGTTGTGTGGCGTGAGGTACAGGTGGTGTGGTGAGTGGTACATGTGTGGTGGTGTGAGGAACATGTGTGGTGTGGTGTGAGGTACAAGTGTGGTGTGGTGTGAGGCACAGGTGTGGTGTGAGGTACAGGTGTTGTGTGTGGCTTGAGGTACAGGTGTGGTGTGATGTACAGGTGTGGTGTGGTGAGGTAAAGGTGTGGTGTGGGTGAGTGGTGCAGGTGTGGTGTGAGGTACAGGTGTGGTGTGGTGTAGGTACAGATGTGGTGTGGTGTGAGGTACAGGTGTGGTGTGTGAGTGGCACAGGTTATGGTGGTGTGAGGTAGAGGTGTGGTTTGGTGTGAAGTACAGGTGTGGTGTGGGTGAGGTACAGGTGTGGTGTGGTTGAGGTAGAGGTGTGTGGTGTGGCGGTAGAGGTTGGTGTGGTGTGTGGTGGTACAGGTGTGGTGTGGTGTGAGGTACAGGTGTGGTGTGAGCTACAGGTGTGATGTGATGTGTGGTACAGGTGTGGTGTGGTGTGAGGTATAGGTGTGGTGTGGTTATAGGTACAAGTATGGTGTGGTGTGAGGTACAGGTGTGGTGTGGTGTGAGGTACAGGTGTTTTGTGGTGTGAAGTACAGCTGTGTTGTGGTGTGAAGTACAGGTGTGGTGTGAGGTACAGGCAGGGTGTGGTGAGTGGTACAGGTGTGGTGGTGTGAGGTACAGGTGTGGTGTGGTGTGAGGTACAGGTGTTGTGTGTGGCTTGAGGTACAAGTGTGGTGTGGTGTGAGGTACAGGTGTGGTGTGGTGTGAGGTACAGGTGTGGTGTGGTGTGAGTTAGAAGTGTGGTGTGGTGTAAGGTACAGGTGTGCTGTGGTTTGAGGTACAGGTATGGTGTGGTGTGAAGACCAGGTGTTGTGTGGTGTGAGGTACAGGTCTGTTGTAGTGAGAGGTACAGGTACAAAGGAGTACAAAGGAAATCAAGCAACAACAGATCTAGTGACCCTTCTAGGCTGCTTGTCCTTCAAAACACTGAGGATCAAGTGTCCAAACAGTGGTTTAGAGTGGGTAAGGGAACATTGGAAAGGGAACTACAGCCCTGGAACTAATGTCCGTGGCAGAACTAGGAAGTTAGCAAATGACTAAGGAATTACTTGGGTTAGTAACTGAGGGGAGGATAAAATAATGTTATTCATTTACAAACGCAGTCAGTCGTGGGTTTGATGCGAGATATTTGTCTAGGCGGAGTTTAAATGAATCAACGGTGCTGCAGTCTATAACGTCTCGGGGAAGCCCATTCCACAAGTTGACAACTCGATTGAAGAAGAAATTCTTAGATTCGTGTGAGTTAAAAGATTTACCAATAATTTTGCAACCGTTTCCCCGCGTGTAATTAGATTGGTCGATAGTGAAGTACTTACTACAGTTCATACTGTCGATGCCTTTGATGATTTTGAACACTTGAATTAAGTCACCTCTTAATCTGCGCTGGGTTAAAGGAAATATATTTAATTCTCTAAGACGCTCTTCGTATGGTTTGTTCTTTAGGCTAGGTATCATTTTGGTAACTCAACGTTGAACTCGTTCTAGCTTGTTTAGGTGTGGTGTGGTGTGAGGTACAGGTGTAGTGTGGTGAGTGGTACAGGTGTGGTGTGGTGTGAGGTACAGGTGTGGTGTGGTGTGATGTACAGGTGTGGTGTGGTGTGACGTACAGGTGTCGTTTGGTGTGGTGTGAGGTAAAGTTGTTGTGTGGTGTGAGGTACAGGTGTGGTGTGGTGTGAGGTACAGGTGTGGTGTGGTGTGAGGTACAGGTGTGGTGTGAGGTAGAGGCATGGTGTGGTGACTGGTACAGGTGTGGTGGTGTGAAGTTCAGGTGTGGTGTGGTTTGAGGTACAAGTGTGTTGTGGTGTGAGGAACAGGTGTGGTGTGAGGTACAGGTGTTGTGTGGCGTTAGGTACAGGTGTGGTGTGAGGTACAGATGTGGTGTGGTTTGAGGTGCAGGTGTAATGTGGTTAGTGGTACAGGTATTGTGTGGTGTGAGGTACAGGTGTGGTGTGGTGTGAGGTACAGGTGTGGTGGGGTGTGAGGTACAGGTGTGATGTGGTGTGGTGTGAGGTAAAGGTGTGGTGTGGTGTGAGGTACAGGTGTGGTGTGGTGTGAGGTACAGCTTTGGTGTGGTGTGAGGTACAGGTGTTGCTTGGTGTGAGGTAGAGGTGTGGTGTGGTGAGTAGTACAGGTGTGGTGTGAGGTACAAGTGTGGTGTGGTGTGAGATACAGGTGTGGTGTGAGAGTGGTACAGGTGTGGTGTGGTGTGAGGTACAAGTATGGTTTGGTGTGAGGTACAGGTGTGGTGTGGTGTGAGGTACAGGTGTGGTGTGGTGTGAAGTACAGGTGTGATGTGGTGTGAGGTACAGGTGTGGTGTGGTGTGAGGTACAGGTGTTGTGTGAGGTACAGGCAGGCTGTGGTGAGTGGTACAGGTGTGGTGGTGTGAGGAACATGTGTGGTGTGGTGTGAGGTACAAGTGTGGTGTGATGTGAGGCACAGGTGTGGTGTGAGGTACAGGTGTTGTGTGTGGCTTGAGGTACAAGTGTGGTGTGGTGTGAGGTACAGGTGTTGTGTGGTATGAGGTACAGGTGTGGTGTGGTGTGAGGTACAGGTGTGGTGTGGTTGAGGTACAGGTGTGGTGTGGTGTGAGTTACAGGTGCGGTGTGGTATGGGGTACAGGTGTGTTGTGGTTTGAGGTTCAGGTGTGGTGTGAGGTAGAGGCATGGTGTGGTGAGTGGTACAGGTGTGGTGGTGTGAAATTCAGGTGTGGTGTGGTTTGAGGTACAAGTGTGTTGTGGTGTGAGGTACAGGTGTGGTGTGAGGTACAGGTGGTATGTGGCATTAGGTACAGGTGTGGTGTGGTGTGATGTACAGGTGTGGTGTGATGTACAGGTGTGGTGTGGTGTGAGGTACAGGTGTGGTGTGGTGTGAGGTACAGGTGTGGTGTGGTGTGAGGTACAGGTGTGGTGTGGTGAGTGGTACAGGTGTGGTGGTGTGACTGGTAGAGGTGTGGTGTGGTATGATGTACAGATGTGGTGTGGTGCGAGGTACAGGTGTGGTGTGGTGTGGTGTGAGGTACAGGGGTGGTGTGGTGTGAGGTACAGGTGTGATGTGGTGAGTGGTACAGGTGTGGTATGGTATGAGGTACAGGTGTGGTGTGGTGTGAGGTACAGGTGTGGTGTGGTGTGAGGTACAGGTGTGGTGTGGTGAGTGGTACAGGTGTGGTGGTGTGACTGGTACAGGTGTGGTGTGGTGTGATGTACAGATGTGGTGTGGTGCGAGGTACAGGTGTGGTGTGGTGTGGTGTGAGGTACAGGGGTGGTGTGGTGTGAGGTACAGGTGTGATGTGGTGAGTGGTACAGGTGTGGTATGGTATGAGGTACAGGTGTGGTGTGGTGTGAGGCACAGGTATGGTGTGGTGAGTAGTACAGGTGTGGTGGTGTGAAGTACAGGTGTGGTGTGGTGTGAGGTACAGGTGTGGTGTGGTGAGAGGCACAGGTGTGGTGTGGTGAGTGGTACACGTGTGGTGTGAGGTAGAGGTTTGGTGTGGTGAGACATACAGGTACAAAGGAGTACAAAGGAGTACAAAGGAGTACAAAGGAAATCAAGCAACAACAGATCTAGTGACCCTTCTAGGTTGCTTGTCCTCCAAAACACTGAGGATCAAGTGTCCAAACAGTGGTTTAGAGTGGGTAAGGGAACATTGGAAAGGGAATTACTCCCCTGGAACTAATGTCCGTGGCAGGATTAGGAAGTTAGTAGGGGACAGATGGGTTAGTAACTGAGGGGGGATAAAATAAAGTTATTCATTTACAAACGCAGTCAGTCGCGGGTTTGATGCGAGATATTTGTCTAGGTGGAGTTTAAATGAATCAACGGTGATGCAGTCTATAACGTTTCGGGGAAGCCCATTCCACAAGTTGACAACTCGATTGAAGAAGAAATTCTTAGATTCGTGTGAGTTAAAAGATTTACCAATAATTTTGCAACCGTTTCCCCGCGTGTAATTAGATTGGTCGATAGTGAAGTACTTACTACAGTTCATATTGTCGATGCCTTTGAGGATTTTGAACACTTGAATTAAGTCACCTCTTAATCTGCGCTGGGTTAAAGGAAATAGATTTAATTCCTAAGACGCTCTTCGTATGGTTTGTTCTTTAGGCTAGGTATAATTTTGGTAACTCTACGTTGAACTCGTTCTAGCTTGTTTATATCTTTTTGGTAATAAGGGCACCAGGATTGAACGCAGTATTCCAGAAGAGGGCGGACTAGGAATTGTAAAGGGTTAGGATAACTTCTTTGGATTTATGCTCAAATGACCCGCCTATAAAGCCAATTATTTTGTTTGCCTTCTTAACAACTTCTGAACATTGTTGACTCGGTTTTAGGTTACTCGATATTGTTACTCCCAGATCGGTTTTTCTCTGTTCACATTCTTAAGCTGAGTGCCATTCATCGAATAGTTTGCTTTCTCATTTAGGTATCCGATATGTAGTACTTTACATTTATCCGCATTGAAACTCATTTGCCAAATTTGGGCCCAACATGACAATTTATCTAGATTGTGTTGCATATCGTCAACTTGTTGTTTTGAGAGTACGCTATTTGCAATTTTTGTATCGTCAGCAAATTTTGAGATTGTACAGGTGAGACCCTCATCTATGTCGTTGATGTAAATAGAAAGAGAATTGGTCCTAGTACCGATCCCTGGGGTACCCCGTTACTTACATTGGTCCATTTAGATGCCTTACCGTTTATGACTACTCTTTGCTTTCTGTCGCTGAGCCAATTTTCTATCCATTTCAACACACCGTCTTGTATTCCATGCGCTTTTAGTTTCAGCAGTAAACGTTTGTGGGGAACTTTGTCAAAGGCCTTTTGAAAATCAAGGTATATAATATCTACAGCTTTACTCTCATCGTAGAGGTTGATATCGTGGAAGAAGTCTAAGAGGTTTGTTAAACAGGAACGTTTTTTACGAAAGCCGTGTTGAGTATCTTTAAGTAAATTATTTTCCTCTAAGTGATTTACGAGTCTGTCTCGTATGACCGTTTCTAGCATTTTACATACAACTGAGGTTAAGCTAATTGGACGATAGTTACTGGGTAGGGATTTGCTGCCTTTTTTGAATATCGGTGTTACGTTGGCTAGCTTCCACTGATCGGGCATAGTTCCAGACTGCAAGGATTTATTGAATAGTAATGTCAGTGGTTTAGAGAGCTCATCCTTAGCTTCCTTTAGAACTCTAGGCGAGATTGTATCAGGTCCAGGCGTTTTTATTTACCTTGATTTTATCTAAACAATTCAATACTTCTCTCTCTGTAACGGTGATATTGCTTAGAACATCTGAATTATCAATCTGAATCGGCGATGGTGTAAGGATATCACTGAGGTCTTCTGTTGTAAAAACTGATGCAAAGAAGGTATTGAGGGCATTACTCATTTGTTCTTCGTCTTTGGTGTATTCTCCATTTTCATCGACTAACGGTCCAACAGTTGAAGTAACTACTTTTTTCTTTCTGATATAACTATAGAATTCTTTCGGGTTTGTTTTACTTTGATTCGCAATATGTAACTCTAAGGTCTTTTTACTTTGCTTAATTAACTTTTTGGCTTTGCGTCGTAGCTCTACAAATTTCAGCCGTTCTTCGTCATTTTGTGAGGATTTTAATCTATCATTAGCAAATTTTTTAGCAAGGAGGCAGTTTGAAATATCTTTATTCCACCATTTGGGCTTATTATTATGGGCCTGTACGCCGTATATTTTCGATGGTATGCAGTCTTGCACTGCTTTTAGGTAAGTGGCTTCGAATAATTTCCAAGATGTATTTATGTCGTTATTGTGAATTAAAAAGCTCCAGTCAGTTTCTTTAAACATAGCTCTAAGTTTATGGAAGTTTGCTTTCTTGAAATTAGGGACTTTTTCGATGCTACTATTTGGTTCGTTACTAGTAAACTTTAAAGTGAAAGTTATCGTACGATGGTCGCTGTTACTGAATTCATCACCAACATTCAAATTCTCTATTAATTCTTCTTTTGTTGCAAGTACAATGTCAAGAACGTTATTACCACGGGTCGGCGTTCCAACAAATTGATAAAGCGAACTCTCTTGCAAGTTCGTATACAAGTCATGTATACAAGTCATGTATTCGTATACAAGTCAAGTGAGGTGTGGTGTGAGTTACAGATGTGGTGTGGTGAGAGGTACAGGTGTGGTGTCGTGAGTGGTACAGGTGTGGTGGTGTGAGGTACAGGTGTGGTGTGTGTGACGCACCCCAGTGCTTTGCAACGCAACCTGATTGTACTCCTTGGTACTCGACTGTACCGCCCGTGATCTGGCTACCGTCAGCCGCAATGTATATTGAGTGTGACAACTTATAACTATGTTCTTTGTATCTCTGCAAAGGTCTCGTCATGTGCTAACCAGTGGTGGGTTTTGTTTTAAGCCATGTCGAGACCTTCCATTTAATATGTAGTATCAATAGAGAAGTTGATAGATAAGACAATGGGAGTTCAGAGAGAGAGAGTGAGTTAGGCTTCAGAGCAAGAGGGTAGCAACGCGCCACGCTGCCGGCCGGGTGGGTTGCCAGACGTATGGACTGGTTGGCAGCCCTGCGTTTATAGCTAGGCGCAACAGGGTTGGTAGTCCATTGTTGCCTGCCTGGGATGGGCCTATGTTGTCGTACAGCACACTGCCTGGAGGCTGGCTGCGTGTTCCATGACCTGGTTGCCTAGAACCTTTGAGATTCTAACATCCCTTGCCCTCTCTCCCAACTTCTCACTGTTGCACTCTTTCTCTCTGACGACATTACTCTCATTTCATTCTTCTCTCTATTTAAATGCATAACCTTCCCTTGAGGTCCTAAAGGAGTTTCAGCACTCACCTCTCGTATTACTCTTAGGACAAGCATATATTTACATGTATTAGATCTAAGGGGTTAATGTGAACAGCGATCTTCTTGATGAGGATAGTTGGTGAACGTTCTACATGTTCACGAGTTATATGCCCCGCTCATCATCCCATTTGTGACTAGACTGGTGCCATGTGTAAGAGCCCGACCATGCCCAGGAGTTGTCTGTAGAGGGACGAGGACTTAGCCTTGATTTGCATACCGAGCCAGGAGCGAGTGTAGTACCCGAGACTACAGCTCGCTCGTAGTGCCGGTATAGTAGAGTAACGTAATTTATCTGTCCTTGTGTTCTCTACAGTCTTCTCCTGGGTTCTCGCTTTCGGTGCTGGGACTCGTTGTTCCTGTGACTTGGCCTGCTAGCTAGAACACATGGGGATGATGAGTGGGATATATCTTTATTTTACTATGCATTGCAGCTCTCTTTAAGTATATGTATGTAACCCTTTACAATACACATTACTCACACACAAGACAACACTATTAATACTTTCATGTATCAATTAACTGCACTGTCGTTTTGCTGCTGTGTCCGGAGTTCTGTTGCGTAGGGCGCATACGGACTCGGAGGGGAGACAGAGTGAGAGAAGCGAAGTAGCCTATGCGGTAGTAGGCTACCGGCGCAGTACTGTTGCCTGCAACCTTTTAGTTATTCCAAGTATAGATTCATTATTATAATAAGTGACTACTATTTATGTTCCTCCCATGTGTATTATTAGGTATCTACTGGATCATGAACATCTTGTATGCTACATGCTAGTGCATGTTAGTAGGGGACAGTTATTGTAGTGCACGCGCTTTCAAGTAGGCGTGTACATTTGTCATTTAGCATTTCACTGTCATACCTTTAGCCTGCTTCTATTCTACATTATTAGAGGCTTAATATTAACGTAGTTTCTTGAGTATTGCATTTCTTTAGTAATAACGTAACCTATAAATGTCTGAGGGAGTTTAGCCTCATAGCCTACCCCTGTTGTACACTTTCGCCGAGTTAAGGTACCTCGTTACCGTAGACGATAACTCTGTAGGGCGTTGGTGCTTTTGTTGTCTGGAGCATATAGTATTTGGGACTGGAATCGAGCGTGTCGTTGTCACTTAAGCCATTTCTGTCCTACGATCAAGAATCCCGAATATGTATTGCCGATCCAGCCGTAACAAAATGGCGACCTTGCACAAGATTCAGTAGTATCCTATCACATGTTTTTTGGAGAACTATTCTATGCTACCTAGTAGAGCTGGCTAGAATTTTCTTGCATATTGGAGGAATTTTTATTGTGTCATTATTGTATTGGTGGACTTGCAGATTGTTTCGTTAGGTGTCTAGAGTAGAGTCATTCAAGCATCTTTAACATTTTGTGAGTCGAGACTGCAATTAGTAATAAGCACTTTTTTTTTTTTTATGAACAGCAATTGTATAACCAGCACTATGTCTAATGACTCATCATTTACGGGGGAGGATAACACGGTACAGCCTAGTGACCAGCAAGTACAACAGATATTTAGGGAGGAGAGTGTTATAAGTGGAGAGAGGGATGCCCGGGTATTTTTGCAGACACCTTTGACCGAACAGCGCCTGCAGGCTATTGATTGTTACGGTCTTCGCTGTTTAGCCACGGTTTTGGGGCGGGACTGTCCTGACAGTTGGCCCAAGAAGAATTTGGTGGCATGTTTGTTGGGTGATGGCGATGGGGCGGTGGGTGGAGTGGGGTCTTGGGGGGTTCCCTCCAAGCCTCCATTCCACTCTACCCCTGAGCTGGGCCCTCAGCCAGCGAGTCTTAGCACGATGCAGCAGGAGGGTTCTCAATGGCAAGCTGGCTTACCCGTAAACACGTCTCGGTGTGGATCCCCCATTTTGTGCTCTCCCCCCCCAGGCCTGTCTCCTGAGATGTTATTTCAGCTAGAACTAGCTAAGCTTAAGTTGCAAGAGAGTCAACAGGCTAGTATAGAACGGATTAAGCTACAGGAGACTCAGATACAACAGGCTAGTATAGAACGCATAGAGGTTGCTAGAATCCAAGCCAATCAGGATGCAACCAGGTACCAGGCTGAAATGGATGTCGAGAAGTCTAGAGTAGAGACCACGGGGCGTCATCTCGGTGGTGGGCACCGGGTTACAGACTCACTTTCGCATTTAATTAAGTTAGTACCCGCATTTGATGAGACAGCAGTGACTGAGTTTTTTGCTCGTTTCGAAAAGAAGTGTTTAGAGTATGACTGGCCGGAGGTTAAATGGGCAGCATTAGTTTCATCACGTCTAGTGGGTAAGCGGTTGAAAGCCTACGATGCACTGTCACTGGACGAGAGTGTCGTGTATGGACTGGTGAAGGAGGCTGTGCTCCGGGCCTACGAACTGCAACCCGAAACTTATAGATTGAAGTTCCGTGGCGTGAATAAGAAGAGCGACGTCAGTTTTATGGAGCACGCACGGGACTTAACAGATGCATGTAATAACTGGTTTCGGTCCGAGCACGCAGAGTCGGCTGAGGAAATTAAGCAACTTTTCTATCTGGAACAGTTTTACAAATGTACTGGAACCGATCTAACGCTGAACATTAAGGAAAAATGTCCCAAGACAGTAGAGGAGGCTGCCAAGATGGCAGACCTCAGATTATCATTGATTCGTGGTTGCGGTGCCGCTCAGAGGGCTGAGTCAGGGCAGAAGGGGCGCTATACCCCACCCACCAGAGTTTTCGATAATAACAAATCCTATGACACACATAACCACACTAAAAGCATTGCACCTAATAACACCTACAAACACAAGCCTCTCCCGTTTACTAAAGGTCAGGCCCCTTCTTCGCCCGCACAAGGGAAGAAGCCCATTGGGGATGTGAAATGTTACAAATGTCAGAAGCTAGGCCATTATTCACGTGAGTGCCCTAGTAACACTCCCGCTAAGCAGGTGTCATTGGTTCACAGTATCGGTGTGTCTCTGAAGGCTGCAGCAACTGCCCGGGGTAGGTTGTCAGCAGCTGAGGCACACGCGGTAAAGAAGCGTACGGAAGGCTCGACACCTGTCCGGGACACTTTCTGTAGCCATCGGGGACACGGGTTTGTGAGCTGGGGGAGTGAACTACGGAGGGTTGACTTGCTGAGGGATACGGGGGCTTCGCAAACTTTGTTGAGGAACTTCACAGGGAAACCGATAAATGCGGCCAGAGTTGTTGTGGTGCAGGGTATAAATGCTACGAGGTCATACACACTTGTGAGGTTGGAGTTGAGAGTGGGAGAGGTGTGCAGGGAGCTGGATGTAGGGATCGTTGAGTGTTTGCCAGTTGAGGGCGTCGACCTTCTTCTCGGCAAGGACTTTGCGGTGCCCACTTCCGGGACTCCACCCTTAGTCGTTGCCGAGAGGGCGGCCGACGTGGATGGTGAGAATCGGGAATGGGTTGGGAGGTGCCAACAGGATGAGATGGCCTGTGTGGTAACCCGATCTCGCTCTGCGGCTCCTGCACAGCCTAGCACTCAACCTCGGGGACAGTGGAGGAAGGATCAGGAGAAGGGCAGGAAAAGGGACATTGATTCTGCTGCACTTCTCGGTGATTCGGTACTTGGACCTATAATAAACACGGGAGTTGACTCTGGCCCAGATATGGTGTGTAACAAGGCAGAGTTGGGTAAGACTTCGCGTGAGGCAAGAGCTGTAGCGAGAGCCACTAAGGCAGTAGAGCCTACTAGCCGGGGTAATGTCTTATTACAAAACCATCTTGATGCATTGACGCCCGGGGACATTAGTGAGCAGCAGCTGCAAGACGCTAGCCTAGCTCGTTATAGCAATGGTGCCATAGAGTTGGAGGAAGATGGGGATGCGAAGCCGGGAGATTTCTTTAGGCTCAACAGGATATTGTACCGCAGATTTCTAGACCCCAAATCGAAGTGGGAGGGTGGTGCGAGGGTAGTAGACCAGGTGGTTGTTCCAAATAAGTATAGAGAGTCCTTATTGTGTCTGGCGCATGATGTGCCGGTGGCGGGTCATTTGGGGGTAACAAAAACATTGGCGGCATTGGGCAGGTTTTTCTGGTGGCCTGGGGTCAAGGCTGATGTCTGTGCATGGGTGGCTGGGTGTGCGACCTGCCAGACAACGGGGAAGCCTAACCAGACAATCCCGAAGGCATATTTGTTTCCCATACCTGTCACCGGGCCTCCGTTCAGCAAAGTTGTAGTAGATTTGGTTGGCCCTTTCCCGCCTACTAGTAGTGGCAATAAATTCCTGTTGACAATCATGGATGTGGCTACGAGATACCCGGACGCATACCCCATGAGAAACGGCTCGGCAAAGGCAGTTGTTAAAAACTTATTATTGTTCTGTTCCCGTTATGGATTTCCACGTGAGGTGCAGTCAGACCAGGGGAGCAATTTTACATCCAAATTGTTCAAGCAAACCCTTCAGTTGCGCGGTATATGTTCTGTAGTGTCGTCAGCCTACCATCCCGAGAGTCAGGGAGTCTTGGAGCGGTGGCACTCGACCCTGAAGAGTATGCTACGCTGTTACTGTGCAGAACATGACACTGATTGGGATTTGGGTCTGCCGTATGTTCTGTTCGCTGCACGTGAAGTCCCAGGAGAGAGCCTGGGGTTCAGTCCAAATCAACTAGTCTTTGGCCATAATGTGAGAGGACCTTTAAGTATGGTGAAAGAGATCTGGGAGGGCGAAGAGAAGCCGGGGTCTGTACTTAAATATGTCCTTGAGAGCCGGGAGAGACTTATAGGTTGCATGGCAGCGGCAGGTAATAACTTGGTTAATGCACAGGCGGTCATGAAGCACCAGTATGACGCCAAGGTGAAGCTTCGGGAGTTTTCGGTGGGTCAGGAGGTAATGTTGCTTTTACCTTTGCCTGGACACCCCCTTTCTGCCAAGTTCATTGGGCCGTATGTGGTGGCTAAGAAACTGTCCGACCTTGATTATCTCGTTGCAACACCTGACCGTAGGAAAAAAACATCAGTTATGTCATGTTAACCTCATGAAAGAGTATGTGAGACGCCCCTCAGAGCCTCTCACTGTCCCTGTGCTGGCCTGCAGCGGCCAGGGTGGAGAAGGAGGTGGGGACAGTCATGCTGCTGAGGAGGATAGCTGGGACTGTGTCATTTCCGCGGAACAGTGGGCGGGGAATACTGAACAAGAGGCTAGGCAAGCTGTAAGTCACCTGCCTGAGCACCAGGGTGCTGCTGTCCTAGGCCTGTTCAGGTCATACCCCTCTGTTTTCGCCGAACACCCAGGTCTCACTACTCAGGTAACGCACGACATGGACGTCGGTGATAATGTGCCCTTCAAGTCAGTGCCCTACCGTGTGCCCCCGGTAAAGTTGCCAGCTTTACGGGAGGAGTTAAAGTACATGGTTGAGAGAGGGATGATCACTGAAGGTTATGTGAAGTGGACATCACCCGTCACGTTGCAGCCAAAACCTGACGGCAAGGTGCGGTTCTGCATAGATTTTCGTAGGCTAAATGGCTTGACCACTACCAACCCTTACCCTTTGCCTCGAGTTGACGACAGCGTGGACAAGATAGGGAATGCAAAGTACCTTACTAAAATTGATCTTGTAAAAGGCTACTGGCAAGTACCCCTGTCGGACCGAGCTAAGCAAGTTTGTGGTTTTGTGGTAGATGGCAAGACCTACCAATGCAACGTAATGCCTTATGGGCTTAAGAACGCACCTGCCATGTTTCAGAACCTGATGAACGATATTTGTGACGAAATCCCTAACTGCACGGTCTACCTTGATGACGTGATAGTGTATGATGACGATTTTGAAAATCACCTAAGGCACTTAGAGACCCTGTTTGGGAAGTTGCACGATGCTGGGCTGGTGGTGAACCTGAGGAAGTGCGAGTTTGTAAAGGCTACTGTGCAGTATCTTGGCTTTGTGGTCGGGTTAGGCCGGGTGTGCCCCCCCTGAGCAAGATACAGGCTATCAATATGTTTCCCAGGCCCACCACTAAGCGCCAGGTCATGCGGTTCCTAGGTATGATAGGCTATTATAGGCGCTTCATCCGGGGATACTCTACTGTCTTAGCACCGTTAACTGATCTACTGTCGAAGTCAGTGAAGTTCTGTTGGGCTGCGGAGTGTCAGAGGGCTTTCGACCTAGTCAAGCACCTGCTGTGTACACATCCGATTTTGAGGGCCCCAGACTTCTCCAGGAGTTTTCAGCTGGCGACTGATGCCAGCGGTGTGGGTGCCGGGGCAGTGTTACTGCAGACTGATTCCGAGGGCTTGGAACACCCAGTGAGCTTCTTTTCTCGCAAGTTTAATTCGGCACAAAGGAATTACTCGACTATAGAGAAGGAGCTTCTGGCTATCGTTTTGTCGCTCAAACATTTCGAAGTTTATGTTCCAGCCTACGGCCCGTAGTGACGATTTATACGGACCATCATCCCTTGAAATTCCTAAATCAGTTTCACAATCGGAATATGCGGTTGACCAGGTGGTCCCTAATGCGCCAAGAGTATAATCTCAACATTCAGCATATTGCCGGGAGTGAGAACGTGATAGCAGATTGTCTATCAAGGGTTGATGATCCAAGATAGTCGTGCACGGTGTGTGGGTTGAGCAGGAGTAAAATTAGGCTATCATAACGCCGTCCAAAAAGATTATAAAACAATAAAATAAACGAGAAAACTCTTTCTTTTTTTTTAGTTTTGTAAGTCTTTATTGTTGTAGCATGATGCATGCGATATTATGTTTTATGTATAATTCACACTTCAGTTGTTGTGCACCTTTTGCAATTAGTGGCAGCTAAGGGTAGCAGGTCGGTTGGTTGCCTGTCAGATTTTGATAATGCTTCTAAGGTCGATTATCTAATATCTTGGGGGGGCTGTGACGCACCCCAGTGCTTTGCAACGCAACCTGATTGTACTCCTTGGTACTCGACTGTACCGCCCGTGATCTGGCTACCGTCAGCCGCAATGTATATTGAGTGTGACAACTTATAACTATGTTCTTTGTATCTCTGCAAAGGTCTCGTCATGTGCTAACCAGTGGTGGGTTTTGTTTTAAGCCATGTCGAGACCTTCCATTTAATATGTAGTATCAATAGAGAAGTTGATAGATAAGACAATGGGAGTTCAGAGAGAGAGAGTGAGTTAGGCTTCAGAGCAAGAGGGTAGCAACGCGCCACGCTGCCGGCCGGGTTGGTTGCCAGACGTATGGACTGGTTGGCAGCCCTGCGCTTATAGCTAGGCGCGACAGGGTTGGTAGTCCATTGTTGCCTGCCTGGAATGGGCCTATGTTGTCGTACAGCACACTGCCTGGAGGCTGGCTGCGTGTTCCATGACCAGGTTGCCTAGAACCTTTGAGATTCTAACATCCCTTGCCCTCTCTCCCAACTTCTCACTGTTGCACTCTTTCTCTCTGACGACATTACTCTCATTTCATTCTTCTCTCTATTTAAATGCATAACCTTCCCTTGAGGTCCTAAAGGAGTTTCAGCACTCACCTCTCGTATTACTCTTAGGACAAGCATATATTTACATGTATTAGATCTAAGGGGTTAATGTGAACAGCGATCTTCTTGATGAGGATAGTTGGTGAACGTTCTACATGTTCACGAGTTATATGCCCCGCTCATCATCCCATTTGTGACTAGACTGGTGCCATGTGTAAGAGCCCGACCATGCCCAGGAGTTGTCTGTAGAGGGACGAGGACTTAGCCTTGATTTGCATACCGAGCCAGGAGCGAGTGTAGTACCCGAGACTACAGCTCGCTCGTAGTGCCGGTATAGTAGAGTAACGTAATTTATCTGTCCTTGTGTTCTCTACAGTCTTCTCCTGGGTTCTCGCTTTCGGTGCTGGGACTCGTTGTTCCTGTGACTTGGCCTGCTAGCTAGAACACATGGGGATGATGAGTGGGATATATCTTTATTTTACTATGCATTGCAGCTCTCTTTAAGTATATGTATGTAACCCTTTACAATACACATTACTCACACACAAGACAACACTATTAATACTTTCATGTATCAATTAACTGCACTGTCGTTTTGCTGCTGTGTCCGGAGTTCTGTTGCGTAGGGCGCATACGGACTCGGAGGGGAGACAGAGTGAGAGAAGCGAAGTAGCCTATGCGGTAGTAGGCTACCGGCGCAGTACTGTTGCCTGCAACCTTTTAGTTATTCCAAGTATAGATTCATTATTATAATAAGTGACTACTATTTATGTTCCTCCCATGTGTATTATTAGGTATCTACTGGATCATGAACATCTTGTATGCTACATGCTAGTGCATGTTAGTAGGGGACAGTTATTGTAGTGCACGCGCTTTCAAGTAGGCGTGTACATTTGTCATTTAGCATTTCACTGTCATACCTTTAGCCTGCTTCTATTCTACATTATTAGAGGCTTAATATTAACGTAGTTTCTTGAGTATTGCATTTCTTTAGTAATAACGTAACCTATAAATGTCTGAGGGAGTTTAGCCTCATAGCCTACCCCTGTTGTACACTTTCGCCGAGTTAAGGTACCTCGTTACCGTAGACGATAACTCTGTAGGGCGTTGGTGCTTTTGTTGTCTGGAGCATATAGTATTTGGGACTGGAATCGAGCGTGTCGTTGTCACTTAAGCCATTTCTGTCCTACGATCAAGAATCCCGAATATGTATTGCCGATCCAGCCGTAACAAAATGGCGACCTTGCACAAGATTCAGTAGTATCCTATCACATGTTTTTTGGAGAACTATTCTATGCTACCTAGTAGAGCTGGCTAGAATTTTCTTGCATATTGGAGGAATTTTTATTGTGTCATTATTGTATTGGTGGACTTGCAGATTGTTTCGTTAGGTGTCTAGAGTAGAGTCATTCAAGCATCTTTAACATTTTGTGAGTCGAGACTGCAATTAGTAATAAGCACTTTTTTTTTTTTATGAACAGCAATTGTATAACCAGCACTATGTCTAATGACTCATCATTTACGGGGGAGGATAACACGGTACAGCCTAGTGACCAGCAAGTACAACAGATATTTAGGGAGGGGAGTGTTATAAGTGGAGAGAGGGATGCCCGGGTATTTTTGCAGACACCTTTGACCGAACAGCGCCTGCAGGCTATTGATTGTTACGGTCTTCGCTGTTTAGCCACGGTTTTGGGGCGGGACTGTCCTGACAGTTGGCCCAAGAAGAATTTGGTGGCATGTTTGTTGGGTGATGGCGATGGGGCGGTGGGTGGAGTGGGGTCTTGGGGGGTTCCCTCCAAGCCTCCATTCCACTCTACCCCTGAGCTGGGCCCTCAGCCAGCGAGTCTTAGCACGATGCAGCAGGAGGGTTCTCAATGGCAAGCTGGCTTACCCGTAAACACGTCTCGGTGTGGATCCCCCATTTTGTGCTCTCCCCCCCCAGGCCTGTCTCCTGAGATGTTATTTCAGCTAGAACTAGCTAAGCTTAAGTTGCAAGAGAGTCAACAGGCTAGTATAGAACGGATTAAGCTACAGGAGACTCAGATACAAGCAGGAGACTCAGATACAACAGGCTAGTATAGAACGCATAGAGGTTGCTAGAATCCAAGCCAATCAGGATGCAACCAGGTACCAGGCTGAAATGGATGTCGAGAAGTCTAGAGTAGAGACCACGGGGCGTCATCTCGGTGGTGGGCACCGGGTTACAGACTCACTTTCGCATTTAATTAAGTTAGTACCCGCATTTGATGAGACAGCAGTGACTGAGTTTTTTGCTCGTTTCGAAAAGAAGTGTTTAGAGTATGACTGGCCGGAGGTTAAATGGGCAGCATTAGTTTCATCACGTCTAGTGGGTAAGCGGTTGAAAGCCTACGATGCACTGTCACTGGACGAGAGTGTCGTGTATGGACTGGTGAAGGAGGCTGTGCTCCGGGCCTACGAACTGCAACCCGAAACATATAGATTGAAGTTCCGTGGCGTGAATAAGAAGAGCGACGTCAGTTTTATGGAGCACGCACGGGACTTAACAGATGCATGTAATAACTGGTTTCGGTCCGAGCACGCAGAGTCGGCTGAGGAAATTAAGCAACTTTTCTATCTGGAACAGTTTTACAAATGTACTGGAACCGATCTAACGCTGAACATTAAGGAAAAATGTCCCAAGACAGTAGAGGAGGCTGCCAAGATGGCAGACCTCAGATTATCATTGATTCGTGGTTGCGGTGCCGCTCAGAGGGCTGAGTCAGGGCAGAAGGGGCGCTATACCCCACCCACCAGAGTTTTCGATAATAACAAATCCTATGACACACATAACCACACTAAAAGCATTGCACCTAATAACACCTACAAACACAAGCCTCTCCCGTTTACTAAAGGTCAGGCCCCTTCTTCGCCCGCACAAGGGAAGAAGCCCATTGGGGATGTGAAATGTTACAAATGTCAGAAGCTAGGCCATTATTCACGTGAGTGCCCTAGTAACACTCCCGCTAAGCAGGTGTCATTGGTTCACAGTATCGGTGTGTCTCTGAAGGCTGCAGCAACTGCCCGGGGTAGGTTGTCAGCAGCTGAGGCACACGCGGTAAAGAAGCGTACGGAAGGCTCGACACCTGTCCGGGACACTTTCTGTAGCCATCGGGGACACGGGTTTGTGAGCTGGGGGAGTGAACTACGGAGGGTTGACTTGCTGAGGGATACGGGGGCTTCGCAAACTTTGTTGAGGAACTTCACAGGGAAACCGATAAATGCCGCCAGAGTTGTTGTGGTGCAGGGTATAAATGCTACGAGGTCATACACACTTGTGAGGTTGGAGTTGAGAGTGGGAGAGGTGTGCAGGGAGCTGGATGTAGGGATCGTTGAGTGTTTGCCAGTTGAGGGCGTCGACCTTCTTCTCGGCAAGGACTTTGCGGTGCCCACTTCCGGGACTCCACCCTTAGTCGTTGCCGAGAGGGCGGCCGACGTGGATGGTGAGAATCGGGAATGGGTTGGGAGGTGCCAACAGGATGAGATGGCCTGTGTGGTAACCCGATCTCGCTCTGCGGCTCCTGCACAGCCTAGCACTCAACCTCGGGGACAGTGGAGGAAGGATCAGGAGAAGGGACATTGATTCTGCTGCACTTCTCGGTGATTCGGTACTTGGACCTATAATAAACACGGGAGTTGACTCTGGCCCAGATATGGTGTGTAACAAGGCAGAGTTGGGTAAGACTTCGCGTGAGGCAAGAGCTGTAGCGAGAGCCACTAAGGCAGTAGAGCCTACTAGCCGGGGTAATGTCTTATTACAAAACCATCTTGATGCATTGACGCCCGGGGACATTAGTGAGCAGCAGCTGCAAGACGCTAGCTAGCCTAGCTCGTTATAGCAATGGTGCCATAGAGTTGGAGGAAGATGGGGATGCGAAGCCGGGAGATTTCTTTAGGCTCAACAGGATATTGTACCGCAGATTTCTAGACCCCAAATCGAAGTGGGAGGGTGGTGCGAGGGTAGTAGACCAGGTGGTTGTTCCAAATAAGTATAGAGAGTCCTTATTGTGTCTGGCGCATGATGTGCCGGTGGCGGGTCATTTGGGGGTAACAAAAACATTGGCGGCATTGGGCAGGTTTTTCTGGTGGCCTGGGGTCAAGGCTGATGTCTGTGCATGGGTGGCTGGGTGTGCGACCTGCCAGACAACGGGGAAGCCTAACCAGACAATCCCGAAGGCACCTTTGTTTCCCATACCTGTCACCGGGCCTCCGTTCAGCAAAGTTGTAGTAGATTTGGTTGGCCCTTTCCCGCCTACTAGTAGTGGCAATAAATTCCTGTTGACAATCATGGATGTGGCTACGAGATACCCGGACGCATACCCCATGAGAAACGGCTCGGCAAAGGCAGTTGTTAAAAACTTATTATTGTTCTGTTCCCGTTATGGATTTCCACGTGAGGTGCAGTCAGACCAGGGGAGCAATTTTACATCCAAATTGTTCAAGCAAACCCTTCAGTTGCGCGGTATATGTTCTGTAGTGTCGTCAGCCTACCATCCCGAGAGTCAGGGAGTCTTGGAGCGGTGGCACTCGACCCTGAAGAGTATGCTACGCTGTTACTGTGCAGAACATGACACTGATTGGGATTTGGGTCTGCCGTATGTTCTGTTCGCTGCACGTGAAGTCCCAGGAGAGAGCCTGGGGTTCAGTCCAAATCAACTAGTCTTTGGCCATAATGTGAGAGGACCTTTAAGTATGGTGAAAGAGATCTGGGAGGGCGAAGAGAAGCCGGGGTCTGTACTTAAATATGTCCTTGAGAGCCGGGAGAGACTTATAGGTTGCATGGCAGCGGCAGGTAATAACTTGGTTAATGCACAGGCGGTCATGAAGCACCAGTATGACGCCAAGGTGAAGCTTCGGGAGTTTTCGGTGGGTCAGGAGGTAATGTTGCTTTTACCTTTGCCTGGACACCCCCTTTCTGCCAAGTTCATTGGGCCGTATGTGGTGGCTAAGAAACTGTCCGACCTTGATTATCTCGTTGCAACACCTGACCGTAGGAAAAAACATCAGTTATGTCATGTTAACCTCATGAAAGAGTATGTGAGACGCCCCTCAGAGCCTCTCACTGTCCCTGTGCTGGCCTGCAGCGGCCAGGTGGAGAAGGAGGTGGGGACAGTCATGCTGCTGAGGAGGATAGCTGGGACTGTGTCATTTCCGCGGAACAGTGGGCGGGGAATACTGAACAAGAGGCTAGGCAAGCTGTAAGTCACCTGCCTGAGCACCAGGGTGCTGCTGTCCTAGGCCTGTTCAGGTCATACCCCTCTGTTTTCGCCGAACACCCAGGTCTCACTACTCAGGTAACGCACGACATGGACGTCGGTGATAATGTGCCCTTCAAGTCAGTGCCCTACCGTGTGCCCCGGTAAAGTTGCCAGCTTTACGGGAGGAGTTAAAGTACATGGTTGAGAGAGGGATGATCACTGAAGGTTATGTGAAGTGGACATCACCCGTCACGTTGCAGCCAAAACCTGACGGCAAGGTGCGGTTCTGCATAGATTTTCGTAGGCTAAATGGCTTGACCACTACCAACCCTTACCCTTTGCCTCGAGTTGACGACAGCGTGGACAAGATAGGGAATGCAAAGTACCTTACTAAAATTGATCTTGTAAAAGGCTACTGGCAAGTACCCCTGTCGGACCGAGCTAAGCAAGTTTGTGGTTTTGTGGTAGATGGCAAGACCTACCAATGCAACGTAATGCCTTATGGGCTTAAGAACGCACCTGCCATGTTTCAGAACCTGATGAACGATATTTGTGACGAAATCCCTAACTGCACGGTCTACCTTGATGACGTGATAGTGTATGATGACGATTTTGAAAATCACCTAAGGCACTTAGAGACCCTGTTTGGGAAGTTGCACGATGCTGGGCTGGTGGTGAACCTGAGGAAGTGCGAGTTTGTAAAGGCTACTGTGCAGTATCTTGGCTTTGTGGTCGGGTTAGGCCGGGTGTGCCCCCCCCTGAGCAAGATACAGGCTATCAATATGTTTCCCAGGCCCACCACTAAGCGCCAGGTCATGCGGTTCCTAGGTATGATAGGCTATTATAGGCGCTTCATCCGGGGATACTCTACTGTCTTAGCACCGTTAACTGATCTACTGTCGAAGTCAGTGAAGTTCTGTTGGGCTGCGGAGTGTCAGAGGGCTTTCGACCTAGTCAAGCACCTGCTGTGTACACATCCGATTTTGAGGGCCCCAGACTTCTCCAGGAGTTTTCAGCTGGCGACTGATGCCAGCGGTGTGGGTGCCGGGGCAGTGTTACTGCAGACTGATTCCGAGGGCTTGGAACACCCAGTGAGCTTCTTTTCTCGCAAGTTTAATTCGGCACAAAGGAATTACTCGACTATAGAGAAGGAGCTTCTGGCTATCGTTTTGTCGCTCAAACATTTCGAAGTTTATGTTCCAGCCTACGGCCCGTAGTGACGATTTATACGGACCATCATCCCTTGAAATTCCTAAATCAGTTTCACAATCGGAATATGCGGTTGACCAGGTGGTCCCTAATGCGCCAAGAGTATAATCTCAACATTCAGCATATTGCCGGGAGTGAGAACGTGATAGCAGATTGTCTATCAAGGGTTGATGATCCAAGATAGTCGTGCACGGTGTGTGGGTTGAGCAGGAGTAAAATTAGGCTATCATAACGCCGTCCAAAAAGATTATAAAACAATAAAATAAACGAGAAAACTCTTTCTTTTTTTTTAGTTTTGTAAGTCTTTATTGTTGTAGCATGATGCATGCGATATTATGTTTTATGTATAATTCACACTTCAGTTGTTGTGCACCTTTTGCAATTAGTGGCAGCTAAGGGTAGCAGGTCGGTTGGTTGCCTGTCAGATTTTGATAATGCTTCTAAGGTCGATTATCTAATATCTTGGGGGGGCTGTGACGCACCCCAGTGCTTTGCAACGCAACCTGATTGTACTCCTTGGTACTCGACTGTACCGCCCGTGATCTGGCTACCATCAGCCGCAATGTATATTGAGTGTGACAACTTATAACTATGTTCTTTGTATCTCTGCAAAGGTCTCGTCATGTGCTAACCAGTGGTGGGTTTTGTTTTAAGCCATGTCGAGACCTTCCATTTAATATGTAGTATCAATAGAGAAGTTGATAGATAAGACAATGGGAGTTCAGAGAGAGAGAGTGAGTTAGGCTTCAGAGCAAGAGGGTAGCAACGCGCCACGCTGCCGGCCGGGTGGTTGCCAGACGTATGGACTGGTTGGCAGCCCTGCGTTTATAGCTAGGCGCGACAGGGTTGGTAGTCCATTGTTGCCTGCCTACGCTGGGCCCATCTTGTCGTACAGCACACTGCCTAGAGGCTGGCTGCGTGTTCCATGACCAGGTTGCCTAGAACCTTTGAGATTCTAACATCCCTTGCCCTCTCTCCCAACTTCTCACTGTTGCACTCTTTCTCTCTGACGACATTACTCTCATTTCATTCTTCTCTCTATTTAAATGCATAACCTTCCCTTGAGGTCCTAAAGGAGTTTCAGCACTCACCTCTCGTATTACTCTTAGGACAAGCATATATTTACATGTATTAGATCTAAGGGGTTAATGTGAACAGCGATCTTCTTGATGAGGATAGTTGGTGAACGTTCTACATGTTCACGAGTTATATGCCCCGCTCATCATCCCATTTGTGACTAGACTGGTGCCATGTGTAAGAGCCCGACCATGCCCAGGAGTTGTCTGTAGAGGGACGAGGACTTAGCCTTGATTTGCATACCGAGCCAGGAGTGAGTGTAGTACCCGAGACTACAGCTCGCTCGTAGTGCCGGTATAGTAGAGTAACGTAATTTATCTGTCCTTGTGTTCTCTACAGTCTTCTCCTGGGTTCTCGCTTTCGGTGCTGGGACTCGTTGTTCCTGTGACTTGGCCTGCTAGCTAGAACACATGGGGATGATGAGTGGGATATATCTTTATTTTACTATGCATTGCAGCTCTCTTTAAGTATATGTATGTAACCCTTTACAATACACATTACTCACACACAAGACAACACTATTAATACTTTCATGTATCAATTAACTGCACTGTCGTTTTGCTGCTGTGTCCGGAGTTCTGTTGCGTAGGGCGCATACGGACTCGGAGGGGAGACAGAGTGAGAGAAGCGAAGTAGCCTATGCGGTAGTAGGCTACCGGCGCAGTACTGTTGCCTGCAACCTTTTAGTTATTCCAAGTATAGATTCATTATTATAATAAGTGACTACTATTTATGTTCCTCCCATGTGTAGTATTAGGTATCTACTGGATCATGAACATCTTGTATGCTACATGCTAGTGCATGTTAGTAGGGGACAGTTATTGTAGTGCACACGCTTTCAAGTAGGCGTGTACATTTGTCATTTAGCATTTCACTGTCATACCTTTAGCCTGCTTCTATTCTACATTATTAGAGGCTTAATATTAACGTAGTTTCTTGAGTATTGCATTTCTTTAGTAATAACGTAACCTATAAATGTCTGAGGGAGTTTAGCCTCATAGCCTACCCCTGTTGTACACTTTCGCCGAGTTAAGGTACCTCGTTACCGTAGAAGATAACTCTGTAGGGCGTTGGTGCTTTTGTTGTCTGGAGCATATAGTATTTGGGACTGGAATCGAGCGTGTCGTTGTCACTTAAGCCATTTCTGTCCTACGATCAAGAATCCCGAATATGTATTGCCGATCCAGCCGTAACATGTGGTGTACAGGTGTGGTGTTGTGTAAGGTACAGGTGTTGTGTGGTGTGAAGTACAGGTCTGGTGTGGTGTGAGGTACAGGTGTTGTATGGTGTGATGTACAGGTGTGTGTGAGGTACAAGTATGGTGTGGTTTGAGGTACAAGTGTGGTGTGGTGTGAGGTACAGGTGTGGTGTGGTGAGTGGTACAGGTGTGGTGGTATGAGTGGTAGAGATGTGGTGTGGTGTGAGGTACAGGTGTGGTGTGGTTTGAGGTACAAGTGTGGTGTGGTGTGTGGTACAGGTATGGTGTGGTGTGAGGTAGAGGTGTGGTGTGGTGTGAGGTAGAGGTGTGGTGTGGTGAGTGGTACAGGTGTGGTGTGGTGTGAGGTACAGGTGTGGTGTGGTGTGAGGTACAAGTGTGGTGTGATGAGTGGTACAGGTATGGTGTGAGGTATAGGTGTGGTGTGGTGTGAGGTACAGGTGTGGTGTGGTGTGAGGTACAGGTGTGGTGTGGTGTGAGGTACAGGTGTGGTGTGGTGTGAGCTACAGGTGTGGTGTGATGTACACGTATGGTGTGGTTAGTGGTAAAGATGTTGTGGTGTGAGGTAAAGGTGTGGTGTGGTGTGAGGTACAAGTGTGGTGTGGTGTGAGGTACAGGTGTTGTGTGGCGTGAGGTACAGGTGTGGTGTGGTGAGAGGTACAGGTGTGGTATGGTGTGAGGTAAAGGTGTGATGTGATGTGAGGGACATATGTGGTGTGGTGTGAGGTACAGGTGTGGTATGGTGTGAGGTACAGGTGTGGTGTGGTGTGAGTTACAGGTGCGGTGTGGTATGAGGTACAGGTGTGGTGTGGTGAGTGGTACAGGTGTGGTGTGGAGTGAGGTACAGGTGTGGTGTGGTGTGAGGTACAGGTGTGGTTTGGTGAGTTGTACAGGTGTGGTGTGGTGTGAGGTACAGGTCTGGTGTGGTGTGAGGTACAGGTGTGGTGTGGTGTGAGGTACAGGTCTGGTGTGGTGTGAGGTACAGGTGTGGTGTGGTGTGAGGTACAGGTGTGGTGTGGTGTGAGGTACAGGTGTGGTTTGTGTGAGGTACAGGTCTGTTGTAGTGAGAGGTAAAGGTTTGGTGTGGTGAGTGCTACAGGTGGGGTGTGGTGTGAAGTACAGGAATGGTGTGGTGTGATGTACAGGTTTGGTGTGGTGAGTGGTACAGGTGTGGTGTGGTGTGAGGTACAGGTGTGGTGTGGTGAGTGGTACATGGGTGGTGTGGTGTGAGGTACAGGTGTGGTATGGTGTGAGGTACAGGTGTGGTGTGGTGTGAGATACAGGTGTGGTGTGGTGTGAGGTACAAGTGTGGTGTGAGGTACAGGTATGGTGTGGTGAGGTACGGGTGTGGTGTGGTGTGAGGTACAAGTGTGGTGTGAGGTGCAGGTGTGGTGTGAGGTACAGGTGTTGTGTGGCGTGAGGTACAGGTGTGGTGTGGTGAGAGGTACAGGTGTGGTGTGGTATGAGGTACAGGTTTGGTGTGGTGTGAAGTACAGATGTGGTGTGGTGAGTGGTATAGGTGTGGTGGTGTGAGTAATAGAGGTATGGTGTGGTGTGAGGTACAGGCGTTGTGTGGTGAGTGGTAAAACTGTGGTGGTGTGAGTGGTACAGGTGTGGTGTGGTTTGAGGTACAGGTGTGGTGTGGTCTTAGGTACAGGTGTGGTGTGGTGTGAGGTACAAAGTACAAAGGAGTACAAAGGAAATCAAGCAACAACAGATCTAGTGACCCTTCTAGGTTGCTTGTCCTCCAAAACACTGAGGATCAAGTGTCCAAACAGTGGTTTAGAGTGGGTAAGGGAACATTGGAAAGGGAACTACTGCCCTGCCACTAACGTGGCAGGACTAGGAAGTTAGTAGGGGACATATGGGTTAGTAACTGAGGGGAGGATAAAGTTATTCATTTACAAACGCAGTCAGTCGCGGGTTTGATGCGAGATATTTGTCTAGGCGGAATTTAATGAATCAACGGTGCTGCAGTCTATAACGTCTCGGGGAAGCCCATTCCACAAGTTGACAACTCGATTGAAGAAGAAATTCTTAGATTCGTGCGAGGTTAAAGATTTACCAATAATGTTTGCAACCGTTTTTCCCCGCGTGTAATTAGATTGGTCGATAGTGAAGTACTTACTACAGTTCATATTGTCGATGCCTTTGATGATTTTGAACACTTGAATTAAGTCGCCTCTTAATCTGCGCTGGGTTAAAGGAAATAGATTTAATTCTCTAAGACGCTCTTCGTATGGTTTGTTCTTTAGGCTAGGTATCATTTGGTAACTCTACGTTGAACTCGTTCTAGCTTGTTTATATCTTTTTGGTAATAAGGGCACCAGGATTGAACGCAGTATTCCAGTAGAGGGCGGACTAAGGAATTGTAAAGGGTTAGGATAACTTCTTTGGATTTATGCTCAAATGACCTGCCTATAAAGCCAATTATTTTGTTTGCCTTCTTAACAACTTCTGAACATTGTTGACTCGGTTTTAGGTTACTCGATATTGTTACTCCCAGATCAGTTTCTCTGTTTACATTCTTAAGCTGAGTGCCATTCATCGAATAGTTTGCTTTCTCATTTAGGTATCCGACATGTAGTACTTTACATTTATCCGCATTGAAACTCATTTGCCAAATTTGGGCCCAACATGACAATTTATCTAGCTTGTGTTGCATATCGTCAACTTGTTCTTTTGAGAGTACGCTATTTGCAATTTTTGTATCGTCAGCAAATTTTGAGATTGTGCAGGTGAGACCCTCATCTATGTCGTTGATGTAAATTAGAAAGAGAATTGGTCCTAGTACCGATCCCTGGGGTACCCCGCTACTTACATTGGTCCATTTAGATGCCTTACCGTTTATGACTACCCTTTGCTTTCTGTTGCTGAGCCAATTTTCTATCCATTTCAACACACCGTCTTGTATTCCATGCGCTTTTAAGTTTTAGCAGTAAACGTTTGTGGGGAACTTTGTCAAAGGCCTTTTGAAATCAAGGTATATAATATCTACAGCTTTACTCTCATCGTAGAGGTTGAGGATATCGTGGAAGAAGTCTAAGAGGTTTGTTTAAACAGGAACGTTTTTTACGAAAGCCGTGTTGAGTATCTTTAAGTATGTTATTTTCCTCCAAGTGATTTACGAGTCTGTCTCGTATGACCGTTTCTAGCATTTTACATACAACTGAGGTTAAGCTAATTGGACGATAGTTACTGGGTAGGGATTTGCTGCCTTTTTTGAATATCGGTGTTACGTTGGCTAGCTTCCCCTGATCAGGCATAGTTCCAGACTGCAAGGATTTATTGAATAGTAATGTCAGTGGTTTGGAGAGCTCATTCTTAGCTTCCTTTAGAACTCTAGGCGAGATTGTATCAGGTCCTGGCGTTTTATTTACCTTGAGGTACAGGTGTGGTGTGGTGTGAGGTACAGGTGTGGTGTGGTGAGTGGTACAGGTGGGGTGGTGTGAGTGGTACAAGTGTGGTATGGTGTGATGTACAGGTGTGGTGTGGTGTGAGGTATAGGTGTGGTGTGGTGTGGTGTGAGGTACAGGTGTGGTGTGGTGTGAGGTAAAGGTGTGGGATGGTGTGGTGTGAGGTAAAGGTGTGGTTTGGTGTGAGGTACAGGTGTGGTGTGGTGTGAGGTACAGGTGTGGTGTGGTGTGAGGTACAGGTGTTGTGTGGTGTGAGGTACAGGTGTGTTGTGGTGAGTGGTACAGGTGTGGTGTGGTGTGAGGTACAGGTGTGGTGTGATGTGAAGTACAGTACAGCTAGGTATGGTATTGTGAGTGGTACAGGTGTCGTGGTGTGAGGTACAGGTGTGGTGTGGATTGAGGTACAGGTATAGTGTTGTGTAACGTACAGGTGTTGTGTTGTGTGAGGTACAGGTGTGGTGTGGTGTGAGATACAGGTGTGGTGTGGTGTGAGGAACAGGTGTGGTGTAGTGAGAGGTACAGATGTGGTGTGGTGAGTTGTACAGGTGTGGTGTGGTGTGATGTACAGGTTTGGTGTGGTGAGACACACAGGTGTGGTGAGGTATGAGGTATAAGTGTGGTGTGGTGAGAGGTACAGGTGTGGTGTGAGGTACAGGTGTGGTGTGTTCTGAGGTACAGGTGTGGTGTTATTAAAGGTACAGGTGTGGTGAGGTGAGAGGTACAGGTGTGGTGTGGTGTGAGGTACAGGTGTGGTGTGGTGAGATGTACAGGTGTGGTGTGGTGAGTGGTTCTGGTGTGGTGTGGTGTGAGGTACAAGTGTGGTGTGGTGTGAGGTACAGGTGTGGTGTGGTGAGTGGTACAAGTGAGGTGTGGTTTGAGGTACAGGTGTGCTGAGGTGTGAGGTAAAGGTGTAGTGTGGTGTGAGGTACAAGTGTGGTGTTTTGTGCGGTACAGGAGAGGTGTGGTGTGAGGTACAGGTGTGGTGTGGTGTGAGGTACAGGTGTGATGTGAGGTAGGGGCATGGTGTGATGAGTGGTACAGGTGTGGTGGTGTGTGGTGTGAGGTAAAGGTGTGGTGTGGTGTGAGGTACTGGTGTGGTGTGGTGTGAAGTACAGGTGTGGTGTGGTGTGAGGTACAGGTGTTGTGTGGTGTGAGATACAGGTGTGTTGTGGTGAGTGGTACAGGTGTGGTGTGGTGTGAGGTACAGGTGTGGTGTGGTGTGATGTACAGCTAGGTATGGTGTTGTGAGTGGTACAGGTGTCGTGGAGTGAGGTACAGGTGTGGTGTGGTGTGATGTACAGGTATGGTGTTGTGTAACGTACAGGTGTTGTGTTGTGTGAGGTACAGGTGTGGTGTGGTGTGAGATACAGGTGTGGTGTCGTGAGAGGTACAGATGTGGTGTGGTGAGTTGTACAGGTGAGGTGTGGTGTGATGTACAGGTTTGGTGTGGTGAGACACACAGGTGTGGTGTGGTATGAGGTACAGGTGTGGTGTGGTGAGAGGTACAGGTGTGGTGAGAGGTACAGGTGTTGTGTGTTCTGAGGTAGAGGTGTGGTGTTATTAAAGGTACAGGTGTGGTGAGGTGAGAGTTACAGGTGTGGTGTGGTGTGAGGTACAGGCGTGGTGTGGTGTGATGTACAGGTGTGGTGTGGTGTGAGGTACAGGTGTGGTGTGGTGTGAGATACAGGTGTGGTGTGGTGTGAGGTACAGGTGTGGTGTGGTTTGAGGTACAGGTTTGGTGGTGTGAGTGATAGAGGTATGGTGTGGTGTGAGGTACAGGCGTTGTGTGGTGAGTGGTAAAAGTGTGGTGGTGTGAGTGGTACAGGTGTGGTGTGGTTTGAGGTACAGGTGTGGTGTGGTGTGAGGTACAGGTGTGTTGTGTTGTGAAGTACAGGTGTGGTGTGGTGTGAGGTACAGGTGTGGTGTGGTGTGAGGTACAGGTGTGGTGTGGTGTGAGGTACAGGTGTGGTGTGGTGTGAGGTACAGGTGTGGTGTGGTGAGTGGTTCTGGTGTGGTGTGGTGTGAGGTACTGGTGTGGTGTGGTGAGTGGTACAAGTGAGTGTGGTTTGAGGTACAGGTGTGCTGAGGTGTGAGGTAAAGGTGTAGTGTGGTGTGAGGTACAAGTGTGGTGTTTTGTGCGGTACAGGAGAGGTGTGGTGTGATGTACAGGTGTGGTGTGGTGTGAGGTACAGGTGTGATGTGAGGTAGGGGAATGGTGTGGTGAGTGGTACAGGTGTGGTGGTGTGATGTTCAGGTGTGGTGTGGTTTGAGGTACAAGTGTGTTGTGGTGTGAGGTACAGGTGTGGTGTGAGGTACAGGTGTTGTGTGGCGTGAGGTACAGGTGTGGTGTGGTGTGAGGTACAGGTGTGCTGTGGTGTGAGGTACAGGTGTGGTGTGGTGTGAGATACAGGTGTGGTGTGATGTGAGGTACAGGTGTGGTGTGAGGTAAAGGTGTGGTGTGAGGTACAGGTGTGGTGTGGTGTGAGGTACAGGTGTGGTGTGAGGTACAGGTGTTGTGTGGTGTCAGGTACAGGTGTGTTGTGGTGAGTGGTACAGGTGTGGTGTGGTGTGAGGTACAGGTGTGGTGTGGTGTGAGGTACAGCTAGGTATGGTGTGGTGGTGGTACAGGTGTCGTGGTGTGAGGTACAGGTGTGGTGTGTTGTGAGGTACAGGTATGGTGTTGTGCAAGGTACAGGTGTTGTGTTGTGTGAGGTATAGGTGTGGTGTGGTGTGAGATACAGGTGTGGTGTGGTGTGAGGAACAGGTGAGGTGTAGTGAGAGGTACAGATGATGGTGTGGTGAGTGGTACAGGTGTGGTGTGGTGTGATGTACAGGTTTGGTGTGGTGAGACACAGAGGTGTGGTGTGGTGTGAGGTACAGGTGTGGTGTGGTGAGAGGTACAGGTGTGGTGTGAGGTACAGGTGTGGTGTGTTCTAAGGTACATGTGTGGTGTTATTAATGGTACAGGTGTGATGAGGTGAGAGGTACAGGTCTGAGGTGGTGTAAGGTACAGGCATGGTGTGATGTGATGTACAGGTGTGGTGTGGTGTGAGGTACAGGTGTGGTGTGGTGTGATTTTTAGGTGTGTTGTGGTATGAGATACAGGTGTGGTGAGTGGTACAGGTGTGGTGGTGTGAGTGGTACGGGTGTGGTGTGGTGTGATTTACAGGTGTGGTGAGGTACAGGTGTGGTGTGGTGTGAGGTACAGGGGTGGTGTGGTGTGAGGTACAGGTGTGGTGTGGTGAGTGGTACAGGTGTGGTGTGGTGTGAGGTACAGGTGTTGTGTGGTGTGAGGTACAGGTCTATTGTGGTGAGTTGTACAGGTGTGGTGTGGTGTGAGGTACAGGTGTGGTGTGGTGTGAGGTACAGGTGTGGTGTGAGGTAAAGGTGTGGTGTGGTGTGAGGTACCAGGTGTGGTGTGGTGTGAGGTACAGGTGTGGTGTGGTGTGAGGTTCAGGTGTTGTGTGGTGTGAGGTACAGGTGTGTTGTAGTGAGTGGTACAGGTGTGGTGTGGTGTGAGAAAGAGGTGTGGTGTGGTGTGAGGTACAGGTACGTATAGTGTTGTGAGTGGTACAGGTGTCGTGGTGTGAGGTACAGGTGTGGTGTGGTGTGAGGTACAGGTACGGTGTTTTGTAACGTACAGGTGTTGTGTTGTTTGAGGTACAGGTGTGGTGTGGTGTGAGATACAGGTGTGGTGTGGTGTGAGGAACAGGTGTGGTGTAGTGAGAGGTACAGGTGTGGTGTGGTGAGTTGTACGGGTGTGGTGTGGTGTGATGTACAGGTTTGGTGTGGTGAGACACACAGGTGTGGTGTGGTATGAGGTACATGTGTGGTGTGGTAGGAGGTACAGGTGTGGTGTGATGTACAGGTGTGGTGTGTTCTGAGGTAAAGGTGTGGTGTTATTAAAGGTACAGGTGTGGTGAGGTAAGAGGTACAGGTGTGGTGTGGTGTGAGGTACAGGTGTGGTGTGGTGTGATGTACAGGTGTGGTGTAGTGTGAGGTACAGGTGTGGTGTGGTGTGAGGTACAGGTGTGGTGTGGTGTGAGATACAGGGGTGGTGCGGTGAGTGTACAGGTGTGGTGGTGTGAGTGGTACAGGTGTGGTATGGTGTGATGTACAGGTGTGGTGTGGTGTGAGGTACAGGTGTGGTTTGGTGAGTGGTACAGGTGTGGTATGGTATGAAGTACAGGTGTGGTGTGGTGTGAGGCACAGGTATGGTGTGGTGAGTGGTACAGGTGTGGTGGCGTGAGGTACAGGTGTGGTGTGGTGTGAGGTACAGGTGTGGTGTGGTGAGAGGTACAGGTGTGGTGTGGTGAGGGGTACATGTGTGGTGTGGTGTGAGGTACAGGTTTGGTGTGGTGAGACATACAGGTGTGGTGTGGTGTGAGTTACAGATGTGGTGTGGTGAGAGGTACAGGTGTGGTGTGGTGAGTGGTACAGGTGTGGTGGTGTGAGGTACAGGTGTGGTGAGGTAATGGTGTGATGTGATGTTAGGGACAGATGTGGTGTGGTGTGAGGTACAGGTGTGGTATGGTGTGAGGTAAAGTTGTGGTGTGGTGTGAGGTACAGGTGTGATGTGTTGTGAGGTATAGGTGTGGTTTGGGGAGTGGTACAGGTGTGGTGTGGCGCGAGGTACAGGTGTGGTGTGGTGTGAGGTACAGGTTTGGTGTGGTGTGAGGTACAGGTCTGGTGTGGTGTAAAGTACAGGTGTGGTGTGGTGTGAGTTACAGGTGTGGTGTGGTGTGAGATACAGGTGCGGTGTGATGTAAGGTACAGGTGTGGTGTGGTGTGAGGTTCAGGTGTGGTATGGTGAGTGGTACATATATGGTGTGGTGTGAGGTACAAGTATGGTGTGGTGTGAGGTTAAGGTGTGGTGTGGTGTGGTGTGAGGTACAGGTGTAATATGGTTAGTGGTACAGGTGTGGTGTGGTGTGACTTACAGGTGTGGTGTAAGGTACAGGTGTGGTGTGGTTTGAGGGACAGGTGCTGTGTGGTGTGAGGTACAGGTCTGTTGTAGTGTGAGGTACAGGTTTGGTGTGGTGTGGTGAGTATTACAGGTGTGGTGTGGTGAGTGGTGCGGGTGTGGTGTGGTGTGAGGTACAGTTGTGGTGTGGTATGAGGTACAGGTGTGGTGTGGTGTGAGGTACAGATGTGGTGTGGTGTGAGGTACAGGTGTGGTGTGGTGTGAGATACAGGTGCAGTGTGATGTAAGGTACAGGTGTGGTGTGGTGTGAGGTTCAGGTGTGGTGTGAGGTTCAGGTGTGGTGTGGTGAGTGCTACATGTATGGTGTGGTGTGAGGTACAAGTATGGTGTGGTGTGAGGTGCAGGTGTGGTGTGGTGTGGTGTGAGGTACAGGTGTAATATGGTTAGTGGTACAGGCATTGTGTGGTGTGAAGTACAAGTGTGGTGTGGTGTGAGGTACAGGTGTGGAGTGGTGTGAGGTACAGGTGTTGTGTGAGGTACAGGTGTGGTGTGGTGTGGTGTGAGGTACAGGTGTGGTGTGGTGTGGTGTGAGGTACAGGTGTGGTGTGGAGTGAGATACAGGTGTTGCGTGGTGTGAGGTACAGGTGTGTTGTGGCGAATGGTACATGTGTGGTGTGGTGAGTGGTACAGGTGTCGTGGTGTGAGGTACAGGTGTGGTGTGGTATGAGGTAGAGGTGTGGTGTGGTGTGAGAACCAGGTGTGGTGTGGTGAGTGGTACAGGTGTGGTGGGGTATGAGGTACAGGTGTGGTGTGATGTGGGGTACAGATGTGGTGTGGTATGAGGAACAGGTGTGGGGTGGTGAATGGTACAGGTGTGGTTTGGTGTGAGGTACAGGTGTGGTGTGGTGTGAGGTACAGGTGTGGTGTGATTAGTGATACAGGTGTGGTGTAGTGTGAGGTACAGGTGTGGTGTGGTGTGAGGTACAGGTGTGGTGTGGTGTCAGTTACAGGTGTGGTGTGGTGAGTTGTACAGGTGTGGTGTGGTGTGAGGTGCAGGTGTGGTGTGAGGTACAGGTGTGGTGGGGTGTGAGGTACAGGTGTGGTGTGGTTAGTGGTACAGGTGTGGTGTGGTGTGTTGTACAGGTGTGGTGTGGTATGAGGCACAGGTGTTGTGTGGTATGAGGTACAGGTATTGTGTGGTGTGAGGTACAGGCGTGGTGTGGTTTGAGGTACAGGTGTGGTGTGGTGTGAGGTACAGGTGTGGTGTGGTGAGTGGTACAGGTGTGGTGTGGTGTGGAGTACATGTGCTGTTTGCTGTGAGGTACAGGTGTGGTGTGGTGTGAGGTACAGGTGTGGTGTGGTGTGATGTACAGGTGTGGTGTGGTGTAATGTACAGGTGTGGTGTGGTGTGAGGTACAGGTGTGGATTGGTGTGAGGTACAGGTTTGGTGTGGTGTGAGGTACAGGTGTGGTGTGGTATGAGGTACAGGTGTGGTGTGGTGTGAGGTACATGTGTGGTGTGGTGAGTGGTAAAGTTTTGGTGTGGTGTGAGGAACAGGTGTGGTGAGGTAATGGTGTGATGTGATGTGAGGGACAGATGTGGTGTGTGGTGTGAGGTACAGGTGTGGTATGGTGTGAGGTACAGGTGTGGTGTGGTGTGATTTACAGGTGTGGTCTGGTGTGAGGTAGAGGTGTGGTGTGCTGAGTGGTACAGGTGTGGTGTGGTGTGAGGTAAAGGTGTGGTGTGGTGTGAGGTACAGGTGTGATGTGTTGTGAGGTATAGGTGTGGTTTGGGGAGTGGTACAGGTGTGGTGTGGCGTGAGGTGCAGGTGTGGTGTGGTGTGAGGTACAGGTTTGGTGTGGTGTGAGGTACAGGTCTGGTGTGGTGTAAAGTACAGGTGTGGTGTGGTGTGAGGTACAGGTGTAGTGTGGTGTGAGGTACAGGTGTGGTGTGGTGTGAGGTAGAGGTGTGGTGTGCTGAGTGGTACAGGTGTGGTGTGGTGTGAGGTAAAGGTGTGGTGGTGGTGTGATGTGTTGTGAGGTATAGGTGTGGTTTGGGAGTGGTACAGGTGCTGTGTGGTGTGAGGTACAGGTCTGTTGTAGTGTGAGGTACAGGTTTGGTGTGGTGTGGTGAGTATTATAGGTGTGGTGTGGTGAGTTGTGCGGGTGTGGTGTGGTGTGAGGTACAGTTGTGGTGTGGTATGAGGTACATATGTGGTGTGGTGTAAGGTACAGATGTGGTGTGGTGTGAGGTACAGGTGTGGTGTGGTGTGAGATACAGGTGCGGTGTGATGTAAGGTTAGGTACAGGTGTGGTGTGTGTGAGGTTCAGGTGTGGTGTGGTGAGTGGTACATATATGGTGTGGTGTGAGGTACAAGTGTGGTGTGGTGAGAGGTACGGTGTGTGGTGGTGTGGTGTGAGGTACAGGTGTAATATGGTTAGTGGTACAGGCATTGTGTGGTGTGAGGTACAAGTGTGGTGTGGTGTGAGGTACAGGTGTGGAGTGGTGTGAGGTACAGGTGTGGTGTGAGCTACAGGTGTGGTGTGGTGTGGTGTGAGGTACAGGTGTGGTGTGGTGTGAGGTACAGGTGTGGTGTGGAGTGAGGTACAGGTGTTGCGTGGTGTGAGGTACAGGTGTGTTGTGGCGAATGGTACATGTGTGGTGTGGTGAGTGGTACAGGTGTGGGGTGTGAGGTACAGGTGTGGTGTGGTATGAGGTAGAGGTGTGGTGTGGTGTGAGGTACAGGTCTGGTGTGGTGAGTGGTACAGGTGTGGTGTGGTATGAGGTACAGGTGTGGTGTGTTGTTAGGTACAGATGTGGTGTGGTATGAGGTACAGGTGTGGGGTGGTGAATGGTACAGGTGTGGTTTGGTGTGAGGTACAGGTGTGGTGTGGTGTGAGGTACAGGTGTGGTGTGGATAGTGATTCAGGTGTGGTGTAGTGTGAGGTACAGGTGTGGTGTGGTGTGAGGTACAGGTGTGGTGTGGTGTCAGTTACAGGTGTGGTGTGGTGAGTTGTACAGGTGTGGTGTGGTGTGAGGTGGAGGTGTGGTGTGAGGTACAGGTGGGGTGTGGTGTGAGGTACAGGTGTGGTGTGGTGTGGTACAGGTGTGGTGTGGTGTGGTACAGGTGTGGTGTGGTATGAGGCACAGGTGTTGTGTGGTATGAGGTACAGGTGTTGTGTGGTGTGAGGTACAGGCGTGGTGTGGTTTGAGGTACAGGTGTGGTGTGGTGTGAGGTACAGGTGTGGTCTGGTGAGTGGTACAGGTGTGGTGTGGTGTGAAGTAAAGGTGTTGTTTGCTGTGAGGTACAGGTGTGGTGTGGTGTGAGGTACAGGTGTGGTGTGGTGTGATGTACAGGTGTGGTGTGGTGAGTGGTTCTGGTGTGGTGTGGTGTGAGGTACAAGTGTGGTGTGGTGTGAGGTACAGGTGTGGTGTAGGGTGGTGCGGTACAAGTGAGGTGTGGTTGAGGTACAGGTGGCTGAGGTGTGAGGTAAAGGTGTGTGGTGTGAGGTACAAGTGTGGTGTCTTGTGCGGTACAGGAGAGGTGTGGTGTGAGGTACAGGTGTGGTGTGGTGTGAGGTACAGGTGTGATGTGAGGGTAGGGGCATGGTGTGATGAGTGGTACAGGTGTGGTGTGTGGTGTGAGGTAAAGGTGTGGTGTGGTGAGGTACAGGTGTGGTGTGGTGTGAAGTACAGGTGTGGTGTGGTGTGAGGTACAGGTGTTGGTGTGGTGTGAGATACAGGTGTGTGTGGTGAGTGGTACAGGTGTGGTGTGGTGTGTGAGGGAGGTGTGGTGTGGTGTGATGTACAGCTAGGTGGTGGGGTGAGTGGTACAGGTGTCGTGGAGTGTGAGGTACAGGTGTGGTGTGGTGTGATGTACAGGTATGGTGTTGTGTAACGTACAGTGTTGTGTTGTGTGAGGTACAGGTGTGGTGTGGTGAGATACAGGTGTGGTGTCGTTAGAGGTACAGATGGGTGTGGTGAGTTGTACAGGTGGTGTGGTGTGATGGTACAGGTTTGGTGTGGTGAGACACAAGGTGTGGTGTGGTGTGAGGTACAGGTGTGGTGTGTGAGAGGTACAGGTGTGGTGAGAGGTACAGGGTTGTGTGTTCTGAGGTAGAGGTGTGGTGTATTAGGTACATGTGGTGAGTGTGAGGTTACAGGTGTGGTGTGGTGAGGTACAGGCGTGGTGTGGTGTGATGTACAGGTGTGGTGTGGTGCGAGGTACAGGTGTGGTGTGGTGTGAATACAGGTGTGGTGGTGGTGAGGTACAGGTGGTGTGGTTGAGGTACAGTTTGGTGGTGTGAGTGTAGAGGTATGGTGTGGTGTGAGGTACAGGCGTTGTGTGGTGAGTGGTAAAAGTGTGGTGGTGTGAGGGTACAGGTGTGGTGTGGTTGAGGTACAGGTGTGGTGTGGTGTGAGGTACAGGTGTGTTGTGTTGTGAAGTACAGGTGTGGTGTGGTGTGAGGTACAGGTGTGGTGTGGTGAGGTTCAGGTGGGTTGTGGTGTGAGGTACAGGCGTGGTGTGGTGTGAGGTACAGGTGTGGTGTGTGGTGAGTGGTTCTGGTGTGGTGTGGTGTGAGGTACTGGTGTGGTGTGGTGAGTGGTACAGTGAGGTGTGGTTTGAGGTACTGTGTGCTGGTGTGAGGTAAGGTGTGGTGTGGTGTGAGGTACAAGTGTGGTGTTTTGTGCGGTACAGGAGAGGTGTGGTGTGATGTACAGGTGTGGTGTGGTGTGAGGTACAGGTGTGATGTGAGGTAGGGGAATGGTGTGGTGAGTGGTACAGGTGTGGTGGTGTGATGTTCAGGTGTGGTGTGGTTTGAGGTACAAGTGTGTTGTGGTGTGAGGTACAGGTGTTGTGTGGCGTGAGGTACAGGTGTGGTGTGGTGTGAGGTACAGGTGTGCTGTGGTGTGAGGTACAGGTGTGGTGTGGTGTGAGATACAGGTGTGGTGTATGTGAGGTACAGGTGTGGTGTGTGAGGTAAAGGTGTGGTGTGAGGTACAGGTGTGGTGTGGTGTGAGGTACAGGTGTGGTGTGAGGTACAGGTGTTGTGTGGTGTCAGGTACAGGTGTGTTGTGGTGAGTGGTACAGGTGTGGTGTGGTGTGAGGTACAGGTGTGGTGTGGTGTGAGGTACAGCTAGGTGGTGTGGTGGTGGTACAGGTGTCGTGGTGTGAGGTACAGGTGTGGTGTGGTGTGAGGTACAGGTGTGTTGTGAGGTACACGTGTGGTGTGGTGTGAGGTACAGGTGAGGTGTGGTGTGAGATACAGGTGTGGTGTGGTGTGAGGAACAGGTTTGGTGTAGTGAGAGGTACAGATGTGGTGTGGTGAGTGGTACAGGTGTGGTGTGGTGTGATGTACAGGTTTGGTGTGTGAGACACACAGGTGTGGTGTGGTGTGAGGTACAGTTGTGGTGTGGTGAGAGGTACAGGTGTGGTGTGAGGTACATGTGTTGTGTGATCTGAGGTACATGTGTGGTGTTATTAATGGTACAGGTGTGATGAGGTGAGAGGTACAGGTCTGAGGTGGTGTAAGGTACAGGCATGGTGTGATGTGATGTACAGGTGTGGTGTGGTGTGAGGTACAGGTGTGGTGTGGTGTGATTTTTAGGTGTGTTGTGGTATGAGATACAGGTGTGGTGAGTGGTACAGGTGTGGTGGTGTGAGTGGTACGGGTGTGGTGTGGTGTGATTTACAGGTGTGGTGTGGTGAGGTACAGGTGTGGTGTGGTGAGAAGTACAGGTGTGGTGTGGTGTGAGGTACAGGTGTGGTGTGGTGTGGTGAGTGGTACAGGTGTGGTATGGTGTGAGGTAAAGGTGCTGTGTGGTGTAAGGTACAGTTGTGGTTTGGTGAGTAGTACAAGTGTGGTGTGGTGTGGTGTGAGGTACTGTGTGGTGTTGTTTGAGGTACAGGTATGGTGTGAGGTACAGGTGTGGTGTGGTGTGATGTACAGGTGTGGTGTGGTTTGAGGTACAAGTGTGGTGTGTTGTGAGGTACAGGTGTGGTGTGGTGTGAGGTACAGGTGTGTGTGTGAGTGGTACAGGTGTGGTGTGGTGTGAGAAAGAGGTGTGTGGTGTGGTGTGAGGTACAGGTACGTATAGTGTTGTGAGTGGTACAGGTGTCGTGGTGTGAGGTACAGGTGTGGTGTGGTGTGAGGTACAGGTACGGTGTTTTGTAACGTACAGGTGTGGTGTGGTGTGAGGTACAGGTGTGGTGTGGTGTGAGATACAGGTGTGGTGTGGTGTGAGGAACAGGTTTAGTGAAGTGAGAGGTACAGATGTGGTGTGGTGAGTAGTACAGGTGTGGTGTGGTGTGATGTATAGGTTTGGTGTGGTGAGACACACAGGTGTAGTGTGGTGTGAGGTACAGTTGTGGTGTGGTGAGAGGTACAGGTGTGGTGTGAGGTACATGTGTTGTGTTCTGAGGTAAAGGTGTGGTGTTATTAAAGGTACAGGTGTGGTGAGGTAGAGGTACAGGTGTGTTGTGGTGTGAGGTACAGGTGTGGTGTGGTGTGAGGTACAGGTGTGGTGTAGTGTGAGGTACAGGTGTGGTGTGGTGTGAGGTACAGGTGTCGTGTGGTGTAAGATACAGGGGTGGTGCGGTGAGTGTACAGGTGTGGTGGTGTGAGTGGTACAGGTGTGGTATGGTGTGATGTACAGGTGTGGTGTGGAGTGAGGTACAGGTGTGGTTTGGTGAGTGGTACAGGTGTGGTATGGTATGAAGTACAGGTGTGGTGTGGTGTGAGGCACAGGTATGGTGTGGTGAGTGGTACAGGTGAGGTGTGGTGTGAGGTACAGGTGTGGTGTGGTGTGAGGTACAGGTGTGGTGTGGTGAGAGGTACAGGTGTGGTGTGGTGAGAGGTACATGTGTGGTGTGGTGTGAGGTACAGGTTTGGTGTGGTGAGACATACAGGTGTGGTGTGGTGTGAGTTACAGATGTGGTGTGGTGAGAGGTACAGGTGTGGTGTGGTGAGTGGTACAGGTGTGGTGGTGTGAGGTACAGGTGTGGTGAGGTAATGGTGTGATGTGATGTTAGGGACAGATGTGGTGTGGTGTGAGGTACAGGTGTGGTATGGTGTGAGGTAAAGTTGTGGTGTGGTGTGAGGTACAGGTGTGATGTGTTGTGAGGTATAGGTGTGGTTTGGGGAGTGGTACAGGTGTGGTGTGGCGCGAGGTACAGGTGTGGTGTGGTGTGAGGTACAGGTTTGGTGTGGTGTGAGGTACAGGTCTGGTGTGGTGTAAAGTACAGGTGTGGTGTGGTGTGAGGTACTGTGTGGTGTGGTGTGAGATACAGGTGCGGTGTGATGTAAGGTACAGGTGTGATGTGGTGTGAGGTTCAGGTGTGGTATGGTGAGTGGTACATATATGGTGTGGTGTGAGGTACAAGTATGGTGTGGTGTGAGGTTAAGGTGTGGTGTGGTGTGGTGTGAGGTACAGGTGTAATATGGTTAGTGGTACAGGTGTGGTGTGGTGTGACTTACAGGTGTGGTGTGGTGTAAGGTACATGTGTGGTGTGGTTTGAGGGACAGGTGCTGTGTGGTGTGAGGTACAGGTCTGTTGTAGTGTGAGGTACAGGTTTGGTGTGGTGTGGTGAGTATTACAGGTGTGGTGTGGTGAGTGGTGCGGGTGTGGTGTGGTGTGAGGTACAGTTGTGGTGTGGTATGAGGTACAGGTGTGGTGTGGTGTGAGGTACAGATGTGGTGTGGTGTGAGGTACAGGTGTGGTGTGGTGTGAGATACAGGTGCAGTGTGATGTAAGGTACAGGTGTGGTGTGGTGTGAGGTTCAGGTGTGGTGTGAGGTTCAGGTGTGGTGTGGTGAGTGCTACATGTATGGTGTGGTGTGAGGTACAAGTATGGTGTGGTGTGAGGTACAGGTGTGGTGTGGTGTGGTGTGAGGTACAGGTGTAATATGGTTAGTGGTACAGCTTGTGTGGTGTGAAGTACAAGTGTGGTGTGGTGTGAGGTACAGGTGTGGAGTGGTGTGGTGTGAGGTACAGGTGTTGTGTGAGGTACAGGTGTGGTGTGGTGTGGTGTGAGGTACAGGTGTGGTGTGGAGTGAGATACAGGTGTTGCGTGGTGTGAGGTACAGGTGTGTTGTGGCGAATGGTACATGTGTGGTGTGGTGAGTGGTACAGGTGTCGTGGTGTGAGGTACAGGTGTGGTGTGGTATGAGGTAGAGGTGTGGTGTGGTGTGAGAACCAGGTGTGGTGTGGTGAGTGGTACAGGTGTGGTGGGGTATGAGGTACAGGTGTGGTGTGATGTGGGGTACAGATGTGGTGTGGTATGAGGAACAGGTGTGGGGTGGTGATGGTACAGGTGTGGTTGGTGTGAGGTACAGGTGTGGTGTGGTGTGAGGTACAGGTGTGGTGTGATTAGTGATACAGGTGTGGTGTAGTGTGAGGTACAGGTGTGGTGTGGTGTGAGGTACAGGTGTGGTGTGGTGTCAGAACAGGTGTGGTGTGGTGAGTTGTACAGGTGTGGTGTGGTGTGAGGTGGAGGTGTGGTGTGAGGTACAGGTGTGGTGTGGTGTGAGGTACAGGTGTGGTGTGGTTAGTGGTACAGGTGTGGTGTGGTGTGTTGTACAGGTGTGGTGTGGTATGAGGCACAGGTGTTGTGTGGTATGAGGTACAGGTGTTGTGTGGTGTGAGGTACAGGCGTGGTGTGGTTTGAGGTACAGGTGTGGTGTGGTGTGAGGTACAGGTGTGGTGTGGTGAGTGGTACAGGTGTGGTGTGGTGTGAAGTAAAGGTGTTGTTTGCTGTGAGGTACAGGTGTGGTGTGGTGTGAGGTACAGGTGTGGTGTGGTGTGATGTACAGGTGTGGTGTGGTGTAATGTACAGGTGTGGTGTGGTGTGAGGTTACAGGTGTGGATTGGTGTGAGGTACAGGTTTGGTGTGGTGTGAGGTACAGGTGTGGTGTGGTATGAGGTACAGGTGTGGTGTGGTGTGAGGTACATGTGTGGTGTGGTGAGTGGTAAAGGTTTGGTGTGGTGTGAGGAACAGGTGTGGTGAGGTAATGGTGTGATGTGATGTGAGGGACAGATGTGGTGTGGTGTGAGGTACAGGTGTGGTATGGTGTGAGGTACAGGTGTGGTGGGGTGTGATTTACAGGTGTGGTCTGGTGTGAGGTAGAGGTCTGGTGTGCTGAGTGGTACAGGTGTGGTGTGGTGTGAGGTAAAGGTGTGGTGTGGTGTGAGGTACAGGTGTGATGTGTTGTGAGGTATAGGTGTGGTTTGGGGAGTGGTACAGGTGTGGTGTGGCGTGAGGTGCAGGTGTGGTGTGGTGTGAGGTACAGGTTTGGTGTGGTGTGAGGTACAGGTCTGGTGTGGTGTAAAGTACAGGTGTGGTGTGGTGTGAGGTACAGGTGTAGTGTGGTGTGAGGTACAGGTGTGGTGTGGTGTGAGGTAGAGGTGTGGTGTGCTGAGTGGTACAGGTGTGGTGTGGTGTGAGGTAAAGGTGTGGTGTGGTGTGATGTGTTGTGAGGTATAGGTGTGGTTTGGGGAGTGGTACAGGTGCTGTGTGGTGTGAGGTACAGGTCTGTTGTAGTGTGAGGTACAGGTTTGGTGTGGTGTGGTGAGTATTATAGGTGTGGTGTGGTGAGTTGGTGCGGGTGTGGTGTGGTGTGAGGTACAGTTGTGGTGTGGTATGAGGTACATATGTGGTGTGGTGTAAGGTACAGATGTGGTGTGGTGTGAGGTACAGGTGTGGTGTGGTGTGAGATACAGGTGCGGTGTGATGTAAGGTTAAGGTACAGGTGTGGTGTGGTGTGAGGTTCAGGTGTGGTGTGGTGAGTGGTACATATATGGTGTGGTGTGAGGTACAAGTATGGTGTGGTGTGAGGTACAGGTGTGGTGTGGTGTGGTGTGAGGTACAGGTGTAATATGGTTAGTGGTACAGGCATTGTGTGGTGTGAGGTACAAGTGTGGTGTGGTGTGAGGTACAGGTGTGGAGTGGTGTGAGGTACAGGTGTGGTGTGAGCTACAGGTGTGGTGTGGTGTGGTGTGAGGTACAGGTGTGGTGTGGTGTGAGGTACAGGTGTGGTGTGGAGTGAGGTACAGGTGTTGCGTGGTGTGAGGTACAGGTGTGTTGTGGCGAATGGTACATGTGTGGTGTGGTGAGTGGTACAGGTGTCGGGGTGTGAGGTACAGGTGTGGTGTGGTATGAGGTAGAGGTGTGGTGTGGTGTGAGGTACAGGTCTGGTGTGGTGAGTGGTACAGGTGTGGTGTGGTATGAGGTACAGGTGTGGTGTGTTGTGAGGTACAGATGTGGTGTGGTATGAGGTACAGGTGTGGGGTGGTGAATGGTACAGGTGTGGTTTGGTGTGAGGTACAGGTGTGGTGTGGTGTGAGGTACAGGTGTGGTGTGGTTAGTGATACAGGTGTGGTGTAGTGTGAGGTACAGGTGTGGTGTGGTGTGAGGTACAGGTGTGGTGTGGTGTCAGTTACAGGTGTGGTGTGGTGAGTTGTACAGGTGTGGTGTGGTGTGAGGTGGAGGTGTGGTGTGAGGTACAGGTGTGGTGTGGTGTGAGGTACAGGTGTGGTGTGGTTAGTGGTACAGGTGTGGTGTGGTGTGTTGTACAGGTGTGGTGTGGTATGAGGCACAGGTGTTGTGTGGTATGAGGTACAGGTGTTGTGTGGTGTTAGGTACAGGCGAGGTGTGGTTTGAGGTACAGGTGTGGTGTGGTGTGAGGTACAGGTGTGGTGTGGTGAGTGGTACAGGTGTGGTGTGGTGTGAAGTAAAGGTGTTGTTTGCTGTGAGGTACAGGTGTGGTGTGGTGTGAGGTACAGGTGTGGTGTGGTGTGATGTACAGGTGTGGTGTGGTGTAATGTACAGGTGTGGTGTGGTGTGAGGTACAGGTGTGGATTGGTGTGAGGTACAGGTTTGGTGTGGTGTGAGGTACAGGTGTGGTGTGGTATGAGGTACAGGTGTGGTGTGGTGTGAGGTACATGTGTGGTGTGGTGAGTGGTAAAGGTTTGGTGTGGTGTGAGGAACAGGTGTGGTGAGGTAATGGTGTGATGTGATGTGAGGGACAGATGTGGTGTGGTGTGAGGTACAGGTGTGGTATGGTGTGAGGTACAGGTGTGGTGTGGTGTGATTTACAGGTGTGGTCTGGTGTGAGGTAGAGGTGTGGTGTGCTGAGTGGTACAGGTGTGCTGTGGTGTGAGGTAAAGGTGTGGTGTGGTGTGAGGTACAGGTGTGATGTGTTGTGAGGTATAGGTGTGGTTTGGGGAGTGGTACAGGTGTGGTGTGGCGTGAGGTGCAGGTGTGGTGTGGTGTGAGGTACAGGTTTGTTGTGGTGTGAGGTACAGGTCTGGTGTGGTGTAAAGTACAGGTGTGGTGTGGTGTGATGTACAGGTGTAGTGTGGTGTGAGGTACAGGTGTGGTGTGGTGTGACTTACAGATGTGGTGTGGTGTAAGGTACAGGTGTGGTGTGGTTTGAGGTACAGGTATGGTGTGGTGTGAGGGACAGGTGGTGTGTGGTGTGAGGTACAGGTCTGTTGTAGTGTGAGGTACAGGTTTGGTGTGGTGTGGTGAGTATTACAGGTGTGGTGTGGTGAGTGGTGCGGGTGTGGTGTGGTGTGAGGTACAGTTGTGGTGTGGTATGAGGTACAGGTGTGGTGTGGTGTGAGGTAGAGGTGTGGTGTGCTGAGTGGTACAGGTGTGGTGTGGTGTGAGGTAAAGGTGTGGTGTGGTGTGATGTGTTGTGAGGTATAGGTGTGGTTTGGGGAGTGGTACAGGTGCTGTGTGGTGTGAGGTACAAGTCTGTTGTAGTGTGAGGTACAGGTTTGGTGTGGTGTGGTGAGTATTACAGGTGTGGTGTGGTGAGTGGTGCGGGTGTGGTGTGGTGTGAGGTACAGTTGTGGTGTGGTATGAGGTACATATGTGGTGTGGTGTGAGGTACAGATGTGGTGTGGTGTGAGGTACAGGTGTGGTGTGGTGTGAGATACAGGTGCGGTGTGATGTAAGGTTAAGGTACAGGTGTGGTGTGGTGTGAGGTTCAGGTGTGGTGTGGTGAGTGGTACATATATGATGTGGTGTGAGGTACAAGTATGGTGTGGTGTGAGGTACAGGTGTGGTGTGGTGTGGTGTGAGGTACAGGTGTAATATGGTTAGTGGTACAGGCATTGTGTGGTGTGAGGTACAAGTGTGGTGTGGTGTGAGGTACAGGTGTGGAGTGGTGTGAGGTACAGGTGTGGTGTGGTGTGAGGTACAGGTGTGGTGTGGTGTGAGGTACAGGTGTGGTGTGGAGTGAGGTACAGGTGTTGCGTGGTGTTAGGTACAGGTGTGTTGTGGCGAATGGTACATGTGTGGTGTGGTGAGTGGTACAGGTGTCGTGGTGTGAGGTACAGGTGTGGTGTGGTATGAGGTAGAGGTGTGGTGTGGTGTGAGGTACAGGTCTGGTGTGGTGAGTGGTACAGGTGTGGTGTGGTATGAGGTACAGGTGTGGTGTGTTGTGAGGTACAGATGTGGTGTGGTATGAGGTACAAGTGTGGGGTGGTGAATGGTACAGGTGTGGTGTAGTGTGAGGTACAGGTGTGGTGTGGTGTGAGGTACAGGTGTGGTGTGGTGTCAGTTACAGGTGTGGTGTGGTAAGTTGTACAGGTGTGGTGTGGTGTGAGGTGCAGGTGTGGTGTGAGGTACAGGTGTGGTGTGGTGTGAGGTACAGGTGTGGTGTGGTGTGAGGTACAGGTGTGGTGTGGTTAGTGGTACAGGTGTGGTGTGGTGTGTTGTACAGGTGTGGTGTGGTATGAGGCACAGGTGTTGTGTGGTATGAGGTACAGGTGTTGTGTGGTGTGAGGTACAGGTGTGGTGTGGTTTGAGGTACAGGTGTGGTGTGAGGTACAGGTGTGGTGTGGTGTGAGGTACAGGTGTGGTGTGGTGTGAGGTACAGCTGTGGTGTGGTGAGTGGTACAGGTGAGGTGTGGTGTGAAGTAAAGGTGTTGTGAGGTACAGGTGTGGTGTGGTGTGAGGTACAGGTGTGGTGTGGTGTGAGGTACAGGTGTGAGTTACAGGTGTGGATTGGTGTGAGGTACAGGTTTGGTGTGGTGTGAGGTACAGGTGTGGTGTGGTGTGAGGTACAGGTGTGGTGTGGTGTGAGGTACAGGTGTGGTGTGGTGACTGGTACAGGTATGGTGTGGTGAGTGGTACAGGTACAAAGTAAATCAAGCAACAACAGATCTAGTGACCCTTCTAGGTTGCTTGTCCTCCAAAACACTGAGGATCAAGTGTCCAAACAGTGGTTTAGAGTGGGTAAGGGAACATTGGAAAGGGAATTACTGCCCTGGAACTAATGTCCGTGGCAGGATTAGGAAGTTAGTAGAGGACAGATGGGTTAGTAACTACTCTCTTAGTTAGTTAGTCTCTTAAAAAAAAAAAAAAAAAAAAAAAAACTGAGGGGGGGATAAAAATAAAGTTATTCATTTACAAACGCAGTCAGTCGCGGGTTTGATGCGAGATATTTGTCTAGGCGGAGTTTAAATGAATCAACGGTGATGCAGTCTATAACGTTTCGGGGAAGCCCATTCCACAAGTTGACAACTCGATTGAAGAAGAAATTCTTAGATTCGTGCGAGTTAAAAGATTTACCAATAATTTTGCAACCGTTTCCCCGCGTGTAATTAGATTGGTCGATAGTGAAGTACTTACTACAGTTCATATTGTCGATGCCTTTGATGATTTTGAACACTTGAATTAAGTCACCTCTTAATCTGCGCTGGGTTAAAGGAAATAGATTTAATTCTCTAAGACGCTCTTCGTATGGTTTGTTCTTTAGGCTAGGTATCATTTTGGTAACTCTACGTTGAACTCGTTCTAGCTTGTTTATATCTTTTTGGTAATAAGGGCACCAAGATTGAATGCAGTATTCCAGAAGAGGGCGGACTAAGGAATTGTAAAGGGTTAGGATAACTTCTTTGGATTTATGCTCAAATTACCTGCCTATAAAGCCAATTATTTTGTTTGCCTTCTTAACAACTTCTGAACATTGTTGTTGACTCGGTTTTAAGTTACTCGATATTGTTACTCCCAGATCGGTTTCTCTGTCTACATTCTTAAGCTGAGTGCCATTCATCGAATAGTTTGCTTTCTCATTTAGGTATCCGATATGTAGTACTTTACATTTATCCGCATTGAAACTCATTTGCCAAATTTGGGCCCAACATGACAATTTATCTAGATTGTGTTGCATATCGTCAACTTGTTCTTTTGAGAGTACGCTATTTGCAATTTTTGTATCGTCAGCAAATTTTGAGATTGTACAGGTGAGACCCTCATCTATGTCGTTGATGTAAATTAGAAAGAGAATTGGTCCTAGTACCGATCCCTGGGGTACCCCGCTACTTACATTGGTCCATTTTGATGCCTTACCGTTTATGACTACTCTTTGCTTTCTGTTGCTGAGACAATTTTCTATCCATTTCAACACACCGTCTTGTATTCCATGCGCTTTTAGTTTTAGCAGTAAACGTTTGTGGGGAACTTTGTCAAAGTCCTTTTGAAAATCAAGGTATATAATATCTACAGCTTTACTCTCATCGTAGAGGTTGAGGATATCGTGGAAGAAGTCTAAGAGGTTTGTTAAACAGGAACGTTTTTTTACGAAAGCTGTGTTGAGTATCTTTAAGTATGTTATTTTCCTCTAAGTGATTTACGAGTCTGTCTCGTATAACCGTTTCTAGCATTTTACATACAACTGAGGTTAAGCTAATTGGACGATAGTTACTGGGTAGGGATTTGCTGCCTTTTTTTAATATCGGTGTTACGTTGGCTAGCTTCCACTGATCAGGCATAGTTGCAGACTGCAAGGATTTATTGAATAGTAATGTCAGTGGTTTGGAGAGCTCATCCTTAGCTTCCTTTAGAACTCTAGGCGAGATTGTATCAGGTCCAGGCGTTTTATTTACCTTGAGTTTATCTAAACAATTCAATACTTCTCTCTCTGTAACGGTGATATTGCTTAGAACATCTGAATTATCAATCTGAATCGGCGATGGTGTAGGGATATCACTGAGGTCTTCTGTTGTAAAAACTGATGCAAAGAAGGTATTGAGGGCATTACTCATTTGTACTTCGTCTTTGGTGTATTCTCCATTTTCATCGACTAACGGTCCAACAGTTGAAGTAACTACTTTTTTCTTTCTGATATAACTATAGAATTCTTTCGGGTTTGTTTTACTTTGATTCGCAATATGAAACGCTAAGGTCTTTTTACTTTGCTTAATTAACTATTTGGCTTTGCGTCGTACCTATACAAATTTCACCCGTTCTTTGTCATTTTGTGAGGATTTTAATCTATCATTAGCAAATTTTTTAGCAAGCAGGCAGTTTGAAATATCTTTATTCCACCATTTAGGCTTATTATTATGGCCTGGACGCCATATTTTCGATGGTATGCAGTCCTGCACTGCTTTTAGGTAAGTGGTTTCGAATAACTTCCAAGATGTATTTATGTCGTTATTGTTAATTAAAAAGCTCCAGTCAGTTTCTTTAAACATAGCTCTAAGTTTATGGAAGTTTGCTTTCTTGAAATTAGGGACTTTTTCGATGCTACTATTTGGTTCGTTACTAGTAAACTTTAAAGTGAAAGTTAACGTACGATGGTCGCTGTTACTGAATTCATCACCAACATTCAAATTCTCTATCAATTCTTCTTTTGTTACAAGTACAATGTCAAGAACGTTATTACCACGGGTCGGCGTTCGAACAAATTGATAAAGCGAACTCTCTTGCAAGTTCGTATACAAGTCATGTCCGGAGTGTGAAGTAAGAGTATCGCCCCACTTGGTCACAGGTAAATTATAGTCGCCAAAAATTACGGTATCTTGTGAGTTACTTACATCTGTAATTTGTTCTTAAATTTCTCGGTCAGTTTGCACTGATTGAGCTGGAGGTCTGTATATTAACGCAAGTATTATTTTTGTACCTTTATTATTCTTTATTAGCACAAAAGATGTGTTGACGTTCACAATTTGAGGTTTTGACAAGAGGGTAGGGTAAAGACTTTCTTTGATATAAAGTAAAACGCCACCTCCATTTCGATTTATTCGGCTTTTCTCAAACATTACATAACCGGGAAGTGAATACTCTGCTAAAAAGTCTCTATCTTTTGTATTGAGACAAGATTCTGTTATGCCAATCACATCATAATTTTCTGTAAACACTAGCTCCTCTAAATTTGAAAATTTATTGCGTATGCTACGAGCGTTTGCATAGAAAACCTTTAAATTTGTTATTTTAGAACTCATGGAACGCTCTTTAATAATATTTTTGGTTCTTGTCGGATCTACATTTATGTTCATGGCTGTCCTCGGTCCTCGCTGTCTTCGGTCCTTATCGCTGGTGGTCCTCGGTTGCCTCTGTTTTTTGCTTGGCGTTGGATGATTTATGTCACTGCTGCTTCTTCTCGGATGGCGTTTTTTTATCCATGGCTGCGGACTGCTTCGTATAGGAGACGACCCATGCGTGCTGAACCCACAGGGTTTAGATGAGTGCCATCCTTGCGGAACAGAGTAGGCTGGTTGTAGAAGTTGTCCCAGAGGTTGATGAATTCAACTTCTTCCCTCAGACACAAATATTTTAGTCGGCTATTTGTGCTGAAGGCCTTGTCGTAGAATTTGTCAGGTGCGTCGATCTTGGGGAGAATGCCTGAGATGATGATATTCCTTGACTTGTTTTTGTAGTGCTGGATCATCTTGCGATATTTCTCCTTCAACTCTTCGGATCTGGTGCGCATGATGTCATTTGAACCAGCATGGATGACAAAAAGGGTATTTTCATTTGCATCCTTTGTGGTAATTTCGAAGGCTTCCACAATGTCGTCCAGTCCAGCGCTCCTGGGATGCAAAATCTTTTTCGTCGATTTGGGACTCTGTCGCAGAACTCTTCGACCTGTCCTCGTAGGATGGAATCCCCAACGAGCCTGGTCTCTTCTGGTTCATCTTCCATCTCTACCAATATCTCAAATCTGTTTGACATTGTGACTGGTAGATGAGACCTTTTCTGCGTTTGCCGTGCACCGTTCCTCACTGGTGTAAATCCGGAAACCTGTGGTGGCGGGACTCTGCATACAGGTCGGGGAGAGGAGTGGCTAGAACGGGGGCGAGGGGTTGGTACTGTTCGTGCTAGCAGGCTTCTTGCACGAGGAGAGGGGGAGAGACTAAGGTGAACAGGGCGGGTGTCCTGGTTTGATGTCGGCTCAGGTTCGTCAGAAGATGCTGCAGTGGCTACTGTAGGTGTTGGATTGTTGGCAGATGACGTTGGGGCGGTGGTGGATGATGGAGTTGAAACAATTTGAGTTAGTGATACTCCAACGTTGAGTGTTACAAACTCTTGGAGTGATTCCAGCTTCCTGGTGAGGGCGTTGATCTTGTTGTGGGCGTCATCCAATTTTGCTGTCAAATCCTCTCGTTGCTGGTAGAGTCGGCAGACTTGTGGATCGGCAGGAGCAAACATGGAAGCACCAAACCTACCGGCGCAGTTCGTACAGGCACGAGGCATGGTGTCGATCACTTTCTCCAGATCACTTCACTCACTTAAAAACACTTAACTCACTTTAAAAACACTAAACTCACTTTAAAAACACTTATCTCACTTTAAAAACACCTCACTCCCTTCAGGTCGCTTCACTTACTTAAATAGGCCTAACCGAAAACAAAAATGTTGAAATACGCACAAATAGGTTATCAGCGGTGATAGAATAACCGAAAATTAAAACAAAACAAAATTAAATTTGAATACGCAGTGATAGCCGAACCGATTTATTTTTTTATTTTTATTTAAACAGAAATAGGCCACCAGGGGTTATAGCCTATCCTAACCGAAAACAAAAATTATGAAATACCGGTATGCAGAAATAGGCCACCAGCAGTGATAGCCTAACTGAAAATATAAAAATTGAAGTACACAGAAATAGGCCACCAGGGATGATAGCCTAGACTAACCGAAAACAAAAAATAACCGAAAACAAAAATTATGATTATAGTGTGGTATAGTGGTATAGTGTGGTGTGAGGTACAGGTGTGGTGTGGTGAGTGGTAAAGGTTTGGTGTAGTGTGAGGTACAGGTGTGGTGTGGTTAGTGGTACAGGTGTGGTGTGGTGTGTTGTACAGGTGTGGTGTGGTATGAGGCACAGGTGTTGTGTGGTATGAGGTAGAGGTTGGGTGTGGTCAGGTACAGGTGTGGTGTGGTTTGAGGTACAGGTGTGGTGTGAGGTACAGGTGTGGTGTGGTGTGAGGTACATGTGTGGTGCGGTGTGAGGTACAGCTGTGGTGTGGTGAGTGGTACAGGTGTGGTGTGGTGTGAAGTAAAGGTGTTGTGTGGTGTGAGGTACAGGTGTGGTGTGGTGTGAGGTACAGGTGTGGTGTGGTGTGAGGTACAGGTGTGGTGTGGTGTAATGTACAGGTGTGGTGTGGTGTGAGGTACAGGTGTGGATTGGTGTGAGGTACAGGTTTGGTGTGGTGTGAGGTACAGGTGTGGTGTGGTGTGAGGTACAGGTGTGGTGAGGTACAGGTGTGGTGTGGTGAGTGGTACAGGTATGGTGTGGTGAGTGGTACAGGTATGGTGTGGTGAGTGGTACAGGTATAGTGTGGTGTGAGGTACAGGAGTGGTGTGGTGAGTGGTAAAGGTTTGGTGTGGTGTGAGGTACAGGTGTGGTGTAGTGACGTAACGATGTGATGTGAGGGACAGATGTGGTGTGGTGTGAGGTACAGGTGTGGTGTGGTGTGATTTACAGGTGTGGTCTGGTGTGAGGTAGAGGTGTGGTGTGGTGAGTGGTACAGGTGTGGTGTGGTGTGAGGTACAGGTGTGATGTGTTGTGAGGTACAGGTGTGGTTTGGTGAGTGGTACAGGTGTGGTGTGGCGTGAGGTACAGGTGTGGTGAGGTACAGGTTTGGTGTGATGTGAGGTACAGGTCTGGTGTGGTGTACAGTACAGGTGTGGTGTGGTGTGAGGTACAGGTGTGGTGTGGTGTGAGGTACAGGTGTGGTATGGGGTGACTTACAGGTGTGGTGTAGTGTAAGGTACGGTGTGGTGTGGTTTGAGGTACAGGTATGGTGTGGTGTGAGGGACAGGTGTTGTGTGGTGTGAGGTACAGGTCTGTTGTAGTGTGAGGTACAGGTTGGGTGTGGTGTGAAGTACAGGTGTGGTGGGGTCAGTATTAAAGGTGTGGTGTGGTGAGTGGTACAGGTGTGGTGTGGTGTGAGGTACAGTTGTGGTGTGGTATGAGGTACAGGTGTGGTGTGAGGTACAGATGTGGTGTGGTGTGAGGTACAGGTGTGGTGTGGTGTGAGATACATGTGCAGTGTGATGTAAGGTACAGGTGTGGTGTGGTGTGAGGTTCAGGTGTGGTGTGGTGAGTGGTACATGTATGGTGTGGTGTAAGGTACAGGTGTGGTGTGGTGTGAGGTACAGGTGTAATATGGTTAGTGGTACAGGCATTGTGTGGTGTGAGGAACAAGTGTGGTGTGGTGTGAGGTACAGGTGTGGTGTGGTATGAGGTACAGGTGTGGTGTGGTGTGGTGTAAGGTACAGGTGTGGTGTGGTGTGAGGTACAGGTGTGGTGTGGTGTGAGGTACAGGTGTGGTGTGGAGTGAGGTACAGGTGTTGTGTGGTGTGAGGTACAGGTGTGTTGTGGTGAATGGTACAGGTGTGGTGTGGGGAGTGGTACAGGTGTCGTGGTGTGAGGTACAGGTGTGGTATGGTATGAGGTAGAGGTGTGGTGTGAGGTACAGGTGTGGTGTGGTGAGTGGTACAGGTGTGGTGTGGTGTGAGGTACAGGGGTGGTGTGGTGTGAAGTACAGGTGTGGTGTGGTGTGAGGAATAGGTGTGGTTTGGTGAGTGGTACAGGTGTGGTGTGGTGTGAGGTACAGGTGTGGTGTGGTGTGAGGTACAGGTGTGGTGTGAGGTACAGGTGTGGTGTGGTTTGAGGTACAGGTGTGGTGTGGTGTGAGGTACATTTGTGGTGTGGTGTGAGGTACAGGTGTAGTGTGGTGTAAGATACAGGTGTGGTGTGGTGTGAGATACAGGTGTGGTGTGGTGAGTGGTACAGGTGTGGTGTGGTGCGAGGTACAGGTGTGGTGTGTTGTGAGGTACAGGTGTGGTGTGGTGTGAGGTACAGGTGTGGTGTAGTAAGTGGTACAGGTGTGGTTTGGTGAGTGGTACAGGTGTGGTGTGGTGTGAGGGTCAGGTGTGGTGTGGTGTGAGGTACAGGTGTGGTGTGGTGTGAGGTACAGGTGTGGTGTGGTGTGAGGTACAGGTGTGGTGTGGTGTGAGGCACAGGTGTTGTGTGGTGTGAGGTACATATGTGGTGTGGTGTGAGGTACAGGTGTGGTGTGGTGTTAGGTACAGGTGTGGTTTGGTGTAAGGTACAGGTGTGGTGTGGTGTGAGGTACAGGTGTGGTGTGGTGTGAGGTACAGCTGTGGTGTGGTGAGTGGTACAGGTGTGGTGTGGTGTGAAGTAAAGGTGTTGTTTTCTGTGAGGTAGAGGTGTGGTGTGGTGTGAGGTAGAGGTTGGGTGTGGTGAGGTACAGGTGTGGTGTGGTTTGAGGTACAGGTGTGGTGTGAGGTACAGGTGTGGTGTGGTGTGAGGTACAGGTGTGGTGCGGTGTGAGGTACAGCTGTGGTGTGGTGAGTGGTACAGGTGTGGTGTGGTGTGAAGTAAAGGTGTTGTGTGGTGTGAGGTACAGGTGTGGTGTGGTGTGAGGTACAGGTGTGGTGTGGTGTGAGGTACAGGTGTGGTGTGGTGTAATGTACAGGTGTGGTGTGGTGTGAGGTACAGGTTTGGTGTGGTGTGAGGTACAGGTGTGGTGTGGTGTGAGGTACAGGTGTGGTGTGGTGTGAGGTACAGGTGTGGTGTGGTGTGATTTACAGGTGTGGTCTGGTGTGAGGTAGAGGTGTGGTGTGGTGAGTGGTACAGGTGTGGTGTGGTGTGAGGTACAGGTCTGATGTGTTGTGAGGTACAGGTGTGGTTTGCTGAGTGGTACAGGTGTGGTGTGGCGTGATGTACAGGTGTGGTGAGGTACAGGTTTGGTGTGATGTGAGGTACAGGTCTGGTGTGGTGTAAAGTACAGGTGTGGTGTGGTGTGAGGTACAGGTGTGGTGTGGTGTGAGGTACAGGTGTGGTGTGGTGTGACTTACAGGTGTGGTGTAGTGTAAGGTACAGGTGTGGTGTGGTTTGAGGTACAGGTATGATGTGGTGTGAGTGACAGGTGTTGTGTGGTGTGAGGTACAGGTCTGTTGTAGTGTGAGGTACAGGCTTGGTGTGGTGTGAAGTACAAGTGTGGAGTGGTCAGTATTAAAAGGTGTGGTGTGGTGAGTGGTACAGGTGTGGTGTGGAGTGAGGTACAGTTGTGGTGTGGTATGAGGTACAGGTGTGGTGTGAGGTACAGATGTGGTGTGGTGTGAGGTACAGGTGTGGTGTGGTGTGAGATACAGGTGCAGTGTGATGTAAGATGCAGGTGTGGTGTGGTGTGAGGTTCAGGTGTGGTGTGGTGAGTGGTACATGTATGGTGTGGTGTGAGGTACAAGTATGGTGTGGTGTGAGGTACAGGTGTGGTGTGGTGTAAGGTACAGGTGTGGTGTGGTGTGAGGTACAGGTGTAATATGGTTAGTGGTACAGGCATTGTGTGGTGTGAGGTACAAGTGTGGTGTGGTGTGAGGTACAGGTGTGGTGTGGTGTGAGGTACAGGTGTGGTGTGGAGTGAGGTACAGGTGTTGTGTGGTGTGAGGTACAGGTGTGTTGTGGTGAATGGTACAGGTGTGGTGTGGGGAGTGGTACAGGTGTCGTAGTGTGAGGTACAGGTGTGGTATGGTATGAGGTAGAGGTGTGGTGTGGTGAGTGGTACAGGTGTGGTGTGGTGTGAGGTACAGGGGTGGTGTGGTGTGAAGTACAGGTGTGGTGTGGTGTGAGGAATAGGTGTGGTTTGGTGAGTGGTACAGGTGTGGTGTGGTGTGAGGTACAGGTGTGGTGTGGTGTGAGGTACAGGTGTGGTGTGAGGTACAGGTGTGGTTTGGTTTGAGGTACAGGTGTGGTGTGGTGTGAGGTACATTTGTGGTGTGGTGTGAGGTACAGGTGTGGTGTGGTGTAAGGTACAGGTGTGGTGTGGTGTGAGGTACAGATGTGGTGTGGTGAGTGGTACAGGTGTGGTGTGGTGCGGGTACAGGTGTGGTGTGTTGTGAGGTACAGGTGTGGTGTGGTGTGAGGTACAGGTGTGGTGTAGTAAGTGGTACAGGTGTGGTGTGGTGTGAGGGTCAGGTGTGGTGTGGTGTGAGGGTCAGGTGTGGTGTGAGGTACAGGTGTGGTGTGGTGTGAGGTACAGGTGTGGTGTGGTGTGAGGTACAGGTGTGGTGTGGTGTGAGGCACAGGTGTTGTGTGGTGTGAGGTACATGTGTGGTGTGGTGTGAGGTACAGGTGTGATGTGGTGTTAGGTACAGGTGTGGTTTGGTGTAAGGTACAGGTGTGGTGTGGTGTGAGGTACAGGTGTGGTGTGGTGTGAGGTACAGTTGTTGTGTGGTGAGTGGTACAGGTGAGGTAAAGGTGTTGTGTGGTGTGAGGTACAGGTGAGGTGTGGTGTGATGTACAGGTGTGGTGTGGTTTGAGGTACAAGTGTGAAGTGTTGTGAGGTACACGTGTGGTGTGGTGTGAGGTACAGGTGAGGTGTGGTGAGTGGTACAGGTGTGGTGTGATGTGATGTACAGGTTTGGTGTGTGAGACACACAGGTGTGGTGTGGTGTGAGGTACAGTTGTGGTGTGGTGAGAGGTACAGGTGTCGTGTGAGGTACATGTGTGGTGTGATCTGAGGTACAGGTGTGGTGTTATTAAAGGTACAGGTGTGGTGTGGTGAGAGGTACAGGTGTGGTGTGGTGTGAGATACAGGTGTGTTGTGGTGTGAGGTACAGGTGTGGTGTGGTGTGAGGTACAGGTGTGGTGTAGTGTGAGGTACAGGTGTGGTATGGTGTGAGGTACAGATGTTGTGTGGTGTGAGGTACAGGTGTGTTGTGGTGAGTGGTACAGGTGTGGTGTGGTGAGTGGTACATGTGTCGTGGTGTGAGGTACAGGTGTGGTGTGGTGGGAGGTACATATGTGGTGTGGTTTGAGATACAGGTGTGGTTTGGTGTGAGGTAAAGGTGTGGTGTGGTGAGTGGTGCAGTTGTGGTAGTGTGAGTGGTACAGGAGTGGTGTGGTGTGAGGTACAAGTGTGGCGTGGTGTGAGGTACAGGTGTGGTGTGGTGAGTGGTACAGGTGTGGTGGTGTGAATGATAGAGGTGTGGTTTGGTGTGAGGTACAGGTGTGATGTGGTTTGAGGTACAAGTGTGGTGTGGTATGAGGTACAGGTGTGGTGTGGTGTGAGGTACAGGTGTGATTTGGTGTGCGGTAGAGTACAAAGGAGTACAAAGGAAATCAAGCAACAACAGATCTAGTGACCCTTCTAGGTTGCTGTCCAAACACTGAGGATCAAGTGTCCAAACAGTGTTTAGAGTGGGTAAGGGAAAATTGGAAAGGGAAACTGCCTGGTGTGTCCGTGGCAGGATAGGAAGTTAGTAGGGGACAGATGGGGTAGTAACTGAGGGGGATAAATAAGTTATTCATTTACAAACGCAGTCGCGGGTTTGATGCGAGATATTGAGGGAGTTTAAATGAATCAACGGTGATGCAGTCTCTAACGTTTCGGGGAAGTCCATTCCACAAGTTGTGAAGAGGAAATTCTTGATTCGTGCGAGTTAAAAGATTTACCAATAATTTTGCAACCGTTTCCCCGCGTGTAATTAGATTGGTCGATAGTGAAGTACTTACTACAGTTCATATTGTCGAGCCTTTGATGATTTTGAACACTTGAATAAGTCGCCTCTTAATCTGCGCTGGGTTAAAGGAAATAGATTTAATTCTCTAAGAGCTCTTCGTATGGTTGTTCTTTAGGCTAGGTATCATTTGGTAACTCTACGTTGAAATCGTTCTAGTTGTTGTATAGCTTTTTGGTAAGAAGAGGCATGTGCAGGAATTGAAACGCAGATTCCAGACACCCCAGAAGAGGGCCGGATAAGGGACTTGTAAAGGGTAGGATACTTCTTTGGATTTATGCTCAAATGACCTGCTATTAAAGCCATTATTTTTGTTTGCCTTCTTAAAACGTGAACATTGTTGACTCGGTTTTAGGTTAACGATATTGTTACTCCCACTCGGTTTATCTGTTTACATCTTAAGCTGCTGGGCCAGTCATCGAATAGTTTGCTTTCTTTAGGCATCTCGATATGTAGTACTTTCCATTCACTACTCCGAAGTGCATTCATTGCCCCATTGGGCCCCCCTACACATTCTCTAGATTGTGTGCAACGTCACTTGTTCTTTTGTAGCTACCGCCTCTTTGCAATTTTTGTATGTCCCAGACCAAATTTTGAGCTGGGTAAGTGTGCCGACCCTCATCTAGGTCGTTGATGTAAATTAGAAGAGATTGCCGCTCCTACGTCCCGATCCATGAGGGTACCCCGTTCCTTACATTGGTCATTTTGCCCTTATGCTCCCCCGTAGTTTCGGTCCCTCTGTTGCTTTCTGCGCTGAGCCATTTTCTCCCATTTCAACCCCTACCCGTCTTGTATTCCATGCGCATTGTAGTTTAGCAGATAACCAGTTGGTGGGCACACTTTGTCACAATCGGCTTTTGGCCCCCTCAGGTACGATAACTTCCCCTCGCTTCTTCCCACCCTCTCGTCTGCGGTTGGGGACTATCGCTGGATCAGAACAGTAGCCTGAGGTTTGTTTTATAACAGGAACGCCCCCCCCCCCCCCCCCCACCCCCCCTTTTCGGAAAGAAGTTGAGGTATCTTTCAGTAAGTTATTTTTCATTTCTAAGTGATTTCCGCCCCGCTGTCTGTATGGCCCCCCGCTTCTCGCTATTTTTTTTGCTTCACAATCATCCTACCTTTTTTCCAACTCGCGGTTTAAGCTAACTGGACGATAGTGACAAGGATCGGGATTTGCTGCTCTTTGACTCCGGTGTCACGTTCCGGCGACGCTACTGAGCTGAGGCGCTCGTTCCCGACTGCCCGGCTTCTTTTGTTGCATCACGAAATGCAGTGGTTACAGAGCGCTCCATCCTCGTTCCTTTCGCCTTCGGCGGATTGGTCTCCGTCCGGGTTTTCTTCTGGCGTTATCCTCACCCCTCCTCTTCCTCTCTCTGTCCCGGGGAGATTGCTTCCACCATTGCACCATTCCATCTGCCTCCCGGCGACTGGCCTCGTCTAGGCGTAGATCATGCCGGCCCTTTGTTGATACACACAAGCTGCACAAGCACTGTTTGAGGCTTACTCCTTGTTTTTGTCTTGGTGCTTTCTTTTCCATCGAACGGTCCACAGTTGAATACTGTTCTTTTTGATATATACCTGTCTTGGGTTTGTTTTACTTGTTGTTGCACTCTAAGGTCTTTTTACTTGTCTTCCTTGGGTTGACGTCTAGCTCTTGTTTGATTGTTTTGTGGATTTCTTTGTTGTGCAAATTTTTTTAGCACTCTGCATATCCTTTACTTCTTGGTGTTGATGATACATTATTGGTATTACTGTATGTGGTTGGTTGGTGCTTTTGAGTACCCGTGGTTCGATTTAGTTACTGGGCTTCGTCTTGTGTACAACGTGTGGTTGTTCTTAAAAACAGCTCTTAAAGTCTTTGGTGTATGTTGTGAGATGTACCTCTGTTTGTTGGTACAATGACTCGTGTCGTTCTGATTTACATTGGTTCCTGTGGGTGTTGGTACGGTGGTTTTCATTAAACGTTTTGTCTACATTACTCTTCTTTTGTGTTGGTAGTACTTTGGGTTATGTGGGTCGGCGTGTTATTGATTCAAGGTTTATTGTACTCCTAAGTTGGTGATTAGGTTGTTGTGAGTAGCGTAAACAATTGGTTTTTGAGTGTACATCTGTAACGTGTTTCTATTGTGGTCAGTTTTGTGATGAGTCGGTTATCTTGTGAAGGTTCTAGTGTATTTATGGTGTGTTTATAACAGTATTGTGCAGTGGGTCAGTACTTTTAAAGGGTGGTTTTGAGGGTAGGGTGATTTCTTTTGTGATGTACTTGTGTAAGACTACCTTGTTTTATTCTGTTGTTTTTAACATTTTGGGTGACTATAGTACAGGTTTCTTTTCTTTCAAGAACTTTTGTCTGTGGTTTTTTACATCTTAAATGTGACTACTTATTGGTTGTAGTTGAAGGAGTTTTTTGTTCTTTTGAAGGCAATGTTTCTCCTCTTTTTGTTCAAGTGATTTCCTATGTAGGTGTGGGTGTGAGGTCGGTTTATGTCGCTGGTGGTCCTCAGGTTTCAGTTCTTCGGTTGGGTTGAGCATTTTGTCACTCGCAGGCACTTGTATTGACAGTGTGTCTGGTCGGTTTTGTGATTACTGGTACATTGATTTCCCGTTCGTGTGTGAAGAGATGGTGTTGACTACAGGTTTAGATGATTTTGACTCCTTTGTGTACACAGTATGGTGGGGTGAAGGTGTGTTTACAGATGGTGTGAGTTAACGAGGACAAATGTTTAGTCGGCTCTTTGTGTGAGCGGTCGTAGAACTTTTCATGGTGTCGGGCGGATGGTGTGATGTAAGGTGTTGTGTTGCGGTATCTTTTTGTATTTGTAAGGGTTCTGGTGCCAGCATTGTTTTGATACAAGTGACTAACAGTCTTTGTTAGTTACGCATGTGGTACCGAGTGTTACAACGTGTGTACCGATGAATCTCTTCGGTTTGGTCTGTCGCCAGCATTTGGTTGTAGGATAGGACCCAACAGCTATTTCTGTGGTTCGTCTGTACATCTACTCATATTCTAAAATCTGTTCTGATCCTGGTGTGGCTGATTGAGCCTTTTTGGTTGGGTTTGCACGTTTTGTGTATCGTTGGTGCGCGGGACTACAGTATGGGCGAGTGTTTAGACGGGTTCAGGGGTTTATGTGGTGCAGGTTCTTGCCCCGGTCCCGTGGTCCTCGGTGTGTGGGACGATCTTTGCTCCGCGCTTAGACAGATGCGGTGTCTACGCTTTGATTTCCATTTTTGGTGTGTGAGACTGTCGGCGTGACCCAATGGTGTGATTTGGTTGAGTGTTACAATTGGTGAGCGTACAGTTCTGGTGAGGCGTGTCTGTTGTTGAGGTTTGTTGATGTAAGTATTGGTGATCGGTGTAGTAGACTTGTGGTGCAGTCAACATGAAATGCCCAATGGGAGTTACAGGTGGTTCTGCGTTGCTTTTTGTCCTGTGTCTTTACCAATTCTCTTCGATCCCTCTGTTTTACCACATGTGGTTAAGAAACTACTTTGGTCGTTTTTAGGTACTGTGTGTTGGTTCAGGGTGTATTGTACCAAAAATTAACCAAATTGTGTGGTGTAGGGATCTTTGTGGGCCCCGGTGGTTCTGTGATCCTAAGGAACAAACTGTTTTTGTACTGGACCACACTGAGGTGTCTGTTTACCTTTCCATTGTGGAGGTCGGTATGTAGATAGAGTATATATGAACTACCTAACAATTGATATTCGTGTCAGGATGGCGGGTTGCTGTATGTACTATGAATTTGAGGTTGGCGGGGGTTTGTACAATAATTGAGAGAACAGACGGTTCGCTGGTTGATGTGTATGCACAAATTTGCGGGTTTTGTCTTTTGGGAAGGATGTGTCAATTGACAGACTTAACACAAACAAGGGACAATTATCAAGAGTTGTGGGGGTGATTTTACTTGAATTGTATCGCTCGGAGGTCGTTAGGTGTAACAAACCGTAATCTGAGGTGGTCGTGGTATATTTTTTCTTTGATATACTGGTCTGTCTCTTTACAAATTTTCTTTTTTTAATCGAGGTTAGGTATGGGTGTGGTTTTTGTCACTTCCTTTTTCTTGTTTGTATTCTTTGGGTTGGTAGGTATGGTGTTTTTACCATGGTTTTTCATAAAAGGATTATTGTGACTACATGTAAATTAAATTTCTCAAGTTTTTCTGGTATGCTCTGTTAGATTTTAATTCTTGTGTGTCACATTTGTGGTTTGTGCGACTTTTTGTTTTTCCCTGATTTGTGTTACTTGTACGTCTATTTATATACAGGTTTTGTGTAGACTGGTAATAAACCGTTTTACAACTAAACGTTATCTTTGCATAGTTGCTTTTTGGATTGTCTCAGACATAAATAACATACAAGGTGTGAATTTCCTCAGTCTGGTTAGAGAGTGGCATAGAGAAACCTGTACCAGGTGTGCAGTGTTATGGTTTAGTGGGTTCCCTTGGCGGGTCGGGTTTTTATGTGCGACTGTTATCCTTTACGTGTTTGTGTTTGGTCCCCTTGTGTGTTAACATGCGTCTTTGTCCTGGAGTTTAAGAGGGGTAACGGTGAGTCAGGTTGTTATTAGTGTAACAGGCACAATTAGATTAGTTTGATAAAAAAGTGCTATGTTTGACTGTTTTTGCGAGTAAAACAAGCTGGTTACCTAGTGGTGTGGTATGTTTCTACAAGTGTCATCTAATTCTTGACAGAAAATAACATGACACATACAGTGTCATTTGTACTGGTTTCCTTTTATGGGTTGTGGTCTGTAGGTCCTTTGTTTGTGTGGTTCCTTTTTTTGTGTTTGCCGGTATTTTAGTGTGGTGTCTTTGTCTACAGGTTAGTTCCTTGTGGTTGTGAGTTCTGTGGTTTGGTTGTGGTGTTTGTTTGAGGTTCTTGTGGTCTTGTGTGAATGTGTTGTGTGTGTGTGAACACAGGTGTTGTTCAGTGGTGCGGAGTTTGGCAGTGGAGGTTTGTGAGGTGAGTGGGTGGTGTTGTACAGTTGTTTTTACAGGTTTTTGGTGGTGTTTTTGTGTGTTTTTCTTGTTGTGTGTGAGGTTTGTGTGGTGTGGTGTGGTGGTGGTGTGTTGTGTGTGAAAAGGTACAGGTAGTGTGGGGTGTGTGTGTTGAAGGTGTGATGTGAGGTGCAGGGGACAGATGTGGTTTGGGTGTGTATTTTTGTGGGGTGAGGTACCGTGTGTGGTCTGTGGACGGTACATGTGTGGGGGGGTGTGAGTTACTAGGATTGTGGTGTAGATGTGAGGTACATATGGTGTGGGTGTGTGAGGAGTGGGTCATAGGTGTGGTTTTTGTGTGTGAGTACAGGGTGTGGATGGGGTGTGAGGTACAGGGGTGGTGTGGTGATGGAGGTACCAGGTGTGGTGTGAGGTTACAGGTGTGTGTGGTGAGAGGTACAGACTCTTTTGTGTTGGGTCTGTGTTGAGGTACAGGTCCAAGTGGTGGTGGTGAGTGGACCAGGTGTGGTAGTTGGTTGTGAGGTTATCAGGTGGTGGATTGTGGGGTGAGGCGTTGTAGTGATGTGGTGATGAGTGATCACAGGTTTGGTTGTTTCTCTGTAGTGGTTTTCAGGTACAGGTTGTTGGGTGTGTTGAGGTTGGCAGGTGTTGTAACAAGTGAGTGTTGGTGTAGGTACAGGTGTGGTGTGGTGTGTGATTGTACAGTGTTGTGGTGGGGGTGCGGTTGTACAGGTCTGGTGTGTGTGCGTTACAGGTGGCGAGGTGTGGGGTGTGAGGTACAGTGTGGTGTGGTATGTGTAGGTGTGGTGTTAGTGGTAAAGGTGTTGTGGTGTGGTGTTAGTGTACAGGTGGTGGTTGGTGGGGTGTACTGTGGTTTGTGTTGTAAATTGGTGTTGTTGATGTACATGTGTGGTGGGATGAGGTATGAGGTACAGGTTTGTGCGGTGGTGTGGTAAGGTAAACAGTGTGGTGTGGTGTTAGGTACGGATGTGGTGTGTGAGTGGTACAGGGTGTTGGTGTGGTGCGGAGGGGGTTTTTTTTTTTTTTTACAGTGTGGTGTTTTGTGTGAGTAGCAGCGGGGTCGTGTGTGTGGTCGGTGTGGGGTAGTAAGTGGTACATGGGTGGTTTGCCCAAACGGATGTGGTGTGGTGAGTGGTACAGGTGTGGTGTGGTTTGCGAGGTACAGTGTGGTGTTGGTGGGGTGTGAGGTACAGGTGTTTTGCATGTTGTGAGGTACAGGTGTGGTGTGGGTGTGGGCACAGTGTGTGGTGTAGTGTAGGGGTCTATTGGTTTGGTGAGTGGTAAGGTTGTTTTTTTGTGGTGGGTTGTGTGTGAGGGCAGGTGGTGTGGTGTGAGGTATATGGTGTGGTGTGGTGGCTGAGGTACAGTGGGGGTGTGGTGGTTGAGGTAACAGGTGTTGATGTTGGGTGTTAGGAACAGGTGGTGTGTGGTGTGAGTTGGGGACATAAGTGTGGTTGTGGTGTGGGAGGTACAGTGTGATTGGGTTAGGTTACAGGTTGGGTTGGGTAAGGTCCAGGTGTGGTTTGGTGTCGGTACAGTTTGTTGTGTGGGGTGAGTTGGTACAGGTGACGAGGTAAAGGTGTGTTTGTGTTGTGGTGAGGTACAGGTGAGAGTGTGGTGTGATGTACAGGTGTGGTGTGGGTTGGTTTGAGGTTACAGTGTGACTGAAGTGTTTGTGAGGTATACACGTGTGGGTCTGTGGTGTGAGGTCCAGTAGAGGTGGAGGTGTGTGTGTGAGATACAGGTGTGGTGTTTGTGGTGTGAACGGAACGGTTTGGTGTAAGGTGAGAGGTTAAACGATGCGGTGTGGTTGAGTGGTACAGGTGTTGGTGTTGGTTGATGTAAAGGGTTTGGTGTGTGAGACACAACAGGTGTGGTGTGGGTGTGAGGTACAGTTGTGGTGCTGTTGGGGTGAGAGTACAGGTGTCGTGTTAGGTTACAGAGTACCTGTGTGGTGTGTGGTCTAGTCTGAGTGTACACGGTGTGGTGTTATTAAAGGTACCGGTGTGGTGTGGTGAGAGGTACAGGTGTGGGGTGGTGTGAGATACAGTGTTGTGTTTTGTGGTGTGAGGTACAGTGTGGTGTGGCTTTGAGGAGGTACAGGTGTGGTGTAGTGTGAGGTACAGGTGTGGTATGGGTGTGAGGTACGATGTTGTTTGTGTGGTGTGATGTACAGGTGTGTTTGGTTAGTGGTTACAGGTGTGGTTTTGTGGTGAGTGGGTACATGTGTCGTGGTGTGAGGTACAGGTGTGTGTGGTGGAGGTACAGTGGTGTGGTTTGAGATACAGGTGTGGTTGGTGTGAGGTAAAGGTGTGGTGGGTGAGTGGTGCTTGTGGGTAGTGTGAGTGGTAGCGGAGTGGTGTGGTGTGAGGTACAGTGGGCGTGGTGTGAGGTACAGGTGTGGTGTGGTGAGTGGTACAGAATGATAGAGGTGTGGTTTGGTGTGAGGTACAGGTGTGGTGGTGTGAGCTACGTGTGGTGTGGTATGAGGTACAGTGTGGTGTGAGGTACATGTGGTGGTGTGCGGTGAGAGGGTGAGGTAGAGGTCAGGTGGTGGTGTGTGGTGTGAGGTACCGGTAAGGTACAGGTGTGGTGTGGTGTGAGGTACGGATGTGTGTGAGTGGTACAGGTGTGGTGTGCGAGGTACAGGTGTGGTGTTGTGAGGTAGGTGTGGTGTTTGTGAGGTACAGGTGGTGTAGTGTTACAGGTGTGGTGTGAGTGGTACAGTGTGGTGTGGTGTGAGGGTAACTGTGGTGTGGTCTGAGGGACAGGTGTGGTGTGGTTTGAGGTACAGGTGTGGTGTGGTGTGAGGTACAGGTGTGGTGTGGTGTGAGGCACAGGTGTTGTGTGGTGTGAGGTACAGGTGTGGTTTGGTGTGAGGTACAGGTGTAGTGTGGTGTAAGGTACAGTTGTGGTTTGGTGAGTAGTACAAGTGTGGTGTGGTGTGAGGTACAGGTGTTAGTGGTACAGTGAGGTAAGGTGTGTGGTGTGAGGTACAGGTTAGGTGAGGTGATGTACAGGTGTGGTGTGGTGTGAGGTACAAGTGTGAAGTGTTGTGAGGTACAGTGTGGTGAGGTACAGGTGGTGTGGTGTGAGATACCGGTGTGGTGGTGGTGTGAGGTACAGGTTTGGGTGGCGGTACAGATGTGGTGTGGTGAGTGGTACAGGTGTGGTGTGGTGTGATGTACAGTTTGTGTGAGACACACAGGTGTGTGGGTGTGGTTGTGAGGTACAGTTGTGGGTGGTGAGGTACAGGTGTGTGTGAGGTACATGTGTGGTGGTACGGTGTGGTGAGTGGTACAGGTGTGGTGTGTGAGAGGTACAGGTTTGGTGTGGTGTGAGATACAGGTGTGTGTGGTGTGAGGTACAGGTGTGTTGGTGGTGAGGTACAGGTGTGGTGTAGTGTGAGGTACAGGTGTGGTTGGTGTGAGGTACAGTGTTGTGTGGAGGAAGGTGAGGTTGGTGGTGTGGTACAGGTGTGGTGTGTGTGTGAGTGGTACATGTGGTGTGGTGTGAGGTGTGGTGTGAGGTGTGGTTTGAGATACAGGTGGTTGGTGTGAGGTACAGTGTGGTGTGGTAGGGTTTGGTGTGGTGTAGTGAGTGTTACAGGTGTTGTGTGGTGTGTGAGGTACAAGTGTGGCGTGGTGTGAGGTACAGGTGTGGTGTGTGGTGAGGGTACCGTGTGGTGGTGTGAATGATAGAGGTGTGGTGGGTGAGGTAGGTGTGTGTGTTGGCGGTGTGGTGGGGTGAGGTACAGGTGTGGTGTGGTGTGAGGTACAGGTGTGTTGTAGAGGTTTGGTGAGGTAGAGTGTGGTGTAGTGGTACAGGTGTGTGTGGTGTGAGGTACAGGTGTGGTGGTGTGAGCTACAGGTGTAGTGGATGGTTGGTACAGGTGTGGTGTGGTGTGAGGTATAGGTGTGGTGTGGTGTGAGGTACATGTGTGGTGTGGTGTGAGGTAAAGGTGTGGTGTGGTGTGTTGTACATGGGTGGTGTGGTATGAGGCACAGGTGTTGTGTGGTATGAGGTACATTGTGTGAGGTACAGGTGTGGTGGTTTGAGGTACAGGTGTGGTGTGAGGTACAGGTGTGTGGTGTGTGTGAGGTACAGTGTGGTGTGGTGGTGAGGTACAGTGGTGGTGTGGTGAGTGGTACAGGTGTGGTGTGTGTAAAGGTGTGTGTGGGTGAGGTACAGGTGTGGTGTGGTGTGAGGTAGAGGTGTGTGTGGTGTGAGGTACAGGTGGTGGTGTGGTGTGGGTAAGGTAAGGTGTTTGGGTGAGGTACAGGTTTTGTTGTGTTGTGAGGTGGTGTGGTGGTGTGTGAGGTACAGGTAAGGTATAGGTGGTGTGGTGTGGTGTGAGGTACAGGTGTGGTGTGTGTGAGTACAGGTGTGGGTGTGGTGTGAGGTACAGGTGTGGGGTGTGTGGTACTAGGTGTGTGGTGTGTGAGGTACAGTGTGGTGTGGTGTGAGGTTTACAGGTGTGGTGTGGTGTGTGGTACATGTGTGTGTGAGTGGTATAGGTTTGGTGTGGTGTGAGGTACAAATATGGTGTGGTGTGAGGTACATGTGTGGTGTGGTGTGAGGTACAGGTGTGGTGTGGTGTGAGGTACAGGTGTGGTGTGAGGTACAAGTATGGTGTGGTTAGTGGTGCAGGTGTTGTGGTGTGAGGTACAAGTATGGTGTGGTGTGAGGTACAAGTGTGGTGTGGTGTGAGGTACAGGTGTGATGTGAGGTACAGGTGTGGTGTGGTGAGAGGTACAGGTGTGGTGTGTGGTAAAGGTGTGATGTGATGTGAGGGACAGATGTGGTGTGGTGTGAGGAACAGGTGTGGTATGGTGTGAGGTACAGGGTGGTGTGGTGTGAGTATGTGTATGTGAGGTACAGGTGTGGTGTGTGAGTGGTACAGTTGTGGTGTGATGTGAGGTACTGGTGTGGTGTGGTGTGAGGTACAGGTTTGGTGTGGTTTGAGGTACAGGTGTGGTGTGAGGTACAGGAGTGTTGTGGTGAGAGGTACAGATGTGGTGTTGTTTGAGGTACAGGTGTGGTGGGTGTGATTTGGTACAGGTGTGGTTTGGTGTGAGGTACAGGTGTGTGTGGTGTGAGGTACAGGTGTGTGTGATTACAGGTGTGGTGTAGTGTGAGTACAGGTGTGGTGTGGTGTGGGTACAAGTGTGGTGTGGTGTGAGTTACAGGTGTGGTGTGGTGAGTTGTACAGGTGTGGTGTGAGTGCAGGGTGTGGTGTGAGGTACAGGTGTGGTGTGGTGTGAGGTACAGGTGTGGTGTGGTGTGAGGTACAGGTGTGGGGTGGTGAATGGTACAGGTGTGGTTTGGTGTGAGGTACAGGTGTGGTGTGGTGTGAGGTACAGGTGTGGTGCGGTGTGAGCTACAGGTGTAGTGTGATGAGTGGTACAGGTGTGGTGTGGTGTGAGGTATAGGTGTGGTGTGGTGTGAGGTACATGTGTGGTGTGGTGTGAGGTACAGGTGTGGTGTGGTGTGAGGTACAGGTGTGGTGTGAGGTACAAGTAGGGTGTTGTTAGTGGTGCAGGTGTTGTGGTGTGAGGTACAAGAGTGGTGTGGTGTGAGGTACAAGTGTGGTGTGGTGTGAGGTACAGGTGCTGTTTGGCGTGAGGTACAGGTGTGGTGTGGTGAGAGGTACAGGTGTGGTGTGGTGTGTGGTAAAGGTGTGATGTGATGTGAGGGACAGATGTGGTGTGGTGTGAGGTACAGGTGTGGTATGGTGTGAGGTACATGTGTGGTGTGGTGTGAGTTACAGGTGTGGTGTAGTGTGAGGTACAGGTGTGGTGTGATGAGTGGTATAGGTGTGGTGTGGTGTGAGTTACGGGTGTGGTGTGGTGTGAGGTACAGGTGTGGTGTGGTGTGAGGTACAGGAGTGGTGTGAGGTACAGGTGTGTTGTGGTGAGAGGTACAAATGTGGTGTTGTTTGAGGTACAGGTGTGGGGTGGTGAGTGGTACAGGTGTGGTTTGGTGTGAGGTACAGGTGTGGTGTGGTGTGAGGTACAGGTGTGGTGTGATGAGTGATACAGGTGTGGTGTAGTGTGAGGTACAGGTGTGGTGTGGTGTGAGGTACAAGTGTGGTGTGGTGTGAGTTACAGGTGTGGTGTGGTGAGTTGTACAGGTCTGGTGTGGTGTGAGGTGCAGGTGTGGTGTGAGGTACAGGTGTGGTGTGGTGTGAGGTACAGGTGTGGTGTGGTTAGTGGTACAGGTGTGGTGTGGTGTGTTGTACAGGTGTGGTGTGGTGTGAGGTACAGGTGTGGTGTGAGGTACAGGTGTGGGGTGGTGAATGGTACAGGTGTGGTTTGGTGTGAGGTACAGGTGTGGTGTGGTGTGAGGTACAGGTGTGGTGTGAGGTACATGTGTGGTGTGGTGAGTGATACAGGTGTGGTGTAGTGTGAGGTACAGGTGTGGTGTGGTGGGAGGTACAGGTGTGGTGTGGTGTGAGTTACAGGTGTGGTGTGGTGAGTTGTACAGGTGTGGTGTGGTGTGAGGTGCAGGTGTGGTGTGAGGTACAGGTGTGGTGTGAGGTACAGGTGTGGTGTGGTTAGTGGTACAGGTGTGGTGTGGTGTGTTGTACATGGGTGGTGTGGTATGAGGCACAGGTGTTGTGTGGTATGAGGTACAGGTGTTGTGAGGTACAGGTGTGGTGTGGTTTGAGGTACAGGTGTGGTGTGAGGTACAGGTGTGTTGTGGTGTGAGGTACACGTGTGGTGTGGTGTGAGGTACAGCTGTGGTGTGGTGAGTGGTACAGGTGTGGTGTGGTGAGTGGTACAGGTGTGGTGTGGTGTTAAGTAAAGGTGTTGTGTGGTGTGAGGTACAGGTGTGGTGTGGTGTGAGGTACAGGTGTGGTGTGGTGTGAGGTACAGGTGTGGTCTGGTGTAATGTACAGGTGTGGTGTGGTGTAAGGTACAGGTGTCAATTGGTGTGAGGTACAGGTTTGGTGTGGTGTGAGGTACAGGTGTGGTGGGGTGTGAGGTACAGGTGTAAGGTATAGGTGTGGTGTGGTGTGGTGTGAGGTACAGGTGTGGTGTGTTGTGAGGTACAGGTGTGGTGTGGTGTGAGGTACAGGTGTGGGGTGGTGAATGGTACAGGTGTGGTTTGGTGTGAGGTACAGGTGTGGTGTGGTGTGAGGTACAGGTGTGGTGTGAGGTACAGGTGTGTTGTGGTGAGTGACACAGGTGTGGTGTAGTGTGAGGTACAGGTGTGGTGTGGTGTGAGGTACAGGTGTGGTGTGGTGTGAGTTACAGGTGTGGTGTGGTGAGTTGTACAGGTGTGGTGTGGTGTGAGGTGCAGATGTGGTGTGAGGTACAGGTGTGGTGTGGTGTGAGGTACAGGTGTGGTGTGGTTAGTGGGACACGTGTGGTGTGGTGTGTTGTACAGGTGTGGTGTGGTATGAGGCACAGGTGTTGTGTGGTATGAGGTACAGGTGTTGTGTGGTGTGAGGTACAGGTGTGGTGTGGTTTGAGGTACAGGTGTGGTGTGAGGTACAGGTGTGGTGTGGCTTGAGGTACAGGTGTGGTGTGGTGTGAGGTACAGCTGTGGTGTGGTGAGTGGTACAGGTGTGGTGTGGTGTGAAGTAAAGGTGTTGTGTGGTGTGAGGTACAGGTGTGGTGTGGTGTGAGGTACAGGCGTGGTGTGGTGTGAGGTACAGGTGTGGTCTGGTGTAATGTACAGGTGTGGTGTGGTGTGAGGTACAGGTGTGGATTGGTGTGAGGTACAGGTTTGGTGTGGTGTGAGGTACAGGTGTGGTGAGGTACAGGTGTAAGGTACAGGTGTGGTGTGGTGTGGTGTGAGGTACAGGTGTGGTGTGGTGAGTGGTACAGGTATGGTGTGGTGAGTGGTACAGGTATAAAGGAAATCAAGCAACAACAGATCTAGTGACCCTTCTAGGTTGCTTGTCCTCCAAAACACTGAGGATCAAGTGTCCAAACAGTGGTTTAGAGTGGGTAAGGGAACATTGGAAAGGGAATTACTGCCCTGGTACTAATGTCCATGGCAGGATTAGGAAGTTAGTAGAGGACAGATGGGTTAGTAACTGAGGGGGGGATAAAATAAAGTTATTAATTTACAAACGCAGTCAGTCGCGGGTTTGATGCGAGATATTTGTCTAGGCGGAGTTTAAATGAATCAACGGTGATGCAGTCTATAACGTTTCGGGGAAGCCCATTCCACAAGTTGACAACTCGATTGAAGAAGAAATTCTTATATTCGTGCGAGTTAAAAGATTTACCAATAATTTTGCAATCGTTTCCCAGAGTGTAATTTGATTGGTCGATAGTGAAGTACTTACTACAGTTCATATTGTCGATGCCTTTGATGATTTTGAACACTTGAATTAAGTCACCTCTTAATCTGCGCTGGGTTAAAGGAAATAGATTCAATTCTCTAAGACGCTCTTCGTATGGTTTGTTCTTTAGGCTAGGTATCATTTTGGTAACTCTACGTTGAACTCGTTCTAGCTTGTTTATATCTTTTTGGTAATAAGGGCACCAGGATTGAACGCAGTATTCCAGAAGAGGGCGGACTAAGGAATTGTAAAGGTTAGGATAACTTCTTGGATTATGCTCAAATGGCCTACATATAAAACGAGTTATTTTCTTTGCCTGCGTAACAACTTCTGAACATTGTGGACTCGGTTTTAGGTTACTCGATATTGTTACTCCCAGATCGGTTTCTCTGTTTACATTCTTAAGCTGAGTGCCATTCATCGAATAGTTTGCTTTCTCATTTAGGTATCCGATATGTAGTACTTTACATTTATCCGCATTGAAACTCATTTGCCAAATTTGGGCCAACATGACAATTTATCTAGATTGTGTTGCATATCGTCAACTTGTTCTTTTGAGAGTACGCTATTTGCAATTTTTGTATCGTCAGCAAATTTGAGATTGTATAGGTGAGACCCTCATCTATGTCGTTGATGTAAATTAGAAAGAGAATTGGTCTAGTACCGATCCCTGGAGTACTTACATTGGTCCATTTAGATGCCTTACCGTTTATGACTACTCTTTGCTTTCTGTCGCTGAGCCAATTTTCTATCCATTTCAACACACCGTCTTGTATTCCATGCGTTTTTTGTTTTAGCAGTAACGTTGTGGGGAACTTTGTCAAAGGCCTTTTGAAATCAAGGTATATAATATCTACAGCTTTACTCTCATCGTAGAGGTTGAGGATATCGTGGAAGAAGTCTAAGAGGAACGTTTTTTTACGAAAGCCGTGTTGAGTATCTTTAAGTATGTTATTTTCCTCTAAGTGATTTACGAGTCTGTCTCGTATGACCGTTTCTAGCATTTTACATACAACTGAGGTTAAGCTAATTGGACGATAGTTACTGGGTAGGGATTTGCTGCCTTTTTTTAATATCGGTGTTACGTTGGCTAGCTTCCACTGATCAGGCATAGTTCCAGACTGCAAGGATATATTGAATAGTAATGTCAGTGGTTTGGAGAGCTCATCCTTAGCTTCCTTTAGAATTCTAGGCGAGATTATATCAGGCGCAGACCTTTTATTTACCTTGAGTTTATCTAAACAATTCAATACTTCTCTCTCTGTAACGGTGATATTGCTTAGAACATCTGAATTATCAATCTGAATCGGCGATGGTGTAGGGATATCACTGAGGTCTTCTGTTGTAAAAACTGATGCAAAGAAGGTATTGAGGGCATTACTCATTTGTACTTCGTCTTTGGTGTATTCTCCATATTCATCGACAGGTCCAACAGTTGAAGTAATACTTTTTCTTTCTGATATAATAGGAATCTTTCGGGTTTGTTTACTTTGATTCGCAATATGTAACTCTAAGGTCTTTTACTTTGCTTAATTAACTTTTGCTTTGCGTCGTAGCTCTACAAATTTCACCCGTTCTTCGTCATTTTGTGAGGATTTTAATCTATCATTAGCACATTTTTTAGCAAGCAGACAGTTTGAAATATCTTTATTCCACCATTTGGGCCTATTATGCTGGCCTGGACTCCGTATTTTCGATGGTATGCAGTCTTGCACTGCTTTTAGGTAAGTGGTTTCGAATAACTTCCAAGAAGTATTTATGTCGTTATTGTTAATTAAAAAGCTCCAGTCAGTTTCTTTAAACATAGCTCTAAGTGTATGGAAGTTTGCTTTCTTGAAATTAGGGACTTTTTCGATGCTACCATTTGGTTCGTTACTAGTAAACTTTAAAGTGAAAGTTATCATACAATGGTCGCTGTTACTGAATTCATCACCAACATTCAAATTCTCTATCTATCTATCTATCTATTGCCTGACGCCGTGATCCCCGAAGGGGTGGCCACGAACGAACCGCCCCCATGCACCTCTGTCCCCCATCCGTCCACGCCCCTCCCCCCAACCAGCCACCGCCTTCTTCATGTAGTTCCTCACTCCATCCTTCCACCTCATTCGGTCTACCTCTCCTCCCTCGCTCTCGTACACCCTCTTAGTCATTCTCTCGCTTTCCATACGTTCCATATGGCCGAACCATCTCAAGTTGTTCCTTTTCACACTTTCCAGCACACTTCCAATTCTCTATCAATTCTTCTTTTGTTGCAAGTACAATGTCAAGAACGTTATTACCACGGGTCGGCGATCGAACAAATTGATAAAGCGAACTAATTTGGATAGTGGTACAGGTGTGGTGTGGTGTGTTGTACAGGTGTGGTGTGGTATGAGGCAGAGGTGTTGTGTGGTTTGAGGTACAGGTGTGGTGTGGTGAGGTACAGGTGTGGTGTGGTTTGAGGTACAGGTGTGGTGTGAGGTACAGGTGTGGTGTGGTGTGAGGTACAGGTGTGGTGTGAGGTATAGCTGTGGTGTGGTGAGTGGTACAGGTGTGGTGTGGTGTGAAGTAAAGGTGTTGTGTGGTGTGAGGTACAGGTGTGTTGTGGTGTGAGGTACAGGTGTGGTGTGGTGTGAGGTACAGGTGTGGTGTGGTGTAATGTACAGGTGTGGTGTGGTGTGAGGTACAGGTGTGGATTGCTGTGAGGTACAGGTTTGGTGTGGTGTGAGGTACAGGTGTAAGGTACAAGTGTGGTGTGGTGTGGTGTGGTGAGTGGTACAGGTATGGTGTGGTGAGTGGTACAGGTATAGTGTGGTGTGAGGTACTAGTGTGGTGAGTGGTAAAGGTTTGGTGTGGTGTGGTGTGAGGTACAGGTGTGGTGAGGTAATGGTGTGATGTGATGTGAGGGACAGATGTGGTGTGGTGTGAGGTAAAGGTGTGGTATGGTGTGAAGTACAGGTGAGGTGTGGTGTGATTTACAGGTGTGGTCTGGTGTGAGGTACAGGTGTGGTGTGGTGTGAGGTACAGGTGTGGTGTGGTGTGACTTACAGGTGTGGTGTGGTGTAAGGTACAGGTGTGGTGTGGTTTGAGGTACAGGTATGGTGAGGTACAGGTGTTGTGTGGTGTGAGGTACAGGTCTGTGGTGGTGGGTGAGGAAGGTACAGGTGTTGGTGTGGTGTGAGGTACAGGTGTGGTGTGGTGTAAGATACAGGTGTGGTGTGGAGTGAGGTACAGGTGTGGTGTGGTGTGAGGTACAGGGGTGGTGTGTGTGAGATGGTACAGGTGTGGTGTGGTGGTGAGGTCAGGTGTGTGGTGTGAGGTACAGGTGTGGTGTGAGTGTACAGGTGTGGTGTGGTGGAGGTACAAGGTGTGGTGTGGTGTGAGGTACAGGTGATGGGTGTGGAGGTACAGGTGTGGTGTGGTGTGAGTACAGGTGTGGTGTGGTGAGGTACAGGTGGTGGTGTGTGAGGTACAGGTGTGGTGTGGTGTGAGGTACAGATGTGGTGTGGTGTGAGGTACAGGTGTGGTGTGTGGTGAGTACAGGTGTGGTGCTTGTAGGTGTGGTGTGGTGTCATGTACAGGTGTGGGTGTGGTGTGAGGTACAGGTGTGGTGTGGTGTGAGGTACAGGTGTGGTGTGGTGTGAGTATGGGTGGTGTGGTGAGTGTACAGGTGTGGTGTGAGGTACAGGTGGTGTGGTGTGAGGTACAGGTGTGTGTGGTGTGAGGTACAGGTGTGGTAGGTGTGGAAGGATACTACAGGTGTGGTGTGGTGAGGTACAGGTGTGGTGTGGTGTGAGGTACAGGGTTTGGTGTGGTGTGAGGTACAGGTGAGGTGTGGTGTGAGGTACAGGTGTGGTATGGTTTGAGGTACAAGTGTGGTGTGTTGTGAGGTACTGGTGTGGTGTGGTGTGAGGTACAGGTGTGGTGTAAGGTACAGGTATGGTGTGGTGTGAGGTACAGGTGTGGCGTGGTGTGGTGTGAGGTACAGGTATGGTGTGGTGTGAGGTACAAGTATGGTGTGGTGAGTGGTACAGGTGTAGTGTGGTGTGAGGTACAGGTGTGGGATGGTGAGAGGTACAGGTGAGGTACAGGTGTAGTGTGGGAAGTGGTACAGGTGTGGTGTGGTGTGAGGTACAGTGTATGTGGTGGTGTGGTACAGGTGTGGTGTGGTGTGAGGTACAGGTGTGGTTGGGTGTGAGGTACAGGTGTGGTGTGGTGTGAGGTACAGGTGGTTTGTGGTGTGTGTACAGGTGTGGTGTGAGGTACAGGTGTGTGGTGTGGTGAGAGGTACAGGTGTGGTGTGGTGTGAGGTACAGGTGTGGTGTGGTGAGTGGTACAGGTGTGGTGTGGTGTGAGGTACAGGTGTGGTGTGGTGTGAGGTACAGGTGTGGTGTGCGAAGGTACAGGGGTGCAGTGGTGAGGTGTACAGGTGTGGTGGGTGTGAGGTACAGGTGTGGTGTGTGTGAGGTACAGGTGTGGTGTGGTGAGGTACAGGTGTGGTTGTGGTGTGAGGTACAGGTGTGGTGTGGTGTGAGGTACAGGTGTGTGGTGTGGTGTGAGGTACAGGTGTGGGTGTGGTTAGTGGGTACAGGGTGTGGTGTGGTGTGAGGTACAGGTGGTGTGGTGAGGGTACAGGTGTGGTGTGGTATGAGGTACAGGTGTGGTGTGGTGTGAGGTACAGGTGATGTGTGGTGTGAGGTACAGGTGTGGTGTGGTGTGAGGTACAGGTGTGGTGTGGTGTGAGGTACATGGTGTGTGTGCGTGAGTACAAGTGTGGTGTGGTGTGAGGTACAGGTGTGGATTGGTGTGAGGTACAAGTTTGGTGTGGTGTGAGGTACAGGTGTGGTGTGGTGTGAGGTACAGGTGTGGTATGGTGTAAGGTACAAGTGTGGTGTGGTGTGAGGTACAGGTGTAGTGTGGTGAGTAGTACAGGTATGGTGTGGTGAGTGGTACAGGTTTGGTGTGGTGTGAGGTACAGGTGTGGTGTGGTGTGAGGTACCGGTACAGGTTTGGTGTGGTGAGTGGTACAGGTGTGGTGTGGTGTGAGGTACAAGTGTTGTATGGTGTGAGGTACAGGTGTGGTGTGAGGTACAGGTGTGGTGTGGTGATGGTACAGGTGTGTGTGTGAGGAACAGGTGTTGTGTGGTGTGAGGTACTGGTGTGGTGTGGTGTGAGGTACAGCTGTGGTGTGGTGTGGTGTGGTGTGAGTACAGGTGTGGTGTGTGTGATGTACAGGTGTGGTGTGGTGTAAGGTAGAGGTGTGGTCATGGTGTGAGGTACAGGTGTGGTGTGGTGTGAGGTACAGGTGTGGTGTGGTGTGAGGTACAGGTGTGGTGTGTGAGTGGTACAGGTGTGTTGTGGTGTGGTGTGGGTGTGAGGTACAGTTGTGGTGTGGTGAGTGGTACGGGTGTGGTGTGGAGTGAGGTAAAGGTGCTGTGTGGTGTGAGGTACAGGTGAGGTGTGGTGTGAGGTACAGGTGTGGTGTGAGGTACATGTGTGCTGTGGTGTCAGGTGCGTGTGGTGTGTGGATTGGGGTACAGGTGTGTGTGTGTGAGGTACAGGTGTGTGTGGTGAGGTACAGGTGTGGTGTGGTGTGAGGTAGAGGTGTGCTGTGGTGTGACGTACAGGTGTGCTGTGGTGTAAGGTACAGGTGTGGTTTTGTGTGAGGTACAGGTGTGGTGATGTATGAGGTACAGGTGTGGTGTTGTGTGAGGTACAGGTGTGGTGTGGTGTGAGGTACTGGTGTGTGGTGTGTGTGGTGAGGTACAGGTGTGGTGTGGTGTGAGGTACAGGTGTGGTGTGGTGAGTGGTACAGGTATGGTGTGGTGAGTGGTACAGGTGTGGTGTGGTGTGAAGTACAGGTGTGCTGTGGTAAGTGGTAAAGGTTTGGTGTGGTGTGAGGTACAGGTATGGTGTGGTGTGAGGTACAGGTGTGGTGTGGTGAGTGGTACAGGTGTGTTGTGTTGAGTGGTACAGGTGTAGTGGTGTGAGGTACAGGTGTGGCGTGGTGTGGTGTGAGGTACAGTTGTGGTTGGGTGTGAGGTACAGGTGTGGTGTGGTGTAAGGTACAGGTGTCGTGTGGTGTGAGGCACAGGTGTGGTGTGGTGTGAGGTACAGGTTTGGTGTGATGGTGTGAGGTACAGGTGTGGTGGTGTACAGGTGTCGTGTGGTGTAAGGTACAGGTGTGGTGTGGTGTGAGGTACAGGTGTGGTGTGGTGTGAGGTACAGGTTTGGTGTGGTGTGAGGTACAGGTGTGTGTGGTGTGAGGTACAGGTTTTGGTGTGGTGTGAGGTACAGGTGTGGTGTGGTGTGAGGTACAGGTGTGGTGTGGTGAGTGGTACAGGTGTGGTGTGGTGAGTGGTACAGGTGTGGTGTGGTGTGAGGTACAGGTGTGGTGTGGTGTGAGGTACAGGTGTGGTGTGAGGTACAGGTGTGGTGTGGTGTGAGGTACAGGTGTGATTTGGTGTGCGGTAGAGGTATGGTGAGGTAGAGGTATGGTGTGGTGAGTGGTACAGGTGTGATGTGGTGTGAGGTACAGGTGTGGTGCGGTGTGAGCTACAGGTGTGGTGTGGTGTGAGGTACAGGTGTGGTGTGGTGTAAGGTACAGGTGTGGTGTGGTGCAAGGTACAGGTGTGGTGTGGGTGTGGTGAGCGGTACAGGTGTGGGGGGGTGTGGGGTACAGGTGTGGTGTAGTAAGCGGTACAGGTGTGGTTTGGTGAGTGGTACAGGTGTGGTGTGGTGTGAGGGACATATGTGGTGTGGTGTGAGGTACAGGTGTGGTGTGGTGTGAGGTACAGGTTTGGTGTGGTGTGGTACAGGTGTGGTGTGGTGAGTGGTACAGGTGTGGGTGGTGTGAGGTACAGGTGTGGTGTGGTGTGAGGTACAGGGTGTGGTGTGAGGTACAGTGTGGTGGTGTGAGGTACAGGTGTGGTGTGTGTGAGGTACAGGTGGTGTGGTAGTGGTACAGGTGTGGTGTGTGAGGTACAGGTGTGGTGTTGTGTGAGGTACAGGTGTGTGTTGTGTGAGGTACAGGTGTGGTGTGGTGAGGTACAGGTGTGAGTGGTACAGGTGTGTGTGTGTGGTGTGAGGTACAGGTGTGGTGTGTGTGGTACAGGTGTGGGTGTGAGTGGTACAGGTGTGGTGTGGTGAGTGTACAGGTTTGTGTGGTGTGAGGTACAGGTGTGGTGGGTGTGAGAGGTACAGGTGTGGTGTGTGTGAGGTACAGGTTAGTGTGGTGAGTGGTACAGGTGTGGTGTGTGGTGTGAGGTACAGGTGTGGTGTGGGTGTGAGGTACAGGTGTGGTGTGGTGTGAGGTACAGGTGTGGTGTGGTGAGTGGTACAGGTGTGGTGTGGTGTGAGGTACAGTGTTGTGTGGTGTGAGGTACAGGTGTGGTGTGAGGTACAGGTGTGGTGTGGTGAGTGATACAGGTGTTTGTGTGAGGTACAGGTGTGATGTGGTGTGAGGTACAGGTGTGGTGTGGTGTGGTACAGGTGTGGTGTGGTGAGGTACAGGTGTGATGTGGTGTGAGGTACAGGTGTGGTGTGGTGTGAGGTAAATGTGTGGTGTGGTATGAGGTACAGTTGTGGTGTGGTGTGAGGCACAGGTGTGGGTGTGAGGTACTGGTGTGGTGTGGTGTGAGGTACAGGTGTGGTGTGGTGTGAGGTACAGGTGCTGTGTGGTGTGAGTGTGGTTGGTGTGGTGTGAGGTACAGGTGTGATGTGGTGTGAGGTACAGGTGTGGCGTGGTGTAAGGTACAGGTGTGGTGTGAGGTACAGATATGGTGTGGTGTGAGGTACAGCTGTGGTGTGGTGAGTGGTACAGGTGTGGTGTGGTGTGAGGTAAAGGTGTTGTGTGGTGTGGTGTGAGGTACAGGTGTGGTGTGGTTTGAGGTACAGATGTGGTATGGTGTGATGTACAGGTGTGGTGTGGTGTGAGATACAGGTGTGGTGTGGTGTGAGGTACAGGTGTGGTGTGGTGTGAGGTACAGGTGTGGTGTGGTGAGTGGTACAGGTGTGGTGTGGTGTGAGGTACAGGTGTGGTGTGGTGAGTGGTACAGGTATGGTGTGGTGAGTGGTACAGGTGTGGTGTGGTGTGAAGCACAGGTGTGGTGTGTGGAGGTACAGTTGTGGTGTGGTGTGAGGCACAGGTGTTGTGTGGTGTGAGGTACAGGTCTGGTGTGGTGAGTGGTACAGGTGTGGTGTGGTGTGAGTGGTACAGTTGTGGTGTGGTGTGAGGTACAGGTGTGGTGGTGTGGTGTGAGGTACAGGTGTGGTGTGGTTTGAGGTACAGGTGTGGTGTGAGGTACATTTGTGCTTTGGTGTGAGGTACAGGTGTGGTGTGGTGTAAGGTACTGGTGTCGTGTGGTGTGAGGTACAGGTATGGTCTGGTGTGAGGTACAGGTGTGTTTTGGTGTGAGGTACAGGTGGTGTGGTGTGAGGTACAGGTGTGGTGGTGTGAGGTACAGGTGTGGTGTGAGGTACAGGTGTGGTGTGGTGTAAGGTACAGGTGTGGTGTGGTGTGAGGTACAGGTATGGTCTGGTGTGAGGTACAGGTGTGTTTTGGTGTGAGGTACAGGTGTGGTGTGGTTAGTGGTACAGGTGTGGTGTGGTGAGTGGTACAGGTGTGGTGTGGTGTGAGGTTCAGGTGTGGTGTGGTGTGAGGTACAGGTGTGGTGTGGTGTGAGGTACAGGTGTGGTGTTGTGTGAGGTACAGGTGTGTGTGTGGGTGTGAGGTACAGGTGTGGTTTGGTGAGTGGTACAGGTGTGGTGTGGAGTGAGGGACAGGTTTGGTGTGGTGTGAGGTACAGGTGTGGTGTTGTGTGAGGTACAGGTGTGGTGTGAGGTACATGTGTGGTGTGGTGTGAGGTACAGGTGTGGTGTGGTGTGAGGTACAGGTGTGGTGTAGTATGAGGTACAGGTGTGGTGTGGTGTAAGGTACATGTGTGGTGTGTGAGGTACGTGTGGTGTGGTGGTACAGGTTGTGTAGTGGTACAGGGATGGTGTGATGTGAGGTGTTGTGTGAGGTACAGGTGTGGTGTGGTGTGGTGTGAGGTACTGTTATGGTGTGAGGTACAGGTGTGGTGTTGTGAGTGGTACAGGTGTGGTGTGGTGTGAGGTACAGGTGTGGTGTGGTGTGAGGTACAAGTATGGTGTGGTGAGTGGTACAGGTGTAGTGTGGTGTGAGGTACAGGTGAGGTATTGTGTGAGGTACAGGTGTAGTGTGGGAAGTGGTACAGGTGTGGTGTGGTGTGAGGTACGGGTGTAATGTGGTGTGTGGTACAGGTGTGGTGTGGTTTGAGGTCCAGGTGTGGTTGGGTGAGTGGTACAGGTGTGGTGTGGTGTGAGGTACAGGAGTGGTGTGGTGTGAGATACAGGTGTGGTGTGAGGTACAGGTGTGGTGTGGTGAGAGGTACAGGTGTGGTGTGAGGTACAGGTGTGGTGTGGTGAGTGGTACAGGTGTGGTGTGGTGTGAGGTACAGGTGTGGTGTGGTGTGAGGTACAGGTGTGGTGTGAGGTACAGGTGTGGAGTGGTGAGTGATACAGGTGTGGTGTAGTGTGACGTACAGGTGTGGTGTGGTGTGAGTTACAGATGTGGTGTGGTGAGTTGTACAGGTGTGGTGTGGTGTGAGGTGCAGGTGTGATGTGGTGTGAGGTACAGGTGTGGTGTGAGGTACAAGTGTGGTGTGGTTAGTGGTACAGGTGTGGTGTGGTGTGAGGTACAGGTGTGGTGTGGTGTGTTACGACTGGGGTTCAAATATATCAGGGCTCTTATTCATTGGACTAGTAATGGCATAAATGTTACAACGGAAAGCGCTAGCTCCAACCTCTGATGTATATTCCCAGTGACCAAAGAACACAAATACTCTACAGAGTTCTATATGCAATAATAGGCTATCAAACTCTCAATAAATGTGCGTCTACTCTAGGCTTAATGTTATGTGAAAACAGCCTATTACTACCTATAACCGAAGGTGCTTGGTTATGGTATGCAAAGTAAGGTGGTAAGAGAAGTTACACCTTACGTTACTTTAATCAATAAATGTCAGGCACTCCTGCATGAAAGAAAGTGCACTAAAGTCCTTCAACACTAACAAGGAATCTTCTTTAAATGTTAGATGCTATAAAGATGCTCGTATCGGAAATGGAACCCAAAAAGGCAGGCAGCGGAACAATGCTCGTGCAGGCTATGCACACAAAAAGGCAGAATATATATAATGCCGTCGGAGCCAAGAATATCCTAAACACAACAACAATAATAATCGCCACGACAATGCAGTATTCCTATCAACAAAAAGAGCCTAAGTCGTTTGTGTCTCAATACATCAAACTAGGCTGCGAAATGCTTGTGTAATATAAATGGGTATGCATAAAAAGAGTACTTGGTTTAATATACTTAATGTCTACTATGATTGATGAAGTCTAGCTAGAGTCAATGATACGAGATACTGGTGCGCATGGCATGCCGCATAGCCTAGTGCAAATCTCAAGTCTGTGCGTCAAATATTACGTTATAGGGAAGGGTAGCTCTCTTGAGAAACCTTAATACCGAAGTATTAAGCGTTCTCCTGGCGTACCTCAAAGACAAACAATCGAGACTAGAACAGTGCAGAATGGTATAGGCAAAAAGCCCTCATTCGTGCATGCTCCACTCTCAATGGCACACAGGCTAGAATTTACTCAATCAACTCTTGTTCTCAGGTATGTCGTGCAGCTTTTAACTAACGCCAGCACTCATAGGAAACAATACCTTATAATATCAGACTCCTAGTCTAGCATTATCTAATCCAGCAGAACACTAATATTTATAGGAAGCGGTACTAAACAATATGGATGCTAACCAATGCTTCGTGATCAACTTATCTTAACAACTAAACATACATAGGTTATATCAGACCTTAACGCACAATACAACTGGCCAGCATGAAGCTGATTTTGCAGAGTTAACCAGAGGGGGTATAATGTTAATAAAAGGTGGTGAAAGATATGGAAAATGAGAGAGATAGGCAGAGGAAAAGATTCTCAGGTGCAGAGCAGGGGACAGGTAGCAAGGGAAAAAGATGGGTGCGTTCTATAAACCAGATCTGAGGGAGAGAGTGGCGAGGAACTGTATATATACTCACACTAGCTCGAGGCGCGTGGGAAAAAAGCGGTTACAAGTCCTCTAGCCACTAGCAAGGGAGCTAACAGCATGGGAAGGACCTCTCTCAACCAACCCCCACGAACGAGGCAGCCAGCCGTGACGTCATCGAGCGGGACAAAAACACTACGCGCTCCCTCTCACTCTGTTCTACTTCTCTCTCTCTCCCAGATCCCATCATTACTAGTTAATGATAAAACATATACTTTACAATTAAATATATAAAGCCTTGACATGGGTGAAAACAAAGAGCCTTTCTGGACTGCCCATGACACGAGCTTTCATATGAAATAAAGCACACTCTAATACATAAACTGTAGCCCCATCCACTGCCCTGGCGATCCTAGCGAGTCACTGTAGGACAAGCCATGCGGTTCTAACGGAGTGGTTAACGTCACAACCCCCCCCAAGATTTTTCTCAGAGGCCCCAAGGCTCACAAAAATCTGATGGTTAGAACCCATGCTATATCTCGACTTCCCATCACCCAGCGGCAGTAAAATATCTGGCACAGTTCTTCAACAAAACATTTTTCAAAATTATAACCCTCCCCAACACCATAGGTTAAATTATGTAGTTATGCTCCTCAAGAGCGAGCTTCTCTAGCCCAGCATTCTGAGAGGAGTGCAACTCAGAAGTACTGCTATAACATACTAACAAAATTCAACTATCAAAGAAAGTTTTTATTTGATTTTTTTATGTTTATAATTTGTTTATTTCGGCTGCACTATAGGGGCAAGCCTAGTTTTTTCTTCTATACCAAACGCTCAACTCCTGCTTTACGACCCAATACGCTGGGCTACAACCGCAAGCCAACAAGCACCAAGCGCAAAATACTATTCAAACTAAAGCAGGAGGCTACCCGTGTGTCAATCTACCCAGGATCATATACCCTTGAACGACCATCTGCAACCACGTCGTCACAACCGGCAATATGGCGTATGTCCAGGTTATATACCAATAACCTTAGTGACCACCTGGTCAGCCTCATATTCCGATTGTGAAACTGGTCCAAGAACTTGAGAGGGTGATGATCTGGGTAAACTACAACGACCGGACCATAGGCTGGAACACAGACCTCGAAATTCCTCAGAGCAAGTACAACCGCCAGCAGCTCCTCCTTGACAACAGAGCAGCTCCCCTGGGCCGAATTGTACTTCTCCGAGCAGAAACTAACAGGATGCTCCAGCCCATCATCGTCCTTTTCCACAAGGACGGCACCAGCCCCCACACCACTAGCCTCCGTTGCTAGTTGGAAAGGTAGGCTAAAGTCAGGGGCCCTGAGGATCGGGTGAGTGCACAACAGGTGTTTTACTTCCCTAAACACCTTCTCACACTCAGGCGCCCATTTGAACTTCTTATCCTTCCAGTTATCCTCCACCTGAGCTTGACAGTCCCGTTCTCCTTCTCCACCTTGACTGCTAAACGTCATCACAGGCACAGTGAGAGGCTCAGGGGGGTGCCTCCCATACTCCTTCACGGGATTATCATGACATAACTGATTGCGCTTCCGTCTGTCGGGAGTGGCTACCAAGTAATCCAGGTCTGATAGCTCCTCCACCACCCTATAAGGACCAGCGTACTTCGCGGATAAGGGGTGACCTACAAGGGGCAGTAGAATCAACACCTCCTGACCCACGTGAAACTCCCTGAGTTCAACCTTGAGGTCGTACCTGTCCTTCCTGACGGCCTGAGAGCTAGTCAAATTACGGCCAGCCAACTCCAGACTGCGCAACATCCGTTCTCGACTGTTGAGGACACATTTGAGCAGAGAACAAGGTTTTTCTGCTCCCTCCCATACTTCTTCAACCATATGGAGAAGCCCTCTGACACGGTGTCCAAAGACGAGCTCATTAGGGCTGAATCCCAAACTCTCCCCAGGTACCTCCCACACAGCAAACAAAACACATGGCAGGCCAAGATCCCAATCCCTCCCACTCTCAAAGCAACAACAACGAAGCACAGATTTCAAGGCTGAGTGCCATCGCTCTAACACACCCTGGCTCTCCGGATGATACGCAGATGACACAACCCCAACAATCCCATGCTGCGGCATTGCTTGGTCAAAGAGGCTAGAAGTGAAGTTGGGTCCCTGGACTGACTGAAGCCCCTGCGGGTAACCATACCGGGAAAAATACACTAGCAAGCTTCGGACCACCGTCTTCGCCGACCCATTTCTCATAGGGTACGCGTCAGGGTACCTTGTTGCTACATCTCCCGACTGTGCATCACTGTCCTCCTTCAACTCTTTCGTCTTTTTAAGCCCATCCTCTGCCTTTTCCACAACAGTTACTGGGTCTTCTTCAGACTCGATATTTGGTCCTAATACTGAGTCCCCGAGAAGGTCCGTTGACACTAAACTCTCAACCGCATCAACTTTCCACCCCTTCTCGGTACCCTTCCTCCGCTGATCTAAAGATTGTTGACCAGAATGTGACTCCCTGGATGCAGGATCTCCGGTGACAACACACGCCATAGGCTGCACCGGACACTTCTCAACCCCCTCCTGCTCCTCCCTACTCACGTCGGCCGGCTTCTCGGCAACGACCAAGGGTGGAGCCTCAGAAGTAGGTCCCGCAAAGTCGTTGCCGAGAAGGAGGTCGACGCCCCCAACAGGTAACTTCTCCACAATTCCTACATCCAGGTCTCGAGTCACACCATCAACTTCCACCTTCATTCTTACAAGCGGGTATGACCTTGTCGCATTAACTCCTTGAACCACAACCACCCGCGCCGTATTGACAGGTTTACCAGTGAAATTTCTCAACAGTGTTTGCGATGCCCCAGTGTCACGCAAAATTCTCACCTCATGTCTTCTACCCCCCCACTCCACACAAGTCCCCTGTGGTCACTAAAGGCATCACGGACAGGGAATAAGCCTTCCGGATCCTTCTGCACTGGCAGTGTATTTACCTCGGAAGAAATGCCTCTAACAAACTCCGATGTCCTCTTGAACACTCCAATGCCGTGAGCAAAAGACACGGCTGCCGGAGGAGGTCGACTAGGGCACTCATTTGCCTTATGACCCTCCTGGTGGCAACTAAAACACATAAATTTTGGTTTCGGCTTATACTGTGATGTAAAAGGCCCCTGACTTTTCACATACGGTGTGGTGTAAGGTTTGGATTCAGTTTTAGTTTCATGGCTCTTCTGTTTAAATGTGTCATTGTTCCGGGGAGGGGAAGGATAATGGTCCTTAGCACTTACATCGTACTTCTGTGAGGACCCGCAACCCCGAATCAACGACAGCCGTCGATCAGCCATTTCTGCTGCTTCGACTAGAGTTCTTGGGTTTTTCTCCTTCAAGTTCAAAGTTAGATCACCGCCCGTGCTCTTAAAGAACTGCTCCAACATCATTAACTGCTTAATTTCATCAAATGTTGTGACCTTCTCAGATCGGAGCCAGTTCCCCATAGCATCGGACAAGTCCCGGGCGTGTTCCAAAAAGGTGCTATCTCTTCCCTTAGTTACACCCCGGAACTTCAAACGGTACGTTTCTGGTTGCAGTTCGTAAGCCCTCAGGACAGCCTCCTTGAGATCCTCGTACACAATACATAACTCCAAAGGTAACGCATCGTAGGCTTTAAGACCCTTGCCTATTAATCTAGAGGATACAAGTGCTGCCCATTTATTCTCTGGCCACTTGTGTTCCTGGCACTTCTTCTCAAAGCGTGTGAAAAATTCTGTTACACCACTCTCATCAAACACCGGAACCAGTTTCAATAAGTGCGAGAGAGACTACTCATGAACACGGTTACCAGCCCCAAGTCGCTGTCCCGTTGTCTCTACTCGCGACTTCTCTACATCCATGTCGGCACAGTACCTAGTCGACTCAGCTTGGATTTTTGCTTGACTGATAGTTTTTCTCTCTTCTATCTTGGCTAATTCTAATTGCTGCTGAAGCTTAGCTAATTCGAGCTGAAGCAATAATTCTGGAGTTAACCCTTGAGGAGGTGAAGGTGCTACAATGTTTGAAATCACCGGTGGTCCCCCCAGGGGCAACCCACCCTGACAGTCACCACCCAACTGCGGAAGCGTACCCGGGATCGGCAAACTACTGGGATGACTGGGAGTCGAGTGTAGGGGAAGCATGGCCGAAGGGCTCTGAGCACTCAACCCATCTCGCTCACCAGTCACCTTGCCCAGTACACACGTTATCAAGTTATCCCTGGTCATGCTGCTAGTACCCGCATGACCGATAGCTGTGGCCAGGCATTGAAGACCGTACCGATTCACACCCACCAACCGCTCGGCAGTAACAGGCCATTGCAAAAATATCCTAGCATCCTCCTCACAGTTCACCTGATTAACCATATCATCATACTGCTGTTCCTCAGTTTCGACATTACGTACTGTGTCTCCATTCTCCTCTGACCCGGTATAAGACATGATGCTCACAAAAATTTCTCACCACAATATTCAGAAAAGAAGTACCCCAAACTCTTATACCTCAATATACACACAACAATTCTCGGAAATACTCAAGGGCTATACTATGTTGCAAAAAAAAAATTATTCTTGCTGATCCCCGCAAAATATTCTCCAAAACAACAAATGTTCCCTGCTAATAAATGTAGGTTCACCAAATCCTAGGTAAGGTCGCCATTTGTTACGACTGGGGTTCAAATATATCAGGGCTCTTATTCATTGGACTAGTAATGGCATAAATGTTACAACGGAAAGCGCTAGCTCCAACCTCTGATGTATATTCCCAGTGAACAAAGAACACAAATACTCTACAGAGTTCTATATGCAATAATAGGCTATCAAACTCTCAATAAATGTGCGTCTACTCTAGGCTTAATGTTATGTGAAAACAGCCTATTACTACCTATAACCGAAGGTGCTTGGTTATGGTATGCAAAGTAAGGTGGTAAGAGAAGTTACACCTTACGTTACTTTAATCAATAAATGTCAGGCACTCCTGCATGAAAGAAAGTGCACTAAAGTCCTTCAACACTAACAAGGAATCTTCTTTAAATGTTAGATGCTATAAAGATGCTCGTATCGGAAATGGAACCCAAAAAGGCAGGCAGCGGAACAATGCTCGTGCAGGCTATGCACACAAAAAGGCAGAATATATATAATGCCGTCGGAGCCAAGAATATCCTAAACACAACAACAATAATAATAATCGCCACGACAATGCAGTATTCCTATCAACAAAAAGAGCCTAAGTCGTTTGTGTCTCAATACATCAAACTAGGCTGCGAAATGCTTGTGTAATAATAAATGGGTATGCATAAAAAGAGTACTTGGTTTAATATACTTAATGTCTACTATGATTGATAAAGTCTAGCTAGAGTCAATGATACGAGATAATGGTGCGCATGGCATGCCGCATAGCCTAGTGCAAATCTCAAGTCTGTGCGTCAAATATTACGTTATAGGGAAGGGTAGCTCTCTTGAGAAACCTTAATACCGAAGTATTAAGCGTTCTCCTGGCGTACCTCAAAGACAAACAATCGAGACTAGAACAGTGCAGAATGGTATAGGCAAAAAGCCCTCATTCGTGCATGCTCTACTCTCAATGGCACACAGACTAGAATTTACTCAATCAACTCCAGTTCTCAGGATGTCGTGCAGCTTTTAACTAAAGCCAGCACTCATAGGAAACAATACCTTATAATATCAGACTCCTAGTCTAGCATTATCTAATCCAGCAGAACACTAATATTTATAGGAAGCGGTACTAAACAATATGGATGCTAACCAATGCTTCGTGATCAACCTATCTTAACAACTAAACATACATAGGTTATATCAGACCTTAACGCACAATACAACTGGCCAGCATTAAGCTGATTTTGCAGAGTTAACCAGAGGGGGTATAATATTAATAAAAGGTGGTGAAAGATATGGAAAATGAGAGATAGGCAGAGGAAAAGATTCTCAGGTGCAGAGCAGGGGACAGGTAGCAAGGGAAAAAGATGGGTGCGTTCTAGAAACCAGATCTGAGGGAGAGAGTGGCGAGGAACTGTATATATACTCACACTAGCTCGAGACGCGTGGGAAAAAAGCGGTTACAAGTCCTCTAGCCACTAGCAAGGGAGCTAACAGCATGGGAAGGACCTCTCTCAACCAACCCCCACGAACGAGGCAGCCAGCCGTGACGTCATCGAGCGGGACAAAAACACTACGCGCTCCCTCTCACTCTGTTCTACTCTCTCTCTCTCCCAGATCCCATCATTACTAGTTAATGATAAAACATATACTTTACAATTAAATATATAAAGCCTTGACATGGGTGAAAACAAAGAGCCTTTCTGGACTGCCCATGACACGAGCTTTCATATGAAATAAAGCACACTCTAATACATAAACTGTAGCCGCATCCACTGCCCTGGCGATCCTAGCGAGTCACTGTAGGACAAGCCATGCGGTTCTAACGGAGTGGTTAACGTCACAGGTGTGTGGTACAGGTGTGGTGTGGTATGAGGTAGAGGTGAGGTGTGGTGTGAGGCACAGGTGATGTGTGGTGTGAGGTACAGGTGTGGTGTGGTGTGAGAAACAGGTGTGGTGAGGTACAGGTGTGGTGTGGCGTGAGGTACAGGTGTGGTGTGGTGTGAGTTACAGGTGTGGTGTGGTGTGAGGTACAGCTGTGGTGCGGTGAGTGGTACAGGTGTGGTGTGGTGTGAGGTAAGGGTGTTGTGTGGTGTGAGGTACAGGTATGGTGTGGTGTGAGGTACAGGTGTGGTGTGGTGTGAGGTACAGATGTGGTGTGGTGTGATGTACCAGTGTGGTGTGGTGTGAGGTACAGGTGTGGTATGGTGTAAGGTACAAGTGTGGTGTGGTGTGAGGTACAGGTGTGGTGTGGTGAGTAGTACAGGTATGGTGTGGTGAGTGGTACAGGTTTGGTGTGGTGTGAGGTACAGGTGTGGTGTGGTGTGAGGTACCGGTACAGGTTTGGTGTGGTGAGTGGTACAGGTGTGGTGTGGTGTGAGGTACAGGTGTGGTGTGGTGAGTGATACAGGTGTGGTGTGGTGTGAGGTACAGGTGTGGTGCGGTGTAAGGTACAGGTGTGGTGTGGTGTGAGGAACAGGTTTGGTGTGGTTAGTGGTACAGGTATAGTGTGGTGTGAGGTACAGGTGTGGTGTTGTGTGAGGTAAAGGTGTGGTGTTGTGTGAGGTACAGGTGTGGTCTGAGGTACAGGTGTGGTGTGGTGAGTGGTACAGGTGTGATGTGGTGTGAGGTACAGGTGTGGTGTGGTGTGAGGTACAGGTATGGTGTGATAAGTGGTACAGGTGTGGTGTGGTGAGTGGTACAGGTTTGGTGTGGTGTGAGGTACAGGTGTGGTGTGGTGAGAGGTACAGGTGTGGTGTGGTGTGAGGTACAGGTGTAGTGTGGTGAGTGGTACAGGTGTGGTGTGGTGTGAGGTACCGGTGTGGTGTGGTTTGAGGTACAGGTGTGGTGTGGTTTGAGGTCCAAGTGTGGTGTGGTGAGTGGTACAGGTGTGGTGTGGTGTGAGGTACAAGTGTTGTATGGTGTGAGGTACAGGTGTGGTGTGAGGTACAGGTGTGGTGTGGTGAGTGATACAGGTGTGGTATAGTGTGAGGTACAGGTGTGGTGTGCTGTGAGGTACAGGTGAGGTGTGGTGTGAGTTACAGGTGTGGTGTGGTGAGTGGTACAGGTTTGGTGTGGTGTGAGGTACAGGTGTGGTGTGGTGTGAGGTACCGGTACAGGTTTGGTGTGGTGAGTGGTACAGGTGTGGTGTGGTGTGAGGTACAGGTGTGGTGTGGTGAGTGATACAGGTGTGGTGTGGTGTGAGGTACAGGTGTGGTGCGGTGTAAGGTACAGGTGTGGTGTGGTGTGAGTTACAGGTGTGGTGTGGTGAGTAGTACAGGTATGGTGTGGTGAGTGGTACAGGTTTGGTGTGGTGTGAGGTACAGGTGTGGTGTGGTGTGAGGTACCGGTACAGGTTTGGTGTGGTGAGTGGTACAGGTGTGGTGTGGTGAGAGGTCCAGGTGTGGTGTGGTGTGAGGTACAGGTGTGATGTGGTGAGTGGTACATATGTGGTGTGGTGTTAGGTACAGGTGTGGTGTGGTGTGAGGTACAGGTGTGGTGTGGTGAGTGGTACAGGTGTGGTGTGGTGAGTGGTACAGGTGTGGTGTGGTGTGAGGGACAGGTGTGGTGTGGTGTGAGGTACAGGTGTGGTGTGGTGTGAGGTACAGGTGTGGTATAGTATGAGGTACAGGTGTGGTGTGGTGTAAGGTACATGTGTGGTGTGGTGTGAGGTACAGGTTTGGTGTGGTTAGTGGTACAGGTATTGTGTGGTGTGAGGTACAGGTGTGGTGTTGTGTGAGGTATAGGTGTGGTGTTGTGTGAGGTACAGGTGTGGTCTGAGGTACAGGTGTGGTGTGGTGAGTGGTACAGGTGTGATGTGGTGTGAGGTACAGGTGTGGTGTGGTGTGAGGTACAGGTATGGTGTGATAAGTGGTACAGGTGTGGTGTGGTGAGTGTTACAGGTTTGGTGTGGTGTGAGGTACAGGTGTGGTGCGGTGAGAGGTACAAGTGTGGTGTTGTGTGAGGTACAGGTATAGTGTGGTGAGTGGTACAGGTGTGGTGTGGTGTGAGGTACCGGTGTGGTGTGGTGTGAGGTACAGGTGTGGTGTGGTTTGAGGTCCAAGTGTGGTGTGGTGAGTGGTACAGGTGTGGTGTGGTGTGAGGTACAAGTGTTGTATGGTGTGAGGTACAGGTGTGGTGTGAGGTACAGGTGTGGTGTGGTGAGTGATACAGGTGTGGTTTAGTGTGAGGTACAGGTGTGGTGTGCTGTGAGGTACAGGTGTGGTGTGGTGTGAGTTACAGGTGTGGTGTGGTGAGTTGTACAGGTGTGGTGTGGTGTGAGGTGCAGGTGTGGTGTGGTGTGAGGTACAGGTGTGGTGTGGTTTGAGGTACAGGTGTGGTGTGGCGTGAAGTACAGGTGTGGTGTGGTGTGAGGTAAAGGTGTGGTGTGGTATGAGGTACAGGTGTGGTGTGGTGTGAGGCACAGGTGTTGTGTGGTGTGAGGTACAGGTCTGGTGTGGTGTGAGGTACAGGTGTGATGTGGTGTGAGGTACAGGTGTGGTGTGGTGTGAGGGACAGGTGTGGTGTGGTGTGAGGTACAGGTGTGGTGTTGTGTGAGGTACAGGTGTGGTGTGAGGTACATGTGTGGTGTGGTGTGAGGTACAGGTGTGGTGTGGTGTGAGGTACAGGTGTGGTGTAGTATGAGGTACAGGTGTGGTGTGGTGTAAGGTACATGTGTGGTGTGGTGTGAGGTACAGGTTTGGTGTGTTTAGTGGTACAGGGATGGTGTGATGTGAGGTACAGGTGTGGTGTTGTGTGAGATACAGGTGTGGTGTTGTGTGAGGTACAGGTGTGGTGTGGTGTGAGGTACTGTTGTGGTGTGAGGTACAGGTGTGGTGTTGTGAGTGGTACAGGTGTGGTGTGGTGTGAGGTACAGGTGTGGTGTGGTGTGAGGTACAAGTATGGTGTGGTGAGTGGTACAGGTGTAGTATGGTGTGAGGTACAGGTGTGGGATGGTGAGAGGTACAGGTGAGGTATTGTGTGAGGTACAGGTGTAGTGTGGGAAGTGGTACAGGTGTGGAGTGGTGTGAGGTACGGGTGTAATGTGGTGTGTGGTACAGGTGTGGTGTGGTTTGAGGTCCAGGTGTGGTTGGGTGAGTGGTACAGGTGTGGTGTGGTGTGAGGTACAGGAGTGGTGTGGTGTGAGATACAGGTGTGGTGTGAGGTACAGGTGTGCTGTGGTGAGAGGTACAGGTGTGGTGTGAGGTACAGGTGTGGTGTGGTGAGTGGTACACGTGTGGTGTGGTGTGAGTTACAGGTGTGCTGTGGTGTGAGGTACATATGTGGTGTGAGGTACAGGTGTGGAGTGGTGAGTGATACAGGTGTGGTGTTGTGTGAGGTACAGGTGTGGTGTGGTGTGAGTTACAGATGTGGTGTGGTGAGTTGTACAGGTGTGGTGTGGTGTGAGGTGCAGGTGTGATGTGGTGTGAGGTACAGGTGTGGTGTGGTGTGAGGTACAAGTGTGGTGTGGTTAGTGGTACAGGTGTGGTGTGGTGTGAGGTACAGGTGTGGTGTGGTGTGAGGTACAGGTGTGGTGTGGTATGAGGTAGAGGTGTGGTGTGGTGTGAGGCACAGGTGATGTGTGGTGTGAGGTACAGGTGTGGTGTGGTGTGAGGTACAGGTGTGGTGTGGTGTGAGGTACAGGTGTGGTGTGGCGTGAGGTACAGGTGTGGTGTGGTGTGAGGTACAGGTGTGGTGTGGTGTGAGGTACAGCTGTGGTGCGGTGAGTGGTACAGGTGTGGTGTGGTGTGAGGTAAGGGTGTTGTGTGGTGTGAGGTACAGGTATGCTGTGGTGTGAGGTACAAGTTTGGTGTGGTGTGAGGTACAGGTGTGGTGTGGTGTGAGGTACAGGTGTGGTGTGGTGTGAGGTACAGGTGTGGTGTAGTATGAGGTACAGGTGTGGTGTGGTGTAAGGTACATGTGTGGTGTGGTGTGAGGTACAGGTTTGGTGTGTTTAGTGGTACAGGGATGGTGTGATGTGAGGTACAGGTGTGGTGTTGTGTGAGATACAGGTGTGGTGTTGTGTGAGGTACAGGTGTGGTGTGGTGTGAGGTACTGTTGTGGTGTGAGGTACAGGTGTGGTGTTGTGAGTGGTACAGGTGTGGTGTGGTGTGAGGTACAGGTGTGGTGTGGTGTGAGGTACAAGTATGGTGTGGTGAGTGGTACAGGTGTAGTGTGGTGTGAGGTACAGGTGTGGTGTGGTGAGAGGTACATGTGAGGTATTTTTTTTTTTTTTTTTTTTAAGAGACAATGAACGGAGGAAGGAAAAACACAGATAAAACAAAAAGGTCCATGTGCCTAAAGGCATCCTCCATTCATAAAATGTTTGTAACAACTGGATTTAAATATTTGTAGATTGTGAGTTTGTGGAAAGCAATTCGAGGGAAGGTAATTCCAAAGAGTAAGTAGCTCTGGGGATAAATGAATTCTGATAAGCAGAAGTTCTGCATTGTGGAGGAGAAAGTGTAAATTCATGGGCGCTCTCAGCTGCCCTAGTTCTACGGGGAAAGATGTGGAGAGGCGGCACAATTGAAGCAAGTTCCTCGGAACAATTGCTGTGAAAATATCTGTAGAATAATGCAAGGGATGCAACGTTTCTTCGTATGGATAATGTAGGAAGGTCCTGTGTGATTGCAGGGTTATTGATTAATCTAATAGCTTTATTTTGAATTTTGTCCAACTGCCTCAATGCAACCACTCCACTTCCACCCCACAGAGGTGAACAGTAATCCATCTGAGAACGCACATGACTTTTATATATCACGGCCAACTGCTCGTCAGTGAAGAATTCTCGAACTCTGTACAGGAGTCCCAGATTTTTAGAGGCATTCTTAGCAATGCTTCTAACATAATGTGTCCAGTCAAGTTAGTAGTTAATGTTACACCGAGAATGTCAATACAGGGGAAGTGGGAATATTTACATCATTAAAAAATATATGGGAGTCAGTGTGATTCTGTCGGTTAGAAAATTGAATGTACTTGGTTTTCTGTGCATTAAAGGAAACTAGATTCTTTTGTCCCCATCCATTAATTCTAGAAAGGTCCTGGTTCAGAGAAATTGCAGTGTTTATTTTTGAATTTATAAGATCGGGTTGGGTGAAAGAATTGGTAAATGTGAAGGAACTGTGGAGTGTTGAGTCATCTGCGTAGGAATGTATTGGATTATGAGTGGTAGATATGAGATCATTGATATGAATGAGGAACAGAATTGGGGCCAAAACTGATCCCTGGGGAACACAGCATTTATTGAGTGAAATTGAGAATAAAGGCCATCTACCATTACACGTATTTTTCTGTTATGAAGATAAGAAGAAATTAGTGGAACTAATGATGCAAGGCCGTAGTGTGACATCTTCGACAATAAGGATTGATGCGAGACTCTATCAAATGCCTTTGATATATCCAGTGCTATGTATGTGTTTCACCATGTGGTCTGTAGCTTGGTTGATTTGATGCGTAAGAAGGCAAAGCATGTCTGCAGTTGATCGACATCGTCTAAAACCATATTGCCTATCACTGATTATTTATTATTCTCAAGATGCTTAATTATGTGATTATTTAATATAATTTCAAAGACTTTACCAAGAGTGGAAGTTATAGCTATTGGTCTGTAGTTTGATGGATCTGAAGAGGCACCTTTTTTAGGAACTGGATGGATGTTTGCTTCTTTCCAGGGTACTGGGAAGCATGAGGTATGAGTACACAGACGGAAATTTTTTGCCAATACAGGAGCGAGCACAGGAGCAATTCTTAAGTACTATTGGAGGAATTTCATCTGGACCAGGAGCCTTATCTACCGAGAGATTCTGCAAAATAGTTTTGACATGTCTGGTGTGGATCTTAAGTGAGGGAATTTCAGGCGAATTAAAATTAAGTACAGGGACATCTTGATTATTTCATCTAAGGTTGAGTTGGTGGAGAAAATATCTGCAAGAAGGTTAGCTTTACCTCGTGGGTCACTTATAAGATTGCCAGTCGGAGATTTTAATGGTGGAATGGATGAAGCAGTAGTGAAGTTGGATTTAAATGAGTTAAGAGTAGACCAAAATATTTTGTTATCATTTGGATTATTTAGAAGTTTATTTGCCTGCTTGTGGAGCAAGTTTGATTTAGTTAGGTTTAATACAGTTTTGGCATGATTTCTGATGTTTCTAAAGTAATTAAAGGCTTCATGTGTTTTTGATCTTGTGTATGCATTGTAGGCTATTGCTTTTTGTTCAGTTACTCTAGTACTGTGTGAGGTACAGGTGTAGTGTGGGGAGTGGTACAGGTGTGGTGTGGTGTGAGGTACGGGTGTAATGTGGTGTGTGGTACATGTGTGGTGTGGTTTGAGGTCCAGGTGTGGTTGGGTGAGTGGTACAGGTGTGGTGTGAGATACAGGTGTGGTGTGAGGTACAGGTGTGGTGTGGTGAGAGGTACAGGTGTGGTGTGAGGTACAGGTGTGGTGTGGTGAGTGGTACAGGTGTGGTGTGGTGTGAGGTACAGGTGTGGTGTGAGGTACAGGTGTGGAGTGGTGAGTGATACAGGTGTGGTGTAGTGTGAGGTACAGGTGTGGTGTGGTGTGAGTTACAGATGTGGTGTGGTGAGTTGTACAGGTGTGGTGTGGTGTGAGGTGCAGGTGTGATGTGGTGTGAGGTACAGGTGTGGTGTGGTGTGAGGTACAAGTGTGGTGTGGTTAGTGGTACAGGTGTGGTGTGGTGTGAGGTACAGGTGTGGTGTGGTGTGAGGTACAGGTGTGGTGTGGTATGAGGTAGAGGTGTGGTGTGAGGCACAGGTGATGTGTGGTGTGAGGTACAGGTGTGGTGTGGTGTGAGGTACAGGTGTGGTGTGAGGTACAGGTGTGGTGTGGTGTGGTGTAAGGTATAGGTGTGGTGTTCTGTGAGGTACAGGTGTGGTGTGGTGTGAGGTACAGCTGTGGTAAGGTGAGTGGTACAGGTGTGGTGTGGTGTGAGGTAAGGGTGTTGTGTGGTGTGAGGTACAGGTATGGTGTGGTGTGAGGTACAGGTGTGGTGTGTGTGACGTTAACCACTCCGTTAGAACCGCATGGCTTGTCCTACAGTGACTCACTAGGATCGCCAGGGCAGTGGATGGGGCTACAGTTTATGTATTAGAGTGTGCTTTATTTCATATGAAAGCTCGTGTCATGGGCAGTCCAGAAAGGCTCTTTGTTTTCACCCATGTCAAGGCTTTATATATTTAATTGTAAGGTATATGTTTTATCATTAACTAGTAATGATGGGATCTGGGAGAGAGAGAGAGAGTAGAACAGAGTGAGAGGGAGCGCGCAGTGTTTTTGTCCCGCTCGATGACGTCACGGCTGGCTGCCTCGTGGGGGTTGGAGGAGAGAGGTCCTTACCATGCTGCTAGCTCCCTTGCTAGTGGCTAGAGGACTTGTAACCCCTTTTTTCCCACGCGGCTCGAGCTAGTGCGAGTATATATACAGTTCCTCGCCACTCTCTCCCTCAGATCTGGTTTCTAGAACGCATTCATCTTTATCCCTTGCTACCTGTCCCCTGCTCCGCCCCTGAGAACCTTTTCCTCTGCCTATCTCTCTCATTTTCCATATCTTTCACCACCTTTTATTAACATTATATCCCCTCTGGTTAACTCTGCAAAATCAGCTTCATGCTGGCCAGTTGTATTGTGCGTTAAGGTCTGATATAACCTATGTATGTTAGTTGTTAAGATAAGTGGATCACGAAGCATTGGTTGACATTCATATTGTTTAGTACTGCTTCCTTTAATTATTAGTGTTCTGCTGGATTAGATAATGCTAGACTAGGAGTCTGATATTATAAGGTATTGTTTCCTATGAGTGCTGGCTTTAGTTAAAAGCTGCACGACATACCTGAGAATTGGAATTGATTGAATAAATTCTAGTCTGTGTGCCATTGAGAATAGAGCATGCACGAATGAGGGCTTTTTGCCTATACCATTCTGCACTGTTCTAGTCTCGATTGTTTGTCTTTGAGATACGCCAGGAGAACGCTTAATACTTCGGTATTAAGGTTTCTCAAGAGAGCTACCCTTCCCTATAACGTAATATTTGACGCACAGACTTGAGATTTGCACTAGGCTATGCGGCATGCCATGCGCACCAGTATCTCGTATCATTGACTCTAGCTAGACTTTATCAGTCAAAGTAGACATTAAGTATATTAACCTAATTACTCTTTTTTATGCATACCCATTTATGATTACACAAGCATTTCACAGCCTAGTTTGATGTATGGAGACACAAACGACTTAGGCTCTTTTTGTTGATAGGAATACTGCATTGTCGTTGTGATTATTATTGTTGTAGTGTTTAGGATATTCTTTGCTCCAACGGCATTATATATTCTGCCTTTTTGTGTGCATAGCCTGCACGAGCATTGTTCCGCTGCCTGCCTTTTTGGGTTCCATTTCCGATACGAGCATCTTTATAGCATCTAACATTTAAAGAAGATTCCTTGTTAGTGTTGAAGGACTTTAGTGCACTTTCTTTCATGCAGGAGTGCCTGACATTTATTGATTAAAGTAACGTAAGCTGTAACTTCTCTTACCACCTTACTTTGCATACCATAACCAAGCACCTTCGGTTATAGGTAGTAATAGGCTGTTTTCACATAACATTAAGCCTAGAGTAGACGCACATTTATTGAGAGTTTGATAGCCTATTATTGCATATAGAACTCTGTAGAGTATTTGTGTTCTTTGTTCACTGGGAATATACATCAGAGGTTGGAGCTAGCGCTTTCCGTTGTAACATTTATGCCATTACTAGTCCAATGAATAAGAGCCCTGATATATTTGAACCCCAGTCGTAACAAATGGCGACCTTACCTAGGATTTGGTGAACCTACATTTATTAGCAGGGAACATTTGTTGTTTTGGAGAATATTTTGCGGGGATCAGCAAGAATAATTTTTGTTTTGCAACATAGTATAGCCCTTGAGTATTTCCGAGAATTTTTGTGTGTATATTGAGGTTTAAGAGTTTGGGGTACTTCTTTTCTGAATATTGAGGTGGGAAATTTTTGTGAGCATCATGTCTTATACCGGACCAGAGGAGAATGGAGACACAATCTGAGGACGAATGCCACAGTATGAGGAACTAGCAGCAGTATGATATGTTAATCAGGGTGAACTGTGAGGAGGATGCTAGATTTTTTGTTAATGGCCTGTTACTGCCGAGCGGTTGGAGGGCATGGAGCGGTACGGTCTTCAATGCCTGGCCACAGCTATCGGTCATGCGGGTACTAGCGGCATGACCAGGGATAACTTGATAACGTGTGTACTGGGCAGGGTGACTGGTGAGCGAGATGGGTTGAGTGCTCAGAGCCCTTCGGCCATGCTTCCCCTACACTCGACTCCCAGCCATCCCAGTAGTTTGCCGACCCCGGGTACGCTTCCACAGTTGGGTGGTGACTGGCAGGGTGGGTTGCCCCTGGGGGTCCACCGGTAATTTCAAATTGTTAAGCACCTTCACCTCCTCAAGGGTTAACTCCAGAATTATTGCTTCAGCTCGAATTAGCTAAGATCGAAGAGAGAAAGGCTATCAGGGTATGTGAGCTTCAGCTTCACAATCAGCAGCAAATAGAATTAGCCAAGATAGAAGAGAGAAAAACTATCAGTCAAGCAAAAATCCAAGCTGATTTAGAGTCGACTAGGTACTGTGCCGACATGGACGTAGAGAAGTCGCGAGTAGAGGCAACGGGACAGCGACATGGGGCTGGTAACCGTGTTCATGAGCAGTCTCTCTCGCACTTATTGAAACTGGTTCCAGTGTTTGATGAGAGTGGTGTAACAGAATTTTTCACACGCTTTGAGAAGAAGTGCCAGGAACACCAGTGGCCAGAGAATAAATGGGCAGCACTTGTATCCTCTAGATTAATAGGCAAGGGTCTTAAAGCCTTCGATGCGTTACCTTTGGAGTTATGTATTGTGTACGAGGATCTCAAGAAAGCTGTCCTGAGGGCTTACGAACTGAAACCAGAAACGTACCGTTTGAAATTCCGGGGTGTAACTAAGGGAAGAGATAGCACCTTTTTGGAACACGCCCGGGACTTGTCCGATGCTATGGGGAACTGGCTCCGATCTGAGAAGGTCACAACATTTGATGAAATTAAGCAGTTAATGATGTTGGAGCAGTTCTTTAAGAGCACGGGTGGTGATCTAACTCTGAACTTAAAGGAGAAAAAACCAAGAACTCTAGTAGAAGCAGCAGAAATGGCTGATCTACGGCTGTCGTTGATTCGGGGTTGCGGGTCCTCACAGAAGTACGATGCAAGTGCTAGGGACCGTTATCCTCCCCCTCCCCGGAACAATGACACATTTAAACAGAAGAGCCATGAAACTAAAACTGAATCCAAACCTTACACCACACCGTATGTGAAAAGTCAGGGGCCTTTTACATCACAGTATAAGCCGAAACCGAAATTTATGTGTTTTAGTTGCCACCAGGAGGGTCATAAGGCAAATGAGTGCCCTAGTCGACCTCCTCCGGCAGCCGTGTCTTTTGCTCACGGCATTGGAGTGTTCAAGAGGACATCGGAGTTTGTTAGAGGCATTTCTTCCGAGGTAAATACACTGCCAGTGCAGAAGGATCCGGAAGGCTTATTCCCTGTCCATGATGCCTTTAGTGACCACAGGGGACTCGGTTGTATGGAGTGAGGGGGTAGAAGACATGAGGTGAGAATTTTGCGTGAGACTGGGGCATCGCAAACACTGTTGAGAAATTTCACTGGTAAACCTGTCAATACGGCGCGGGTGGTTGTGGTTCAGGCAGTTAATGCGACAAGGTCATACCCGCTTGTAAGAATGAAGGTGGAAGTTGATGGTGTGACTCGAGACCTGGATGTAGGAATTGTGGAGAAGTTACCTGTTGGGGGCGTCGACCTCCTTCTCGGCAACGACTTTGCGGGACTTACTTCTGAGGCTCCACCCTTGGTCGTTGCCGAGAAGCCGGCCGACGTGAGTAGGGAGGAGCAGGAGTGGGTTGAGAAGTGTCCGGTGCAGCCTATGGCGTGGGTTGTCACCGGAGATCCTGCATCCAGGGAGTCACATTCTGGTCAACAATCTTTAGATCAGCGGAGGAAGGGTACCGAGAAGGGGTTGAAAGTTGATGCGGTTGAGAGTTTAGTATCAACGGACCTTCTCGGGGACTCAGTATTAGGACCAAATATCGAGTCTGAAGAAGACCCAGTAACTGTTGTGGAAAAGGCAGAGGATGGGCTTAAAAAGACGAAAGAGTTGAAGGAGGACAGTGATGCACAGTCGGGAGATGTAGCAACAAGGTACCCTGACGCGTACCCTATGAGAAATGGGTCGGCGAAGACGGTGGTCCGAAGCTTGCTAGTGTATTTTTCCCGGTATGGTTACCCGCAGGGGATTCAGTCAGTCCGGGGACCCAACTTCACTTCTAGCCTCTTTGTTCAAGCAATGCCGCAGCATGGGATTGTTGGGGTTGTGTCATCTGCGTATCATCCGGAGAGCCAGGGTGTGTTAGAGCGATGGCACTCAGCCTTGAAATCTGTGCTTCGTTGTTGTTGCTTTGAGAGTGGGAGGGATTGGGATCTTGGCCTGCCATGTGTTTTGTTTGCTGTGTGGGACGTACCTGGGGAGAGTTTGGGATTCAGCCCTAATGAGCTCGTCTTTGGACACCGTGTCAGAGGGCCTCTCCATATGGTTGAAGAAGTATTGGAGGGCGCAGAAAAACCTTGTTCTATGCACAAGTGTGTCCTCGACAGTCGAGAACGGATGCTACGCAGTTTGGAGTTGGCTGGCCGTAATTTAACTAGCTCTCAGGCCCTCATGAAGGACAGGTACAACCTCAAGGTTGAACTCAGGGAGTTTCACGTGGGTCAGGTGTTGATTCTACTGCCCCTTGTAGGTCACCCCTTATCTGCGAAGTACGCTGGTCCTTATAGGGTGGTTGAGGAGCTATCAGACCTGGATTACTTGGTAGCCACTCCAGACAGACGGAAGCGCAATCAGTTATGTCATGTTAATCCCATGAAGGAGTATGGGAGGCACCCCCCTGAGCACTGTGCCTGTGATGACGTTTAGCAGTCAAGGTGGAGAAGGAGAACGGGACAGTCAAGCTCAGGTGGAGGATAACTGGAAGGATAAGAAGTTCAAATGGGCGCCTGAGTGTGAGAAGGTGTTTAGAGAAGTAAAACACCTGTTGTGCACTCACCCGATCCTCAGGGCCCCTGACTTTAGCCTACCTTTCCAACTAGCAACGGATGCTAGTGGTGTGGGGGCTGGTGCCGTCCTTGTGGAAAAGGACGATGATGGGCTGGAGCATCCTGTTAGTTTCTGCCCGGAGAAGTACAATTCGGCCCAGGGGAGCTGCTCTGTTGTCGAGGAGGAGCTGCTGGCGGTTATGCTTGCGCTGGGGCATTTCGAGGTCTATGTTCCAGCCTATGGTCCGGTCGTTGTAGTTTACCCAGATCATCACCCTCTCAAGTTCTTGGACCAGTTCAAGGGTATATGATCCTGGGTAGATTGACACACGGGTAGCCTCCTGCTTTAGTTTGAATAGTATTTTGCGCTTGGTGCTTGTTGGCTCGCGGTTGTAGCCCAGCGTATTGGGTCGTAAAGAAGGAGTTGAGCGTTTGGTATAGAAGAAAAAACTAGGCTTGCCCCTATAGTGCAGCCGAAATAAACAAATTAAAAACATAAAAATCAAATAAAAACTCTTTCTTTGATAGTTGAATTTGTTTAGTATGTTATAGCAGTAATTCTGAGTTGCACTCCTCTCAGAATGCTGGGCTAGAGAAGCTCGCTCTTGAGGAGCATAACTACATATAATTTAACCTATGGTGTTGGGGAGGGTTATAATTTTGAAAAAAATGTTTTGTTGAAGAACTGTGCCAGATATTTTACTGCCGCTGGGTGATGGGAAGTGGAGATATAGCATGGGTTCTAACCATCAGATTTTTGTGAGCCTTGGGGCCTCTGAGAAAAATCTTGGGGGGGGGGGGGGGGGGGGGGGGGGGGGGGGGGGGGTGACGTTAACCACTCCGTTAGAACCGCATGGCTTGTCCTACAGTGACTCACTAGGATCGCCAGGGCAGTGGATGGGGCTACAGTTTATGTATTAGAGTGTGCTTTATTTCATATGAAAGCTCGTGTCATGGGCAGTCCAGAAAGGCTCTTTGTTTTCACCCATGTCAAGGCTTTATATATTTAATTGTAAGGTATATGTTTTATCATTAACTAGTAATGATGGGATCTGGGAGAGAGAGAGAGAGTAGAACAGAGTGAGAGGGAGCGCGCAGTGTTTTTGTCCCGCTCGATGACGTCACGGCTGGCTGCCTCGTGGGGGTTGGTGGAGAGAGGTCCTTACCATGCTGCTAGCTCCCTTGCTAGTGGCTAGAGGACTTGTAACCGCATTTTTCCCACGCGGCTCGAGCTAGTGCGAGTATATATACTGTTCCTCGCCACTCTCTCCCTCAGATCTGGTTTCTAGAACGCATTCATCTTTATCCCTTGCTACCTGTCCCCTGCTCCGCCCCTGAGAACCTTTTCCTCTGCCTATCTCTCTCATTTTCCATATCTTTCACCACCTTTTATTAACATTATATCCCCTCTGGTTAACTCTGCAAAATCAGCTTCATGCTGGCCAGTTGTATTGTGCGTTAACGTCTGATATAACCTATGTATGTTAGTTGTTAAGATAAGTGGATCACGAAGCATTGGTTGACATTCATATTGTTTAGTACTGCTTCCTTTAATTATTAGTGTTCTGCTGGATTAGATAATGCTAGACTAGGAGTCTGATATTATAAGGTATTGTTTCCTATGAGTGCTGGCTTTAGTTAAAAGCTGCACGACATACCTGAGAACTGGAGTTGATTGAGTAAATTCTAGTCTGCGTGCCATTGAGAGTAGAGCATGCACGAATGAGGGCTTTTTGCCTATACCATTCTGCACTGTTCTAGTCTCGATTGTTTGTCTTTGAGGTACGCCAGGAGAACGCTTAATACTTCGGTATTAAGGTTTCTCAAGAGAGCTACCCTTCCCTATAACGTAATATTTGACGCACAGACTTGAGATTTGCACTAGGCTATGCGGCATGCCATGCGCACCAGTATCTCGTATCATTGACTCTAGCTAGACTTTATCAGTCAAAGTAGACATTAAGTATATTAACCTAATTACTCTTTTTTATGTATACCCATTTATGATTACACAAGCATTTCGCAGCCTAGTTTGATGTATGGAGACACAAACGACTTAGGCTCTTTTTGTTGATAGGAATACTGCATTGTCGTGGCGATTATTATTGTTGTAGTGTTTAGGATATTCTTGGCTCCGACGGCATTATATATTCTGCCTTTTTGTGTGCATAGCCTGCACGAGCATTGTTCCGCTGCCTGCCTTTTTGGGTTCCATTTCCGATACGAGCATCTTTATTGCATCTAACATTTAAAGAAGATTCCTTGTTAGTGTTGAAGGACTTTAGTGCACTTTCTTTCATGCAGGAGTGCCTGACATTTATTGATTAAAGTAACGTAAGCTGTAACTTCTCTCACCACCTTACTTTACATACCATTACCAAGCACCTTCGGTTATAGGTAGTAATAGGCTGTTTTCACATAACATTAAGCCTAGAGTAGACGCACATTTATTGAGAGTTTGATAGCCTATTATTGCATATAGAACTCTGTAGAGTATTTGTGTTCTTTGTTCACTGGGAGTATACATCAGAGGTTGGAGCTAGCGCTTTCCGTTTTAACATTTATGCCATTACTAGTCCAATGAATAAGAGCCCTGATATATTTGAACCCCAGTCGTAACATGTGGTGTGAGGTTCAGATGTGGTGTGGTGTGATGTACCAGTGTGGTGTGGTGTGAGGTACAGGTGTGGATTGGTGTGAGGTACAAGTTTGGTGTGGTGTGAGGTACAGGTGTGGTGTGGTTTGAGGTACAGGTGTGGTATGGTGTAAGGTACAGGTGTGGTGTGGTGAGTAGAACAGGTATGGTGTGGTGAGTGGTACAGGTTTGGTGTGGTGTGAGGTACAGGTGTGGTGTGGTGTGAGGTACCGGTACAGGTTTGGTGTGGTGAGTGGTACAGGTGTGGTGTGGTGAGAGGTCCAGGTGTGGTGTGGTGTGAGGTACAGGTGTGATGTGGTGAGTGGTACATATGTGGTGTGGTGTGAGGTACAGGTGTGGTGTGGTGTGAGGTATAGGTGTTGTGTGGTGAGTGGTACAGGTGTGGTGTGGTGAGTGGTACAGGTGTGGTGTGGTGTGAGGGACAGGTGTGGTGTGGTGTGAGGTAAAGGTGTGGTGTTATGTACAGGTGTGGTGTAGTATGAGGTACAGGTGTGGTGTGGTTTTAGGTACATGTGTGGTGTGGTGTGAGGTACAGGTTTGGTGTGGTTAGTGGTACAGGTATGGTGTGGTGTGAGGTACAGGTGTGGTGTTGTGTGAGGTACAGGTGTGGTGTTGTGTGAGGTACAGTTGGGGTGTGGTGTGAGGTACAGTTGTGGTCTGAGGTACAGGTGTGGTGTGGTGAGTGGTACAGGTGTGGTGTGGTGTGAGGTACATGTGTGATGTGGTGTGAGGTACAGGTATGGTGTGGTGAGTGGTACAGGTGTGGTGTGGTGTGAGGTACAGGTCTGGTGTTGTGAGAGGTACAGGTGTGGTGTGGTGTGAGGTACAGGTGTATCGTGGTGAGTGGTACGGGTGTGGTGTGGTGTGAGGTACGGGTGTGGTGTGGTGTGAGGTACAGGTGTGGTGTGGTTTGAGGTCCAGGTGTGGTGTGAGGTACCGGTGTGGTGTGGTGAGTGATACAGGTGTGGTTTAGTGTAAGGTACAGGTGTGGTGTGGTGTGGTGTGAGTTACAGGTGTGGTGTGGTGAGTTGTACAGGTGTGGTGAGGTGCAGGTGCGGTGTGGTGTGAGGTACAGGTGTGGCGTGGTTTGAGGTACAGGTGTGGTGTGGTTAGTGGTACAGGTGTGGTGTGGTGTGAGGTACAGGTGTGGTGTGGTGTGAGGTACAGGTGTGGTGTTGTATGAGGTACAGGTGTGGTGTGGTGTGAGGCACAGGTGTTGTGTGGTGTGAGGTACAGGTCTGGTGAGGTACAGGTCTGGTGTGGTGTGAGGTACAGGTGTGGTGTGGTGCAAGGTACAGGTGTGGTGTGGTGTGAGGTACAGGTGTGGTGTGGTGTGAGGTATAACTGTGGTGTGGTGAGTGGTACAGGTGTGGTGTGGTGTGAGGTAAAGGTGTTGTGTGGTGTGAGGTATAGGTGTGGTGTGGTGTGAGGTACAGGTGTGGTGTGGTGTGAGGTACAGATGTGGTGTGGTGTGATGTACAGGTGTGGTGTGGTGTGAGGTACAGGTGTGGATTGGTGTGAGGTACAGGTTTGGTGTGGTGTGAGGTACAGGTTTGGTGTGGTGTGAGGTACAGGTGTGGTGTGGTGTAAGGTACAGGTGTGGTGTGGTGTGAGGTACAGGTGTGGTGTGGTGAGTGGTACAGGTATGGTGTGGTGAATGGTACAGGTGTGGTGTGGTGTGAGGTACAGTTGTGGTGTGGTGAGTGGTAAAGGTTTGGTGTGGTCTGAGGTACAGGTGTGGTGTGGTGTGAGGTACAGGTGTGGTGTGGTGAGTGGTACAGGTGTGTTGTGTTGAGTGGTACAGGTGTGATGGTGTGAGGTACAGGTGTGGTGTGGTGTGGTGTGAGGTACAGGTGAGGTGTGGTGTGAGGGACAGGTGTGGTGTTGTTAGTGGTACATGTGCATGCAGGTGTGGTGGTGTGAGGTACATGTGTGGTGTGGTATGAAGTGCAGGTGTGATGCGGTGTGAGGTACAGGTGTGGGCAGTGAATTGCAGGTCACATAATTATTGTCTTATAGTTTCAAGGTAAATTTGAAATAGTTCCCTAATGCAATACTATTCTCGTTATCTGCAACTCTTAGAAAATAACGGTCCCCCTATATGTCAATAATTCCAGCTGATTGGCTCTTGTGACAGTATCCAATGTCACTTCTTGCAGTAATTATATATTCTTAGTAAAGTTTTGAATATTCAGGGTTTCATAAGTCAATCAGTTTGAACTATTGCCATATCAATGGACCACCGCTGACACCACGTATAATGCTAGATATGTGTAAGTCCATTCGTACAATATAACACTTTGCACTAACTCGGTATAGAGGTCAAATACAGCCAGTATTTCGTACCAGCTTCATAATGTTTCCAACTATACATTCAAGATCATTCATTTAGGGGAGGTGTGGTGGAGTGGTCATGCCACTGGACTGGTAATCCAATGGTCCCGGGTTCGAATCCCGATGTATCAAATGGTAAGATATTATTGGGATGGAATTTATGCTGTACCTAGTATCAGTGCATTACCACAAAGCCCACTGAAACGCCAAAAAAATACCCTCATTATTCACTGATTAAATAGCACTGTATGAATATTCCCATATTCAAAATATGCTGCATGGGCACAATTCCTAGTGAGTTTATTGCTCAATAGGTGGCGTTCTGAGAGTGAGGGTCCGAGTCTAGGTGGTGAGACAGTGAAGCACTGGAGCGAAGCAGTTTCAGAGGTGTGGCTGCTTCGAGCCATGGGTGTACCAGTCCATCTTGCGAATACAAGCGGATCTGTCCCTGGTGAGAAGGAGAACCTGTGTCAGTTTATTTAGGACCAAGAAGGGTGGAAGTAAAGAGCTCAAAGTGTGATGTCACACGGTTATTTCCGACCGCGTCCTAGGGATTTGGTGGCACCACATTCGTGGGGCATACAACCAAAAGACCTCAGTGATTACGCCTTACTAGATATTTCTTGATATCTGTGCAACTGGCTTGTATGCAATGTTACTATAGTTAGGGAAACTTCTACATAATGAGGGGGCGTTAGATTAAAGAGGGAACGCCTTTGAGAGTGAACTAATATGGGTAAAAACACTTGTAAATTATTTATAATATATATATATATATATATATTATATATATGTATATATATATATATATATATATATATATATATAAGGAAGAGAGAAAGAAGTCAGTATATGTATGCAATATATAAAATACTTATATATGATGCAAGTATAACTCCGAGCAACACAACAAGAATACAAATGTCGTTTTGCAGCTATATTATTAGTTAATGTTATGTAGATTTTTAATTGTAAAGTTCTACTAAAACTGGACATTTTAACGAAATACGTAGTATTAGAATATACTTATGACATCTAGGGATATTCTGTTCCAGCCTGTTTGACGTTGGCATCTCCCAAATCTCACAACAACAATTGCGGGGGTAGAGGAGGCTTGACTGTGAGCCTCCTAATAATGACAACAAATACACAATGATCTGTTCTTTACAGTAGCCTTTAGCTATGTCTATTGAACTCTGTCATATTTACAGAGTCTCTGGATAACGTTGAATTGATTATTCTTAGCGTTAGTAGTATTAGTTAGGGATTATAACAATTTAATAGGTACCCTCCCATTTTCTTTTGCGATCGTACTGCCATTTCTCGTGTGCACGGATCACAATTTTCAGAACTGTGATGTCATTCTTTCAACTCTTTACTTCTATCCTTTTTGTTTAGGACTTACAATAGACACAGTATAAGGGAGATAGGAAACTTCCTATGCCTGTCATTAAAACAAAATGATACATTAGATAGCAGTGTCTGGCATCGTTTTGAGGCTGCAACCAACTCCATCTATTGTCGTGACACAGTACGAATGTTGCTGAGCAAAATCTAGGGGTTTTGTCTTCGTACTTCACACAGCTACTGTATTGGTCGTTTAGGCTAAGCAACCCCAACAAAGTCACTTTACTAACGTCAAACTCGGCACTGTTATATAAAATAACAAGCGATAGTACCATTGTTTTTCCTCATGAATATATTTACCGACTTCATTATTACATTAGATCTACTAAGTCTATTACCATGATATATATAGGCCTACTATATTAGGCCTATAGTTTGGTTGAAATTAAATTTTCACATTTAATTGTGACTATCCAGAGTTATACGGTCATCAAGCGTTGCTCAGATTGATTCTACCCTGTTGAATATAGCATTTATGAATAGACATTTTCTATTCATAAAATAATGACATCCAAATGAGTAATCATCTTGTTGAAGATGTTTTGTCTGAGTGCCCATTCTACTGACTTGCTCTGTCTCCAGGAGGTTCGCTACGCCAGGGAGGTAAGATGCATGTAGATGAATGCTCAGCGATTCAGCTAGAGCAAAGATCTGTTCTGACAATTCTAGCAACTTCTGAGACCTTGTTGACCCTTGCTTTTGGATGCAATGGACCGCATTCAAGTTGTCCATTCGAAACGCAATTGACTTCCCTTGTAATGAAGAGCCGTGAATTTGAAGGAAAAACAGTGGGACTAAGAGTTCTTGTTGGTTTATATGAAAGTTCTCGGCTTGGGACCAAAGACCTTGGCCCTGGTGGCCTAGGTTGGACTGATATCCCCAGCCTATTGTCCCTGAAGCATCTGTGTCTATCCATACCGTAGGTGGAGGGGAAACCCACGTCATTATTGAGTGCAATGTTTCTTTCTTTGCCCAGACCGACAGTAAGTTGTGGATTAACCTCTGAAGTGCGCATGGGGGTAATTAGACACCTCTGCCTGTGTGCATGTATTTGAGCTGTTTCCATTACTAAAATATTCATCTTACCATAAATAGCATTAATACTTATCCATATGTGCCTATTATAGGTTGATTATAAAGGTATTAACCTGTTACAACAATAAAACAAGTGAAAACAGCGTTTGGATGGTCAAAATCGGCGATACAGGGCGGGAGTTACATAATGTATGGGTGAGGCAACCTCCTTTCCCGCCAATTTCCCCCAAGGCTGGAGAGACACTGTCGATCGATACTCTCTCTCTCTCTCTTGCACTCGCTTGCTAACAGTGATGACAATGCCCTGCTTGCAACTCGCTAATGTTAGCACAAAAATATACCTCAGAATACGGGAATAACAGGGAAAATAGGTGATAACTGAAGGAGGGGAGGAAAGTGGGGAAGGAGGGGAGGTAGAGGAGTGATATTTTGCATGGCCCAGGGGCAAAAAAAAATAAATAAATCATTTTTTTTTTCGATGTTTAAAGTTGATTTTTTTTTTCTCTGACTCTTAACCCTCTCCGACATATGACGCAATTTTGAGCCTATTGGGGATACTTTAACCCTTAATTAGCGGCGAGCAACATAAGTCGAGTTAAATAAAGCTGGACTATGTGGCGGCGCTCGACATAACTCGAGTGGCAATTTCAGCACGTAATGTGGCTGAGAGAGAGAGACAAGTGGTGGCAGGAGACTAGCGAGCGTATGACTGCTCCAGACCACCGCGGTGAACCTACTGACACAAATCTCAGCTCCCTCCTCCCTCTCTCACTCGCTACATACTCAATTATGTACCGAAAGTACCGAATTACCTGCTTTTTGCACTCGCGTTGCACGGTTATTGCAAGAAAACTAGCCATCATACAAGGATCGTTATGGTGTCATTCGAAAGCTCTGTTTATGCCCTTTCAGGGATAGATACTTGTTTTACGTTCTGGGTCTTATTTAGGCATGAAAATGATCACGTAAACAGCCCTATTTTGGCTAAAAACACCCCGCTGGGCGGTACACATAAATAAACCGCATAGGCCGCTCGTAAGGTGTTAAAGCCTTTGTTACCATCAGGGGTATTTAAAAACCTTTAGTTTAGTTACTTCAACCTCTGCAGTTGTCTTTGAGTTAGCTGTGGGCAGAAAACTAATTTTGGAGAGGTAATTATAAGAACATAAGAACATAAGAAAATGGGAGTCTGCAGAAAGCCGATTGACCTAAGCAAGGCAGATCCCTGTCCCACACAACCCCAATTACAAAGCCCAATTATAGGCTCAACATAAGAGTGAGAGAACTCTATTTCTTATTGCTAATCTGGCAACCTCTGCGTCATAAATGCGTGAAAGGGTTAACTCCCTCAGACATATTATGTTCCAGTAAGTCCGAGGAGGCGGGAGCCCCAGGATCATTGCCACTGCCTCGCACTATACTCACAACAACACTGCGGCCGTTAGAATTATCGCAGGAGGCTGAGGTTGCCACCAACGGTTTTATCGTATGGTAACTTATCGGACTTACTGAGCTCATATGACGCGATCGCGTCATATGGACTTATCTCTATACCTCTCCAATAAGTTTATAAGTCCATATGACGCGATCGCGTTATATGAGTTTTTGGTGGACTTATTCATATGACGCGATCGCGTCATATATGTCTGAGGGAGTTAAGAGTCTTCCCGCAGTCCGCCGGGGGAACTCTTAAGAGTCTTCCCGCAGTTCCCGGGTTAATGGAGGGATGGGCCATAACTTTCCCGCCGGCAATAGTGGGAAAAATGTGTTGCCTTCCATGATTAATCTTTTCACTTTCAGTCGGCCCAACTTCACAGTTAATTGGATCCAAGTGAGTGAACCGACCAGGGATTCCCATGCCGTCCTCGTCGTATTCAGACTGTGGAGAAAACGAAACAGTTTCCTGCGAAATCTGTTGCGGTTGTCCACACTCTGCGTGAGAGTCAGATTGGTCATGTCCCAGACCAGCCCTATCCATTGAATTTCCCGTGTGGGGACAAGGAGTGACTTTGCCAAGTTGACCTTGAACCCTAGGGTCTGTACATGATTTATCACTTGGTTTACCTGAATCTGACATAAACTCTCTGACTCTGCCACTACCAGCCAGTCGTCTAGATACCATATCACCTTGATCCCCTGAGCTAACAATGGCATCAGGGCTTGCCGGACTAACTTTGTGAAAATTCTCGTTGCCAGGTTCAACCCGAAGAGTAATCTCTGAAAGACATAAGTCTCTTGCTTGATCCTCAAGGCGAGGAATTTTTGGAACCTTTTCTTTATGGGGACATGCCAATAGGCGTCTTTCAGGTCTAGAGAACACATCCAACCTTGCGGCGGAAGTGTGAGCCTAATTTGATTCACTGTGAGCATCCTGAAGGGTGAATTGTGAATATGGGTGTTCAGATACGAGAGATCTACTACTGGTCGCATCTGCACACTGTCCCTCTTCGGCACTAGAAAAAGTCTGGAGGTGAAAACATGGCAAGTTGGATCTACCGGGACAATGACATGCTTGGCAATCATTTCTTGGACAAGTGACTCCACCTCTAAAGAAACATGATTGAATTCTTGAGTTTGACGTAAACTTGGTCGCCGGAGCCACCGCCAAGTGATGCCCTTGCTTACCACTGTCCGGGCCCAAGTTCGCCGGGGCCAGGCCCTGCGGCATGCCTGGAACGACCCAGTTTCTGTACTGGGTCTGTTCGGCGGAACTACTCTGGGATCGGACTCGCCTGCGATAGGCCCCGGGAGAGAGAGAGTGTGACTGACTAGTTTTTTGGTGGTGGTGTAGTGGGTTTAGACGGCTGGCTAGGTTTGGCAGACGTCGCTCCCTGATGAGGCTTGTGGTGTGGCTTACCTTTGTTGTCCCACTTGCCTCACTGTTTACCCTGCCTTTGCTTATACTGAGTACCTCCCTGCTGTTAGGGAGACCTAGGGTCCCGAAAGGACTGTTTAGCACCAGAAGTTTGAGGCTTATCTTTTGGTTTAGAGTACGGTTTCTTGAACGACTCCTTCCTAGGCTGGGAGGTACTCTGTTTTAAGACATCTACCATGTTAAACACTGCACTCCATGTATCCATATTAAGTGGTGAGGCAGTTAATACTGGGGAAAGTGTTTCCTGGCGACCAATGTCATCCGGCAACCTCTTTACCAAGTATACCCTCAAGTCTTGGCGTGCTCTGACCGCTTCCATGATAACCATTTTTATATCACCTAAGGACTGGATAGAGTTTTGTAACAGAACCCTTCATGACAGTTCCGTGGCTTTCCGCAAGTTTTGATCAGAGATGGCAGTTATGGTTCTTGTGAGTGACTGGGCAATTTGGCGACATACAAGATACTGAGAGAACAGTCTAAGAGCTTTGCTGCGTAATTTAAAATCTCTGTCTAAGTGGGCTGGGGGGGGGGGGAGTACAAAAGGGTTCATGTAATTCATAAAGTACTAGTTTAGGAGCCGCTAAGAAATCCAACAGAGCCGGCGACACCCCTCCAGCCTTATTAACTGATAAAGATGACCATAAGTGGTTCTCTTGCGGGATCTGATGGGAGGATTTAGAAGTAATGGTGGCTGCGAATTGTTGCGCCTCAATTTCCCAGTCAACCCATGGACCCGCACCTACCTGCCCCACCTGCAGAACCAGATTGTGGACTAGATCTAGCGCCGGAGTTGTATCCAACTCCGGTGTCAATGCATTGAGTGACTTTATATCATTCATGCCATCCGATCGTGACCAATCCTCAAAGGGTCGTGCAGCTGAGGCAGGAGGTAGCGCCGGTGAAGCAGAGTACACGGAAAAATCCGGACTGTAAACAGTGGGTATGGCCTTAATAGTAACATCTAATAATTTACCATTCATATCCTTCGCTCTAAGTTTCTTGCTCTTACTAACTTCAATGGTCCATTCACTAGGGACCGGAAGCTCCCCCGAGACAGTTTGTTGTGCCATGTGTGGCTTTTGTACTACAGCCGGAATCCATGAACAGTCTGGCCCATATAGGAGAGGCATAGGGCCTTTCTTGTGTGGGAGTTTGTCAAGAGGAGGAGGAGTAATGTCTGTGATTACACAGACCTTAGAGGTAGTCAAGGAGGCCGGCACTGTCATGCTACATGCCGTGGTGGTTGTCGGAGTTACGTTAAGCAGAGGCAAAGAGGCTTGGGGAGTTTTAATACCGGTACGTTCTAAGGGCCGTACCGTAGAGTCAATCGGGGGAGCTACCAGGGTACTAATGGAAGGACCTTGGGTAGTCGGTACATACTGCTGCATAACCCTATTTAGTATGTCATTAACCCTTATTTAGCGGGTGGTAAGGTATTTTACACTGTACCGCTCAGCGGGCATAATCCCGAAATATTCGCTCAATTTCACTCGCCCTAGCGCTGTTACTATGGCTCCAATGCGAACGAAACGATCATTTTTGGAAAGAGCAACTCTTTGTCTCCCCATATAAGTCTATGAATGGATGTTATGAATGAGTCTGGAGGGTGGGAAGAGGTGAGGAAGAGGAGGTACTTTTTGGTCTATTTCCCGGGCGCGTTCGGATGCGTTCGCTTTGGCCTGACTTCGGCCTCTCGCGCGCGTCTACTATTCCTTCGGTAATCGGTCTTATTTTTCTCTTATTTCTCCTTATTTCTGTATTCTCTGTATTATCTCTCTCTCTTTCTCTCTCTCTCTCTCTCTCTCTCTTTCTTTCTCTCTCTCACTCCTGTCTGTCTGTCTGTCTCTCTTTCTCTCTGGCTCGCTGGCTTTCCCTCTCTCGCGCGCTCTGTCTCTCTCTCTCTTCCTCATCCGTATATATTATTCTCATTATTATTTTCTCTAATCTCTCTCACTCCTCCTGTCTGTCTGTCTCTCTCTCTCTGGCTCGCTCGCTTTCCCTCTCTCGCGCTCCCTTTCTCTCTTCCTCATCCGTATATGTAATTCTCATTATTATTTTCTCTAACTAATCCCTCTATTTCATTTATTTGCTTGTAATATTTCTGTATTATATCTTTTTCACTCTTTCTTCAGTTCAGTTTCTGCATTCTCTCTCTCTCTCTCTCTCTCTCTGTTTCGCTTGCTTTGCAGGATTTTTGTTTTTGTTTTATATATAATATTATTTCACAACACATTTCCAAATCACCCTATGGGGTAGTGTTGAAGACTCATTTTTTGTTTGTGGTGTTCCCAGGAGGTGTTATCCACATGTGATTGCGGTAGGCAAAAGGCAGTTATGTGATTGAGGTAGGGAAAAGGCAGAACTGCCTATAGCGAGTGTATGAATGGGATTGAGGTAGACAAAAGGCAGAACTGCCTATAGCGAGTGTATGAATGTGATTGAGGTAGCCAAAGGCAGAACTGCCTATAGCAAGTGTATGAATGTATGTATGAATGAATGACATGGATGTATGAGGTGGACCAAGAACCAGATGGATGGATGAGATTCGAAACTTTGATAGACGTATATATCACGGTATACGGTAGAAGTAATTCCTTACAATGTACCGTACATCGTGATATATACGCCTATCAAATGATTGCAATCAATATACGGTATATATATATATATATATATATATGTATATATATATATATATATATGTATATATATATATATATAGATATATATATATATATATATATATACAGTATATATATATATATATATATATATACTGTATATTGGTGTATATTGATTGCAATCATTTGATAGGCGTATATATCACGGTATATATATATATATATATATATATATATATATATATATACCGTATATTGATGGCAATCATTTGATAGGCGTATATATCACGGTGTACGGTAGATGTCTTTCCTTACGTAGGTGACCTTGAAATTGCTAGGACTCTTCTCTCTCTTTTCGTAAGGAATGCAATCTACCGTACACCGTGATATATACGCCTATCAAATGATTGCAATCAATATACACCAATATACAGTATATATATATATATATATATATATATATATATATATACCGTATATTGATTTCACTCTTTCTTCAGTTCAGTTTCTGCATTCTCTCTCTCTCTCTCTCTCTCTCTCTGTTTCGCTTGCTTTGCCTGCAAATAATACGCTATAAAATGCTTGCAATCAAACTCTCAAGCAATTTCAATGTCACATGCAATTATAAAAGTATATATAGGTAGACCCAGAGAGGAAGAGACAGACTGAGAGAGAGAGGTCAAGAACATCTGCTAGGTGTGATTTTTCCCTGGGAGGGAAGAGAAGATTAGTTAGGGGCGTGCCCTGGCCTACATCAGAGAAAGAGAGTACCAAGGAGTACAAAGGTGTAGAAACAAAGAGAGAGAGAGAGAGAGAGAGAGAGAGAGTGTCGTGACAATATAACAATGTTACATATGTATCATATATTATGATAAAATAATATATACGGTAGGCCTACATCTGTTCCCCACAATCATATAATGCCAAGCACAAATATTCAATCTTTCGTTGTTTGTATTACCGTAAGAAATTTACTGAACGCCTGCAAATAATACGCTATAAAATGCTTGCAATCTCTCTATTTTCTCTAATCTCTCTCACGCCTCCTGTCTCTCTCTCTCTGGCTCGCTCGCTTTCCCTCTTCCTCATCCGTATATGTATTTCTCATTATTATTTTCTCTAACTAATGCCTCTATTTCATTTATTTGCTTGTAATATTTCTGTATTATTATATTTTTGTCACTCTCTTTCTTCAGTTCAGTTTCTGTATTCTCTCTCTTTCTCTCTCTCTCTCTTCCTCATCCGTATATGTAATTCTCATTATTATTTTCTATAATCCCTTTCTTTATTTGCTTGTAAAAATGTCTGTATTATTATATCTTTTTCACTCTTTCTTCAGTTCAGTTTCTGCATTGTCTCTCTCTCTCTCTGTTTCGCTTGCTTTGCAGGAATTTTGTTTTTGTTTTATATATAATATATAATAATTTACTTATCATTACTTACTATATCGTATAAACAATAGTAGGTAGCCAACTTACCATAATACCGATACACCAAACCGATACGCATGCGGTTATGTTTATCACCTGTTTACTAAAGTGCCACCATTATCGATTTTCTTCGAGCCGAATGGAGCGGGAGGGTTACCAATTGAAGTTAAATCCGCTAGCATATATTGTTAGATGTAAGACATGATAAATACCACTAGAAATATGAATTGGCAAAATCCATATAATATCACTTCGAAATTGTTCTGAAATTTCAAAACAAAACCGCTAGTGTAAGTCATTGCTGCTAGATCGAAGTAAAGGTCTCTAGATCTAGCGGAAGTCGCTATACGTATTGGCAGTACTGCACACTGCCGACTGCGATACGTTGTTGACATTGTTGTTGATGTTCCAGTGGAGGGATGAACAAAATATTTTCCTTGTCCAATAATAGCTATTCATAGTCCCACAAGACTTATTTTGATATATTTATCAAATTTACTGAACGCCTGCAAATGATATGCTATCAAATGCTTGCAATCAAACTCTCAAGCACTTTCAATGTCACATGCAATTATACAAGTATATATAGGTAGACCCAGAGAGGATTAGACAGACAGAGAGAGAGTGTTGTGATAATATAACAATGTTACATATGTATCATATATATGACAAAATAATATATACGGTAGGCCTACATCTGTTCCCCACAATCATATAATGCCAAGCACAAATATTAAATTTTTCGTTGTTTGTATTACCGTAAGAAATTTACTGAACGCCTGCAAATAATACGCTATAAAATGCTTGCAATCAAACTCTCAAGCAATTTCAATGTCACATGCAATTATAAAAAGGTATATTGTAGACCACAATCTTCGCCAAGCTTCGTTGTTGCTTATATTATCGTGAAAAATTTACCGTATTACCTGGTTATCGTGAGAAATTTACCGAACGCCTGCAAATAATACGCTATAAAATGCTTGCAATCAAACTCTCAAGCAATTTCAATGTCACATGCAATTATAAATGTATATATAGGTAGAGAGACAGACAGAGAGAGAGAGGTCAAGAACATCTGCTAGGTGTGATTTTTCCCTGGGAGGGAAGAGAAGATTAGTTAGGGGCGTGCCCTGGCCTACATCAGAGAAAGAGAGTACCAAGGAGTACAAAGGTGTAGAAACAAAGAGAGTGAGACAGAGAGAGAGAGAGAGTGTCGTGATAATATAACAATGTTACATATGTATCATATATTATGATAAAATAATATATACGGTAGGCCTACATCTGTTCCCCACAATCATATAATGCCAAGCACAAATATTCAATCTTTCGTTGTTTGTATTACCGTAAGAAATGTACTGAACGCCTGCAAATAATACGCTATAAAATGCTTGCAATCAAACTTTCAAGCAATTACAAGGTCACATGCAATTATAAAAAGGTATATTGTAGACCACAATCTTCGCCAAGCTTCGTTGTTGCTTATATTATCGTGAGAAATGTACCGTATACCCTGGTTATCGTGAGAAATTTACCGAACGCCTGCAAATAATACGCTATAAAATGCAAAGGACATTTCTTGTAGAGTGCAATTTTGAGGACGTAATGTGCTCTGAGAGAGAGCGGAGCGGTGATTAGAGCATAATGTACCTCCTGACCGCTCGTCACAGCCGCCGTGGACCTACTACAGGGAATTATATAAGGAAATTACCGTAGTTTAGGGTTTTGCACTCGTGTTGCACGATCGTTGAAAGACAACCAATGATCGTAGAAGGATGGTTCGGGTGTCATTGGAAAGCTCAATTTATGCCCTTTCAGGGATACATACTTGTATTACGCTCTGGGTCTTGTTTATGCATGAAAAAGAGCACGAAACAACCCCATTTAGGGTAAAAAAAAAAACCCGCTGGGCGGCACAGGGAAATATACTCCACCACCCGCTCGTAAGGTGATAAAATGCTTGCAATCAAACTTTCAAGTAATTATAAAATATAAATTGTACTTACCAACACCCACACCAGTATGTTCTTCGTCAGGAACGTCTTCAATATGGTCAATGGTCTGTCCAACATCAACCTCAACATCAACCCCACGCAAATTATGCTTGGGATGAAAGCCTATGATCGTGTTATTTTCGTCTTCCGAGTCATCCACACTACCAAAACTCTCACCCAGACATTCGACGGTTTCATCCAACAGCTTATTAGAAAGTTCTGAAGAGTTCAGCATGATATCTAGTTCCTGGGTGGTAAGCCGGGCGTGGTTAGTAGGGTGGCGCGACGCACTAGGGATGGCGGCCACCGAATCGAACACGGGCAAATCTTGACCTTCCATTATGGCTGCTTGAGGGTCACTGAGTCACGGTCACGCAGTGGGGATATGTGGGTGGGCCCTTGTAGTATACCGCCTGACCACCAGGTTCCGCTTTCCACCTAAATTAGGGTGGGAATACACCCACGGACTTAAGTCCGACCCCGCCATTTAGTCCAATTATCTCGTACCGGACTTAAGTCCGACCCCGCTAATAAAGGGTTAAGTTATTCAGTAATAACACATTTGCTATGGGAACCCCTAGAGGACCGAGAGCTCTCTTCCGACTCTTCCTCATTGTTCACTTGTTGAGCCGAGGACAGATCTGCGTCCTCCAGCTCCCCTGTTAGTTCAATCACCTCCGGCGTTCGTTGCTGGGTTTCAGGTACCTGATTATCTAGTGGCCAAGCTAGATCTGGGACAGACGAGGGGATTGTATCTAAGTTCACACTGTCCCTAGCCATGTCCTGGTTATTACATATCTGTGAGGGCTCTGACTGTCTCCAGACCCACCGGCCCTGCCCCGCAGGTGGTTGGAAGTCCGATATCACCTGAGAGTTATCATAAGTCTGGTGTGAGCAAGTCTGAGCACCTCCATAGTTGTCGGCTAATACCCTATTCGACACAATCGGCGAAGCGCTACATGGTGTATAATTTAACTTAGGTATAGCGAAGGTAAAGTCTTGCGGTTCACTCAAAGATTTCCCATGCCCATCCCTAGGACCCGACTCAAACCCCCCCCCCGGTCCCTACCTCCAGGTTGCCTGATTGGACGTTAGGCAACACGGAAGTAGAGGTGGAGGGGAGTGGCCGCGACTCCGGCGGAGGCTGATGGCGCGGATGCGTGAAATCCGTGCGGGCACTTCTATGTCCTGAACTAGATTGCTGTGTCGAAGAATTGGATTCCTCCCTATGTTGTTTAGTCGACCTAAATGACTCTACTGACGAATGACGGGAGTGTTTCCGGGGGGACCTCGATCTGGACCGGGACTTGGCCCTCGGCGAAGGTGACCGCCTCCTCTTCGACTGGTCGAGGGGGGGGGGGGGGGGGGGGGGGGGTCTCCTCGGCACATTCTCTGTCACTACTACTACTCACCAGTTCTGTAGAAAGGACTTTAGTTTTCGATTTTAGTTTTGTTGACTTGGCCGGGGTTGATTTTACTAAAGGAGATTTGATTACAAGATGATCCCAAAGGACCTCATCGTCACAGTGTAATGCCTTATGAGCCACGTCTTTTGCGTATTGTTACGTCCTGGGATATATAAACACTGGGCTCTTTCTATTGGACTAGGTATGCGGCAACAAGCAACAACGGAAAACGCTAGATCCCACCCTTATCTATAAACCCAGGCAACAAACCACCCTAAACCGTCAAGAGTCCTGCCTGGACAACAAGGTATCCTATGACTCGGTTACAGGGTGCACGCACTATAGACTGCTGATAGTCAAGCAGGCTATATAAAAGATCACACAATTAAGTTGACTTAAAGCTTCAAGGAAAAGATAGATAACGGAATTAAATTGCAGAAACAATTTAATAACAAACTAGAAGAAAGTACATTTAACGTTATGTTAATTAATACAACTAATCACCCCTGCGTGAAAGAAGGTGAAAGCAAACAGTCCTCAAAACATCGTACAGGTAGGCAAGATGCAGGTTTCTAAACTGCATGCGGCTACTGTAGGATCTGATGCTTAGCAAAGAAAGTAAGTTACGGATTTAGAGAACTCTTATCTCATAAGCAGGAATAAATACTAGTGATAGGCCATACAGTGTATAATGGCATAGGTATAATTAAATAAAGGCAGCAACTCGCAACATAACCACATACAGGTGTGCTTCTCACTCTTAGTCAGGCAAGCCTGCTCGGACAGAGTCTCTAAGCCACACCCTGACTCACAATGCTCACAAAGACGGTAAACTGTGGCACAATAACAAGCATACAGATATAATAAACCGCTAGCTGTTAATCTGCCAGGTGGCAGAGGTCTAGCTGGAAGGATATAGGCTTCGGATACCTGGGCTGAGCCACCTGCTCTAGCCTCGGGACGTTCCCAAGTCTGTGCGCCAAATTACTCTAATTGAAAGGGTGCTCTCTTGAGAGACTCAGATCCCAAGTATCTGACTCTCTCCTGGCGACCCTAAAACAAACGCAAGACGTGCTAGCGCAGTGCTGAATGGACTAGGCAAGGGCCCTCACACAACACAACACTAGACACACAGGCACACAGACAAGAAAATGCCCCCAGACTCCCACGGGTATCCTAGTAAAGTCGTGCAGGTCCACAGGACTTGCACCAGCAGACTTTACTTAAAGAATCGCAAAAGCCCCCCCTCCGGTCTAGCCCCTGCTCACCTGCCACAAGAACACACTAGCAAGCATGAAACCACCAAATATGAGACAACAAAAAAGCTTCCTAGGTCTCATTAACAATTATATATCTGCATAAGGCCCAAAATCCTATCTAGTTATCTGAGAGCTCGTCGTTAATACAATGATAGATATAAGGTCTATCAAGGGGATGGGGTAATTAAATAGACTGGTGAGGTAGTGGAAAGAAGGTATACAAAGTAAGAGAGAAAGTTTCTAAGCGGGGTTGAGAGGGGGTCCGAAGGGTACGACAATGAGGTGAGCTCTGAGAAGAATAGCTCCTCTGGACCCCTCCAGGATCCCACACAAAGGCACGGTGGTCAGCCAATCACAGGCCGCTACGTCACCCGGCAGCAGGCCTGCAGAAGGCGCCAGGAACCACCAGCCAATCAAAACCGAGAGAAAAGACCACGCGGCGACCAACTCCTCCGGGAGGGAGGAGGGAGGAGGAAAAGCAACACTCACCTCCCCCACCCTGCTCGCTCGCTCTCTCTCTCTCTCGTCTCCTCCCACTCTCACTAGACTTACATCTTATATATTATAATGAAACAATCAACTATCGAGAATAAAATATGTGTTGGTTAAGAATAAGGGCAGCTTCAAGCTGTGAAACAACATAAGAATATCCCAGACATTAGTTACATTGTCGTAGGATATATTTTTTTTTTTTTTTTTTTTTTTAAGAGACAATGAACGGAACGGAGGAAGGAAAAACACAGATAAAACAAAAAGGTCCATGTGCCTAAAGGCATCCTCCATTCATTAAATGTTTGTAACAACTGGATTTAAACATTTGTTGATTGTAAGTTTGTGGAAAGCAATTCGAGGGAAGTGAATTCCAAAGAGTAGTAGCTCTGGGGATAAATGAATTCTGATAAGCAGAAGTTCTGCATTGTGGAGGAGAAAGTGTAAATTCATGGGCGCTCTCAGCTGCCCTAGTTCTACGGGGAAAGATGTGGAGAGGCGGCACAATTGAAGCAAGTTCCTCGGAACAATTGCTGTGAAAATATCTGTAGAATAATGCAAGGGATGCAACGTTTCTTCGTATGGCTAATGTAGGAAGGTCCTGTGTGATTGCAGGGTTATTGATTAATCTAATAGCTTTATTTTGAATTTTGTCCAACTGCCTCAATGCAACCACTCCACTTCCACCCCACAGAGGTGAACAGTAATCCATCTGAGAGCGCACATGACTTTTATATATTACGGCCAACTGCTCGTCAGTGAAGAATTCTCGAACTCTGTACAGGAGTCCCAGTTTTTTAGAGGCATTCTTAGCAATGCTTCTAACATAATGTGTCCAGCTCAAGTTAGTAGTTAATGTTACACCGAGAATGTCAATACTAGGGGAAGTGGGAATATTTACATCATTAAAAAATATATGGGAGTCAGTGAGATTCTGTCGGTTAGAAAATTGAATGTACTTGGTTTTCTGTGCATTAAAGGAAACTAGATTCTCTTGTCCCCATTCATTAATTCTAGAAAGGTCCTGGTTCAGAGAAATTGCAGTGTTTATTTTTGAATTTATAAGATCGGGTTGGGTGAAAGAATTGGTAAATGTGAAGGAACTGTGGAGTGTTGAGTCATCTGCGTAGGAATGTATTGGATTATGAGTGGTAGATATGAGATCATTGATATGAATGAGGAACAGAGTTGGGGCCAAAACTGATCCCTGGGGAACACCAGCATTTATTGAGTGAAATTGAGAATAAAGGCCATCTACCATTACACATATTTTTCTGTTATGAAGATAAGAAGAAATTAGTGGAACTAATGATGCAAGGCCGTAGTGTGACATCTTCGACAATAAGGATTGATGCCAGACTCTATCAAATGCCTTTGATATATCCAGTGCTATTGTATGTGTTTCACCATGTTGGTCTGTAGCTTGGTTGATTTGATGCGTAAGAAGGCAAAGAATGTCTGCAGTTGATCGACATCGTCTAAAACCATATTGCCTATCACTGATTAATTTATTATTCTCCAGATGCTTAATTATGTGATTATTTAATATAATTTCAAAAACTTTGCCAAGAGTGGAAGTTATAGCTATTGGTCTGTAGTTTGATGGATCTGAAGAGGCACCTTTTTTAGGAACTGGATGGATGTTTGCTTCTTTCCAGGGTACTGGGAAGCATGAGGTATGAGTACACAGACGGAAAAATTTTGCCAATACAGGAGCGAGCACCAAGGAGCAATTCTTAAGTACTATTGGAGGAATTTCATCTGGACCAGGAGCCTTATCTACTGAGAGATTCTGCAAAATAGTTTTGACATGTCTGGTGTGGATCTTAAGTGAGGGAATTTCAGGTGAATTAAAATTAAGTACAGGGACATCTTGATTTATTTCATCTAAGGTTGAGTTGGTGGAGAAAATATCTGCAAGAAGGTTAGCTTTACCTCGTGGGTCACTTACAAGATTGCCAGTCGGAGATTTTAATGGTGGAATGGATGAAGCAGTAGTGAAGTTGGATTTGAATGAGTTAAGAGTAGACCAAAATATTTTGTTATCATTTGGATTATTTAGAAGTTTATTTGCCTGCTTATGGAGAAAGTTTGATTTAGTTAGGTTTAATACAGTTTTGGCATGATTTCTGATGTTTCTAAAGTAATTAAAGGCTTCATGTGTTTTTGATCTTGTGTATGCATTGTAGGCTATTGCTTTTTGTTCAGTTACTCTAGCACAATTATGGTCAAACCATTTAGGTGAATTAGATCTTTTACTGTACTTTTGATGAGGAATAAAAGTTTCCATTCCAATTTTTACAAAATCTTGTATGTGGCTCAAGGTGGAGTGTGCATCATTAGAAAAGAAAGAGGTCCTGGGAATATCAATAAAGAAACCTTGAAGACCCTCCCAGTCTGCCCTATCGTAATGCCATTTAGTCACCAAAACAGGTTCAGAGTGGGAAGGTGTGGTAGGTGATACACAGGTGGCCTGTATCAGACAGTGATCAGAAGATCCAAGTGGGGACCTCACTGTAACATCATAATTTTCTGAATTGGTTGTTAAAAATAAGTCCAGTAGGTGGGAATTATGATTAGGATTATCTGGTACACGGGTGGGTTGGTTGACTAGTTGAATGAGATTAAATGAGTCTGCAAATAGCTCACATTCAAGACCAGCATCATCAGTCCTGGCTGAATGAGTGAGCCATTCAACATTATGGACATTAAAATCACCCAACACAGTGATTTCAGAAGAAGCATTTAAGTTGAGGACACTGAGTTGTGAGGACAGAGAATCAAAAAGACTTTGCTCTGGAGGAGTATTTGGGGAACGGTAGATGCAACATATGTATTTAAATTTACCAGCAGAAATTAATTTGTATATAGAATAATCAAAATAGGGACAATTGAAACTAGTAACCTCCTCCAGGGCAATTTCAGATTTTGCGAAGCCACATACACCACCTTTAGGTCTGAAATTTTGGAGCAGTTGATAACCTGGAAAATTAAATCTAGATGTGTCAGATGTGGATATTACTTGAGTCTCTGTCAAAAAAAGGAGAGTAGGGGATTCTGCTTGAAGAAATTGGTGTACAGAATTGATGTTAGAGTGAAGTCCCCTTATATTACTAAAGGAAATATTACTAAAGGAAATATTACTAAAGGAAAAGCCGGCCAGCCGGCTGCCGCCAGCCGGTTTCTAAATGGCTGGGCAGCCGACGCGCGCGCCTGCCCGCACGTGGCTACTATGCAGGAGCGTCACACCTCCCCCAAGATATAAGACACTTGACTAAGTTCTTCATATCTAACAGAAAGCTTCTCATAGTACCACACACTGTTGCGACACAAGGCATTATATATAAAAAAAATAAAGACTGTTGCACTCCACCGAGCAAGTTCAACTAACTTAGCGACAATAAGCGGAAACATTCAACTTAGATACTGCTACAACATCTTATACAAAATTCTACACGTTATAAAAATAAAGAGTTTTTATAAGTTTTTTTTTTTTTTTTTTTCGGCTGAACTACAGTGACAGCCTATTTTCCTCCACTCTCAACACACACTGACTGAACGGCGAGGGTTCTCCTGCAAACAAACCCTCCTGTGACAACCAATCAGCCAAAACATTATCAGTGCCCTTATCATGCCACACATCCAACTTGTGTTCCGGCAGCAAAACAACACCTGGCACTGATAAACTGCCCAGTTCATCACAAGACTGGCATTTCTCTTCGCTCTTTCCGGCAACGGGGCCTGCCAATAACCTTTCACTAGTTCTACCTTCGTGATAGGCGATGCAGCCCCGAGGCGGTCTATGGTGTCGTCAACTCTTGATAAGGTATAGGCGTCTGTCAGGGATAATGCACACACACTCTCGCAATCAACACACTCACTGATCTTGCCACTTAACACCGGTTGCAAAGTTACAGGCAACGACCACTCACGACAATCCTTATCCCTCAGACCCTTCGTCAACACGTAATCCAGCTCTGCTTGCACCATAGGCTGTCGAGCAGGATTTATACGGTAGGGAATTAAACTGAGCCTTGCACTATCTCCAGCCTGCATGTCGGATTCTACCCCGTACATCAGGCCTGGAGAAGCAACAAACATGCGAAAGTACTGCCATAGCCTAGTAAACAACTGCCTTGCACTGTCTCCACGAACAACATGCCTAGTGCCCTCCCACAACCCAGCCGAGACCGCAGCTTCTAACCTGTAGTCTCCCTCCTTCTCCACCTTCGTCCCTAGAACAGCCAGGTCATGAGAGGGACAATCAGTACCACCTGTGCAGTCACTCCCATAGTTCATTATTGCTAAGGCTTCCCCGCCGATACCGTACATGCGCACCCCCGCATTCCTTGTGACGACATCTGCCTGCGCAGCATCACCGCTTTTAGCGACATGGCCAGATACTGTCGGTCTATGGTAGGGCTGTTGCATTAGACTAGAGCAGCATTGGGAGGCTATGCGACGACCGGGCACATCCACTCCACAGCCAACCTCACCAATCTGCTCAATGTCCTCCTTTTGGCCACCACCCTTGGCAGCCATGGGTCGACCCTGACCTGGCAACCATGCCAAAGCCTCGTCGCCCACCTTGAACCACCGAAACAACGAGGCTAACGGTCTTTCAACATCCACGTGACCTGCCCACGGAACATCTTGCACCGCCCGAGTTGTGAGGCTCAGGGGCTCGGCACGACCAGTGGGGTATGAACCGAGTTGGTGCTGGAGTGCTGCACACTGCTGCTCAGGCAGGTGCTCTAGCGCTTCCACAGCCACCAGACTCGTGACCCCCGCCCACTGCTCCGCCGAGACATGACAATCCCTACTCTCCTCCACCTGTGCCCTACTGCCCCCCTCTCCTTCTCCACCTTGGACGCGGCAGACCAACGCAGGGACAGTAGGCTGCTCAGGTGGTTGCCTCACAAACTCCTCCAACAGGTTCACATGACATGTTTCCCCGTCCTCGTGTTTGATCTCGACAGCACCATTACCACACTTCTGAACTTCCGGATCCTCCAACTGCAGTTTACAAATATCTGAGGGAACCAACCTGTCTAGATGCTTCCGAAGCAACCCAAGTCCTCCCCCAATATCAAACTGAGCAACCCTTTTTTCTCTCCGTGTGTAACGTTGCTGCCTCGGAGTCTCTTCCTGCCCTACCTCCTCACTAGCTGTGACAGGTCCTGGGGCCTCTCCAGACTCTAACATAGGTGCCAATAATGAGTCACCAAGAAACACTGCCGGCTCAAAACTCTCCAATTGACCAACACTTCCCGTTTTCTTGTGACCTTTCCTCCGCGGTTTGATAGACTGAGGTGGTGGCTGCAAGGCTCCGGATGTCTGAGAACGCGTCACAACACACGCCATGGTTTGTACGCTACACTTCTCAACCCGCTCCTGTTCCTCCCTACTAACGTCGGCCGCCTTCTCGGCAACGACCAAGGGTGAAACCTTAGAAGCAGGCACCGCAAAGTCGTTGCCGAGGAGGAGGTCGACGCCCCCAACAGGCAAGTTCTCTACGATTCCGACATCCAGCTCCTTCGCCACACCACCCACCTCCAGCTCCATCTGCACCAGCGGGTAGGACTCCGTAGCATTGATCCCCTGAACTACCACCACCCGAGCAGCGTTAATCGGTCTACCAGTAAAGTTCTTTAACAAGGTCTGAGAAGCCCCAGTATCACGCAATAGCTTAACTCCTCGCCTTTCGCCAGCCCACCTCACAAAACCATGCCCTCTTATGACCCCCAAAGACGTCGCGGACAGGGTTCGAGCCTTCCGGACTCTTGAACACAGGCTGTGTCCCAACCTCTGACGAACTACCCTTCGCAAACTCAGAAGATATAGGCGACACCCCTATGCTGCGGACCAATGACACAACCTTGTTTGGTGGCTTGTTCGGACAAGCATTTGCAAAGTGACCCTCCTTGTGACATGCAAAGCACTCTACTCTTTGGATTCCCTTGGGAGTGGGAGGTACCATTAGACTTCTTATACGGGACGGTATTTGGTTTATGTTCAGTTTTATTGTCAGTGCTACCTGGTTTTGTGTATTTATGTGTATCAAAATTCTTGGGAGGGGGAGGGGTACGATCCTTTGCACCCGACTCACTCCTAGCTGCTGCTTCGCACCCTCAAATTAATGACAGTCGGAGGTCAGCCATTTCTGCTGCCTCCTGGAGAGTTCTAGGATTTGTTTCCTTTATATTAATGTTAAGTCCCCGCCTGTGCACTTAAAGAACTGCTCCAAGAGAACCAGCTCACTCAACTCCTCAAAAGTAGCTGCCCTCTCAGAACGCAGCCAATGTCGTAGTGCATCAGACAAGTCCCGGGCGTGTTCTAGGAAGGTACTATCCTTGCCCTTAGTAACACCCCGAAACTTCAAGCAGTAAGTTTCTGGTTGTAACTCATAGGCCCGTAGCACAGCCTTCTTTAGCTCATCATAAACTACACAGGACTCTAAAGGTAGTGCATCATACGCTTTTAGCCCCTTTCCTAGGAGTCTTGATGAAACTAATGCTGCCCACTTTTCCTGCGGCCACTGGTGTTCCTGACACTTCTTCTCAAATCGCATAAAAAACTCAGTTACACATGATTCATCGAACACAGGAACTAGTTTAAGCAGGCGCGACAATGATTGGTCCCGATGTCTATTACCTCCCCCAATATTACGCCCTGTTACCTCCACTCGAGATCTCTCCAGCTCCCTGTCAGCCCGATACCTAGTAGACTCTGCCTGCAGTTCAGCCTCTCGTATAGCTGTTCTCTCTGCAGCCTCAGCCTGAGCTCTAGCAGCCTCAACCTGAACTCTAACCTGTCTTTCGGCGGCCTCAACCTGAGCTCTAGCAACCTCAACCTTGGCCATCTCAAGCCGAAACAACAAATCTGGAGTCAACCCTTGAGGAGGGGAAGGTGCATTTAATGGAGAGGGTCCCTGTGATTGAATTCCACGCTGCCATTGACCATCAACTTGGGGGTATGTACTAAATTCAGGCACCCTGACGTTTTATATGGGGGTAGAGTGGAGGGGGGGCTGGGGACCGGGGCCCCCAGTCGCCTCTCCACCCAGGTCTCTCCCTTCTAAACCCAATATCAAAGTCCTCAGCTGATCTTTCCTCATGCCACTTAAACCCTGGTGTCCCTGAAGACCTGCCACACACTTTAAGCCATACTTATTCAGCTTCAACACCCTGGCAGCGGTAAGGGGCACCTCTAAAAATCTTCTAGCACCCTCCTCGCTATCGACTAGCCACTCCACAGGTCTTTCTCCCTCCGAGCCCGTATCGTTACCTGACCCACCACTGTGTTCTGATGTATTAGACATGTTTGTGCACTGCAGTAATTATCACGGTTATAGAATGTGCCTTATCTCCTATGCAAGTATGTATATACTAATGTTATTTAAAGTCTTTAATGTGTTATATTGGTTGCTCCAAAAAAAAAACTATGTCCACTGTATTCCTCTAATCATAAGGAATCTCAAAACAAATGACCACTATATTCCTCTGTTCAGTAAATCCTATGCAAGGTCGCCATTTGTTACGTCCTGGGATATATAAACACTGGGCTCTTTCTATTGGACTAGGTATGCGGCAACAAGCAACAACGGAAAACGCTAGATCCCACCCTTATCTATAAACCCAGGCAACAAACCACCCTAAACCGTCAAGAGTCCTGCCTGGACAACAAGGTATCCTATGACTCGGTTACAGGGTGCACGCACTATAGACTGCTGATAGTCAAGCAGGCTATATAAAAGATCACACAATTAAATTTACTTAAAGCTTCAAGGAAAAGATAGATAACGGAATTAAATTGCAGAAACAATTTAATAACAAACTAGAAGAAAGTACATTTAACGTTACGTTAATTAATACAACTAATCACCCCTGCGTGAAAGAAGGTGAAAGCAAACAGTCCTCAAAACATCGTACAGGTAGGCAAGATGCAGGTTTCTAAACTGCATGCGGCTACTGTAGGATCTGATGCTTAGCAAAGAAAGTAAGTTACGGATTTAGAGAACTCTTATCTCATAAGCAGGAATAAATACTAGTGATAGGCCATACAGTGTATAATGGCATAGGTATAATTAAATAAAGGCAGCAACTCGCAACATAACCACATACAGGTGTGCTTCTCACTCTTAGTCAGGCAAGCCTGCTCGGACAGAGTCTCTAAGCCACACCCTGACTCACAATGCTCACAAAGACGGTAAACTGTGGCACAATAACAAGCATACAGATATAATAAACTGCTAGCTGTTAATCTGCCAGGTGGCAGAGGTCTAGCTGGAAGGATATAGGCTTCGGATACCCGGGCTGAGCCACCTGCTCTAGCCTAGGGACGTTCCCAAGTCTGTGCGCCAAATTACTCTAATTGAAAGGGTGCTCTCTTGAAAGACTCAGATCCCAAGTATCTGACTCTCTCCTGGCGACCCTAAAACAAACGCAAGACGTGCTAGCGCAGTGCTGAATGGACTAGGCAAGGGCCCTCACACAACACAACACTAGACACACAGGCACACAGACAAGAAAATGCCCCCAGACTCCCACGGGTATCCTAGTAAAGTCGTGCAGGTCCACAGGACTTGCACCAGCAGACTTTACTTAAAGAATCGCAAAAGCCTCCCCTCCGGTCTAGCCCCTGCTCACCTGCCACAAGAACACACTAGCAAGCATGAAACCACCAAATATAAGACAACAAAAAAGCTTCCTAGGTCTCATTAACAATTATATCTCTGCATAAGGCCCAAAATTCTATCTAGTTATCTGAAAGCTCGTCGTTAATACAATGATAGATATAAGGTCTATCAAGGGGATGGGGTAATTAAATAGACTGGTGAGGTAGTGGAAAGAAGGTATACAAAGTAAGAGAGAAAGTTTCTAAGCGGGGTTGAGAGGGATAGATATCAAGGGGGTCCGAAGGGTACGACAGTGAGGTGAGCTCTGAGAAGAATAGCTCCTCTGGACCCCTCCAGGATCCCACACAAAGGCACGGTGGTCAGCCAATCACAGGCCGCTACGTCACCCGGCAGCAGGCCTGTAGAAGGCGCCAGGAACCACCAGCCAATCAAAACCGAGAGAAAAGACCACGCGGCGACCAACTCCTCCGGGAGGGAGGAGGGAGGAGGAGGAAAAAGCAACACTCACCTCCCCCACCCTGCTCGCTCGCTCTCTCTCTCTCTCGTCTCCTCCCACTCTCACTAGACTTACATCTTATATATTATAATGAAACAATCAACTATCGAGAATAAAATATACTAAGATGTGTTGGTTAAGAATAAGGGCAGCTTCAAGCTGTGAAACAACATAAGAATATCCCAGACATTAGTTACATTGTCGTAGGATATATACTAAGGAAAAGCCGGCCAGCCGGCTGCCGCCAGCCGGTTTCTAAATGGCTGGGCAGCCGACGCGCGCGCCTGCCCGCACGTGGCTACTATGCAGGAGCGTCACAGTATCCATTATAAAGGGTCTTTAACTCTTTTAGTGCTGCAAAGCATGAAAGGTCTCTCTTGTCGAACAGTGCCCTCCTTAACTCAGGTCACACGGCGCACTTCTTCGACACCCATAAGCCCCGTGAACGATCAAGGCACTTAACGCATCTAATACAAAGTTTATGTGCAAATACTGGTAAAAGAGAGCAGGTAGGAGTAGCGCATAAGTCAAACCTGGGCATGATGGAGCTGAAGGAACCCCCCCCCCTACCCAAGAGCTCTACCCAACACTTTCTTCATACCCGCCTTCACGATCCCGATGGCTCTTTCCCAAATGGCGCCGAAGCAAGGTAAGAATAAGAATAAATCGCCACTCGCATTTCACGTCCGCAAGGCAGGTCTGAATCTTGGGATTATTGCTCACATCTTTAAGATATGTAGATGCCCCTATGAATGTTTTTGCGTTATCACTCAGCATGTTAAGTGGATATCCCTGTCTACTGCAGAATTTTCTGAAGGCATGTAAGAAGCTATCACAAGTGAGATTGGTGACCAGTTCCAGGTGAATTGATCTGGTAACGGCACAGGTGAAAAGTATCATATACACCTTAAGATTGGGTGAATCTTTCACAGGGATTGCTCCACTGTAGTCTACCCCAATAACTTTGTATGGGTCACCTGGGGTGGTTCGCAGGTTTGGTAAGGGAGGTACTCCAACGGGATCATAATGTGCTCCCTGTACCCTTCTACATTTTAAACATTGGCGTAGGACTTTCTTGACCACCTGCCTGATTCTAGGCACCCACCATCTCTGTCTGACATAGGTGACTATGTGTCCAACCCCATAATGGCAACAGAGTCGGTGACACCTATCTATAATAAGGTGGGTTAAGGGATGATTGGAGGGCAGTAGTATTGGATATCTACTTGCCTCAGAGAGTGCTGCCAATCGTAATCTGCCTCCACAATGTATCAAATCTCCTTTCAAGTGTAAGCCCAACTGGTTGATTAGGGTATTCCTGGACTTTGTTCCCGTAACCAATAATTCATATTCCTGCGTATATATTTCTTGTTGACAGAGCTTATGTAGTATTTTATCCTCATTTCTTATCTCCTTCACATTGAGGTGAGCACTACCTGTGGGTGGTGTGCCTTTGATTTTTTATTTTACATTTTGTACAAAGTGTATCACCCATGCTGTAACACATTGTAACTTCTCGTAGCTGCTGAATTTAGCCCAGTCCCATAACCGTGTGTCATCTTTAGGTACCGAGTCAATTACCAGTGCCACAATAGCAGTGTGTTGCTCGTTCAAATCTATATTCTTTGGCCATTCGTTGGGATTATTAAGCCAGCATGCAGCATGCAGCATGCAGTAATGCAGTCACTAGGATTCTCCTTGGTAGACACAAACCGGAACTGTGCGGTCGGGAGCAGGGTATGAATCTCGTCGACACGGTTGGTGACGTACACTGGTAGCTTCTTTTGGCTATGTAACTAGTAGAGCGTAATTTGGCTGTCACTCCATATAACTGTCTCCGAGATGCTTAGCAAATTTTTGAAAGTTACCTCGATAAAGTGAATGAGTCTAGCAGCCAACAGAACTGCGGTTCGCTCTAATTTTGGGATGGAAAGGGATTTGATCGGGGCGACCTTAGCCTTCGCCATGGCAAGACGGCTGCCACTTGTATCAACAAAGTAAATGACAGTCCCGTAAGCGACCTTGCTAGCGTCTGAGAAGGCATGAATGGAAACAGGTTGATCTATAACTAATCTCCGAGGAAAATTAAAACCCTTACAGAGACGAAGATCTGATATAATGTCTTCCCACTCCTGAACCAGATCGCCTGTAAAAACCTCATCCAATCTAATTTTATTCTCCATAATTGCTGAAGGAATAATTTTTATTTGAACGACACCGGTAGAACTATCCCCAAGGGGTCAACAAGTCTAGCCGTCATACTCAAGCAAATCCGTTTTGTAATCTGCGAATAATGTGTATACTGAACGCCGAATGAGAGGATATCTGTGTCCATATGCCAAAGCAACCCTAGCACCCTCACTTGTTCCTGCTGAGCAGCCGCCACCCCATCATGATGCAGTACAGTCCGCAATGCAGCACTATTTGTCGCCCATTCACGCAAATGTAGATGGGCATCATTCATAATTTCCCAGACCACACCATAGGTATCAATTAGGAGATCTTCATCATTTCCTGTACCCAATAAATTGTCGATGTATAGCCCTGACCTAATCTGCTGAATAACCTGCGGATCTACACTGACATTTGACAAGTGTTTTAAAATGGTGGTGTTTAAAAGGAATTGGGAACATGTAGCGCCAAATAATACCGCCCGGAATCGGTAACAAATGAGGGGGGAATCAAGCTGCCGTGGACATTTTGGCCACATAAGCCGAGTATAGTCTTGGTAGTCCTCATGGAGTTTTAACATCAGAAATGCCTTCTCAATATCAGACACCCAGGTATAGTTATCGAGTCTAAACCGGAGTAAAAACCTGTGCCAAGTCTGGTACCAGTGAAGGTCCAGTATGCAAGCAGTCATTAAGACTAGGCTGCCGATTACTCACCTTGGCTGAACAATCGAAGACGATACGCACTGGTGTCGTCTTGCTCTCCTTGATTACTCCATGATGAGCCAAGTAATGACCGGTATCTGTAATTGTCAAAAGGCACCTCTTCTATAAAATCACAGGACACCTGATCCGTTATGACCTTTGAGTATTCCTCGCAAAAGTCAGGTTCTTTAATGAATCTTCTCTGAAGCCCCCGAAGGCAGCCTATGGCCAAACCCTTGTTTGTTGGCAGCAGATCCTTGTAGTTGTTCCAGGGCAGTCTCACTTTGTATTGTTGGCTGTCAGGATCATAGGTAACGGTATCCTCATAAGACGATAGTGCTTGACGCTCAACTTGTGAGTATTCCTTAGGGGTTATCCCGATATGATCTAAATCCCACAAAATATTTAAGTAATTTTTGCATGGTGGAATATTACCAGTAGACATGTATTCGTCCATGGTGTTACTGCTACTTTCAATACAGTAATTACTTTAGTGCTGGAGCTGGTATTCTGTGCCACATATGAACCACTTATGGCGTACCCGTACTTGGTAGGAAGCAAAATTAGACTCCCTGATCTTTTATACCCAGGTCGCACTATGTCATAGTAGTGATCAGCACCGATGAGCAGCTCCAATTGATCTGTGTCCGTTGCATGAGGATCGGCTAATTTTATGCCTTTATACTGTAAACTAACCAGTTTAGACTTTAGCCTAAGTTCACCCTTATGTTCTGGTAATTCATCAACCACTATTGCGTCTAGTTGATGTAATTTACCTCTGTGTTTGTAATGCAGTGCCACGACATTCTATTCCGTAGAGGCTTGTTTTCCGGTAAATCCGTGAAGACATAACTCCTCAGTTCCTTTAGAATTATAGGAAAGGGAGGATAGAACAGAATACTTCATAAAGGTCCTCTGAGAACAGTGATCAAGTAGCAATCTGATTTTGACACATTTATTTTCCTTACCTTTTACCGGCAGCTGTACGGTAGGCAAGATTACGTTATTTCTACCTGTAGCAACGGACATTGTAGTTGAAGTAGCAGCAGTATGCTCTCTCTTGTTGTTATCCTCCACTGGTCTACTTTCCTTCCCTTGTTTTTGTGTACATAGGGAATGAAAGTGTTTACCCTTACAAAACTTGCAGCTTCTAATGTTAGGGTTAGTACAACCCAAATGGCCATGCTCCTTTGACAAGCACCCAGTGCAGAGACGTAGTTGATGGGCTCTTTTCACTTTAAGAGGCCCTGTTTTATACTTCAAACACTTGTACCACAAATAGTTGATGCCACTACACAAGACACAGTTAAATTTCCTGCTTTCACTCTGGGCGGTAAATGTTGCAGTTGCCATTGGTGTACATCCCACTTTGTCTTGACCTGCCAAGTTGTATACTTCAGCCTGGAAGCAATGGGTAAATTTCTTATAATCCAGGTTCAAATCTCCCATTTCCGGTTTTATAGTTTCCTTTAGTGGTGATGGTAATTTGTTGACAAGAGTCACCACACAAAATTCCTCCAAACAAATGACATGGCTAATGATTGACTTCATCACACTCTCCGTATTTGCATTGAAGTTCTTTAGCGGTTTGGTATTTGGGTGAAGCTAGTTGATTAAATTGTGTAACATAAGCTGCCTTGATGCGATCTGGATGCCCATATGTTTCTTGCAAGAGCCCTATTGCTGGGGCATAACTTGCGCTCTCGACAATTAATCCTTCGACTAACTTATGCGCATCACCCAGAAGCTGACCCTTAAGATAGGTGAATCGCTGTATATCTGTGAGATCGGGATTATCATGTATGGTACATTTAAACATTTCCCAAAACTCCGACCACAACGTTGCATCACCCTCAAATTTCGGAAGAGTAAGATGTGGTAATTTGACAGTTGACTTCTTCCGAGCCGACTCCTTCTTGACCTCTGGAGATAAGATTCCCTTCAGTGTGGCGACGATTACTTGCATGCCCTCCAAATATAGGGTATCCTCTCTCAATTCCTTGACATATTCGGCATCTGTCTCGTAAAGGTCGGCCAGGTCCTCCTGTGTGACCTCATACTTGTCAATTTGTGTTTGAATGCTGAGCAACCTGGCCTCCACTTCTACCCTAGACGCAGAGTCAAGGAATTCGTCGATCTCCGAGGTCAAGACCGTCAACGAGCCCTTAAGCCCAGCCTGACGCCGCTGTAAAGTTACAGCCATTATGTTATGAGAAAGGGAAATTTAGTGATATCTAATTAAATTATAAATGCTAGTCCGAATAAGTTGCAGACAATAATATTCCGTTAAATTAAATCGCGAGCTGAAAATAAAACACCCTCACGAATGCGGAGTAAGAATTTGCCCGAAAATGTAGACTAGCAGTCTGGAGACATTCAATTTAACTCATTAAGTAATAGTTTTGATTTTAGATTAAGAAAATTTAGTATCAATTCAAAACAATTTAAGAAGAGCTGGGAGGGAAATTAAAGTACAATAGGCCAAAGGTCTTTAGATGTCAAAAAAGGTACCGATATTAATTTATAATAGGTTAAGAATCCAAGAATTTAAGAAAGCCAGGAGGGAAATTTAACTAGGCTAGAGTTAATGTGTACCAAAATGTAATTGTTTGTGTGGAAATTATACACAAGAAAAAAAAAACAGTCGCATATAAAGAAAATTTGAGCTGGTTCAACCCACACTCAACTTATTAGCCTTCATATTAACCTCGCCTTCAGGGCATACGACGGGAGTAAATTTAGAAAAGATATGCGATCGAATAACCTTAAATTTTGAAGAAGTTATTTTACAATACAGTATGCCTATGTATAATTTACTCTAACGCAATGCCAATTGTGCTAATATTTTCTAGGCCTAAAGGAGTATTAATCTGATTAGATGAGCCAGAAAAATCATAGATTAAAGCCGAATGCTAGACTACTCGGCCCACGGGACAGCTCGGTCGGCCCACGGCGAGACAGCTCGGCCCATTAAAACCGAGACAGCTTTGGCCCAGTGTTAATTGCGAGACAACTCTGCCTTTCACAACCCCTATTTGCTTCGACAACATAAAAACGATATAGATGGCTATATTGATCATTTTGGAATCACTATGTCCCTATCTATTTATGTATCTATCTTTTCGTTTCATCAAACAAGTGACAATTAATTAACTTTTATTTCTCTTATTGATCATTTTGGAATCACTATGTCCCTACCTAACCTAACCTAACTTAACCTAATCTAACCTAACCTAACCATAGCATAACATGGGGCCGAGCTGTCTCAAATAATGGGCCGAGCTGTCTCTCCGTCGTGGCCGAGTTGTCCAAAAGTGGGCCGAGCTGTCCGAGCGGAGTTGTCCCATGGGCCGAGTCGTCCAGTCACCATTAAAGCCGGTTAGATTACACAAATTTACAGTAATTAATTTATTGAATACATTTAAGTAATTAATTTTCATGGAAACTGTACTGGTCTTAATCATCTATTGCTTTTCATTATGGGCAAACATCTCGTCGTAGCCTATGACCTATCCACTAGTGCTTCCACATCCTGTCTAAAAAATCCTACTGGTGGCCATGCAGGCACCTGGCGCGGCCAGAGCAAAGAACGGACGAAATATAGACCGACACCTCCATGGGGCCAAAAGACCTGGGCCATGAGGACGTAATAGGAAACATTGACAAAAAACAGGGAAAGCCCCACTCCAATCCAAGCAAGGCAACCACCGACCGCCGAAAAAATAAACAAAGGGAGCAAACGACCGTATGTTCGACGGACCAATTATTATATATATTATTATATATATGTGGTTAATTTAGTTAAGTGGACCGTATATTTATAATTGAAAAACGCACATAGAATAAATTTACCTTATTATGATGATAACTCAGACGGTGATAGTAAAGATGGCGGAAGGTAGGCTAGATGAACTTTAGTTGTTAGTGAGATAAGGAATAGGCTAAAGGAAAGTGATAAGAATAGACTAATTTAGAGAGTATTTACGTTAAATTTCAAGATAGCCAATTATGATGATGTGACTATGAGAATGAGATGGAAGTGAAGCTAAAACACCTAACTATGAGACAATGAAAAGAATAAGTGCTTAGCGTGTGTCTGGGACGGAGGTTTGTTGGAGAGTGTCTGAGAGAGACCCTTCCTCGAGTTCCTCGTGACAATCGACGCATGCGCAAGGCATGCGGAAAATGTATCCCACCCTTATACAATGAGATATACATGGGAACTATACTGTATTAACCCTATCCGTCTCATATGACGGTTCCGCCCAAAACTATCAAATGACGCTACCGCGTCATATGAACCTAGTGAAATAGCTCAATAATAAGTTATATGACGCTTCTGCGTCATTTTAAGCTCAGTAAGTTAGGTAAGTTCGATCATAATCTGTCGATTGATGGTAACCCAAAATTCCTCCGACTCCTAACGGTCCCTCAGTGTGAGAAAGACTGTTGTGGGGGAAATACCGGGCGGTCTGCCAACCCGTAAGTAAGTTAATATATCCTGTCTGAGGGGGTAAACAACACAGTAATATACGGGAATTATAATCCTACAATACTTTCCCATATTTAACTATAGAATAAGATATTCTTCCCGAAATATGGAACGTTCAACCTAAGGTTACGGGAGCGTTCAACTTAAGACTACGGAAGGATATGTAACGTTACATCAACCCAAATTACGTAGCATTGATACTGTTCATACTAAATAAAGTATATAGAGTATGGACAGTAGAAGGTACAGGTCCAGGGCACTTTGTGGAGTCTGCAACAGGGGTCGGTCTGACGGAGATATATATTGCTAATCATTGCACATCCCTCAGAGGCTTGGGGGTTAACCCATACTGTACCATGGCATAGTAGATAAAAATGTACCCTCCAGTACCAGACTTTTTGCCATAAGCAACGAGACAACACCCTCTCAGCTCAATAGTTGATGGGTAACTGACACAACCGGCCCAGAGTAGCTGAGAGGGACCATGATAAGTGTTACCAACTCCCAACAGCGGTGCCTCCATGTCATGTTAGCAGCTCCAGCTAGATATTAGCAGAAGAAACAGGAAGGCTGAGAGCCGTAGCTGGTACTGGTGAGTAACTTATTTACTGATGGCTGTGCGCCGTCACTGGTATAGTAGGGGTTAAGGATAGGGGGTTAGGATGATTGTATCAGTCAAGATGATATCTTTACAAAATACAAGTTAATGCTAACTCACATGCAAGAATAAAGTTACTAATTTAAATTGTTGGATAAATGCATGTGTCAGTCCGTCTTGGCTCTCCTTAACCCGAGGAGAGTGAGACTGGCCTGTGACAAACGTAGTTATATGCAAAATAATTACCTTCGATTCTGACATAATTTGTTATATCTACCATATAAAGCATTATTTCTTCTCCATGTGCAGTTATTTTACTTATATGATAAACATATGAACCTTGAAGAGCGATACAAGTAGTGGGAATAGCAATTGGTGGGGAAGGGGGGGCTAAGACACATGAGGATGAGTGGTAAGAAGTACTAGAGGGGAATTATCTCACCTAATGATATATTCCTTTGTTTTGAGAGCCCCTGGGGTGTTTTGGAAGGGTTTTTTCATGGTTTTACTTCCGTGAGGCCTATCAAACTCGCTATACACATACTTCCGTTGGGCTTATCGCACTTGCCGGGTTAAACAATAAGACTAAGTAGGAAATTATATGAGTATCTGATATATGCCATTACAGAGAGAGGAATTCACCATCAGAGCCTACATCAAACAAGAAAGGGTCTGAACCACCACAGCACAGCTCCGATCTAGAACAGCCTATTAGCCTCTCATTCCTAGACTTTGCTCGCACCCTTCCTCCCCACAATGCACCACCAGAGAACTACAGCTGAAAAGGCAAGGCTACCATCTCCCAGACCAACTAAGTCAGGGAAGTACTATGACTGCCAAAGCAAGTGAACCATCACTAGATCTCCAGACAAGTAGGGTCTCTGAAAACTTGGCTCATTGTTGGCATAACTCAACACTTAGTCAGCACCTCATGCTGTAATACTAGCACAGCTCGACACCTAGTCAGCACTGTTCAACACCTGGCTAGTACCCTTGCTGACACAAAGAGCACCACTTGGTACAGTCAATACCATAAATCAGGACTCATTCATTTGAATCAGTATCAAATGCAAACTATAGCTCAGATGTTTCAGAACTTGGCTTTAAATAATACAAAAGTCGAACTGTTGTAACCGTATATACAGTATATGCTCACGATTGTACGTGGCCAACACCACTTGGCATCTAGCCGGCATCTCCACTGCTATGAGAGGAACCTCTACAACACCACAAGATGACATAGCCAGAGAAATTGACTATGACGCAGATGGATTGTTGGAGAGGATCACCAAGCTCAACACCTCCACCAACTGCCAGCCCTGTTTCTGACACCACCATCATCGCTGAGGACAGTGTTGCCACTTGAACCATCGCCTCCCACACTGGGCAGACCCTTGATTACTGTTGGTGCCATCTCCTGCAACCTTTGGTGGGACCTTTTTGTACAGATCCTGTCCCATTTTCTAACTATTAAATGTAAAGCCCTAACTAGTGTAATCATTGAACTTTGTGTAAACATTAAATTTCAGTAATTAAAAGATAAGTAAATAATATAAGGTATGTACGTATGTACTGTATGTATGGGGGCAGCGGGCTAAGTATACCTCATCCCCTTGTAAAATTAACCTACTAGACGAGACAGAATAAGGGGAGAGGGAACGCGAAAGTGGTCCTGGACCCTAAGAATTGGAACTGTAACTTTAAATTTTATTTCTGTTTGGGCTCTGTCTCGAGTCGGTCACCCCCAGCTATGGGGTATGTGCCTGAGTATTATACATACATACATATATGTAAGTAAGTATGGCTAGTAATACGTAAGGCTAAAGAGGTTAATGTAATACTTATACCTACGTATCGTTAAACTGTATTGTTTGAACTATTCTGTAAACACTACAACATTTTGAGTTTATGAAAGGTATGGAAAGAGTAAAAAATAAAGTGTTATATCCATAATATTATACCCTTATACTGTACATATATAATATAAGGATAGAAAAGTAAATCTCTCTCATATACCCAATGATATACCTTCAATTTCTGACGGTGCACTGTAAAATAATATAATTGTATGTTTATGATGTTGATCTGTTGGAAGGTTGACGGCCACAGTTGCTCGTGTGTTTGGGGCTAGTAACACGTATTATGATACACATGTATCCCTCAGAATAGCTTAACTTTAAGTAAACGACCTATACAATACTATAAATTTGCCCAAATATAACAGACTTTTCCCCAACATATTCACTTAGCACTAGATCAAATATTCACTGAGCCTCTATTAAACTCTCTATCAGCATTTTCTAGTGCGATCATGGTATCTAATCGAGTCTAACTATTATGTAACTTAATCTGGCCTCATCTACCCCTACTATCCTAATCTAGCCAAACCTTATGTAAAATAACCTAACCTAGTTTTCCTTAACATTATCTAGTTTAGCGAAATTTTACCTATATTAATTTACCGAATCTCACCTCACTTCAACTAACCTAACTTTTCCTAGTCTCACATTGCTTATCCTAACCCGCCAAACCTAACTTCATTTAAGTTATTGTGATCTAAGCTAACTTAGACAACTACATGTCATGTTTGATTAATTTTGGCTAAGTTTGGCTAACTAGAAAACAAATAACAACTACAGGCTCGATCATCCTGGAATAATATAAGCAAATGTCATGTCCTAGAAAGACCTAATAAATATATATTTGATAGGAGTAGGGGTTGCAAATATTTTATCCCATTAGTATGGGAATAATATTATACATATGGCAACATCGCTTCTCATCTACATTTTACTCGCTCAACATACATACCCACCCATTAACATCCCCCCCCCCCCCTCCCCCCCCCCCACACACACACACATACACAGACACATACACTGTCACTGTTTTCGTATGCATACTGGTTTTGTACAGCTATATATGTATTGAATTTGTTAAGGGTAAGATAGACAATTTCAGATTAGGATAAGTGGTAGTTATAATAATGTTGTGTTTCATCATGCATATATAGCCCCGGGACTAATTAATGAAGGTATTCCCATCCTAGGTAACTCTCTGCATGGCTTTTTCAGTCATTATCAACGTGGTCTTACCGGTTTTCTTCAGACAAGGTTTTCACCACACCGAAGCAGTCACACGACTTAAATAAGTTGTACACTCAATATTACATTAGTATTTGCATTTATAAATACATATTTGTAAAACTATAACATAGGAGGTCCATTACTTTTGATGAGAGACATTACACATTTCCAGTCTTGATGGGATAAACAACTGCGAGTGGGTTTGTGGGAAGAGTTAGTGGCAGGGTTGGGAGTGTGAAGTGAAAGTATTGAGCAGGCTGGGTTATGAGGAAATAGTAGGACAATATTCTAGCACACGGAGTGGGCAGGTGGGTCAGAGGAGAAAGTCACTACAAGCAGTTTAGTTAATTCTTGGAAACAAAATACTATTTTGGGTTTTGGGAAATTCCCTTAGAAAAGTGTGACCTTATCCCACAGAATACATCATACATAAGGTGTAATTACTGCATGTATTTATACTGTATAGTTTAAAATAATAACATATATGTTGTGAAGCTGGTTCTATGTTGGACTAGGGAAATAATAGATACCAATCGAGCAGGACAATACCCAGGGAATGTGATGAAGAGTTGCTGGAAATCCTGTTTCACTTGTCTGTCTTCCCTCACTGTTTCTGTTTGTGTTTCACCTACACAGAGTTATCCAGCTAGCTCTCACAAACACCTTCACTACACTAAGCAAGTACACCACACTTTTTCCAATACACCAACAGAAAACGTTTATTATAGCGACTATCTCTCTTTTAACTTTGGGGGAGACACTTGTTGCAAGCAGCATTGCCTTTTGCTACTTCATACTCTTATCATCTTATTCAAGCGAGATATTTTATAATTCTATACGACTACTGAGCTGTGATTTTGTGTTAATGGGAGATTTTGATTTATTTGTATATAAATGTATTTATTATATATTTTCTTAGTTTCCTCCTTAGACCTTCATCAAACTATAATGAAAAAATAATATATATATAATAATACAAAAAACAAAAATATATATATATACTGTACCGGTATATACAGTATATATGTATATATACTGTATATATATATATATATATATATATATATATATAAAATATATACCGTATATATATATATATATATATATATATATTATATATATATATATATATATATATACTGTATATGTATAGTTATAATATATATATATATATATAAATATATATATATATATATATATATATATATATATATATATATATATATATATATATAGTATAACTATACATATATATATATATATATATATATATATATATATATATATATATATATATATATTTTTTTTTTTCTATATTCCAACTTACTTCCTCTTGGGTATAGGCTGAGAGCCTTAACATTCACCGCTTTACAATGAACAGTGAAGCCCGTGAGGTCTTGTTCCAGTCTAGGGTGTGAGACATGTGAAGCACGTAGAGTTCAACGAGCACCTGCCATCTTGCCTTCACATGAGGCACGGTGTTCACTCATGGCCCGAAATGACCCCATCTCTGAAGCCACCTCGTTCCCATGCTTCACTGTCTCACCACCTACACTCGGACTCTCACACTTACACACACACAACGCCATATATATATATATATATATATATATATATATATATATATATATTATCGTATAAATACGATAGAATATGACTCTTTTGTGATCTCGTATGTCTCTGTGACGTCACGATCTCTCCTACAGCACGACGTAGGACGAGTAGATCGTATATTATAAGATTGTAAATAAGTTAAGTTATAAAAGGCCTAATATGCTATTAAGCAATATTGCCATGGTCTTATGTAGTATATATGAATTTATCGTATATATTAATATAATTTATCGTATAGAGCAACCTAGATGCGGTACGATAATTTGGGCTCTTGGCGTTTTGCCAAGGCAGCAAGGTGTGCCTTCGAGGAATGGCAGAGCCTTCACAAACACCAACCAGTTAACATTTAATTTTCCGCCCTCAGTTGATCGTGCTTTTGTGCCTCTAATCACAATACACATACAGCAATACACACAGCTACACCATCACGACGCTCTCATCGACGCCATGACTGACTGACAGATAAGCATAATATTCATGTCCATTCCAATGTAATCATTTATTCTTTCTTTAACTTGACTCGTGTCTCGGGACCGAAGTCTCGATCCCCATTGTCCACCGCCATATTGGGTAAACGTTTTTCCTTGCCTCATTGCCACGTGGAACTATTGGTGAGTTAATTCCTGGCTAATATTAACCCTTATAACCTTACCCTATATATAAATTTATTATGTGAGACCTTTGGATATAAATTAGCTTGTTTCAGATTGAATTCAATTTAGATATGGAGTAGTTTTCATTTAGATTTATTTATTTGATTCATTATAGCTTAGTAATATTTAACTTCCATTGATAGTTTACCACATTGGTGCCCAGACCTCGGAAATTGGCTACCAGTAAGGGATTTTAAGGCAATGAACAAGGGGACATATAACAGGATGCAGGAACAACTCTATGATAAACTGGCAAGGCTAGCCAAGCGATGGTTAGAGCCGGAATGCAGGGTCACATCGTTGCACCTGCCTAAGTTTTGCATCCCACCCATCGTCTTTCCCCAATAATTTTATTTTCCGCTTCAGACTTCCTGTGACATATAACCTGGCCTAACATTTTTTCTTGTTCAATATGATTCATTAGTAGGTATTGCTATTTAGTGTACTATTTTTTCTCCATAACATAGAAGTCCGCCGGTCGGCGTCTCTTAATTAGACTATTATTTGGCCGTTGTCTTAGTAACGTAACATTTAGATACATAGCCTATAGGCTCACATGCAAAATGAATAAAGACAATAAAGAGACACCGTCTAGTGGGGTGCTGATCAAGGCACCTAAAAATCAAAGGGCGGGACTTCGGGGAGTATTAAATAGGCTAATTGTGGACGTCAACACTTTCATCACTACTGCTGAACTAGAGGAATTGGAGGCTAGATTAGAAAACGTCCAAGCTACCCACGGTCGTATTACGGCTCTGAGTGAGGTGATTGTGGCTGACATGACAGAGGAGGAAGAGATAGTTACAGAGTGTGATAATCGCGCCCTCTATGACGAACCTGTTTTTAGAGCGAAGTATATATTACAGCGTGCTGTCGCAAGTAAGAAGGGAGGCGATAATGAGGCCCATAGAAGGGCTGACCCAAAACATACTGTACACCTTCCAAAGCTCAATCTTCCGACATTTGGGGGCAAGTTGACTGAGTGGTTAGCTTTTTGGGACGTATTTCGTTCTACGGTTCATGAATCCTCTTTGGATAATGTCCGCAAGTTTCACTATCTGAAGGGACAAATGGAAGGAGAGGCCTTACATTTGATAGAGGGTTTTGCAGTAGTGGGTGGTAGTTATCTTGAGGCAGTACACTTATTAGAGTCCACATACGGGGATAAAGAGCAGTTGAAGATGGCCCATGTCGTTGCCTTGTTAAGACTCACAGAACCACAGTATAAGGTTGAAGAGTTGACAAACTTCAGGGCAAATATGGAGTGCCATACTCGATCGCTAGACACCCTAGGGCTTACCACGCAGGAAATGATAGTCATTATCTTGCGTCAGAAGCTTCCTATGGCAATACTTGATAAGGTAAGATCATTTGAGCTGGGGGAGTTCAAAACTCAGTTCAGTAAGGAAATCAATAATCTACAGTTGACCAAAGGGAGAATGTATGTGTCGGGAGGGAGTGAGAAAGTGGAGAAGAGGGGAACAGTAAGCATGACAGTGGGGACTAAAGAAAAGAAAGAGGGTGCATATACAAAACCTGCTCAGATTCTATGTAAGCTATGTAACAACAAACATAAATGGAGTTTCTGCGTAAAATACCCAACAAATGAGACAAAACTAGCACAGGCGAAAAGATTGAAGCTATGTGTGGGTTGTCTAAGTGGGGAACATGGTAAGCAGGGACAATGTACTGCTACATATTTAAGGCCCTGTCGCCACTGCAAAGGACATCACTTTGATAAGTTGTGTCCTACAGCAGATAAAGTCAAAGACGTCAAAACAGAGGGTACTACAACTGTGACACTAGGTAGCACGCAAGACACCACTATATTGCCCACAATACAGATTCCCATGGAAGGTAATGACAGTAACAAAGTTTGTCGGGTACTTCTAGATCAAGGGTCTCAACGTTCCTTTATAAAGAGGTCCGTACTGGTGGGACTGAAGCACCGAATCGTAGGGGCTGAGACTCTTCGATTACAGGGTTTCACAGGGGTTACTGATAAACAAGACTACGAGATAGCGAAGATTTCATATTTCTACCGTAAAAACCGGTACTTTATGACTTGTATTGTAGTAGACACCCTACCAGAATATGTATCTGTAGGTGTGAAGAAGGTGGAACACGCATTACATAGCAAGGGGGTTAACTAGTCAGATCCCATGGGAAATCAGAGTGAGGTGCATGTTCTACTTGGTGTGGATCATTATTATGATGTAGTATACCCTGGATTTAAAAAGATGTGTTGTGTAATTTTAATCCCCACTAAATTTGGATATTGCATGAGCGGAAAGGTGCATACTACACAGTCAAAGGTCCTGGTCGACACGGTCTCGATATATAGAGTCAATGTAACCGCGGCAGAGGAGTTGGGAAGGGAGGGAGGATTCCCAACCTAGTGACCCTAAGATGGCTGCCGAGTTCGACCTGGAACGACTGTGGAGATTGGATCACATAGGCATTAATCCTATGGAGACTGATTATGACTCGGAAGTTGCGCTACAAAGGTTTGACGAGTCTGTGTGCTACTGTGCCTCAGACAAGCAATATAAAGTTAGTTTACCCTGGAAGAACAGTGATATAAGCCTGCCTACCAACTATGGTTTGGCATTAGGTCGCTTGCGCGCATTACAGCGTAAATTGTCTAACGAACCGAGCACGCGCCAGGCGTATGACGATGTATTTCAGAGTTATGAGGATAGGGGCTTTATTGAGAGAGTTGATGTCAAGGAACCGTTTAAGAAGGGTAGGGTTCACTATCTGGCCCATCATGGGGTAAGAAAAGACAGCGTCACCACACCAATACGGGTGGTGTATGACTGTTCTGCCCACCAAGGTCAACAACCCAGTCTAAATGACTGCCTGTTGACCATGGTGTCGGACCTTTCCCAACATCTATTCCGGTTTAGGCTGGGAAAGTACGCCTATACCAGTGACATCGAGAAAGCATTCTTGATGGTCAAGCTAAAGGAGGAAGATAGAGATGTTACCCGCTTTCTTTGGTTCAGCGACATTAGCGACTCTGAAAGTCCCATCATAATATACCGTTTTCGGGTTGTACTCTTTGGGGCCACGTGCTCACAGTTTTTGTTAAATGCCACAATCAAAAAACATCTAGCTGACACTCATGAGGACACAAGTAATCTATCTCACGGATTATATATTGACAATTTGCAGGGTTCTAGCGATAGTCAAGATGATTTGTTATATACATACTGGCAAGCACGCAGACTGTTTGCGGATGCACATCTATTTTTCCGCGAGTGGGTTACTAATAGTGAAGATCTTCAGAGTTTGATACAGGTGGACGGTACGGCATCTCTTAACCAGGAAAAGACCAGAAATTTGGGGATGATCTGGCAACCTAAACATGACATACTAACTTATCAAACAAGGTCTTTTGCTCAGCAGACAGGAGCGCACACCAAAAGAAGTCTGTTGAGCAAAGTTGCGCAATTTTTTTATACTTTGGGTCTAGCATTACCCGTTACCATAAGAGCTAGGATTCTAATGCAGGAAGTTTGGAGACGTAAAATAGGATGGGATGACAGTTTGGCCGAGGACCTGAATGACCAAGGGACATTGTTGTTGAATGAATATGCCATCCTATGTACTAAACCTATACCTCGTAAAGTGGCGGCGTTCGGTGACGTTACGTTACACACGTTTTGCGATGCTAGCGCCACGGCATACGGGGTAGCCATATATGTTGTTACTTCATTTGGGGCACATTTAGTTACAGCCCGGGCCAAGGTAGCCCCGGTTAAAAAGGTAACTATCCCTAAAATTGAATTGACTGCCATGCTGCTATTAGCACGTCTGGTGCAACATGTACGCGCAGCATACGAGAGCGAATTAAATATTGAAATCGTTCACGTATGGTGTGATAGTCAGGTCGCACTCAACTGGATACATAGCAAGAAGTCTCTGCCAGTTTATGTGCGGAATAGGGTAGATGAGATTAGAGCCCTTTTGCCAGACGTTGCTTATCATTATGTAAATACAAAAGAAAACCCTAGTGATCTCATAACTAGGGGTATAACGACTAGCCAGTTAATGAAGTCCGAATTGTGGTGGCATGGTCCAAAGTGGCTGCTCCATGAAAGTGAATATAACGGCTAGCCAGCTAGTGAAGTCCGAATTGTGGTGGCATGGTCCAAAGTGGCTGCTCCATGAATGTGAATGGACGATATGGCATGCTGTTGGTGAGGGACCTCTGCCACTGGAAACAGTGGCAGTTACAGCCCAACCAAATGAGCCACCAGGTCCTATCATAGAGTGGGCAAGATTCGGTGCTATAATAAACTAGTCAGAGTCGTAGCTTGGGTATTGCGATATGTATCCAATCTCAAGCTTAAAGTAATGGGCCAACTCTGCAACAGGGGTCACAACATTGATGCTCGTGAATTTAAAGCAGCTGAAGTAACTTTGATCAAATGGGTTCAAGTAGAAACCTTTTCCAATGAATTAGAATCCTTGAAAAGCTCGAATAAGACATTAATGCCTAATATAGTGCGTCAACTAAGGTTGCACCTAGACAATGGCCTCATCAGGTGTGAGGGTCGCCTGAAGTGGTCGGGTGTACCAGACGGCACAAACCGCCCTATACTTATGCCAACAAGACATCACGTTACTGATCTATTGATCATACGTGCACATAGGGAAGTAAAACACTACGGGGTATGTCATATTATATCAAATTTACGTCTCACATGGTGGATACCCAGAGTTCGACAAGTAGCTCGACGCGTAGTAAGAAAGTGTGTAATATGCCAGAGACTAAAAGGAAAACCATATGCAACTGGACCAGCTCCACCTCTACCTGAATGCCGTGTAAAGCACGTAGAACCTTTCCAAGCGGTAGGATTAGATTACACAGGGGCATTGAAGACGAGGGAGCATGAGAAGGTTTATATATTATTGTTTACCTGTGCAACATCTCGAGCGGTACACCTAGAACTATGTGATAATATGTCTAGCGAAGAATTTATGCTGGCGTTCAGACGGTTTTGTGCCCGTCGTTCATTCCCTCAACTCATTCTTAGCGACAGTGCTCCCACTTATGTCCAAGCATCAAAATATCTAAAGGATATGAGTAGTGATCCTACTATCATCACTTTTTTGGGAGAGAAGAAGTGTCAATGGAGGTTCATTCCAGTTAAGGCACCTTGGTTTGGTGGAATGTGGGAACGATGTGTCGGCATAGTAAAGTCGGGACTCAGAGCGGTTGTAGGACGTGCTCTATTAAAGAAGAGTGAGTTGACGACAGTCCTCACAGAGATAGAGGCAGTCGTGAATGATCGCCCGCTTACATATGTGTACACCGACCTGCAAGAACCACTACCATTAACGCCAGCTCACTTGCTATATGGGAAACCATTGACTGCGTTTCCATCTGATTTCCAATCCATAGTAGAGTTAGAGGATCCCTCGTTGTACTCTGAGGTAGCGGTGTCTAAGAGATACCAGTATATATCCAGGATAATAGAGGATTTTAGGAAATGGTGGATTAGTGAATATCTGCTAGCATTGAGGGAAAGGAGTGTTACTCCCTCTAGTAGACCAACGGCACCTACAGTTGGTGAAGTTGTTTTAATTAAAGAAGATAGTCCTCGTTTATACTGGAAATTGGGCCGCGTGTTGCAGGTATACAAGGGCGCAGACTCTGTATAGCGAGTGGCGCTATTGAAGACAGCCACTGGAACTACTGTTCGTCCTACCGCACGTTTGTACGCTTTGGAGCTCGATTCCGCATTGCAATCTGATGCTCCACCTGTTATTGCTGGGTCCGAGGATTCTCAAAGGAACGACTCACCTCTTCCTGATGGTGATCATTCTCGGACCAGGACGCGTCCCAGACGCGCTGCTGCTGGCGCCGTTGACTTGTGGCGTCAGAAGATAGCCTCTGGGCAACATTAGGTTTAAGGTGAGGTTCAGGTCTTTTTTTGTGGGGGGAGTGTATCGTATAAATACGATAGAATAAGACTCTTTTGTGATCTCGTATGTCTCTGTGACGTCACGATCGCTCCTACAGCACGACGTAGGACGAGTAGATCGTATATTATAAGATTGTAAATAAGTTAAGTTATAAAAGGCCTAATATGCTATAAAGCAATATTGCCATGGCATTATGTAGTATATATGAATTTATCGTATATATTAATATAATTTATCGTATAGAGCAACGTAGATGCGGTACGATAATTTGGGCTCCTGGCGTTTTGCCAAGGCAGCAAGGTGTGCCTTCGAGGAACGGCAGAGCCTTCACGAACACCAACCAGTTAACATCTAATTTTCCGCCCTCAGTTGATCGTGCTTTTGTGCCTCTAATCACAATACACACAGCTACACCATCACGACGCTCTCATCTACGCCATGACTGACTGACAGATAAGCATAATATTCATGTCCATTCCCATGTAATCATTTATTCTTTCTTTAACTTGACTCGTGTCTCGGGACCGAAGTCTCGATCCCCATTGTCCACCGCCATATTGGGTAAACGTTCTCCCTTGCCTCATTGCCACGTGGAACTATTGGTGAGTTAATTCCTGGCTAATATTAACCCTAATAACCTTACCCTATATATAAATTTATTATGTGAGACCTTTGGATATAAATTAGCTTGTTTCAGATTGAATTCAATTTAGATATGGAGTAGTTTTCATTTAGATTTATTTATTTGATTCATTATAGCTTAGTAATATTTAACTTCCATTGATAGTTTACCATATATATATATATATATATATATATATATATATATATATATATATATACATATATATATATTATATATATATATATATATATATATATATATATATATATTATATATATATATATACTAGCAGGGGTACCCGGCGTTGCCCGGGTAATCACCATAATCACCATCACTACTACCTCCACTACTACTACCATAATCACCATCATCAATCACTACTACCACAATCATCACAATACTACTACTACCATAATCACTGGCCTCGACCTCCCTGTGACTCACTAAACGGCGACCTCGATTTCGGCCGCTAAATGACCTCAGATTTAGGATCTGACCTCATCCATATCCCCATTTTGGGAGGCTGCGAACAACTTTTGTTCCATTCACCTTTTCGATCGGAGGCCTCCTTCTGCCCCAAACGTAAATTTTTTTGCATTTATTTCGCTCCCGTATACTACATAAGTTCTGCCGAAAATTGTATTAAACAAAAGTGTCTCTGATTTCCACTAACCTCGCCTAAAACCATGTCCAAAGCCTGGGCTTTCCAACGGTGCCCAACACTCCCACCGGGCACCAAAACTGTGGGAGGAGTTTAGTAAAAAAGGTCGGGTAACTGATCGGGTAACTGACAAACATTGACCTTTATTTATTAAGATATATATATATATATATATATATATATATATATATTATAATATATATATATATTATATATATATATATATATATATATATATATATATATATATATATATATATATATATATATATATATATATATATATATTTATATATATATACTAGCAGGGTTACCCGGCGTTGCCCGGGTAATCACCATAATCACCATCACTACTACCACCACTACTACTACCATAATCCCCATCATCATTCACTACTACCACAATCATCACAATACTACTACTACCATAATCACCGGCCTCGACCTCCCTGTGCCTCATTAAACGGCGACCTCGATTTCGGCCGCTAAATGACCTCCGATTTAGGATCTGACCTCATCCATATCCCCATTTTGGGGGGCTGCGAACAACTTTCGTTCCATACACCTTTTCGATCGGAGGCCTCCTTCTGCCCCAAACGGCAATTTTTTCCCATTTTTTTCGCTCCCGTATACAAGTTCTGCCGAAAATTTTATTAAACAAAAGTGTCTCTGATTTCCACTAAAGTCGCCTAAAACCATCTCCAAAGCCTGGGATTTCCAACGGTGCCCCACACTCCCACCTGGCACCAAAACTGTGGGAGGAGTTTAGTAGCAAAGGTCGGGTAACTGATCGGGTAACTGACAAACATTGACCTTTATTTATTAAGATATATATATATATATATATATATATATGCGCATGCGTGAAGCGGTTAACCCCTTCTCTCTCCTAGTTTACGCTTCCACCAATAGCAGACTTTTGCCCCCTGTTTTCCGCCTCCTCTGATCCTCCACCCTCTATATATACCCTTCCTGTTTACCTTTTATATCATTCCTTCCTTACTTGATAATGCTGGTTGTCCAGTGAAACGCGTCGTATATCCTGTATCATCATGTACATTTATGTAACCCTGTACCACCATGAATTTTGCTCATCTCCTTCATCTACTTCCTGCCACCCAGCGAAAACTCATCAGAGACCTGGAAACTTTGAATAATAAAATTTCCAACGCAGAAATTGCCATTTCTTTCAACCTCGTATGTATTAAAGAAAAAAAAAAAAAAAAAAAAATATATATATATATATATATATATATTATAATATATATATATATAAATATATATACCGGTATATATATATATATATATAGTATATATATATATATATATATATATATATATATATATATATATTCTATATATACTGTATATATATATATATATATATATATATATGTATACTGTATATATATATATATATATACTAGCAGGGGTACCCGGTGTTGCCCGGGTAATCACCATAATCACCATCACTACTACCACCACTACTACTACCATAATCACCATCATCAATCACTACTACCACAATCATCAAAATACTACTACTATCATAATCACCGGCCTCGACCTCCCTGTGCCTCATTAAACGGCGACCTCGATTTCGGCCGCTAAATGACCTCCGATTTAGGATCTGACCTCATCTGTACCCCCATTTTGGGGCGCTGTGAACAACTTTCGTTCCATACACCTTTTCGATCGGAGGCCTCCTTCTGCCCCAAACGGCAATTTTTTTCGCATTTTTTTCGCTCCTGTATACTACATAAGTTTTGCCGAAAATTTTATTAAAAAAAGTGTCTCTGATTTCCACTAAAGTCGCCTAAAACCATCTCCAAAGCCTGGGCTTTCCAACGGTGCCCCACACTCCCACCTGGCACCAAAACTGTGGGAGGAGTTTAGTAACAAAAGTCGGGTAACTGCCAAACATTGACCTTTATTTATTAAGATATATATATATATATATATATATATATTTATTAGTGGCCCCTCCATCATTGACGAACATGCCTATTACATAAGGCATCCTCTTCAAACACTAATCCGCCGTAGTTTGAATCTACCGCGCAGAGCATTTAAAAACTGAGGAGCCTTCATCATGAGCGCACGCGACCTCACTCATGGCTTCAGTCATTATGAATTGGGTTCTCACTACGAAAAAACTTCGTAAAAAATAAAAACAAAAAGAAAATAAGAATAACTATCCAATAAGCTTTCCATCATATCGTGGATGTACTTGTGTGGATTTCTGACCAGACGCTGATTCAGGCGTCATTCCTCCTTCTTTGCTCTGCGCTCAGCCTGCCCGGACGTTCCTTTCAGGCTCCGCTGGTTCCGCATTCGTGGCGTCCCTAGTGAGTTTTTTCTCATTTGTTTACTCTGGGATGTATCGAGTAAGGTTAGGATAGGCGTAGCAGGAGTGTCCTGGGCTGGTTGCCCGCAGTGCAATGTATTTTGGGTCGTATGTATGGGGCATCTATTTCGGATGTACCCTCGTGGTCCTGTTGTGGACACGTGAACTTTTCACAGTTTGGTTTAGTTGGTGATGCAGGCGGCTTTCATTACGCGTTAATTATTGCTGCCTTTTATCCTTCTGATGAGGTAAGCTGTGTGTTTGCTGACGTTCCCAGCGTATTTTTCTTCACTTAGTGAAGTTTTTTCTGGGTCCGTGTCAGGCTTCCCGGGGTTGGGAAGTTATCGCTTCGGTGGTGTGTTGGCGGTGGTTCCTGTTGTGATATTCCAGTGTGTGTTTATATTTCAACTATTTTCTTGCCGTCTACCTAGGCCTAGCCAGCCGCTCGTAGCTTTGCCACATGTCTAGTGTTATTATTTATTTTATAAATATGCCCTACTGTGTCATGTGTATCCGGGTTTTAGTTGTGTATTGGCTAATTCCTCGGACTATATTTGTTTCCTGGTTTAGTTGTGTATTGGCTAATTCCACGGATTATGTTGTGACCTTGGTTAGTCGTGCGTGTCTCTCCTCGTGTCGTATTGTTCAGATGGTGTCTGTTCAGGGTGGGGTTTGCCTTCCGGCGGGTTTTTCTCGGTTTCACCGTGAAAAACGCTGACCGATGAGCAGTGTTAGGCCACACGTGGTTGTTAACACTGGCTGGTTCCCCGGCGGGGGAGGTGTCTGTGGCTCTCCAGGACTGCGTATCTGTGGGTGCCTGGTTTCAGGCCTCCTTTATTTCCCGGCGGGATGGCTGTACCCATCCTTACATATATATTTAGTTATATATAAAGAAACGATGTTCGTGAGAACACTTGTTTTTTATAGGTTTTTCTACCTGGTTTACGACAAACCACGGGGAAAACCTAGCTGTTGTTTAGGCGTTCCTCCCCGGCGATCTTTTACAAAGTAGTGGGGTCAGGAACTTGTGGGGTTAACTTTTAGACTTCTCACCCGGCGGGTGCACCTTAGCAGGGTGGGATAAAACGACTTAGGTCTCTTATAGTTAACCAATCCATGTGAGTGATACTCTGTGTATCGCCGCCTTTACTCTTACGGCATTTGAAGGATCAGTGAGGTTTAACCAAATCGATTTCCACACCCGGCGGGTGTCCCTAAGTATAGGAACTAAGGAATTTATAAACAAATTCAATTTCGATTAACCTTAATTGGGTGATACTTTCAGTATCGCCGCCTTCTATTTTTACGACGATCGTTTGGGACAATTCGTTAAAAAATCAGATCTCGTATATTCCTGCCCTGGGCTATTCTACTAAAATATTTCAAGGGCCGGCGTCTTTATGAGGGGGGGCTTTGTTACAAAATTGAATCTTGAGACAGTCACCACCTCCTACAGACTATAAGTGCCATACTGGACCATTATATCAGAGGGTATTCTTCATGTTCTTAGCTAAGAAGACTTGTTTAGCCTCTTTATACCCAGCCGCGTGGCGAGATGTGTTAGCTGTGTCTTTGCATCCCGTTACCCGGCGGGTTATTAACACTTGTATGCGAACACTTGGGTTAACCTTATGAGCATTAATTCCTGGAAATTTTCTTTATTTTTCCAGAGCTGAGCTCCGGCGGACCAATACAGACCCGGCGGTAGTTCCTCTCACCAGTCTCTGTCATGGCTAATGTCACCCCAGTTTTTGCCCTGTGCATTACCCCTACTTGCGCGGGTATCCCAATTTTTGCACATACCCTTTGCATAAGGTGTGTTAGATGTCTAGACCGTTCAAGGGGTCTCTGGGTTACACGTAATTGTTCTTTTTGCTCCCAATTAACCAATAAAGTCCTGTGTGACAATGACAAGACCGCGGCGGTAGCGTTGAGAGAGGTCAGACAACAAATGTCGGCCTACACTACCATTGTCGCACATAAGTCACTTCAATGTGACAACGTCCCACTTTGGGATAAGTTGCTGTCAGAGCACCCTCCCCCTAAACGTACCTCTAGAGTAAGGGGTTTTAAGCCGACAGAGACTAGCCAGGATTCTGTATCGTCTGTGGAGACGTTTAAACGCCCGAGAGAGCCTACTCCCCCGGCAGCCACCTCCTCGTCGCAGGCGAGATCGAGGTCAAGGTCTCCCCTCAGACAACGGTCTTCAAGTCGGGCCTCTTCCCCGGCTAGTAAGAAGTGCAAGACTGAAGCTTCCCCCAGGGACCATGGTGGTGATTCTTCCAAACCTAGGTCCAGTTCGCGGTCACACCGTAGCCATAAATCCTCCAAAAAGGATTCCCATAAGAAGTCCTCTCGACATTCTTCTAAGTCTAGTGCATCTCATCGTACCTCTACACCTGACAATGTTTCTGTTACAGCCTCAGAGTATAGTGAAGCGCCTGTCCCTAAACAAGATTTACCTATTGATATTTTAACCCTAGAAATGGAGAGTTCAGGATATTCAATAATTGAGAATGTTTCAGACTCTCAAGAGAGCGTAGGCCAGAGCCTCGGTGTTTGGCGTTTTGCTCAGCCAGGGTCTGTCCATCCACGTCCGACTCATACGAGTCACACAGTAGCCGATGTCCACAGGGACGCGGCGACCCCATCCTCTATCCCTGATTTATCTTGGAAACAAGGTGCCCCTGCCTCGGCGGGGTCTTCTCAGGAGGATCGGGAGGGACAAGATGAAGTGTCATTAATTTCAGATAGGGAAGGACAAGGGTCAGGCTCAGGCCTGGACGCCGCCCATGATAATACTAATTCACCTGAAAGTTCTGCACCTAACCAGTTTGTTACAGCACAAGAAATTGATGGGTTACTTACTCATGCTCTATCAAAATTCTTTAATCAACAACGAGAAAACCCCACAATGGACTTGGGGGCTCCCTTGACAGGTTCTGCGGTACGGCCTCTGATAACGTCAATCGATTTATCTAAGATTCCTAACCCTCCTACTTTGTCACCGGCAGGGAGCTCTAAGCCAGCTACGGCGGCATTCACTACGTCAAATGTCAGGGTCATTACGGATGTTAATCCACCCCCTCTAGACAAAGCGCCTCTTAGAAAGGTAGCTATGCCCCTGCTTTATGGGCCAGACGAGTCATGGGTCCCTTTGAACCCCTCTAAGCCAGAGCTTGCCCAGCCTACCTTGTCAGGGGAACTCCCGGTACCACGTGAGTGGTTTATCCAGGGAAATAAGTCTAAGAAATTAAGGGCATTGGATGCCTTGGGTAATGTTTTGGATGTAAATATCAAGGCTATACCTAGTTATTATTATCAGGATTATTTTGTTTATGCATCTAAGCCTGCTTTACCCCCTGCCTCAGCTTCAAAACTTTTTTCAGATTGGTCTAAGCTGGATGGGTTTAATGATATTAAGGCTCTGTTGGCTATTACTCCTGAACTAGATTTACAGACCGTCACAGACGAGACAGCTAATCCAGTGTTGAAGGTGGGACAGTTAGGACCAGGACCTTGGGTGGATTGGGAGGTAGAGGCTCAGAACTTTGCAACCACTTTCACTTCTAAATCTTCCCACCAGATCCCTCAGGATACACATTCATGGTTCTCAATGCCGGTAGGTTCTGCCGGCGGAGTTCCGTCAGCTTTATTTTCCTTTTTAGCTGCCCCTAAGATTAATCTTTGTGAACTAAAGGAACCATTCATTACCCCTACCCCTTCTCACCTAGACAGAGAATTTAGGCTTAGGGGAAAAGCTTTCCGCCTGTTTTCACAGTACATAGTTTCTCAACAGGTGGCTAAGTCTTTACTCAGGTCTACTCAGGCAATCGCAGACGCGGATGCTCGAAGATCAGTTGAATTATCCCGGCGTCTGATTCTTCAGTCGTCAATTCAATCCTTAGGTGACATACGCACAGCCTTACTTGAGGCGGTGCGAGCACGACAGGATCTTAGAATGTCATTAGTTCGCAAGCTGCCTGATCGCATTGCTAACCAGGTGGTTATGTCCCCAGTACTTACACCTTCTTTAATGTCCCCTGATGTATGGCGAACAGTGTTTAACATGGCACAGGCCGTGAAGCACAGTCCCGCACAGGCTAAGAAACCCGCATTTAACTTCCCCAAACCTAAGCCTCCTACTAAAGCTCAGCCAGGGGGTTCTAAGCCGTTTCTTCCGCCTAAGTCCTCCCAATCCCCCCTGGGTCAGTTCAGGCATAGACAGAGAGGGTTTTCAGGACAGAGGGGACGCGGCCAGTATAAGCCGGGTCAGGGCCAGTCTTCGGCCCACACCAGCCAGCCGGCGAAGCGGCCAACACCACCAAAACCACCATCAAAAAACTAAAGTCTTTCTCACTCCCAGTGCCTACCTTAGAGCCGGAGGAACCGAGGGAAGTACAGCCGGCGAACCCTTGTCTGCTAACTGGGTCGTTCCGAACGTGTCACCAAGCATGGCCGTTAAAAACATGGGCACGGATGGTGGCACGCAAAGGCATCACTTGGCAGTGGCTCCGGCGACCTCGCTTACGTCAGCCGACAACGGCAAATTGTGTTTCATTAGAGGTGGAGCTGCTGGTCCAGGAGATGATTGCCAAGAATGTCATCATCCCGGTACCCCCAGATTACCCTGTATTCACGTCAAAACTGTTTTGGTTCCCAAACGGGACAGTGTTCAGATGAGGCCGGTCGTAGACCTGTCGTATCTGAATCTTCACATTTACAACGAGTCTTTCAGAATGTTAACAGTTCATCAAATCAGGCTAACACTTCCGCCGGGTGGCTGGATGTGTTCCCTAGACCTGACAGACGCCTATTGGCACGTGTCGGTCAACAAAAGATTTCAAGGTTTCTGGCCTTGAGGATCAGGCACCAAAATTTTGTTTTTCAGAGGATGCCGTTCGGTTTGAACCTAGCACCTCGATTATTCACAAAACTAGTCAGGCAAGCCCTGATGCCATTGTTAAAACAGGGAATCAGAGTGTTGTGGTATCTAGACGACTGGCTGGTGGTGGCAGAGACACAACAATTATGCATAAAACATGTCAATATCATTTTAAATCATGTCAAAACTCTAGGCTTCAAGGTAAATCTGGTAAAGTCAAACCTTGTTCCCTCAAGAGTAATTCAGTGGATAGGGCTGGTCTGGGACACCGCCGCTCTCACTCTGAGTCAGAGTGTGGACAATCGCAACAGGTTTCGCAGGAAACTGTTCAGGTTTCTTCACAGTCTGACTACGACACGAAGAGTCTGGGAGTCTCTGGTCGGCTCTCTCAACTGGATTCAGCTAACTGTCAAGTTGGGCCGGTTGAAAGTAAAACGATTAATATTGGAGGGCAACAAATATTTCCCACTCTTACCGGCGGGAAAATTATGGCCCATACCAAAATTAATCCACACCTTACTAGCGGTCTGGGCGAAGAGGGAAACATTGCACTCAATCATGTCATGGACCTCTCCTCCTCCAACGGTATGGGTAGACACGGATGCGTCAGGCACCATAGGGTGGGGATTTCAGTCAAATCAGGGGCACCAGGGTCAGGAACTTTGGTCCCACTTAGAAATCGCTCACATAAATGTCAAAGAGTTACTAGTCCCATTGTATTTCCTTCAGGCTCACGGCTCGGCGTTACGGGGCAAGTCAGTGGCCTTCAGAATGGACAATCTGAATGCAGTTCACTGTATTCAGAAACAAGGGTCAACGAGGTCAAGGAAGTTGCTACTCGTGTCGGAAGAGATTTTTGTCCTAGCCACCAGTCTAGATATTTATCTTCACGCATCTTATCTCCCAGGCGTAGCGAACGTCTGGGCAGACGCTCTGTCCCGGAGACAGAGCACGACAGTAGAATGGGAGCTCAAGCAACCCATTTTCGACCTAATGATTGCGGAGCTCTCCCATCCACAAGTGGATCTTTTTGCGTCCTAGGAGACTCACAAGCTCCCTCTATACCTCACCCGCCGGACGATAACGCCGGCAGGGGGGCCAGACGCCCTAGTGACAGACTGGAACAGATGGAGCTCCATCTATCTGTTTCCACCGCCAGATGCGTCACTAATGTGCCACGTAGTGAACAAACTACGAGTTTATCGAGGCTTAGTCTCGCTAATCGCGCCCCTGTGGCCGGCGCAGGTGTGGTGCCAGCAGTTAATAATGTGGTGCCCGGACCCGGTATCGCTCCCGGTCAGGTACTTCCACTTAGACACGATTGGCAACCTAGAGACCTCGCTGACTTTTGCATTATGGACATTCAGGAGGCCAAGTGGCTAGCACCATACGGTAGGGATGTGACCAATAAATTGCTCAATCAATATACTCAGTCTACTAAGCGACAATATCAATCTCATTGGAAAGCTTTTACTTCTTGGATTGTTAGAACGGAACAAACTGTACCCTCAGTGGCATTGGTTTTTAATTACTTGAACTATCTGTTTGAGCAGAAACGTTTATCTGTGGTTACTCTGAAGAATCACTTAACTGCGATTAGAGTGCCCTTTTCGACCTTACAGGTCTATCCATACCGGTGGCGGAGGAAACAGGATTTATGAGAGCGTGTTTTAAACTCCGCCCACCTCCCCGTCAGCTCATGCCTACTTGGTCTCTGGACAAAGCTTTGTCTTTACTTCATTCTCGTCTGTATCAAAATACTGCAGACTTTGCTTTAATCTTAAAGAAGGCAGTTTTCCTTTTGGCTTTGGCCACCGGAAACAGAGTGTCTGAGCTGGCGGCGATGAGCAACACACCTAATTGTCTTAGGTTTGGTAGACTTAATGATTCAATTTCCATTGCACCCTCCCCGGCGTTTGTAGCCAAGAATGAGCATAGTGCACACGTGTTTTCTGAATTCACGGTGCCGGCGTTAAAAAGGGGAAAGGTGCATCATAATTTATGTCCAGTGCAAGCTCTAACCAAATATTTAAGAATAGCTCCTCATAACCCCCAAGGTGCTTTATGGGTAGCGAGTACGGGTAAACGCTTACTTAAACGGCGATTAGCCTCTCTTCTGGTAGAAGTCATTAAAGAGAGTAATCCCGGCGTTGAGGGTAGGGCCCACGATTTACGCAAGTGGGCGGCCTCTTTACGTTTCCTGAAAAACTTTTCAGTTGAAGATATTGCGTCCACACAGTTGTGGGCGTCTAATCATACGTTTCTCTCTAGATACTTGTCAGTTGCTCTAGACAAACCTTCCTTACCATGTATAGCTTTAAGGCAGAGGGTCTAGGTGGCCCTGCAGTCACTTATGTTTATTTTCAAGGAAAGGGGGGGGGGGGGGTGCAGTCAGTTGACATAGGACACCCTAGACCCCGCCGGAGTATGAGAACTGTGATACAATTTAAGGTTGAAATGTGATATGAAAATTTCTCTGAGAGAATTTGTGCTAGTACAAAGTTTAGTACAAAACAACGGTGTTGTTATAGTAGTTTTAGCTGCGAAAGCAATGTAACATTAGTTCAATGGAGTTCATTAGCAATTGATCTCCACATGTATTTTGGGGTTTATGATGTGCACATATAAACTTATAACTTATTATTTGTCACCACTCGTTGAGTGGGGTGCCTTTTGTAACTACAGATCTGTGTTCAGAATCTTCAGGGTTACCTATTTTTTGTCAGGCAGGCTTCTTTGAAGCACGCACCTGCCTGAACCCCCTTTTTCTTGTATATTTCCGGCCTACGCCGTATTAAATACATTTTTCAAAAGTAAGAATACTATGTGGTTGTTTTTATTATCTGCTTTTCTAGAGTTATGATATGATTACGAATGTCCCCCTCCAGTCTTAGATATCAGGCATGTTCGTCAATGATGGAGGGGCCACTAATAAATTATAGGTTTGACTCCTGTAAGGAGATTAGGAAAACCTAATATTTAGTAGTGGCCCCGTAATCATTGACGACTGGGGCCCTCCCGACCGTCCCCTTCCCATTCGTTGATGTATTAAGGATTTTGGTTTACTTGATATGTCAGTGAAGGAGGAATGACGCCTGAATCAGCGTCTGGTCAGAAATCCACACAAGTACATCCACGATATGATGGAAAGCTTATTGGATAGTTATTCTTATTTTCTTTTTGTTTTTATTTTTTACGAAGTTTTTTCGTAGTGAGAACCCAATTCATAATGACTGAAGCCATGAGTGAGGTCGCGTGCGCTCATGATGAAGGCTCCTCAGTTTTTAAATGCTCTGCGCGGTAGATTCAAACTACGGCGGATTAGTGTTTGAAGAGGATGCCTTATGTAATAGGCATGTTCGTCAATGATTACGGGGCCACTACTAAATATTAGGTTTTCCTAATCTCCTTACAGGAGTCAAACCTATAATACTGTATATATCCCCAAGAGCCCCCTTCGAAATGGATTTGTGCATTCTTCGGTAGAAAATGGACACCTACTGTATATGGTACGAAAGTTATTAAAATCACCAAGCTAATGGGGCGAATATCTTAAAATCTAAAAATAATAATGGGGCTAAAAATAAGGGAAAACATGGGTTCAGAAACCCCCCACTTAATATTGGATTATACCATCAATTATGAAAATAACTACTATACCCTGTGTCCCCGTTCAAATTAACTCCAGCTCCTCACAGTTAGAACGGTGTCACATGAGCGATTTTTTACGTCTATTTGTACGGGCAACTGTAGTCTGGCTGATTCAAAATTTTTGTTCCGTAAAAATTGATCTAACGTAAACTACCTTTCGTCTAGTTTCCGATTCCAATGCGAAGGAGCCTCAAAATAGTATGAGAACAAACTTGTTCATCGAATATTACCAGAAATGCGTTTGTATGACACCGTCTGTACTCTTCTGATTGATTGTTTCTTTTCTGGACCCCCTTCTCCCTCATGTTTAGCCCCATTAGATTTTACATTTTAAGACGTTCGTCCCATTAGTTTGGCTATTTCATGACCCTTCGTCCCATTTGGGGGAGGCAATAGCACAGAACAGAAAAGAGCAAGGTACTTGGAGAAAAAGAGAGTGGTGAGGAGAGTAGTGAAGGAAAGTAAGAGAAGAGTACTGTAGATGAGGAATTTGGAAGAAATCTAAGTGTAAAATGCAGGTAATGTAAGAAACTGTTCTGGAAAGAGGTCAAGACAGTTAGGGAGGGTAGCAAGGAAATTAGTAAAGGTGTGAAAGATAAGAATGGGCGAGTGATAGCTGAGAAGCAAGAGAGAGTCGAAATATGGAGGGAGTATTTCAACGAATTGCTAAATGTAAGGAATGAAGCACCAGCAAACATAGTTGGATGGGGTATGGGAGGGAGAAGATGAAAAGTAGGGGATGAGGAGGTAGGGATCAGGAGGTCAGAAGTGTGTGAAGCCATGAAAAAAGTGAAGATGGGGAAAGCATCAGGAATAGATGGAGTGTGTGGGGAAATGCTGAGGTAAGATAGTGATCGAATGGGTATGGAAAATATGTAAACTAGCATGGGAGAAGGGGAGTGCACCTGATGACTGGAAGGCAGGCATAATAGTCCCCCTGTATAAGGATAAAGGGGAAAGAGGAGTGTGTGGTAACCACTGGGGAATATGCCTTCTAGGTGTTGTAGGGAAGGTGTAGCCTACAGTAGGGTAGTGATTGAGAGAGTGAGAGCGAGAACGGAGAGAGAACGTAGTGACGAGCAAGGTGGGTTTAGGAATTAAGAAGATATGTAGATCAGATTTTTGCCCTATGTTTTGGAGAAATGTCTTGACAAGTGACAATAGTTGTATGCTGCCTTTATGGACTTGGAGAAGGCCTATGACAGAGTTGATAGAGAAGGTATGTGGAAAGTACTGAGAATATACGGAGTAGATGGCAAGTTGCTGAAAGCAGTGAAGAGCATGTATAAGGGTACAAAGGCGTCAGTATGTGTGGAGAATGAGCAGAGCGAGTTCTTTGATCTGAATGTTGGGTTAAAGCAAGGGTGTGTGATGTCTCCATGGTTGTTCAATATATATATATGGATGGAGTCATGAAAGAAATACAAGGAAGAGTAGTGGATGTTGGTGTACCGCTGATAAGGGAGGGAAACGAGTGGAAGTTGCCTGTACTGCTGTTTGCCGATGATATAGTTCTGATGAGCGATAGTGAATGGGAGTTGCAGGGTTTGGTAAATACGTTTGGAACAGTGTGCTAAAAACGAAATCTGAAGGTAAATGCAAGAAGAGCAAGGTTAGTCTTGAAAGGGGTGCAGCCACAGATGTGCGGTGAGGTTGAATGTCAGCTATGGAGAATGTCAGCTTATTTAAATATTTGGCCCGTGTGTTGAGTAAAGATATGGATGAAGAAGTGCGGGAAAGGGTGCAACAGTTTGTAGGAAGGCTGAAACAGTAACAAGAAACAGGGATGGTCAGCATGGAAGTAAAGAAATCCTTGCATGACAGTGTAGTAATCCGGACATTGACTTATGGGAGCGAAGCATGGACGTTGGTGTAGAGCCTCAAACCAAGAGTGAAAGGGGTGGAAATGAGTAAGCTGAGAAGAGTGTGCGGAGTTTCATGGAGGGATAGAACAGACGAATGATGAAGTACGAGAGAGGAGTGATGTGGATGTAGATGTTGCTGGAATGTGTGGAAAGGACACCTTGAGATGGTTCAACCATGTGGAACCTTACCTTTGGATACCTTTGGATGTGTCCCCCGCTCCTCTAGCGGCACCAAGGAGCGCGACGCCCCTCGTTATGGGTGGTGATTTGGTGCAGTAGACTGTTTGAAGCGACAGCTCGCTTCCTTGCGAGGATGGGCTCGTCTGGCACTTTTTGCAGTTCGACATCTAGGGCTCTCTCTCTTGAAGTTGTCTAACGAGATGTCCCTCATGTCTCTTACTCGCCGTGGGAGTTTGTTGAAGAGACGTGGGCCTCTGTGTGATAACCAGCCCTCTCGCAGAGAGCCCATAGCTCCCCTGTTATTCATCCGGGGAATTTCGCATTCCCAGCCTCTCCTATCACTGAATTTCATGACTATCGGAGTATGTAGGTTTGGTACTAAACCCTCTGCGATTTTCCATGTGTATATTATTAGGTAACGTTCTCTTCTACGTTCCAGTGAGTACAGATTCAGTGCTCTTAAACGCTCCCAATAGTGTAGATGTTTTATTGAACTTATATGCGAAGTGAAATTTCTTTGTACACTCTCTACGTCATTTATTTCACCTGCTTTGTATGGGGATGTTAATACGCTACAGTATTCAAGCCGCGGTAGCACTAGAGATTTGAAGAGCGTTATCATAGGCAATTCACCGCGTGTTTTAAAAGTACGCAGAATCCAACCCGTTAGACGTTTCGCAGCCGCCACTTTGACCTGGTTATGTACTTTGAAACCCATATTTTCAGACATTAATACCCCAAGGTCTTTCACACTGTCTTTCCGTTCTATTATGTGGTTAGATTCTGTTAAGTAATTTGTAATTTCTTTAACACCATTATTATCTCCGTACCGTATTATTGGAATTTTTCCTCATTGAATTGCATGTTGTTTTCCCTGGTCCACTGGAACACTACATTCATGTCTTCCTGCAGTCGGCCCGTGTCCTCTTGTGTGTTTACTATCTTGCTTAATTTTGTGTCATCAGCAAAAGACGACACCGTACTGTGTCTGGTGTTGGTATCTATGTCGCAAATTAGTATGAGGAACAGAAGGGGCGCTAGCACTGTTCCTTGGGGCACTGAGCTTTTGACATCCGAAGGCTCAGAAGTGACTTGGTTTAACTGCTACCGATTGTTTTCGGGTTTACAAGGAAATTGTATATCCACCGTCCGATTTTCCCAGTTATACCTTTTCGTTTCAGTTTGTGGGCTATTATACCATGGTCACATTTATCAAATGCCTTAGCAAAATCGGTGTAAATGACATCCACGTTTTTCTTTTCTTCTAGCGCTTTAAGAATTTTGTCATAGTGTTCCAAAACTTGTGAGAGACATGATCTTCCCGCTCTGAACCCATGGTGACCGGTGTTTGTGTAGTTCATTTGCCTCCATGAATGTTGAAATTTTGCTTCGCAGGACTCGCTCGAAAACTTTAATGATGTGAGAGGTTAGAGCTACCGGGCAGTAGTTTTTTGGTAGTGCTTTACTCCCTCCTTTATGCAGTGGGGCAATTATTGCGTTTTTCAAGCTATCTGGTATGTCACCAGTGTCTAGACTCCTTCTCCACATTATAGCCAGGGGTTTTGAGAGGTTTTCCTTACATTTTTTCATTAGGATCGAATTCCATGAGTCCGGGCCTGGTGCCGAGTGGGATGGCCTGTTGGAAATGGCCTCTTCTATGTCTTTTGGACCAAAATCAATATCCAGCATCTGAGGGGTTTCCGTGGGGGAGGTTTCCATGAAAAATATATTTTGGTCTCTGATGACTTTTGTTTCATCCGGCTCACTGAATGCCATTTCATACTGCCTGCTTAAGAGTTCGCTCATTTTCCTTTTTGCCCCCTGTGAAAGAGCCGTCCCCTTTGCTCAGTGGGGCCGATGTTTGATGTTGTTTTAGCCTTTTGTTTGGCGTATGAAAAGAAGTATTTGGAATATTCCTTTATACCTGCAATAGCTTTCCTCTCCTCTTCCATATGTTGTAGTTCATATGATATTCTTAGCCTTTGTTCAATTTCCACAATTTCTCTATCTATTTCGACCTTTTGCCTATCCTGTAGATTTTGATGTGTTCGTCTTTGTGTGAGTAATTTTCTTCTTCTGTACAGCCTCCTCCTTTCCCGATCTTGTTTGCTTCTTCGTTTTGTTTGCCTTGCAGGTATATGGTGGCTACAGATTTGGGTCATGGTTTCTGTTATTAAGACTAGACATTCTGCTGGTGTCAGGTTATCTATTAAATCTTCCCAGTCTATTTCCTCCATTTCTTGATTTACCTCTTCCCACCTAATGTTTTTGTTATTGAAGTTAAATTTACTGAAGGGTCCGGTTTTTGTTCTCGATTCTGAGGTTGTCTGTACACTTTCTAAGGTTGTTTTGATCTCAATTAATTTATGATCTGAGTATGTTGTGTCCGATATGTTAATGCTGTGTACTAGAGAGTCGTTGTTAGTGAAGACCAGGCCTAAGATATTGTTTTCCCGTGTGGGTTCAGCAATATGTTGGGTAAGACTAAAAAAATCACAAAGTTCAAAAAGCTCTCTCGAATTAGTATTTGCTTCTCCGGTGTTATTTGCCACTAACTAGTTTTCTAGTTGTCTCCATTTAATGTTTGGTAGGTTAAAGTCTCCTAGCCATATAATATTTGGTGTTGGGTTCCCCAGGGTTTCCACTTCTGATTTTATTTTGTTGAGCTGGGTTTTGAATTCTTCTCGGGATGAGTCTGGAGGCCTGTATGTAACAATAACTGCTAAATTTAGGAATTCTATTTTAACTCCAAGTATTTCCACCACTTCATTACTGTTATTTAGGAATTCAGTACATATCAGTGAGTCATGTATGTACAAGGGTACACCTCCATGTGATCTATGCGTTCTGTCCGCCCTATGTAGGTTGTAACCAGGAATCCATACCTCACTATCTTCCTGATCTTTAATGCGAGTTTCTGTGAGAGCCGCAAATATAGCGTTTCCTTCTTCTAGCAGGCCCCTAATAAATGGTACTTTGTTCGTGGTTCTATTTTTTAGGCCTTGGATATTTGCAAACAAGGTTGGGGAGGGATTGTTTGGAGTACTATGTGTACCTAATAGTCTTCGGGATGTATTGGCCACTCTTGGGAGGCCAGGAGGTGCTCGAGGTGTTCTATGTGCTCTTCCATCTCCCTCAGTCTCTTCATCTTCATCTGCCCTTTCCCTCCTTGCCTTTTTCCTCTGTCTCGTCCTCGCATAGCTAGAGAGTTTTTTGGGCTACCATTCGTGTTAGGTCTAGCATATCTCAAAGTCCCTTTAATATGAAAAGCTGGGCATTTCATATTGTAGCAGGTCTTGTTCTCAAGTGATGTCTTGCAAAGGGATGGGTGGTGGTATTTGCAGGTTTTACCAAATCTACATTTTCCATGACTGGTTATGTTGTTGCAAATTTTGGGATGAGCAAATCTACATGAATTCCCATTGTATTCGCCCTTTTGACCAAAGTAGCACCTTCTTTCCAGATAATATCTGCACACTGGTGTAGACAACCCCAGTAGGTGTGGCTGGGGCTGCAAGGGGTTATGTGGTGAGCTAAGTGTGGTTGTGGGTGATAGTGGGCTTGGTGTATGGGTGGGTGAGGCCTGCAGGGGGGTGGAGTTACGGGTCGGTTGTAGGTGGGCAGGTGGCAGTGGTGAGGGGGGAGACGATGTGGAAGGGGAGCCTGATATGGGGGCTTGTTGCACCCTATGTTCATCCTGCAATTTTATTTGATCAACAGCAGTAGGGTGGTCCATGGCCATAGATGGGATTAATGTGGGTGTTTTCTGGGTCTGGGAAGGTGTGGGGAGATGTGCGACAGGGTTTGTGTAGATGTAGGGTGCGAAAGGTTGTTGTTCGGCAGGCGATGTGTGTTGATGTGCAGGAGGCAATGTGGGCATTATCATGGGAAGGTGTGCGTGTGTGGGTTGTGATATTTGTATGGGCCCTGAGGCCCCAATAGTTCCCCATTTTCTGTGAAAGGTAGCTATGTCTTGGCTATATTTCCGTCTATCTTGTACTTCTGTAGTTTCTACAGTCTGTATGACTTGCCATGTGATATCGAAACAACTATCGCAGAAATGGAGGTTCTTCCCTCTTGTATTGTACGCCTCATTTATTGGTGTCAATCCTATGCAAATCCAGTGATATGGTTGCTTGCATATCCGACATGCGGTGCCTTCATGGATATGTATATTCATCTTACAACTCGTACAGTTGTCTCTGGTAAAAAAAAAAAAAAAAAATCCCACCCGTCCTTACATGGGGGAGAGAGAGAGAGAGAGAGAGGGGGGGGGGGGGGGGCTTGGAGGACACGGAGGTGTTTGTTACGCGGTTTGTGGGAGTGTGTGTGTGTGTTGGGGGGGGGGGGGGAGTGCCACTCGTTTACCCTCGTTATGTTTAAACTTTAAGTAACTTTAAGTAACACTTTCAATAATTATCTTATGAAACAGAATTCTCACTGCCCTAACCACTTTTCCCGTTTTTGGTCGACTGTTTAGCGGAAAATACGGTACTCTTGGAAAATAACGAACTTTCCAGGCTACCTACAGTATATATAGTATCTATTATAATTTTCATATTTTACCTATCAACTTGATTCAACACTGCTCAGGTTCGAATTTTCACCACATTTGAGAGAAGAGAGAGAGAGAGGGGGGGGGGGGGGGGGGCTTGGAGGACAAGGTGGTGTTTGTTACGCGGTTTGTGGGGAGTGTGTGGGGGGGGGGGGGGGGGGGGAGTGCCACTCGTTTACCCTCGTTATGTTTAAACTTTAAGTAACTTTAAGTAACACTTTCAATAATTATCTTATGAAACAGAATTCTCACTGCCCTAACCACTTTTCCCGTTTTTGGTCGACTGTTTAACGGAATATAAGGCACTCTAGGAAAATAACGAACTTTCCAGGCTACCTATACCTGTATAATATAGTATCTATTTTAATTTTCATATTTTACCTATCAACTTGATTCAACACTGCTCAGGTTCGAATTTTCACCACATTTGGTTGCGTGGGAGATCTTTCTCTCCAATAACGTCACTACTAACCTGCGATATGGTCGAGAAATAATCTGCACTGATTAATTTGTTCAAATATTGTTTTTCTCTGTTTGCTATTATTTACGATATTTGTTTTGTCGGTACCCTTTCCTGTCGAGGTTAAGTTTCGCTTTTGGTAAAATCGTATAGGGGGAGGGGAGGGGACGTGTCCAGGAGAGCGAGGGGATATATGTGTTTATGGTCTTTGCGGTCACTGAGGGTATTGTGTTTACAGCATACGTCCTGTTCCCAAGCTAAAAGTTAAAAGTTCCCCTGACTTTAATTCTCTGTATTATACTTTCCTAGTTTATTTACGTGATATACGATGTTCACTATCACTTTTAACTTAGGCTTCCTATTTTCCCATAGCCCTGTTTGATTTCATAGGACTATATAGCTAACACTTTGCTTTTGGGACGTAACGGTTTTTTCTTTTCCTTCTTCTTTCCACCCGCCTTATGGGCCTGCCCTAGGCCTGTCCTAGACCAGCGCCGTGGCACTGCTGTAGGAGTTAACGGATTTTTTCTCCAAAACGCGTATATCTCTCCAGATATTTTATCAATCGGTTCGATTTTGCACTTCACAGAACCGCGACACTACGTTTGTTTTTGTGTGTGATTTTTTGGAAGTTTAATCACCAGTATCCCGCGGGATAGTCGAAAAATCCCGGACCGCGACGGATGTGACCCTCCTCTCTGACTGACTGACTACTAACGTATGGGAAGTGAGAGAATGACTAAGAGGGTGTACGAGAGTGAGGTGGAAGGACAGAGAGGGAGAGGTAGACCGAGTGAGAGGTGGAAGGATGGAGTTAAAAAATATATGGGCGAAAGCGGTGCTGGATGAGAGGAGGGGTGTCAACTGACTGGGGACAGGTGCATGGGGGTGTTTCGTTTGTGACCACCCCTTTGGGGATCACGGCGTATGGCAATAGCTAGATAGATAGATAGAATAGCACAGTGGATTGCGTCGTGGACTGCAGACTAAAAGGACCTCAGATCGAATCCTCCCCAAACGTCAGAGATTTTTTCAGAGGTAATCAGATCGTTCCTGCTGTTCTACAAGTATCCTGGCTACACCGACACGTAAAGAAAAACGCTCCCTATATTGTCACGAATTCATAGCATAGAAGATGCCCGACCATATTCAAAGATGCCGTGAACGACTGTATAGCTGCTCTCCAAATCAAGTAATGTGTATAAAAAAGGTGTCGTCATCTAGATTGGCAGAAAGGAAGCAATCTACACCTTGAAGCTCCACTGTGAACAACTAGTGCAACATATATGAAGCACCCAACATCTCGAAGCTTCAATCGATAATCTCCGGGCCTCAAATGAGTTACAGGCTACTGAACAGCCTACAGTCCCGAGGTTGAGACATAGAAGAGTGTGGCCATTATGGTTGTGGCTGTTAATGAGTGTTGCCGCTTAGGTCATTAACCCTTTCACGTTTTTATGACACAGAGGTTGCCAGATTAGCAATAATAAAAAGAGTTCTCTCACTCTTATAATTATCTCTCCAAAATTAGTTTTCTGCCCACAGCTAACTCAAGACAACTGCAGAGGTTGAAGTAACTAAACTATCTATCTATCTCTCTATTGCCTGACGCCGTGATCCCCGAAGGGGTGGCCACGAACGAACCGCCCCCATGCACCTCTGTCCCCAGTCAGTCGACGCCCCTCCCCCCAACCAGCACCGCCTTCGTTCATGTAGTTCCTCACTCCATCCTTCCACCTCATATTCGGTCTACCTCTCCCCCTCTGTCCCTCCACCTCGCTCTCGTACACCCTCTTAGTCATTCTCTCGCTTTCCATACGTTCCATATGGCCGAACCATCTCAAGTTGTTCCTTTTCACACTTTCCAGCACATCTACCTCCACACCACACCTCCTTCTTACTTCCTCATTAGTCTGTCTATCCCTCCATGTAACTCCGCACACCCTCCTTAAGTAATTCATTTCCACTGCTCTCACTCTTGGTCTGAGTCTCTCAACCAACGTCCATGCTTCGCTTCCGTAAGTCAGTGTCAGGATTACCACACTGTCATGCAAGGACTTCTTCACTTCCATACTGACCACCCTATTTCTTGTTACTGCTTTTAGCGTTCCTACAACCCTCTCCCCTTGTTGTACCCTCTCCCGCACCTCTTCATCCATAGTCCCATCTTTACTCAACACACTGCCCAGATACTTAAAAGAGTTGACGATCTCCATAGCCTGACCGTTCAGCTTCACCTCACACTCTGTGACTTTACCCCTTTCGAAGACCATAACCTTGCTCTTCCCCGTATTTACCTTCAAATTCCGTTTTTCGCACACTGTTCCAAACTCATTTACCAGACCCTGCAACTCCCATTCATTATCACTCATCAGAACTGTATCATCCGCAAACAGCAGTATAGGTAGCTTCCACTCAATTCCCTCCCTTTTCAGCGATACACCAACATCCACTGCTCTTGATAGTATTTCTTTCATAACTCCATCCATATATACAGTAAACAACCACGGGGACATCACACACCCCTGTTTCAAACCAACATTCAGGTCAAAGAACTCGCTCTGCTCACTCTCCACACGTACTGCCGCCTTTGCACCCTCATACATGCTCTTCACTGCTTTCAGCAACTTGCCCTCTACTCCGTATATTCTAAGTACTTTCCACAAACCTTCTCTATCCACTCTGTCATAGGCCTTCTCCAAGTCCATAAAGGCAACATACACCTTTTGTTTCTTCTCCAGATACTTCTCCACAACACAATTCAGGGTAAAAATCTGATCTACACATCCTCTTCCCTTCCTAAAAACCTCCCTGCTCGTCGCCTATCCATTTCTCCGTTCTCACTCTCACTCTCTCAATCACTACCCTACTGTATACCTTCCCTACTACGCTTAGAAGACATATTCCTCGGTGGTTACCACACACTCCTCTTTCCCCTTTGCCCTTATATAGGGGGACTATTATGCCAGTCTTCCAGTCATCGGGTGCACTCCCCTTCTCCCATGCTAGTTTGCACATTTTCCATACCCATTCTATCACTATCTCACCACCATACCTCAACATTTCCCCACACACTCCATCTGTTCCTGGTGCTTTCCCCAACTTCACTCTTTTCATGGCTTCCCACACTTCTGACCTCCTGATCCCCACCTCCTCCTCCACTACTTCTCTTCTTCTCCCTCCCATACCATATCCAGCTATGTTTGCTGGCTCTTCATTCCTTTCATTTAGCAACTCACTGAAGTACTCCCTCCATCTTTCGACTCTCTCTTGCTTCTCGGCTAACATTCTCCCATTCTTATCTTTCACACCCTTACTGTTTCCCTTGCTACCTTCCCTAACTTTCTTGACTTCTTTCCAGAACAGTTTCTTACTCTCCCTCCATTTTACACTCAGATTCCTTCCAAATTCCTCATCTACTCTTCTCTTACTTTCCTTCACTACTCTCTTCACCACCCTCTTACTCTCCACGTACCTCGCTCGTTTCTGTCTCTCGGAATCTTCATTCCCTCTACTACCCAACCACTCTCTATATGCTTTCTTCTTTTCTTCCACAGCTATTCTTACCTCTTCTGTCCACCATGCTGTACCTTTCACTCCCCTCCCTCTTCTCCTCACTCTACACACCTCCTCACATGCTGCACAGATCTCATCCTTAAACACCTTGCTCATCTCCTCCACTTCCTCCATAACTTCCAGGTCGAACCCACCTAGTCGTCTTTCCACTGCTCTCCTGTACTCCTCCCTGACTTCCTCCTCCTGCAACCTCTCCACCCTCCTCACCATTCCACCCTCCTCTCGCCTCCCTCCCGCTCTCCTCACCCACTTCTTTTGTATCCTAACCTTAGCTACCACTACATAATGATCAGACAGACCCCCTCCAATACCCCTATACACCCTAGCATCCATCACAGATTTCTTCATTCGTTCATCCACACATACATAATCAATCAATGACTTTCGTTCCACCACTGTCTTATCCTTCATCGTCAACATCCGTTTCCACGTGTACCTGTGGATCATTCTGTGTCGGAAGAAGGTGTTGGCTATCCACAGCCTCCTCCCCACACATACGTCCACAAGTGCACTACCATTCCCATTCACCTCTGATGGTACCCCCCACCCTCCCACCACTCCCTCAACTTTCCTATCACCCACCTTACCATTCATATCCCCAATCAGAAATATTCTTTCGTTCTTGTCAAATTCTCCAGGCACGCCTCCACATTCATCCAGAACTCCTCTTTCTTTCTTTCAAGTATATCCTCTGTCGGGGCATACACGCATACAATCACCCACGTTTGTATTCCTACTTTCATTCTCACCCACACAATCCTTGAACCCACAGACCCATACTCTCTTACACATTTCTTCCATTTGCTACTTACAAACAAACATGCACCTTCTCTCGCTGTTCCTTCACTCACTCCAGCACACACACCCATTCCACATTCCCATTCTCTCACAACTGAACCTTTCCATTTGGTCTCTGTCATTCCACATACATCCAGCCTGGCATTCACTAACACTTCCAGAACCTCTCTCTCTTTTGTGCCATCATTCATGCCACTCACATCCCACGTAGCCATTCTCAGAATGTCCGAAGGCATGTCCTTAGTCGGTCGTGGTTCGTCAACGTTGGTTCCGTCCGCATCCGAGGCTGTTCGTTCGTTTTTCTTTGCTTAGATATTTTTTCCGGGTGGGGGTCGCAAGCCCACCGACCCAACCTCTTTAGTCGCCTCTTACGACACGCAGAAGGCACGTGGGGCATATTCTATTCCCTAACCCCCAGGGGGGTTTAGTTTAGGGGGTTTAGTTAAGGCTTTAACCCGTGGAGCCCCGGCTAGTTTTGTAATGTTTGCGCACCAGAACCCGGCCGGTTTTCAAAAAATTGTTTTATTCCAGAAACAATAGCGAATGGGTTAGGAATGAAGGAAAAACCACGAAAAACCGCTCAAAAAGCTTTAAAAATGGTCCTACAGAGCCCCCGAAAACGGATTTTACAAGAGTAAAAAATTGAAGGCAATTATCCCAAAAAAACAGGTTATTGCGCGCTCGCGCGCGCACACACGTGGACTTTGAAAGTTTTCAACCATCGGCACGGTTGCGTGGGATACGTACACAGTTCCCATACAAATCTGAGCCCTCTTGAGTGGCTACACCTGAGGTTACGGTCGGCGCAATTAGGGTGACGCGTCAGGCGCGTCTCTGGGGCTGTGCGTTACATACATCGCCGACGCGTCAGACGCGTCGCTGGGGCTGTACGGGTTAACTAAACTAAAGGTTTCTAAATACCCCTGATGGTAACAAAGGCTTTTAAGTATCCCTAATGGGCTCAAAATTGCGTCAAGAACGTGAGAGGGTTAAGGAATGTGGCCACTTTGGTTGTGGCTGTTAAGGAGTGTGGCCATTAAGGAGTTTAGGCATTTTAGAGTGTGGCCATTTTGGTCTTGGCCATGGCTGTTTATGAGTGTGGCCGTTAAGGATTGTAGCCATTTTGGTTGTGACCTTTAAGGTGTGTGGCCATTTAGAAGTTTGGCCTTTTTGGTTGTGACCATTAAGGAGTGTAGGCTTTCAAGAGTGCAGCCATTTTGGTTGCCAAAATCACCTGTTTTTGTCACTCTTCAAAGCATGTTGATTTGACAAATAATGCACATGTGCTTTGCTTTGTTATAATTTTTACCCTAATATAACAAACAAATTCACATTAGATATTTCTATTTTAAGGGGGATGGTGATGTCAGCATGGGCCACCCTTGAAAACAGAGACGAAATTAAGAGCAGTTAACTCACAGTGGTTCACAGGCTTGCCTGGATTGTTTTTACAGACTTACTAACACCACACTCATTCCAGCTCCAATCCTTGCTAAATTAGCTTTTATTCTATGTATGGCTCCAGACTTACCTGCACTCTTGACAAGTGTACTCACCCACACCCTTTGATAATTGATAATCAATATCCAAGAGAGAAAAAATAACCAGTTCGGTCCCATGGTTACCAAAACGAAAAACAAAATAGCGCTTGATCCGTTTTCAAAAGTTGCTAGAATGTCGCTAGATAGCACATTTATTGGCAACCATCTATAGAATAATCCCATGATATCTTTAATATCTTTTATTATCGCTAATATTTCTAAAATATAACTAGAATTCATGTCACTAGAGTGACTAGATGCAAGAAAATGTTTCTAGATCGAAGTAAATCCCTCTAGACCTAGCTATACGTACGCTACATTGGCACTACTGTTTGTTGTTGTTAGGTGTCATTTGAAAGCACATTGTATTGGCTTTCCAATAGTGCAGGATTGATAATGGCCGCTTGAAAGATATAGCAGTGATAGATGAAAGATTATCGATTTTGGTTACGAAAACTGTCATTTCAAAGGATTAGGGATGATTTACAGTATGAAATCCCCTGATTAGGATAACTCGTTGGGTGTCTTTAGAAAGCATATACTATATTCTTTCAACTAATGTAGTAATGGTAATGGTCGCTGATAAGCTATAAATGCTATGAACGAAATATCCTAATTATGTCGAATAAGTAAATAAATATGAAAGCCAAATAGCCTACTGCAGGATTGAAAAAAATAAATCATTCCTAGGTTAATCCACCATTAAGGATCAATAAATTTGGGTCCATAGATAGGTTATTGCAAGGTTTTGTTGTTGGTATTGAATTGGTAATGGCCGCCTGTAAGATATAGCAGTGATTGATAAAAGATTATAGATTGTTGTTACAAAAATTGTCATCTTAAATGATTAGGGGCGTTTTACGGTATGAGATCCCCTGATTAGGAGGGATTGTTGGGTGTCATTTGAAAGCACATTCTATTGGCTTTCCAATGGTGTAGGATTGGTAATGGCCGCTAGTAAGATATAGCAGTGATAGAAGAAAGATTATATAATGTGGTTACGAAAACTGTAATTTTAAAGGATTAGGGGCGGTTTACGGTATGAGATCCCCTGATTAGGAGGGATTGTTAGGTGTCATTTGAAAGCACATTCCATTGGCTTTCCAATAGTGCAGGATTGATAATGGCTGCTTGAAAGATATAGCAGTGATAGATGAAAGATTATCGATTTTGGTTACGAAAACTGTAATTTTAAAGGATTAGGGATGATTTACAGTATGAAATCCCCTGATTAGGATAACTTGTTGGGTGTCTTTAGAAAGCATATACTATATTCTTTCAACTAATGGTAATGGCCGCTGATAAGCTATAGATACTATGAACGAAATATCCTAATTATGTCGAATAAGTAAACAAATATGAAAGCCAAATAGCCTACTGCAGGATTGAAAAAACAAAAATGCTCATTCCTAGGTTAATCCACCATTAAGGATCAATAAATTATGGTCCATAGATAGGATATTGCAAGATTTTGTTGTTGGTCTTGAATTAGTAATGGCCGCTTGTAAGATATAGCAGTGATAGAAGAAGGATTATAGATTTTGGTTACAAACACTGTCATCTTATAGGATTAGGGGCGGTTTACGGTATGGGATCCCCTGATTACGATGGGGTGTCATTTGAAAGCACATTCTATTGGCTTTCCATTAGTGTAGGATTGGTAATGGCCGCTCGAAAGATATAGCAGGTATAGATGAAAGATTATAGATTCTTGTTACAAAAACTCTCATCTTAAAAGATTAGGGGCGATTTACGGTATGAGATCCCCTGATTACGATGGCTTGTTAGGTGTCATTTGAAAGAACATTGTATTGGCTTTCCAATGGTGTAGGATTGGTAATGGCCTCTCGTAAGATATAGCAGTGATGGAAGAAAGATTATAGGTTTTGGTTACAAAAACTGTCATCTTATAGGATTAGGGGCGATTTACGGTATGAGATCCCAAGATTAGGATGGATTGTTAGGTGTCATTTGAAAGCACATTCCATTGGCTTTCCAATGGTGTAGGATTGATAATGGCCGCTTGAAAGATATAGCAGTGATAGATGAAAAATTATCGATTTTGGTTACGAAAACTGTCATTTCAAAGGATTAGTGATGATTTACAGTATGAAATCCCCTGATTAGGATAACTTGTTGGGTGTCTTCAGAAATCATATTCTATATTCTTTCAACTAATGTAGTAATGGTAATGGCCGCTGATAAGGTATAGATGCTATGAACGAAATATCCTAATTATGTCGAATAAGTAAAAAAATATGAAAGCCAAATAGCCTACTGCAGGATTGAAAAAACAAAAAAGCTCATTCCTAGGTTAATCCACCATTAAGGATCACTAAATTAGGGTCCATAGATAGGTTATTGCAAGGTTTTGTTGTTGGTATTGAATTGGTAATGGCCGCTCGTAAGATATAGCAGTGATAGATGAAAGATTATAGATTTTGGTTACAAAAACTGTCATCTTATAGGATTAGGGGCGTTATACGTTATGATATCCCCTGATTAGGAGGGATTGTTGGGTGGCACTTAAAAGCACATTCTATTGGCTTTCCATTAGTGTAGGATTGGTAATGGCCGCTCGAAAGATATAGCAGGTATAGATGAAAGATTATAGATTCTTGTTACAAAAACTGTAATTTTAAAGGATTAGGGGCGTTTTACGATATGAGATCCCTGATTAGGAGGAATAGTTGGGTGACATTTGAAAGCACATTCTATTGGCTTTCCATTAGTGTAGGATTGGTAATGGCCGCTCGAAAGATATAGCAGTTATAGATGAAAGATTATAGATTCTTGTTACAAAAACTGTAATTTTAAAGGATTAGGGGCGTTTTACGGTATGAGATCCCCTGATTAGGATGGATTATTAGGTGTCATTTGAAAGCACATTCCATTGGCTTTCAAATGGTGTAGGATTGATAATGGCTGCTCGAAAGATATAGCAGTGATAGAAGAAAGATTATAGATTTTGGTTACAAAAAGTGTCATCTTAAAGGATTAGGGTCGATTTACGGTATGATATCCCCTGATTAGGGTGCAATATTAGGTGTCATTTGAAAGCACATTCCATTGGCTTTCCAATGGTGTAGGATTGGTAATGGCCGCTTGAAATATATAGCAGTGATAGAAGAAAGATTATAGATTTTGGTTACAAAAACTGTCATCTTATAGGATTAGGGGCGGTTTACGGTATGAGATCCCCTGATTAGGATGGATTGTTGGGTGTCATTTGAAAGCACATTCTATTGGCTTTCCATTAGTGTAGGATTGGTAATGGCCGCTTGAAAGATATAGCAGGTATAAATGAAAGATTATAAATTTTTGTTACAAAAACTGTCATCTTAAAGGATTAGGGGCGATTTACGGTATGAGATCCCCTGATTAGGATGGATTATTAGGTGTCATTTGAAAGCACATTCCATTGGCTTTCCAATGGTGTAGGATTGGTAATGGCCGCTCGAAATATATAGCAGTGATAGAAGAAAGATTATAGATTTTGGTTACAAAAAGTGTCATCTTAAAGGATTAGGGGCGATTTACGGTATGATATCCCTTGATTAGGATGGATTATTAGGTGTCATTTGAAAGCACATTCCATTGGCTTTGCAATGGTGTAGGACTGGTAATGGCCCCTTGTAAGATATAGCAGTGATAGATGAAAGATTATAGATTTTGGTTACAAAAACTGTCATCTTATAGAATTAGGGGCGTTATACGTTATGAGATCCCCTGATTAGGAGGGAGTGTTGGGTATCATTTTGAAAGCACATTCTATTGGCTTTCCATTAGTGTAGGATTGGTAATGGCCGCTCGAAAGATATAGCAGGTATAGATGAAAGATTATAGATTCTTGTTACAAAAACTGTAATTTTAAAGGATTAGGGGCGTTTTACGGTATGAGATCCCCTGATTAGGATGAATTATTAGGTGTCATTTGAAAGCACATTCCATTGGCTTTCCAATGGTGTAGGATTGGTAATGGCCGCTCGAAATATATAGCAGTAATAGAAGAAAGATTATAGATTTTGGTTACGAAAACTGTAATTTTAAAGGATTAGGGGCGGTTTACGGTATGAGATCCCAAGATTAGGAGGGATTGTTATGTGTCATTTGAAAGCACATTCCATTGGCTTTCCAATAGTGCAGGATTGATAATGGCCGCTTGAAAGATACAGCAGTGATAGATGAAAGATTATCGATTTTGGTTACGAAAACTGTAAATTTAAAGGATTAGAGATGATTTACAGTATGAAATACCCTGATTAGGATAACTTGTTGGGTGTCTTTAGAAAGCATATTCTATATTATTTCAACTAATGTAGTAATGGTAATGGCCGCTGTTAAGCTATAGATGCTATGAACGAAATATCCTAATTATGTCGAATAAGTAAACAAATATGAAAGCCAAATAGCCTATTGCAGGATTGAAAACACAAAAATGCTCATTCCTAGGTTAATCCACCATTACGGATCAATAAATTATGGTCCATAGATAGGTTATTGCAAGGTTTTGTTTTTGGTATTGAATTAGTAATGGCCGCTCGTAAGATATAGCAGTGATAGAAGAAAGATAATAGATTTTGGTTACAAAAACTGTCATCTTATAGGATTAGGGGCGGTTTACGGTATGAGATCCCCTGATTAGGATGGATTGTTGGGTGTCATTTGAAAGCACATTCTAATGGCTTTCCATTAGTGTAGGATTGGTAATGGCCGCTCGAAAGATATAGCAGGTATAGATGAAAGATTATAGATTCTTGTTACAAAAACTCATCTTAAAGGATTAGGGGCGATTTACGGTATGAGATCCCCTGATTACGATGGATTGTTAGGTGTCATTTGAAAGCACATTGTATTGGCTTTCCAATGGTGTAGGATTGGTAATGGCCGCTCGTAAGATATAGCAGTGATAGAAGAATGATTATAGATTTTGGTTACAAAAACTGTCATCTTATAGGATTAGGGGCGGTTTACGGTATGAGATCCCCTGATTAGGATGGATTGTTGGGTGTCATTTGAAAGCACATTGTATTGGCTTTCCAATGGTGTAGGATTGGTAATGGCCGCTCGTAAGATGTAGCAGTGATGGAAGAAAGATTATAGTTTGGTTACAAAATCTGTCATCTTAAAGGATTAGAGGCGTTTTATGGTATGAGATCCCCTGATTAGGAGGGATTGTTGGATGTCATTTGAAAGCACATTCTATTGGCTTTCCAATGGTGTAGGATTGGAAATGGCCGCTCGTAAGATATAGCAGGTATAGAAGAATGATTATATAATTTGGTTACGAAAACTGTAATTTTAAAGGATTAGGGGCGGTTTACGGTATGAGATCCCCTGATTAGGAGGGATTGTTAGGTGTCATTTGAAAGCACATTTCATTGGCTTTCCAATAGTGCAGGATTGATAATGGCCGCTTGAAAGATATAGCAGTGATAGATGAAAGATTATCGATTTTGGTTACGAAAAATGTAATTTTAAAGGATTAGGGATGATTTACAGTATGAAATCCCCTGATTAGGATAACTTGTTGGGTGTCTTTAGAAAGCATATTCTATATTCTTTCAACTAATGTAGTAATGGTAATGGTCGCTGATAAGCTATAGATACTATGAACGAAATATCCTAATTATGTCGAATAAGTAAACAAATATGAAAGCCAAATAGCCTACTGCAGGATTGAAAAAACAAAAATGCTCATTCCTAGGTTAATCCACCATTAAGGATCAATAAATTATGGTCCATAGATAGGTTATTGCAAGATTTTGTTGTTGGTATTGAAGAAGTAATGGCCGCTTGTAAGATATAGCAGTGATAGAAGAAAGATTATAGATTTTGGTTACAAACACTGTCATCTTATAGGATTAGGGGCGGTTTACGGTATGGGATCCCCTGATTAGGATGGATTGTTGGGTGTCATTTGAAAGCACATTCTATTGGCTTTCCGTTAGTGTAGCATTGGTAATGGCCGCTCGAAAGATATAGCAGGTATAGATGAAAGATTATAGATTCTTGTTACAAAAACTGTCATCTTAAAGGATTAGGGGCGATTTTCGGTATGAGATCCCCTGATTACTTTTTTTTTTTTTTTTTTTTTTTTTTTTTTTTTTTAAGAGACAATGAATGGAGGAAGGAAAAACACAGATAAAACAAAAAGACAGAGAATCAAAAAGACTTTGCTCTGGAGGAGTATTTGGGGAACGGTAGATGCAACATATGTATTTAAATTTACCAGCAGAAATTAATTTGTATATAGAATAATCAAAATAGGGACAATTGAAACTAGTAACCTCCTCCAGGGCAATTTCAGATTTTGCGAAGCAACATACACCACCTTTAGGTCTGAAATTTTGGAGCAGTTGATAACCTGGAAAATTAAATCTAGATGTGTCAGATGTGGATGTTACTTGAGTCTCTGTCAAAAAAAGGAGAGTAGGGGATTCTGCTTGAAGAAATTGGTGTACAGAATTGATGTTAGAGTGAAGTCCCCTTATATTACTAAAGAAATAGCTGTACTGACAAGCAGCTTTGGGACGTTGCAATGCTCTTGACACAGTCGCATGATGACGACCGGGAGGGCCCTGTGTCAATAACCCAACCCTGCCGGGGGTGGATATCCGAGGGACCACAGGTTTGCTCTTAACAATTGTACTGCCATATTTATAAGGTAAGTGTATGGTGTTACATGTATGATATGTAGTGGGAAGAGTAGTATTTTATGGATAGAGGATAGCGATGTAGGGCAATGTCGTGAAGTTGGATGTGTATGTTATATAAAGAGGGTTTTCCTGATACCCCTGATGTGTGAGGCAGAAAGATATGTATCCAGCTACCAAGGCCTGGGAGAGAAAATGGAATTCAGGCTATTCCCTGAGTCTCCCGAAACCTTGGCGGTAGTACTTCCCTGGGCGGGGCTGCCTACCCCTACTACCTATGAATGGTACTACTACCTACGATGGATTGTTAGGTGTCATTTGAAAGCACATTCTATTGGCTTTCCAATGGTGTAGGATTGGTAATGGCCGCTCGTAAGATATAGCAGTGATAGAAGAAAGATTATAGATTTTGGTTACAAAAACTGTCATCTTATAGGATTAGGGGCGGTTTACGGTATGAGATCCCCTGATTAGGATGGATTGTTGGGTGTCATTTGAAAGCACATTCTATTGGCTTTCCATTAGTGTAGGATCGGTAATTATGGCCGCTCGAAAGATATAGCAGGTATAGATGAAAGATTATAGATTCTTGTTACAAAAACTGTCATCTTAAAAGATTAGGGGCGATTTACGGTATGAGATCCCCTGATTACGATGGCTTGTTAGGTGTCATTTGAAAGAACATTGTATTGGCTTTCCAATGGTGTAGGATTGGTAATGGCCTCTCGTAAAATATAGCAGTGATAGAAGAAAGATTATAGGTTTTGGTTACAAAAACTGTAATTTCAAAGGATTAGTGATGATTTACAGTATGAAATCCCCTGATTAGGATAACTTGTTGGGTGTCTTCAGAAATCATATTCTATATTCTTTCAACTAATGTAGTAATGGTAATGGCCGCTGATAAGGTATAGATGCTATGAACGAAATATCCTAATTATGTCGAATAAGTAAAAACATATGAAAGCCAAATAGCCTACTGCAGGATTGAAAACACAAAAAAGCTCATTCCTATGTTAATCCACCATTAAGGATCACTAAATTAGGGTCCATAGATAGGTTATTGCAAGGTTTTCTTGTTGGTATTGAATTGGTAATGGCCGCTCGTAAGATATAGCAGTGATAGATGAAAGATTATAGATTTTGGTTACAAAACTGTCATCTTATAGGATTAGAGGCGTTATACGTTATGATATCCCCTGATTAGGAGGGATTGTTGGGTGTCATTTGAAAGTACATTCTATTGGCTTTCCATTAGTGTAGGATTGGTAATGGCCGCTCGAAAGATATAGCAGGTATAGATGAAAGATTATAGATTCTTGTTACAAAAACTGTAATTTAAAAGGATTAGGGGCGTTTTACGATATGAGATCCCTGATTAGGAGGAATAGTTGGGTGACATTTGAAAGCACATTCTATTGGCTTTCCATTAGTGTAGGATTGGTAATGGCCGCTCGAAAGACATAGCAGTTATAGATGAAAGATTATAGATTCTTGTTACAAAAACTGTAATTTTAAAGGATTAGGGGCGTTTTACGGTATGAGATCCCCTGATTAGGATGGATTATTAGGTGTCATTTGAAAGAACATTCCATTGGCTTTCCAATGGTGTAGGATTGATAAAGGCTGCTCGAAAGATATAGCAGTGATAGAAGAAAGATTATAGATTTTGGTTACAAAAAGTGTCATCTTAAAGGATTAGGGTCGATTTACGGTATAATATCCCCTGATTAGGATGCAATATTAGGTGTCATTTGAAAGCACATTCCATTGGCTTTCCAATGGTGTAGTATTGGTAATGGCCGCTTAAAATATATAGCAGTGATAGAAGAAAGATTATAGATTTTGGTTACAAAAACTGTCATCTTAAAGGATTAGGGGAGGTTTACGGTATGAGATCCCCTGATTAGGATGGATTGTTGGGTGTCATTTGAAAGCACATTCTATTGGCTTTCCATTAGTGTAGGATTGGTAATGGCCGCTCGAAGGATATAGCAGGTATAGATGAAAGATTATAGATTCTTGTTACAAAAACTGTCATCTTAAAGGATTAGGGGCGATTTACGGTATGAGATCCCATGATTACGATGGATTGTTAGGTGTCATTTGAAAGCACATTCTATTGGCTTTCCAATGGTGTAGGATTGGTAAGGGCCGCTCATAAGATATAGCAGTGATAGAAGAATGATTATAGATTTTGGTTACAAAAACTGTCATATTATAGAATTAGGGGCGTTATACGTTATGAGATCCCCTGATTAGGAGGGAGTGTTGGGTGTCATTTGAAAGCACATTCTATTGGCTTTCCAATGGTGTAGGATTGGTAATTGCCACTCGAAAGATAAAGCAGTGATAGAAGAAAGATTATTGATTTTGGTTACAAAAACTGTCATCTTAAAGGATTAGGGGCAATTTACGCTATGAGATCCCCTGATTAGGATGGATTATTAGGTGTCATTTGAAAGCACATTCCATTGGCTTTCAAATGGTGTAGGTTTGGTAATGGCCGCTCGAAAGATATAGCAGTGATAGAAGAAAGATTATAGATTTTGGTTACAAAAAGTGTCATCTTATAGGATTAGGGGCGATTTACGGTATGATATCCCTTGATTAGGATGGATTATTTGGAGTCATTTGAAAGCACATTCCATTGGCTTTCCAATGGTGTAGGACTGGTAATGGCCGCTTGTAAGATATAGCAGTGATAGATGAAAGATTATAGATTTTGGTTACAAAAACTGTCATCTTATAGAATTACGGGCGTTTTACGTTATGATATCCCCTGATTAGGAGGGATTGTTGGGTGTCATTTGAAAGCACATTCTATTGGCTTTCCATTAGTGTAGGATTGGTAATGGCCGCTCGAAAGATATAACAGGTATAGATGAAAGATTATAGATTCTTGTTAGAAAAACTGTAATTTTAAAGGATTAGGGGCGTTTTACGGTATGAGATCCCCTGATTAGGATGAATTATTAGGTGTCATTTGAAATCACATTCCATTGGCTTTCCAATGGTGTAGGATTGGTAATGGCCGCTCGAAATATATAGCAGTGATAGAAGAAAGATTATAGATTTTGGTTACGAAAACTGTAATTTTAAAGTATTAGGGGCGGTTTACGGGATGAGATCCCAAGATTAGGAGGGATTGTTATGTGTCATTTGAAAGCACATTCCATTGGCTTTCCAATAGTGCAGGATTGATAATGGCCGCTTGAAAGATATAGCAGTGATAGATGAAAGATTATCGATTTTGGTTACGAACACTTTAAATTTAAAGGATTAGAGATGATTTACAGTATGAAATACCCTGATTAGGATAACTTGTTGGGTGTCTTTAGAAAGCATATTCTATATTATTTCAACTAATGTAGTAATGGTAATGGCCGCTGTTAAGATATAGATGCTATGAACGAAATATCCTAATTATGTCGAATAAGTAAACAAATATGAAAGCCAAATAGCCTACTGCAGGATTGAAAACACAAAAATGCTCATTCCTAGGTTAATCCACCATTACGGATCAATAAATTATGGTCCATAGATAGGTTATTGCAAGGTTTTGTTTTTGGTATTGAATTAGTAATGGCCGCTTGTAAGATATAGCAGTGATAGAAGAAAAATAATAGATTTTGGTTACAAAAACTGTCATCTTATAGGATTAGGGGCGGTTTACGGTATGGGATCCCCTGATTATGATGGATTGTTGGGTGTCATTTGAAAGCACATTCTATTGGCTTTCAACTAGTGTAGGATTGGTAATGGCCGCTCGAAAGATATAGCAGGTATAGATGAAAGATTATAGATTCTTGTTACAAAAACTGTAATTTAAAAGGATTAGGGGCGTTTTACGATATGAGATCCCTGATTAGGATGAATAGTTGGGTGACATTTGAAGGCACATTCTATTGGCTTTTCATTAGTGTAGGATTGGTAGTGGCCGCTCGAAAGATATAGCAGTTATAGATGAAAGATTATAGATTCTTATTACAAAAACTGTAATTTTAGAGGATTAGGGGCGTTTTACGGTATGAGATCCCCTGATTAGGATGGATTATTAGGTGTCATTTGAAAGCACATTCCATTGGCTTTCCAATGGTGTAGGATTGATAATGGCTGCTCGAAAGATATAGCAGTGATAGAAGAAAGATTATAGATTTTGGTTACAAAAAGTGTCATCTTAAAGGATTAGGGTCGATTTACGGTATGATATCCCCTGATTAGGATGCAATATTAGGTGCCATTTGAAAGCACATTCCATTGGCTATCCAATGGTGTAGTATTGGTAATGGCCACTCGAAATATATAGCAGTGATAGAAGAAAGATTATAGATTTTGGTTACAAAAACTGTCATCTTATAGGATTAGGGGAGGTTTACGGTATGAGATCCCCTGATTAGGATGGATTGTTGGGTGTCATTTGAAAGCACATTCTATTGGCTTTCCATTAGTGTAGGATTAGTAATGGCCGCTCGAAAGATATAGCAGGTATAGATGAAAGATTATAGATTCTTGTTACAAAAACTGTCATCTTAAAGGATTAGGGGCGATTTACGGTATGAGATCCCATGATTACGATGGATTGTTAGGTGTCATTTGAAAGCACATTCTATTGGCTTTCCAATGGTGTAGGATTGGTAATGGCCGCTCGTAAGATATAGCAGTGATAGAAAAATGATTATAGATTTTGGTTACAAAAACTGTCATCTTATAGAATTAGGGGCGTTATACGTTATGAGATCCCCTGATTAGGAGGGAGTGTTGGGTGTCATTTGAAAGCACATTCTATTGGCTTTCCATTAGTCTAGGATTGGTTTTGGCCGCTCGAAAGATATAGCAGTTATAGATGAAAGATTATAGATTCTTGTTACAAAACTGTAATTTTAAAGGATTAGGGGCGTTTTACGGTAAGAGATCCCCTGATTAGGAGGAATTGTTGGGTGTCATTTGAAAGCACATTCTATTGGCTTTCCAATGGTGTACGATTGGTAATTGCCGCTCGAAAGATAAAGCAGTGATAGAAGAAAGATTATTGATTTTGGTTACAAAAACTGTCATCTTAAAGGATTAGGGGCAATTTACGGTATGATATCCCCTGATTAGGATGGATTATTAGGTGTCATTTGAAAGCACATTCCATTGGCTTTCCAATGGTGTAGGTTTGGTAATGGCCGCTCGAAATATATAGCAGTGATAGAAGAAAGATTATAGATTTTGGTTACAAAAAGTGTCATCTTATAGGATTAGGGGCGATTTACGGTATGATATCCCTTGATTAGGATGGATTATTAGGTGTCATTTGAAAGCACATTCCATTGGCATTCCAATGGTGTAGGATTGGTAATGGCCGCTTGTAAGATATAGCAGTGATAGATGAAAGATTATAGATTTTGGTTACAAAAACTGTCATCTTTATATATATACTTTAATTAATTTCATTGGGGGTGTGGTGGTGAGATTAATAAAAATAATCTTATAGAATTACGGGTGTTATACGTTATGAGATCCCCTGATTAGGAGGGATTGTTGGGTGTCATTTGTAAATCACATTCTATTGGCTTTCCATTAGTGTAGGATTGGTAATGGCCGCTCGAAAGATATAACAGGTATAGATGAAAGATTATAGATTCTTGTTAGAAAAACTGTAATTTTAAAGGATTAGGGGCGTTTTACGGTATGAGATCCCCTGATTAGGATGAATTATTAGGTGTCGTTTGAAATCACATTCCATTGGCTTTCCAATGGTGTAGGATTGGTAATGGCCGCTCGAAATATATAGCAGTGATAGAAGAAAGATTATAGATTTTGGTTACGAAAACTGTAATTTTAAAGTATTAGGGGCGGTTTACGGTATGAGATCCCAAGATTAGGAGGGATTGTTAGGTGTCATTTGAAAGCACATTCCATTGGCTTTCCAATAGTGCAGGATTGATAATGGCCGCTTGAAAGATATAGCAGTGATAGATGAAAGATTATCGATTTTGGTTACGAAAACTGTAAATTTAAAGGATTAGAGATGATTTACAGTATGAAATACCCTGATTAGGATAAATTGTTGGGTGTGTTTAGAAAGCATATTCTATATTATTTCAACTAATGTAGTAATGGTAATGGCCGCTGTTAAGCTATAGATGCTATGAACGAAATATCCTAATTATGTCGAATAAGTAAACAAATATGAAAGCCAAATAGCCTACTGCAGGATTTAAAAAACAAAAAAGCTCATTCCTAGGTTAATCCACCATTAAGGATCACTAAATTAGGGTCCATAGATAGGTTATTGCAAGGTTTTGTTGTTGGTATTGAATTGGTAATGGCCGCTCGTAAGATATAGCAGTGATAGATGAAAGATTATAGATTTTGGTTACAAAAACTGTCATCTTATAGGATTAGGGGCGTTATACGTTATGATATCCCCTGATTAGGAGGGACTGCTTGGTGGCACTCGAAAGCACATTCTATTGGCTTTCCATTAGTGTAGGATTGGTAATGGCCGCTCGAAAGATATAGCAGGTATAGATGAAAGATTATAGATTCTTGTTACAAAAACTGTAATTTAAAAGGATTAGGGGCGTTTTACGATATGAGATCCCTGATTAGGAGGAATAGTTGGGAGACATTTGAAAGCACATTCTATTGGCTTTCCATTAGTGTAGGATTGGTAATGGCCGCTCGAAAGATATAGCAGGTATAGATGAAAGATTATAGATTCTTGTTACAAAAACTGTAATTTTAAAGGATTAGGGGCGTTTTACGGTATGAGATCCCCTGATTAGGATGGATTATTAGGTGTCATTTGAAAGCACATTCCATTGGCTTTCCAATGGTGTAGGATTGATAATGGCTGCTCGAAAGATATAGCAGTGATAGAAGAAAGATTATAGATTTTGGTTACAAAAAGTGTCATCGTAAAGGATTAGGGTCGATTTACGCTATGATATCCCCTGATTAGGATGCAATATTAGGTGTCATTTGAAAGCACATTCCATTGGCTTTCCAATGGTGTAGTATTGGTAATGGCCGCTCGAAATATATAGCAGTGATAGAAGAAAGATTATAGATTTTGGTTACAAAAACTGTCATCTTATAGGATTAGGGGAGGTTTACGGTATGAGATCCCCTGATTAGGATGGATTGTTGAGTGTCATTTGAAAGCACATTCTATTGGCTTTCCAATAGTGTAGGATTGGTAATGGCCGCTCGAAAGATATAGCAGGTATAGATGAAAGATTATAGATTCTTGTTACAAAAACTGTAATTTAAAAGGATTAGGGGCGTTTTACGATATGAGATCCCTGATTAGGAGGAATAGTTGGGAGACATTTGAAAGCACATTCCATTGGCTTTCCAATAGTGCAGGATTGATAATGGCCGCTTGAAAGATATAGCAGTGATAGATGAAAGATTATCGATTTTGGTTACGAAAACTGTAAATTTAAAGGATTAGAGATGATTTACAGTATGAAATACCCTGATTAGGATAACTTGTTGGGTGTCTTTAGAAAGCATATTCTATATTCTTTCAACTAATGTAGTAATGGTAATGGCCGCTGTTAAGCTATAGATGCTATGAACGAAATATCCTAATTATGTCGAATAAGTAAACAAATATGAAAGCCAAATAGCCTACTGCAGGATTGAACACACAAAAATGCTCATTCCTAGGTTAATCCACCATTAAGGATCACTAACTTAGGGTCCATAGATAGGTTATTGCAAGGTTTTGTTGTTGGTATTGAATTGGTAATGGCCGCTCGTAAGATATAGCAGTGATAGATGAAAGATTATAGATTTTGGTTACAAAAACTGTCATCTTATAGGATTAGGGGCGTTATACGTTATGATATCCCCTGATTAGGAGAGATTGCTTGGTGGCACTTGAAAGCACATTCTATTGGCTTTCCATTAGTGTAGGATTGGTAATGGCCGCTCGAAAGATATAGCAGGTATAGATGAAAGATTATAGATTCTTGTTACAAAAACTGTAATTTTAAAGGATTAGGGGCGTTTTACGGTAAGAGATCCCCTGATTAGGATGGATTATTAGGTGTCATTTGAAAGCACATTCTATTGGCTTACCATTAGTGTAGGATTGGTAATTGCCGCTCGAAAGATAAAGCAGTGATAGAAGAAAGATTATAGATTTTGGTTACAAAAACTGTCATCTTAAAGGATTAGGGGCAATTTACGGTATGAGATCCCCTGATTAGGATGGATTATTAGGTGTTATTTGAAAGCACATTCCATTGGCTTTCCAATGGTGTAGGATTAATAATGGCCGCTTGAAAGATATAGCAGTGATAGATGGAAGATTATCGATTTTGGTTACGAAAACTGTCATTTCAAAGGATTAGTGATGATTTACAGTATGAAATCCCCTGATTAGGATAACTTGTTGGGTGTCTTTAGAAATCATATTCTATATTCTTTCAACTAATGTAGTAATGGTAATGGCCGCTGATAAGGTATAGATGCTATGAACGAAATATCCTAATTATGTCGAATAAGTAAAAACATATGAAAGCCAAATAGCCTACTGCAGGATTGAAAAAACAAAAAAGCTCATTCCTAGGTTAATCCACCATTAAGGATCACTAAATTAGGGTCCATAGATAGGTTATTGCAAGGTTTTCTTGTTGGTATTGAATTGGTATTGGCCGCTCGTAAGATATAGCAGTGATAGATGAAAGATTATAGATTTTGGTTACAAAAACTGTCATCTTATAGGATTAGGGGCGTTATACGTTATGATATCCCCTGATTAGGAGGGATTGTTGGGTGTCATTTGAAAGCACATTCATAAGAACATAAGAACATAAGAAAATGGGAGTCTGCAGAAAGCCGATTGGCCTAAGCAAGGCAGATCCCTGTCCCACACAACCCCAATTCAATTACAAAGCCCAATTATAGGCTCAACACTCTAATACCCTGAGGATCATCTTACCAAATCGGTTAGAGATTAACGCAGGATTATGGGGGTCTGCAGAGCGCTGATTGGCCCAACCCGGCTGATCCCCCTTCACACCCAACCCTTCTCGTCCATATGCTTATCCAATTTTATCTTAAAGCTCCCTACAGTTTTAGATCCCACTATAGCACTTGGTAGTCCATTCCACCCATCTACAACTCTGTTACCAAACCAATATTTGCCTATATCTTTTCTGAAACGAAATTTATCTAATTTGAAACCATTGGTACGAGTTCTTTCGCTATCACTGAGCTTTAGTACATTTGTCATGTCCCCTTTGGTAATCCCACTAACCCACTTGAACACCTCTATCATATCCCCTCTAACTCTGCGTCTCTCTAACGAATGTAAACCTAATTTCTTCAACCTTTCTTCATACGAAAGATTTCTAATATTATGGATCATTTTTGTCATTCTAACGCTGTACTCTCTCCAATGAATCTATGTCCATTCTGTAATAAGGACACCAAAATTGGACAGCATAATCCATATGGGGTCTCACTAATGACAAGTAGTTTTAAGATAACAGCAGTTCTGTTACTCACACTCCTAGAGATGAACCCGAGAATCCTGTTTGCCTTATTACGAACGCTTATACACTGTTTTCTAGGCTTCAAATCATTGCTAACAAACACACCTAGATCTTTCTCACAGTCTGAATTTTCTAATTCTAAATTAGCTAGTTTATATTTAACATTTGTTTGCATCTTCCCTATCTTTAATACATAAGAACATAAGAACATAAGAAAATGGGAGTCTGCAGAAAGCCGATTGGCCTAAGCAAGGCAGATCCCTGTCCCACACAACCCCAATTCAATTACAAAGCCCAATTATAGGCTTCACACTCTAATACCCTGAGGATCATCTTACCAAAACGGTTAGAGATTAACGCAGGATTATGGGGGTCTGCAGAGGGCTGATTGGCCCAACCCGGCTGATCCCCTTTCACACCCAACCCTTCTCGTCCATATGCTTATCCAATGTTATCTTAAAGCTCCCTACAGTTTTAGATCCCACTATAGCACTTGATAGTCCATTCCACCCATCTACAACTCTGTTACCAAACCAAAACTTACCTATATCTTTTCTGAAACGAAATTTATCTAATTTGAAACCATTGGTACGAGTTATTTCGCTATCACTGACCTTTAGTACATTTGTCATGTCCCCTTTGTTAATCCCACTAACCCACTTGAACACCTCTATCATATCCCCTCTAACTCTGTGTCTCTCTAACGAATGTAAACCTAATTTCTTCAACCTTTCTTCATACGAAAGATTTCTAATATTATGGATCATTTTTGTCATTCTATGCTGTACTCTCTCCAATGAATCTATGTCCATTCTGTAATAAGGACACCAAAATTGGACAGCATAATCCATATGGGGTCTCACTAATGACAAGTAGTTTTAAGATAACATCAGCAGTTCTGTTACTCACACTCCTAGAGATGAACCCGAGAATCCTGTTTGCCTTATTACGAACGCTTATACACTGTTTTCTAGGCTTCAAATCATTGCTAACAAACACACCTAGATCTTTCACAGTCTGAATTTTCTAATTCTAAATTAGCTAGTATATTTAACATTTGTTTGCATCTTCCCTATCTTTAATACATAAGATAATAAAGAACATAAGAAAATAGAATAAGTCTGCAGAAGCCGCCTAAGCAAGGCAGATCCCTGTGCCACAAAAACCCAATTCAATTACAAAGCCCAATTATAGGCTTCACACTCTAATACCCTGAGGATCATCTTACCAAAACGGTTAGAGATTAACGCAGGATTATGGGGGTCTGCAGAGGGCTGATTGGCCCAACCCGGCTGATCCCCTTTCACACCCAACCCTTCTCGTCCATATGCTTCATTTTATCTTAAAGCTCCCTACAGTTTTAGATCCCACTATAGCACTTGGTAGTCCATTCCACCCATCTACAACTCTGTTACCAAACCAAAACTTACCTATATCTTTTCTGAAACGAAATTTATCTAATTTGAAACCATTGGTACGAGTTCTTTCGCTATCACTGAGCTTTAGTACATTTGTCATGTCCCCTTTGTTAATCCCACTAACCCACTTGAACACCTCTATCATATCCCCTCTAACTCTGCGTCTCTCTAACGAATGTAAACCTAATTTCTTCAACCTTTCTTCATACGAAAGATTTCTAATATTATGGATCATTTTTGTCATTCTACGCTGTACTCTCTCCAATGAATCTATGTCCATTATGTAATACGGACACCAAAATTGGACAGCATAATCCATATGGGGTCTCACTAATGACAAGTAAAGTTTTAAGATAACATCAGCAGTTCTGTTACTCACACTCCTAGAGATGAACCCGAGAATCCTGTTTGCCTTATTACGAACGCTTATACACTGTTTTCTAGGCTTCAAATCATTGCTAACAAACACACCTAGATCTTTCTCGCAGTCTGAATTTTCTAATTCTAAATTAGCTAGTTTATATTTAACATTTGTTTGCATCTTCCCTATCTTTAATACCTTGCATTTGTCAATGTTAACTTCATCTGCCAATTTAATGACCATTCATGTAAGGTATCTAGATCCCTTTGGAGGCACTCTATATCGCTATCTGAATCAATTGATCTCCCTATTTTAGTATCGTCTGCAAATTTACTTATCCTACTAGTTATACCTAAATCTAGGTCATTTATGTATATAAGAAACAACAGGGGACCTAATACCGATCCCTGGGGGACACCACTTTTGACTGCTCCCCATTCTGACAATTTATGCTGACTCTCTGCTTCCTACCAATTAGCCATGACCTAATCCATCCTAACAACGCCCCACCTATTCCATGTGCCTCAACCTTTCTCATCAATCTCTCATGAGGGACTCTGTCGAAAGCTTTACTGAAATATAAATATATAATAACATATTAATTGTCATTATCTACTGCTTCATAAACCACAGAGAAAAAACTAAGCAAATTAGTAAGGCAAGACCGTCCCTGAGTTAATCCATGCTGAGAAGAATTGATTAAGTTAAATGTTTCTAAGTGGTTTCTCATTTTCCTAGCAATAATTGACTCTAGTAGCTTTCCTATGATTGAAGTGAGACTAATGGGACGGTAATTGGATGCTATTGATTTATCACCTTTTTTGAAGATCGGAACTACATTTGCAAGCTTCCAAGCTTCTGGAACTATACCTGTTTCTAGTGACTTGTTAAATAGAAATGTTAATGGGTAACTTAACTCATCTCTGCATTCTTTTAATACTCTAGCATATACCTCATTTTGACCATAGGGTCCGCTAACAGGGCTTCTCTTAACCCACCATAATTGGCTTTTCTGAAGTCAGGTATTAATGTTGTATTCTCTGATATTACCTTTCCATTGTATATTAAAATACACAGAATTGTGATCACTATTTCCTAGGTGGTCCCCGATTTCTACACTATTTATCATATGTTCATTGTTACTGAAAACTAAATCGAGAATATTATCACCTCTAGTCGGCGTATCTATGAATTGAGATAAATAACTATCTTGTACTACATCAATAAACTCCTTTGAATCAGAGTCGCCTATTTGTTGCTGCCAATCTATATTAGGGAAATTAAAATCCCCCATAATGCACACGTTGCTAAGCCTTGATGCTATTTTAATTTCCTCCCATAATGATGTTCCGTCATTTCTACTCATATTTGGCGGTCTATACATAACCACCTTGCATTTGTCAATGTTAAACTTCATCTGCCAATTTACTGACCATTCATGTAAGGTATCTAGATCCCTTTGGAGGCACTCTATATCGCTATCTGAATCAATTGATCTCCCTATTTTAGTATCGTCTGCGAATTTACTTATCCTACTAGTTATACCTAAATCCAGGTCATTTATGTATATAAGAAACAACAGGGGACCTAATACCGATCCCTGGGGGACACCACTTTTGACTGCTCCCCATTCTGACTTGGTACCATTTATGCTGACTCTCTGCTTCCTACCAATTAGCCATGACCTAATCCATCCTAACAACGCCCCACCTATTCCATGTGGCTCAACCTTTCTCATCAATCTTTCATGAGGGACTCTGTCGAATGCTTTACTGAAATCTAAATATATAATATCATATGACTTGTCATTATCTACTGCTTCATATACCTCTGAGAAAAAACTAAGCAAATTAGTAAGGCAAGACCGTCCCTGAGTGAATCCATGCTGAGAAGAATTGATTAAGTTAAATGTTTCTAAGTGGTTTCCCATTTTCCTAGCAATAATTGACTCTAGTAGCTTTCCTATGATTGAAGTGAGACTAATGGGACGGTAATTGGATGCTATTGATTTATCACCTTTTTTGAAGATCGGAACTACATATTTTGCAAGCTTCCAAGCTTCTGGAACTATACCTGTTTCTAATGACTTGTTAAATAGAAATGTTAATGGGTAACTTAACTCATCTCTGCATTCTTTTAATACTCTAGCATATACCTCATCAGGACCAGGCGATTTATGAGGTTTCAGTCTGTCAATTTCCTTAAGCTCATCATTTCTACTTATAGTAACCGTACTTTTTTTTTTTTTTTTTTTTTTTTCTATGTGATTGAGGGAGGCAAAAGGCATAACTGCCTATAGCGAGTGCCTCCCCCATAGTTGAAAGAGTGACAGGGCCAAAATCAAGGGACGTTCGAGCCAAAATGCCTGGACACACGGAGTTTGAAGCAATTTAAGTCATAGGAAGAGGGAAAGACTGATTCTGGGAGAGAGTTCCAGAGCTCAGCTGTTGAGTAGAAGAAAGTTTGAGAGTAACGTTTCACTCTTGGGTTGGAGAGTTGCACAGAGTAGGGGTGGGATTGAGTTGCAAGACGGGTACCACGTGCCCTACGTAAAGGAGGTGGTATGCACTGGGATAGCTCTGAGGAACACTGATTATTATAGTAGCGATTAGAATAGCGAGAGAGATGCAACATTGCGGCGGAGAGAGAGAGATTGCAGAGAGTTGGTGAGTGGACGGGAGTTAATGATACGAAAGGCCTTCCTTTCAACTTGTCTAGGAGAGCAGTGTGAGAGGAACCTCCCCACACATGTGAACAATACTCAATACAAGGGCGCACTATGCCCCTGTACAGAGCAAGAAGCTGTACAGGGGAAAAGAACCCCCTAAGGCGGTTGAGCACACCCAGCTTCTGGGAGGCTGCCTTAGCAAGACTGGTAATATGGTCCTTCCAAATGAGAGCAGAAGAAAAAGAGACACCAAGAATATTGAGAGAAGATGAAGGGTTGATTTTTGTATTGTTGAAGAATAAGGGATAGTCCGCTGGGAGATCCTGACGGGTAGATAGATGGAGAAATTGGGTTTTGGAAGCATTAAAGTTAACAAGGTTTTCTCTGCCCCAATTGGAGATAGTATTTAGATCAGAATTTAAGAGTTCTATGGCTTCATTACGTTTGTCGTTGAGGGATTGCTGGCTGGGGCGTTCTGAAAAACTAATGGAGTAGTGCAAGGTTGAGTCGTCTGCGTATGAATGGATGGGAATTAAGGTACAGTTAAGGAGATCATTTATAAAAATTAGAAAGAGAATAGGAGATAGGACAGAGCCCTGAGGAACACCGGAGTTTATAGAGTGAGGAAGTGAACAATGGCCGTCCACAACCGCGGCTATGGAACGGCCGGAAAGGAAATTAGAGACAAAGGCACAGATGGAGGGATAGAAACCGAAGGAGGGTAGTTTAGAAATTAAAGATTTATGCCAGACTCTATCGAAGGCTTTCGATATGTCTAGTGCAATAGAAAAAGTCTCACCGAAGTCCCGAAAGGAGGATGACCAAGAGTTAGTAAGATATGAAAGAAGATCACCAGTAGAGCGACCCTTAAGGAAGCCATACTGGCGATCTGAGAGCAGATTATGAGAAGAGAAATGCTTAAGAAATTTGGAAGCAAGAATAGTTTCAAAAACTTTAGAAAGACAAGAGATAAGAGCAATTGGACGATAGTTGGAGGGTTGAGAGCGGTCACCCTTCTTTGGGACAGGTTGAATGTGAGCAAACTTCCAGCATGAAGGGAAGACGTTAGAGGATAGACAGAGACGAAAGAGTTTGCCTAGGCAGGGAGTCAGCACGGAAGCACAGTTTTTGAGAACAACAGGAGGAACACCGTCCGGACCGTACGCCTTATTAGTGTTAAGCCCAGAGAGGGTAGAAAGTACATCTTTAGAAGAGATTAGGATATTAGGCATAAGTAAGAGAGAGGAGGGCGGAGAGGGAGGAATAGCACCGGAATCATCCAAGGTACTTAACCTATTATCTATACTATCGCTGTATACCTTACGGACTTCTGGAAACTGTGCCAAATTTGCATTAGTGAAAACGGAAAGAAATTGACTATTTAATGTACTGCACATTTCTAAATCATGTTCTGTCATTTCTCCTATCGAAGTTTTAAGGGGACCAATTACATCTCTAACCTTGGATTTATATAGTTGGTAAAAAGCTTTAGGATTATTTTTTGAGTCATTGGCAACCTTAATTTCATAATTTCTTTTTTCTTTACTAATATCCTTTTTTACCTGTCGTGATAGATTCTGATAGTAAGCAAGTAGGTGAATTTCGCCTTTTTTAATTTTTCTATATATTCCTCTCTTTTTTCCTAGAAGATCTAATAGTCTATTATTCATCCATTTGGGTTGGTTCTGTGTTGATCTAAATTTTCTTTTGGGGATATATTTATTTTGCGCATTGAATACTGACTTGATAAAATTATCGTATGTATCTACCAAGTTTGACGTCTCTTCCTGACTTAAGATGACGGGTGCCTGAGAAAGGATACACTCATTTGGACACCTGGATCGACTTAATTCTATTGGCTTTCCATTAGTGTAGGATTGGTAATGGCCGCTCGAAAGATATAGCAGGTATAGATGAAAGATTATAGATTCTTGTTACAAAAACTGTAATTTTAAAGGATTAGGGGCGTTTTACGGTATGAGATCCCCTGATTAGGATGGATTATTAGGTGTCATTTGAAAGCACATTCCATTGGCTTTCCAATGGTGTAGGATTAATAATGGCTGCTCGAAAGATATAGCAGTGATAGAAGAAAGATTATAGATTTTGGTTACAAAAAGTGTCATCTTAAAGAATTAGGGTCGATTTACGGTATGATATCCCCTGATTAGGATGCAATTTTAGGTGTCATTTGAAAGCACATTCCATTGGCTTTCCAATGGTGTAGTATTGGTAATGGCCGCTCGAAATATATAGCAGTGATAGAAGAAAGATTATAGATTTTGGTTACAAAAACTGTCATCTTATAGGATTAGGGGAGGTTTACGGTATGAGATCCCCTGATTAGGATGGATTGTTGGGTGTCATTTTGAAAGCACATTCTATTGGCTTTTCATTAGTGTAGGATTGGTAATGGCCGCTCGAAAGATATAGCAGGTATAGATGAAAGATTATAGATTCTTGTTACAAAAACTGTCATCTTAAAGGATTAGGGGCGATTTACGGTATGAGATCCCATGATTACGATGGATTGTTAGGTGTCATTTGAAAGCACATTCTATTGGCTTTCCAATGGTGTAGGATTGGTAATGGCCGCTCGTAAGATATAGCAGTGATAGAAGAATGATTATAGATTTTGGTTACAAAAACTGTCATCTTATAGAATTAGGGGCGTTATACGTTATGAGATCCCCTGATTAGGAGGGATTGTTGGGTGTCATTTGAAAGCACATTCTATTGGCTTTCCATTAGTGGAGGATTGGTAATGGCCGCTCGAAAGATATAACAGGTATAGATGAAAGATTATAGATTCTTGTTAGAAAAACTGTAATTTTAAAGGATTAGGGGCGTTTTACGGTATGAGATCCCCTGATTAGGATGAATTATTAGGTGTCATTTGAAATCACATTCCATTGGCTTTCCAATGGTGTAGGATTGGTAATGGCCGCTCGAAATATAGCAGTGATAGAAGAAAGATTATAGATTTTGGTTACGAAAACTGTAATTTTAAAGTATTAGGGGCGGTTTACGGTATGAGATCCCAAGATTAGGAGGGATTGTTATGTGTCATTTGAAAGCACATTTCATTGGCTTTCCAATAGTGCAGGATTGATAATGGCCGCTTGAAAGATATAGCAGTGATAGATGAAAGATTATCGATTTTGGTTACGAAAACTTTAAATTTAAGGGATTAGAGATGATTTACAGTATGAAATACCCTGATTAGGATAACTTGTTGGGTGTCTTTAGAAAGCATATTCTATATTATTTCAACTAATGTAGTAATGGTAATGGCCGCTGTTAAGCTATAGATGCTATGAACGAAATATCCTAATTATGTCGAATAAGTAAACAAATATGAAAGCCAAATAGCCTACTGCAGGATTGAAAACACAAAAATGCTCATTCCTAGGTTAATCCACCATTACGGATCAATAAATTATGGTCCATAGATAGGTTATTGCAAGGTTTTGTTTTTGGTATTGAATTAGTAATGGCCGCTTGTAAGATATAGCAGTGATAGAAGAAAAATATTAGATTTTGGTTACAAAAACTGTCATCTTATAGGATTAGGGGCGGTTTACGGTATGAGATCCCCTGATTACGATGGATTGTTAGGTTTCATTTGAAAGCACATTCTATTGGCTTTCCAATGGTGTAGGATTGGTAATGGCCGCCCGTAAGATATAGCAGTGATAGAAGAAAGATTATAGGTTTTGGTTACAAAATCTGTCATCTTATAGGATTAGGGGCATTTTACGGTATGAGATCCCAAGATTAGGATGGATTGTTAGGTGTCATTTGAAAGCACTTTCCATTGGCTTTCCAACGGTGTAGGATTGATAATGGCCGCTTGAAAGATATAGCAGTGATAGATGAAAGATTATCGATTTTGGTTACGAACACTGTCATTTCAAAGGATTAGGGATGATTTACAGTATGAAATCCCCTGACTAGGATAACTTGTTGGGTGTCTTCAGAAAGCATATTCTATATTCTTTCAACTAATGTAGTAATGGTAATGGCCGCTGTTACGATCCAGGTTCTCAAAGACACAGGGCTCTTCAACATTGGACTAGATAATGGCAAATTGCAACACCGGTAACACTAGATCCAACCCCTGCCTTAAACACTGGAAAAAAAACAAAACACCATTACCGCCCTGAGGCGTGCCTGGACAACGAGGTATCCTATGACTCGGTAACTGGTGCACACACACTAGGCTGACGCTCGATGTTAAACAGCCTATTCTCAACAGTAAAAGATTACTCGATTAGGTTACACAAAGAAAAGATAGTTAACGTGATTAATTAACGTTACGGTAGATACTCAAATAACTGCACTCCTGTAGTAAAGAAAGTGCAATGCTAGTCCTGCAACATCAACTGGAAACTTCTGAAATAAGTCTGATGCTGGGAAGATGTTCGTAAAGAATCTTGAACAATTATAATGCAGAATACGGGTCACAATAAATGCTAGGACATATAGTAATAATAGGCAGGCGAATAATAAAGACTGCGCAAAGGTAGTAATGCTCGACAACTAAAGAAATGCTTCGTGACACACAACGCAATAGCCTACTAGGGTTGTGCAACTCAACAACAACCTCGGCTCAAAAGTGCAGTGAATAATAATGTGGCATACATATAATAATGGAGCTTATCTCTAACCAGTGTCTGCTCAGTTAATAAAGTCTAGCTGGGGTATCAAGGCAGGGCAACAATGGGTGAGCATGCGGCTCGTAGCCTAACGTTGTCCGAAGGTGGTATAATGAAGATTACGTTATATGACGGGGGATGCTCTCTTGATAAATCTAGGTCTCTAGTACCTAGTTCTATCCTGGCGATCCCTCAGAAGTCAACACAAAGAGGCAGCACTATGTTGTGAGGGATAGGCTATGGCCCTCTCACACCACAGTGCTGTGCTCGCAAAGTAAACCCACCCGAAGACAACCTAGGCTCCCACAGTACCTGTCGATGTCGTGCAGGGCTTAGCTAACACTGCACACATCGGAGACAACGACACAGTAACCTTACCCCTAGTCTAGCTTTAAATAACTAAGCAGAATCACTCACGCCCTGCCAGGAAGACATATACGGTCTACAACCTTCCCGAGAGAGGACACACACGGAAAAGTCCGTCTCTCCAAACCTCATTAAAGCCTAATACATAGAAATATCTGAGAGCTTCGCGTACAATACGACTGGCCGACGGTGAACGTCTATGCTGAAACCAGAAGGGATGTTGAGTTTAATAAAGATTAGAGAATGAGAAAGGAGAAGTCGAGAGAGAGAAATAGTATGCAAAGTGGCGAGTATGGGGGACAGAATTGCAAAGGATGTAGACGATACGCGTGTCAGGCCAGCTCTGAGCTTGGTAAAAACATGAGGCCGCGAAGGGACTAGTTGACCACCCGGCCGCCCGGCCGCCAACGCCGTCAGCGCCCAAGCGAGCCGCGTCACAGCCCACGCCCCGCTGCCAGGTGTACCCCGTCACCCTCTCTCGCGCGCCTCTCACACAAGCAACATTTATATTATAGCGAATATAAAATACAAGGCGGTCTACAGACCAAAACAAAGACCATTTCTAGACGTCTGTGGCAACACGACACTAATAAAAGAAAGCAGATCATTCTAGGACAACTGTAGCCCATCCCCACATCCTGGCGAGCGCTAGCGAGCTGCATGCCCCAGGCAACCATTCTGCAGCGTAGGGAGGCGTCACACACCCCCAAGATATGGGACACTCAACCATGAGCCCATATCTGAACAGGCAGAATGTCGCTAGAATCTGCCACTCCTAAACCACTCTGCCACTCATGAATGCAAGCTCAGTCTCCAAAAAAAAATACAACATTTTATATATAAAAAAAATCTTATCACCCTTCCCAAACATATACATTAATTCATAACATTGTGCTCCCAGAGCGAGCTTTAAGAAGCACAGCCTACTGAGAGAAAATCATCTGCACTCAGTACTCAGCTACAATATTATCTTAAAATTAATTATTAAAGAGAAAGAGTTTTTATTTAATTTTTCATACTTTATTTTAATGTTGTTTTTTGGCGGCTACTATAGATGTAGCCTAATTTTCGTCTAATCAAAGCCAACAACTCCTGCCCTGCGACCCTACGCTGATGCTACACACGCGAGCCAACAAGCCACCAGCGCAAAAAACACCGCGAGCCCAAGACAGGAGGCTATACCAACATACTGTGGTAGCCTACCCCGGATCCTCCACCCACGACAGACACTGACTGAACAGCGAGGGTTCTCCTGCAAACAAAGCCAAAACATTATCAGTGCCCCCAGCATGCCACACATCCAACTTGTGTTCCGGCAGCACAACAACACCTGACACTGATAAACTGTCCAGTTCATCGCAAAAGACCTGGCACTTCTCTTCGCTCTTTCCGGCAACGGGGCCTGCCAATAACCCTTCACTAGTTCTACCTTCGTGATGAGCGAGGCAGCCCCGAAGCGGTCTATGGTGTCGTCAGCTCTCGGTAATGGATAGGCGTCTGTCAGGGATAATGCTTCCACACTCCTGCAATCAACACACACACGGACTCTGCCACCAAACTCAGGTTGCCAAGCCACTGGCAACGACCACTCACGATATCCCTCATCCCTCAAACCCCCTCTCCACACGCTGTCCAGCTCCGCCTTCACAACAGGCTTTCGAGCAGGATTCACACGGTAATAATAATAATAATAATAATGGTAGGGAACCAACTCGAGCCTTGCACTGTCTCCAGCCTCCGTGTCGGATTCTACCCCGCACATCAGGCCTGGAGAAGCAACAAACATGCGGACGGACTGCCACAGCCTAGCAAACAACTCCTCCCGTCGCTCAGGAACAAGAGGCTGCAACCCATCTCGCAGAACAACATGCCCAGTGCCCTCCCACATCTCCTTCACCATGTGGAGAGGGCCCCTCACCTGATGCCCGAAAACAAGCTCACTCGGACTGAAACCGAGACTCTCTCCAGGTACTTCTCTTGCCGCGAACAAAACATACGGCAGACCAAGGTCCCAATCCTTTCTGTTCTCTGCGCAATAACATCGAAGCATGCTTTTCAGCGTGGCGTGCCACCTCTCCAACACCCCTTGACTCTCCGGGTGATACGCAGAAGAGACGACAGTGCTGATGCCATGCTGAATCATAGCTTGTTTGAACAGATTAGATGTAACACTAGAACCTTGGTCCGATTGCACCTCTTGCGGGTAACCATACCGCGAGCAATACAAGAGCAGGTTCCGGACAACAGTTTTCGCCGTGCCATTTCTCATTGGATATGCATCAGGATAACGAGCGGCCACATCCATGATAGTTACTAGAAATTTATTACCGGCACTAGTAGGGGTTAGGGGTCCGACCATATAAATGATGACCTTACTGAAGGGCGGTCCACTGACAGGAATGTGGTGCAACGGGGCTCTCGGAATTGTTTGGTTAGGTTTTCCAACCCTCTGGCACGTATGACACCTTGCTATCCAGGTTACCACCTGCCCCTTCAACCCCGGCCACCAAAACAATTTTTCTAAAGCCGCCACCGTTTTTCTCACCCTTAGATGTCCTGCCAGTGGTATGTCATGCGCCAACCTCAGTAGGCTATCCCTGCACTCCCGTGGCACCACCAACTGGTCCACTACTCCGGACCCCTCTTGCCAACTACGTTTAGGGTCTTGAAAACGCCTATAGAGGATGCCTTCTAAATAAAAAAAAATCTCCTGGCTGTGCATCGCCGTCCTCGTCGAGCTCTATAGCTCCATTAGCACACGTTTGGAACTCAGGGTCCTCTAGTTGCAACCGACGTATATCTGAGGGTGCCAAGCGATCTAACTGCTCCCGGAGCAATGCATTACCTTCCCCGATACTGGGCTGCTCCCTCTGTCTCTCTCGATGTACATAACGTTGCTGTCGTGGAGACTCGTCATGCCCAGCCTCGTCACTCTCGATGACAGGCCCAGGGGCTACTCCAAAATTAAGTAATGGTGCGAATACTGAATCACCCAGGAGAGCCGCCGAGTCAAAACTCTTAAAACCAACTCCAGCTTTAGCCTCCTCCTGTTGATCGTTCCTCCGCTGGTCTGAAGACGGAGGACTAGGCTGTGACACTTTAGCTGCCCGAGCTCGGGTGACAACACACGCCATGGGTTGTGTCTGGCACCGCTCGACCCACTCTTGCTCTTCCCTACTCACGTCGGCCGGCCTCTCGGCAACGACTAAGGGTAGAACCTCAGAAGCGGGCATTGCAAGACCCTGCCGAGAAGAAGGTCGACGCCCTCCACTGGCAGTTTCTCCACAATCCCGACATCCAATTCACGTGCCACACCATCCACCTCCAACTCCAACCGCACCAGCGGGTATGACCGAGTTGCATTAATACCCTGCACCACCACCACCCGAGCCGCGTTTATAGGGTAGCCAGTCAAGTTTTTCATCAGAGTCTGGGAAGCACCTGTATCGCGCAAGACCTCTACTCCATGCTTGCGCCCCGCCCACATCACACAACCCCGCCCTCTATGGTCGCAAAAAACATCCTGAGCAGGGTTCGAGCCTCCCAGGTGCTTCTGCATTGGCTGTGCCTCAGCCTCTGACAAACTGCCCCGGGCAAACTCAGATGACTTCGGAGACACACCAATGTTGCAGGCCAAAGACACAACTGCTGTAGGTGGTTTTGCTAGGACAGACTCTTTCAAAGTGCCCCTTTTCATGACAATGATAACACTCCAACTCCCCTTTGGGCTTCCCTTGGTACTGGGAAGGGCCCGGCCCCTTCTTAAATGGGACGGTGCTAGTCTTGTGGTCAGTCTTGGTATCATGGCTCTTGTACTTGTTTGCATAAGGTATATCACTAACTCGGGGGGGTGGGGCGTCACGCCCCTTGTTACCTGCCTCACTACGCTGGGCAAACCCGCACCCACGAATTAGTGATAGCCGGAGGTCAGCCATCTCAGCTGCCTCCTGTAGAGTTTTTGGTTGCTTTTCTTTAAGGTTTAACGTCAGGTCGCCGCCCGTGCATTTGAAAAACTGCTCTAAAAGCACCAACTGTTTAATGTCGTCAAACGTAGTAGCTTTCTCCGACCTCAGCCAATTCCCAAAAGCATCGGAGAGCTCCCGGGCATGCTCCAAAAGGTGCTCTCCCGACCCTTGGTAACACCCTGGAACTTCAATCTGTACGTCTCTGGTTGTAGTTCGTATGCTCTCAGGACAGCCTCCTTGAGTTCCTCATAGATAATACAAGACTCTATAGGCAACGCATCGTAGGCTTTAAGACCCTTGCCTATTAATCTAGAGGATACAAGTGCTGCCCATTTACTCTCTGGCCACTGGTGTTCCTGGCACTTCTTCTCAAAGCGTGTGAAAAATTCTGTTACACCACTCTCATCAAACACCGGAACCAGTTTCAATAAGTGCGAGAGAGACTGCTCATGAACACGGTTACCAGCCCCAAGTCGCTGTCCCGTTGTCTCTACTCGCGACTTTTCTACGTCCATGTCGGCACAGTACCTAGTCGACTCTAAATCAGGTTTGGATTTTTGCTAGCTCTATGTGCTGCTGACTGATAGTTTTTCTCTCTTCTATCTTGGCTAATTCTAATTGCTGCTGATGCTGAAGCTTAGCTAATTCGAGCTTAAGCAATAATTCTGGAGATAACCCTTGAGGAGGTGAAGGTGCTACAATGTTTGAAATTACCGGTGGTCCCCCCAGAGGCAACCCACCCTGCCAGTCACCACCCAACTGCGGAAGCGTACCGGGGTCGGCAAACTACTGGGATGGCTGGGAGTCGAGTGTAGGGGAAGCATGGCCGATGGGCTCTGAGCACTCAACCCATCTCGCTCACCAGTCACCCTGCCCAGTACACACGTTATCAAGTTATCCTTGGTCATGCTGCTAGTAACCGCATGACCGATAGCTGTGGCCAGGCATTGAAGACCGTACCGATCCATACCCTCCAACCGCTCGGCAGTAACAGGCCATTGCAAAAATATCCTAGCATCCTCCTCACAGTTCACCCGATTAACCCTTTCATCATGCTGCTGTTCCTCCGTTTCGACATGACGTACTGTGTCTCAATTCTCCTCTGATCCGGTATAAGACATGATGCTCACAAACATTTCTCACCACAATATTCGGAAAAGAAGTACCCCAAACTCTTATGTAGCACTATTCACTTGCCAAAAATGTCTGAAGACTCTCAAGTGCTATACTACTTTGCCAAAAAAAAAATTAACGTGCCCACTATATTCCTCAATAAAACAAATGACCACAACAATCCTGCAATTATCTCTTAGTTCACAAGATCCTGAGCTAGGTCGCCATTTGTTACGATCCAGGTTCTCAAAGACACAGGGCTCTTCAACATTGGACTAGATAATGGCAAAATGCAACAACGGTAACACTAGATCCAACCCCTGCCTTAAACACTGGAAAACAAAACACCATTACCGCCCTGAGTCGTGCCTGGACAACGAGGTATCCTATGACTCGGTAACTGGTGCACACACACTAGGCTGACGCTCGATGAAACAGCCTATTCTCAAACAGTAAAAGATTTCTCGATTAGGTTACACAAAGAAAAGATAGTTAACGTGATTAATTAACGTTACGGTAGATACTCAAATAACTGGCACTCCTGTATTAAAGAAAGTGCAATGCTAGTCCTGCAACATCAACTGGAAACTTCTGAAATAAGTCTGATGCTGGGAAGATGTTCGTAAAGAATCTTGAACAATTACAATGCAGAATACGGGTCACAATAAATGCTAGGACATATAGTAATAATAGGCAGGCGAATAATAAAGACTGCGCAAAGGTAGTAATGCTCGACAACTAAAGAAATGCTTCGTGACACAACGCAACAGCCTACTAGGGTTGTGCAACTCAACAACAACCTCGGCTCAAATGTGCAGTGAATAATAATGTGGCATACATATAATAATGGAGCTTATCTCTAACCAGTGTCTGCTCAGTTAATAAAGTCTAGCTGGGGTATCAAGGCAGGGCAACAATGGGTGAGCATGCGGCTCGTAGCCTAACATTGTCCGAAGGTGGTATAATGAAGATTACGTTATATGACGGGGATGCTCTCTTGATAAATCTAGGTCTCTAGTACCTAGTTCTATCCTGGCGATCCCTCAGAAGTCAACACAAAGAGGCAGCACTATGTTGTGAGGGATAGGCTATGGCCCTCTCACACCACAGTGCTGTGCTCGCAAAGTAAACCCACCCGAAGACAACCTAGGCTCCCACAGTACCTGTCGATGTCGTGCAGGGCTTAGCTAACACTGCACACATCGGAGACAACGACACAGTAACCTTACCCCTAGTCTAGCTTTAAATAACTAAGCAGAATCACTCAACACCCTGCCAGGGAGACATATACCGGTCTACAACCTTCCCGAGAGAGGACACACACGGAAAAGTCCGTCTCTCCAAACCTCATTAAAGCCTAATACATAGAAATATCTGAGAGCTTCGCGTACAATACGACTGGCCGACGGTGAACGTCTATGCTGAAACCAGAAGGGATGTTGAGTTTAATAAAGATTAGAGAATGAGAAAGGAGAAGTCGAGAGAGAGAAATAGTATGCAAAGTGGCGAGTATGGGGGACAGAATTGCAAAGGATGTAGACGATACGCGTGTCAGGCCAGCTCTGAGCTTGGTAAAAAACATGAGGCCGCGACGGGAAGGGACTAGTTGACCACCCGGCCGCCAACGCCGTCAGCGCCCAAGCGAGCCGCGTCACAGCCCACGCCCCGCTGCCAGGTGTACCCCGTCACCCTCTCTCGCTCGCCTCTCACACAAGCAACATTTATATTATAGTGAATATAAAATACAAGGCGCGGTCACAGACCAAAACAAAGACCATTTCTAGACTGTCTGTGGCAACACGACACTAATAAAAGAAAGCAGATCATTCTAGGACAACTGTAGCCCATCCCCCCATCCTTGCGAGCGCTAGCGAGCTGCAATGCCCCACGCAACCATTCTGCCAGCGCCGGGAGGCGTCACACCGCTGATAAGCTATAGATGCTATGAACGAAATATCCTAATTATGTTGAATAAGTAAAAAAATATGAAAGCCTACTGCAGGATTGAAAAAACAAAAAAGCTCATTTCTAGGTTAATCCACCATTAAGGATCAATAAATTAGGGTCCATAGATAGGTTTATTGCAAGGTTTTGTTGTTGGTATTGAATTGGTAATGGCCGCTCGTAAGATATAGCAGTGATAGATGAAAGATTATAGATTTTGGTTACAAAAACTGTCATCTTATAGGATTAGGGGCGTTATACGTTATGAGATCCCCTGATTAGGAGGGATTGTTGGGTGTCATTTGAAAGCACATTGTATTGGCTTTCCATTAGTGTAGGATTGGTAATGGCCGCTCGAAAGATATAGCAGGTATAGATGAAAGATTATAGATTCTTGTTACAAAAACTGTAATTTTAAAGGATTAGGGGTCGTTTTACGGAATGAGATCCCCTGATTAGGAGGAATTGTTGGGTGTCATTTGAAAGCACATTCTATTGGCTTTCCAAGGTTCCATGTCAGTTGAACCAGTGCCACTTCAACCAGTGCCATTTTAACCAGTGCTAACTCAACCAGTGGCCACTTCAACCAGTGACCATTTCAACCATTGATCATTTTAACCAGTAACCTAACCTAACCTAACCTAACCTAACCTACTGGTTAAAATGGTCACTGGTTGAAATGGTCACTGGTTGAAGTGGCCACTGGTTGAGTTAGCACTGGTTAAAGTGGCACTGGTTGAAGTGGCACTGGTTGAACTGACCTGTCACCGCTTTCCAATGGTGTACGATTGGTAATGGCCGCTCGAAAGATATAGCAGTGATAGAAGAAAGATTATAGATTTTGGTTACAAAAAGTGTCATCTTAAAGGATTAGGGGCGATTTACGGTATGATATCCCCTGATTGGGATGGATTATTAGGTGTCATTTTAAAGCACATTCCATTGGCTTTCCAATGGTGTAGGACTGGTAATGGCCGTTTGTAAGATATAACAGTGATAGATGAAAGATTATAGATTTTGGTTACAAAAACTGTCATCTTATAGGATTAGGGGCGTTATACGTTATGAGATCCTCTGATTAGGAGGGATTGTTGGGTGTCATTTGAAGGCACATACTATTGGCTTTCAATTAGTGTAGGATTGGTAATGGCCGCTCGAAAGATATAGCAGGTATAGATGAAAGATTATAGATTCTTGTTACAAAAACTGTAATTTTAAAGGATTAGGGGCGTTTTACGTTATGAGATCCCCTGATTTGGATGGATTATTAGGTGTCATTTGAAAGCACATTCCATTGGCTTTCCAATGGTGTAGGATTGGTAATGGCCGCTCGAAAGATATAGCAGTGATAGAAGAAAGATTATAGATTTTGGTTACAAAAACTGTCATCTTAAAGGATTAGGGTCGATTTGCGGTATGAGATCCCCTGATTAGGATGGATTATTAGGTGTCATTTGAAAGCACATTCCATTGGCTTTCCAATGGTGTAGGATTGGTAATGGCCGCTCGAAAGATATAGCAGTGATAAAAGAAAGATTATAGATTTTGGTTATAAAAAGTGTCATCTGAAAGGATTAGGGGCGATTTACGGTATGATATCCCCTGATTAGGATGGATCATTAGGTGTCATTTGAAAGCACATTCCATTGGATTTCCAATGGTGTAGGATTGGTAATGGCCGCTCGAAATATATAGCAGTGATAGAAGAAAGATTATAGATTTTGGTTACAAAAACTGTCATCTTAAAGGATTAGGGGCGATTTACGGTATGAGATCCCCTGATTACGATGGATTGTTAGGTGTCATTTGAAAGCACATTCTATTGGCTTTCCAATGGTGTAGGATTGGTAATGGCCGCTCGTAAGATATAGCAGTGATAGAAGAATTATTATAGATTTTGGTTACAAAAACTGTCATCTTATAGGATTTTTTTTTTTTTTCTATGTGATTGAGGGAGGCAAAAGGCATAACTGCCTATAGCGAGTGCCTCCCCCATAGTTGAAAGAGTGACAGGGCCAAAATCAAGGGACGTTCGAGCCAAAATGCCTGGACACACGGAGTTTGAAGCAATTTAAGTCATAGGAAGAGGGAAAGACTGATTCTGGGAGAGAGTTCCAGAGCTCAGATGTTGAGTAGAAGAAAGTTTGAGAGTAAGGTTTCACTCTTGGGTTGGAGAGTTGCACAGAGTAGGGGTGGGATTGAGTTGCAAGACGGGTACCACGTGCCCTACGTAAAGGAGGTGGTATGCACTGGGATAGCTCTGAGGAACACTGATTATTAAAGTAGCGATAGAATAGCGAGAGAGATGCAACATTGCGGCGGAGAGAGAGAGATTGCAGAGAGTTGGTGAGTGGACGGGAGTTAATGATACGAAAGGCCTTCCTTTCAACTTTGTCTAGGAGAGCGGTGTGAGAGGAACCTCCCCACACATGTGAACAATACTCAATACAAGGGCGCACTATGCCCCTGTACAGAGCAAGAAGCTGTGCAGGGGAAAAGAACCCCCTAAGGCGGTTGAGCACACCCAGCTTCTGGGAGGCTGCCTTAGCAAGACTGGTAATATGGTCCTTCCAAATGAGAGCAGAAGAAAAAGAGACACCAAGAATATTGAGAGAAGATGAAGGGTTGATTTTTGTATTGTTGAAGAATAAGGGATAGTCCGCTGGGAGATCCTGACGGGTAGATAGATGGAGAAATTGGGTTTTGGAAGCATTAAAGTTAACAAGGTTTTCTCTGCCCCAATTGGAAATAGTATTTAGATCAGAATTTAAGAGTTCTATGGCTTCATTACGTTTGTCGTTGAGGGATTGCTGGCTGGGGCGTTCTGAAAAACTAATGGAGTAGTGTAAGGTTAAGTCGTCTGCGTATGAATGGATGGGAATTAAGGTACAGTTAAGGAGATCATTTATAAAAATTAGAAAGAGAATAGGAGATAGGACAGAGCCCTGAGGAACACCGGAGTTTATAGGGTGAGGAAGTGAACAATGGCCGTCCACAACCGCAGCTATGGAACGGCCGGAAAGGAAATTAGAGACAAAGGCACAGATGGAGGGATAGAAACCGAAGGAGGGTAGTTTAGAAATTAAAGATTTATGCCAGACTCTATCTAGGATTAGGGGCGATTTACGGTATGAGATCCCTGATTACGATGGATTGTTAGGTGTCATTTGAAAGCACATTGTAGGATTGGTAATGGCCGCTCGTAAGATATAGCAGTGATAGAAGAAAGATTATAGGTTTTGGTTACAAAATCTGTCATCTTATAGGATTAGGGGCGTTTTACGGTATGAGATCCCAAGATTAGGATGGATTGTTAGGTGTCATTTGAAAGCACATTCCATTGGCTTTCCAATGGTGTAGGATTGATAATGGCCGCTTGAAAGATATAGCAGTGATAGATGAAAGATTATCGATTTTGGTTACAAACACTGTCATTTCAAAGGATTAGGGATGATTTACAGTATGAAATCCCCTGATTAGGATAACTTGTTGGGTGTCTTCAGAAAGCATATTCTATATTCTTTCAACTAATGTAGTAATGGTAATGGCCGCTGATAAGCTATAGAATCTATGAACGAAATATCCTAATTATGTCGAATAAGTAAACAAATATGAAAGCCAAATAGCCTACTGCAGGATTGAAAAAACAAAAAAGCTCATTCCTAGGTTAATCCACCATTAAGGATCAATAAATTAGGGTCCATAGATAGGTTATTGCAAGGTTTTGTTGTTGGTATTGAATTGGTAATGGCCGCTCGTAAGATATAGCAGTGATAGATGAAAGATTATAGATTTTGGTTACAAAAACTGTCATCTTATAGGATTAGGGGCGTTATACGTTATGAGATCCCCTGAATAGGATGGATTGTTTGGTGTCATTTGAAAGCACATTCTATTGGCTTTCCATTAGTGTAGGATTGGTAATGGCCGCTCGAAAGATATAGCAGGTATAGATGAAAGATTATAGATTCTTGTTACAAAAACTGTAATTTTAAAGGATTAGGGGCGTTTTACGGTATGAGATCCCCTGATTAGGAGGAATTGTTGGGTGTCATTTGAAAGGAGTGCGAGTCCTTTACTGAACTGCATCATCTTATTCTCCAGGTAAGAGAGGAGATGGTTGTGGTGAAGGAAGAGGTCTTGGCTCTAAGGGAGGTTAATGTTAAACTTCAGAGGGAAATGGATTTGATTAAAGACGAAAATCTAGCTTTCAAGCTTAGCCAAGAGGAAATTAAGTCGAGTAAGGGGAAAAGGGAGGAAGTTGATGAAAAATTGTATTCATGGCAGGTTGTTAAAAATACGGGTGGGAAAGTCACACTCAAGAAGCAGGATAGTAGAATAGGTATGAGTGTGACAAATACATTCTCTCCTTTGCGAGATGAATGTGAGGGAAAACATAGTCAGGATAAGGGAGGGATAACCGAAGTGCCTGCCGCCGACTCAGCTCCAACCTCTGACGCTGTGCTACCTACCACCACCACTACCCCCACCACCACCACCACCAAGGGAGCTTCTGCCACCACCGGGGGTTCTCCAACTGCAGCTGCTGGATCCTCCCGAGGGAAAGGTAAGTCTGTGTCCCGAGAAGGTAAGTCTGTGTCGATTGTGGGCGACTCCATGGTAAGACATTTAGTTAGGGCTACCCGCACTAAACTTAGGAAGGTTGTGTGTCTGCCTGGCCATGGAGTTGGGAGGGTTTTAGAGAAGATGGACCACATCTTGGAAGATAGTGGAGATAGCCCCATTATATGTCTCAGTGCCGGGAGTAACGATGTTGGTAAGGGTAGAAGTGAGGAACTGCTGCAGCAGTATCGGGATGTGTTAGATAAGGTTAGGATGAAGGGAGGGATCCCTGTAGTACATTGTATCCTACCCAGAAGAGGAGTTCCCAAGGAATGGACATCCAGGGCGATTGGTGTCAATTGCCGTTTGGAGAAATATTGCAAAGAAAAAGCAATACCATTCATTGATAACTGGGATAGTTTCTATGGGAGAGATGGGATGTACGCAAGGGATGGGGTTCATCTTTCACGGTTAGGGGTTTCTACATTAGCTAGTTCTTTAGATAGGGTGGTTGTGGGGTTTTGAACAGAAATATTGAGAGTGTAAATGAGAGGTTAAATGGAACAATTTTAGCGTCAGGCGAAAGCGATAAGGATATTCAGTCTCATGCTAAAAATTATGACTATATTGCAAATGATAGTAGTGATGGTGCAACTGAAGATGGAAATGTCGTTAGAAATAAAGGTAAATTAGGTATACAGAAAAGAAGTAAATTGAGAGTATATTACACAAACTGTAGGAGTCTATGTAACAAAATGAACGAACTTAGAGCCCTTGTTAGCAAAGAAAATATAGACATAATAGCGCTAACTGAAACGTGGATTAACACAGAAACCAGGCATTTTTTAGCAGAATTTGATATACCAGGATATAGTTTGTTTAAATATGACCGAACAAGTAAGAGGGGTGGCGGTACAGCTGTGTTTGTCAGGAGTACATTAAAAAGCTGTCTTAAATCAGGTATTAGACTAAATAACGATAATGAAAGTGTTTGGGTAGAGGTTAACGAAGGTAGTGAGACCATAGTTATTGGAGTTATGTATAGACCGCCAAATATGAGTAGAAATGACGGAACGTCATTATGGGAGGAAATTAAAATAGCATCAAGATTTAGCAATGTGTGCATTATGGGGGATTTTAATTTTCCGAATATAGATTGGCAGCATCAAATAGGAGACTCTGAGTCTGAGGAATTTATAGAGGTAGTACAAGATAGTTTTTTATTTCAATTCATAGATACGCCGACTAGAGGTAATAATATTCTCGATTTAGTTTTCGGTAACAATGAACATATGGTAAATAATGTAGAGATAGGGGACCACCTAGGAAATAGTGACCACAATTCTGTGTATTTTAATATACAATGGAAAGGTAATACCAGAGAGAATACAACATTAATACCTGACTTCAAAAAAGCCAATTATGGTGGGTTAAGAAGAGCTCTATTAGCTGACCCTATGGTCAAAAAATTAAGTCGATCAAGGTGTCAAAATGAGTGTACCCCTTCTCAGGCATCTGTCATCTTAAGTCAGGAAGAGACGTCAACCTTGGTAGATACATACGATAATTTTATCGAGTCAGTATTCAATGCACAAAATAAATACATCCCCAAAAGAAAATTTAGATCAACACAGAACCAACCCAAATGGATGAATAATAGACTATTAGATCTTCTAGGACAAAAGAGGAATATATAGAAAAATTAGGAAAGGCGAAATTCACCTACTTGCTTACTATCAGAATCTATCAAGACAGGTACAAATGGATATTAGGAAAGAAAAAAGAAATTATGAAATTAAGGTTGCCAATGACTCAACAAATAATCCTAAAGTTTTTTACCAACTATATAAATCCAAGGTTAGAGATGTAATTGGTCCCCTTAAAACTTCGATAGGAGAAATGACAGAAAATGATTTAGAAATGTGCAGTACATTAAATAGTCAATTTCTTTCCGTTTTCACTAATGAAAATTTGGCACAGTTTCCAGAAGTCCGTAAGGTATATAGCGATAGTATAGAAAATAGGTTAAGTACGATTACTATAAGTAGAAATGATGTGCTTAAGGAAATTGACAGACTGAAACCTCATAAATCGCCTGGTCCTGATGAGGTATATGCTAGAGTATTAAAAGAATGTAGGGATGAGTTAAGTTACCCATTAACATTTTATTTAACAAGTCATTGGAGACGGGTATAGTTCCAGAAGCTTGGAAACTTGCAAACGTAGTTCCGATCTTCAAAAAAGGTGACAAATCAATAGCATCCAATTACCGTCCCATTAGTCTTACATCAATCATAGGAAAGCTACTAGAGTCAATTATTGCTAGTAAAATTAGAAACCACTTAGATACATTTAATTTAATAAATTCTTCTCAGCATGGATTCACTCAGGGACGTTCTTGCCTTACTAATTTGCTTAGTTTTTTCTCAGAGGTATATGAAGCAGTAGATAATGACAAGTCATATGATATAATATTTAGATTTCAGTAAAGCTTTCGACAGAGTCCCCCATGAGAGATTGATGAGAAAGGTTAAGGCGCATGGAATAGGTGGGGCGTTGTTGGGATGGATTAGGTCATGGCTAATTGGTAGGAAGCAGAGAGTCAGCATAAATGGTACGAAGTCAGAATGGGGAGCAGTCAAAAGTGGTGTCCCCCAGGGATCTGTATTAGGTCCTCTGTTGTTTGTTATATACATAAATTACCTTGATTTAGGTATAACTAGTAGGATAAGTAAATTTGCAGACGATACCAAAATGGGGAGAACAATTGATTCAGATAGAGATATAGAGTGCCTCCAAAGGGATCTAGATACCTTACACGAATGGTCAGTAAATTGGCAGATGAAGTTTAACATTGACAAATGCAAGGTATTAAAGATAGGGAAGATGCATACAAATGTTAAATATAAACTAGCTAATATGGAATTAGAAAACTCGAATTGTGAGAAAGATCTAGGTGTGTTTGTTAGCAATGATTTGAAGCCTAGACAACAGTGTATAAGCGTTCGAAACAAGGCAAACAGGATTCTCGGGTTCATCTCTAGGAGTGTGAGTAACAGAACTGCTGATGTTTTCTTAAAACTTTACTTGTCATTAGTGAGACCCCATATGGATTATGCTGTTCAATTTTGGTGTCCTTATTACAGAATGGACATAGATTCATTGGAGAGAGTACAACGTAGAATGACAAATATGATCCATAATATTAGAAATCTTCCGTATAAAGAAAAGTTGAAGAAATTAGGCTTACATTCGTTAGAGAGACGCAGAGTTAGAGGGGGTATGATAGAGGTGTTCAAGTGGGTTAGTGGGATTAACAAAGGGGACATGACAAATGTACTAAAGCTCAGTGATGGCGAAAGAACTCGTACCAATGGTTTCAAATTAGATAAATTTCGTTTCAGAAAAGATATAGGCAAATAATTGGTTTGGTAACAGAGTTGTAGATGGGTGGAATGGACTACCAAGTGCTATAGTGGGATTAAAAACGATAGGGAGCTTTAAGATAAAATTGGATAAGCATATGGACGAGAAGGGTTGGGTGTGAAGGGGGATCAGCAGGATTGGGCCAATCAGCGCTCTGCAGACCCCGTAATCCTGCGTTAAATTTCTAACCGTTTTGGTAAGATGATCCTCAGGGTATTAGAGTGTCCAGCCTATAATTGGGCTTTGTAATTGGGGTTGTGTGGGACAGGGATCTGCCTTGCTTAGGCCAATCGGCTTTCTGCAGACTCCCATTTTCTTATGTTCTTATGTTCTTATGAAAGCACATTCTATTGGCTTTCCAAGGTTCCATGTCAGTTGAACCAGTGCCACTTCAACCAGTGCCATATTAACCAGTGCTAACTCAACCAGTGGCCACTTCAACCAGTGACCATTTCAACCATTGACCATTTTAACCAGTAACCTAACCTAACCTAACCTAACCTAACCTACTGGTTAAAATGGTCACTGGTTGAAATGGTCACTGGTTGAAGTGGCCACTGGTTGAATTAGCACTGGTTAAAGTGGCACTGGTTGAAGTGGCACTGGTTCAACTGACCTGTCACCGCTTTCCAATGGTGTACGATTGGTAATGGCCGCTCGAAAGATATAGCAGTGATAGAAGAAAGATTATAGATTTGGTTACAAAAACTGTCATCTTAAAGGATTAGGGGCGATTTACGGTATGATATCCTCTGATTAGGATGGTTTATTAGGTGTCATTTGAAAGCACATTCCATTGGCTTTCCAAAGGTGTAGGATTGGTAATGGCCGCTCGAAAGATATAGCAGTGATAGAAGAAAGATTATAGATTTTGGTTACAAAAAGTGTCATCTTAAAGGATTAGGGGCGATTTACGGTATGATATCCTCTGATTAGGATGGATTATTAGGTGTCATTTGAAAGCACATTCCATTGGCTTTCCAATGGTATACGACTGGTAATGGCCGTTTGTAAGATATAGCAGTGATAGATGAAAGATTATAGATTTTGGTTACAAAAACTGTCATCTTATAGGATTAGGGGCGTTATACGTTATGAGATCCCCTGATTAGGAGGGAGTGTTGGGTGTCATTTGAAAGCACATTCTATTGGCTTTCCATTAGTGTAGGATTGGTAATGGCCGCTCGAAAGATATAGCAGTGATAGAAGAAAGATTATAGATTTTGGTTACAAAAAGTGTCATCTTAAAGGATTAGGGGTGATTTACGGTATGATATCCCCTGATTAGGATGGATTATTAGGTGTCATTTGAAAGCACATTCCATTTGCTTTCCAATGGTGTAGGGCTGGTATTGGCCGTATGAATGATATAGCAGTGATAGATGAAAGATTATAGATTTTGGTTACAAAAACTGTCATCTTATATGATTAGGGGCGTTATACGTTATGAGATCCCCTGATTAGGAGGGATTGTTGGGTGTCATTTGAAAGCACATTCTATTGGCTTTCCAGTAGTGTAGTATTGGTAATGGCCGCTCGAAAGATATAACAGGTATAGATGAAAGATTATAGATTCTTGTTACAAAAACTGTCATCTTAAAGAATTAGGGGCGATTTACGGTATGAGATCCATTGATTAGGATGGATTATTAGGTGTCATTTGAAAGCACATTCCATTGGCTTTCCAATGGTGTAGGATTGGTAATGGCCGCTCGAAAGATATAGCAGTGATAGAAAAAAGATTATAGATTTTGGTTACAAAAAGTGTCATCTTAAAGGATTAGGGGCGATTTTCGGTATGATATCCCCTTATTAGGATGGATTATTAGGTGTCATTTGAAAGCACATTCCATTGGCTTTCCAATGGTGTAGGACTGGTAATGGCCGTTTGAAAGATATAGCAGTGATAGATGAAAGCTTATAGATTTTGGTTATAAAAACTGTCATCTTATATGATTAGGGGCGTTATACGTTATGAGATCCCCTGATTAGGAGGGATTGTTGGGTGTCATTTGAAAGCACATTCTATTGGCTTTCCATTAGTGTAGGATTGGTAATGGCCGCTCGAAAGATATAACAGGTATAGATGAAAGATTATAGAAACTTGTTACAAAAACTGTAATTATAAAGGATTAGGGGCGTTTTACGTTATGAGATCCCCTGATTAGGATGGATTATTAGGTGTCATTTGAAAGTACATTCCATTGGCTTTCCAATGGTGTAGGATTGGTAATGGCCGCTCGAAATATATAACAGTGATAGAAGAAAGATTATTGATTTTGGTTACAAAACTGTCATCTTAAAGGATTAGGGGCGATTTACGGTATGAGATCCCCTGATTAGGATGGATTATTAGGTGTCATTTGAAAGCACATTCCATTGGCTTTCCAATGGTGTAGGATTGGTAATGGCCGCTCGAAAGATATAGCAGTGATAGAAGAAAGATTATAGATTTTGGTTACAAAAAGTGTCATCTTAAAGGATTAGGGGCGATTTACGGTATGACATCCCCTGATTAGGATGGATTATTATGTGTCATTTGAAAGCACATTCTATTGGCTTTCCAATGGTGTAGGAATGAAAATGGCCGCTCGTAAGATATAGCAGTGATAGAAGAATTATTATAGATTTTGGTTACAAAAACTGTCATCTTATAGGATTAGGGGCGGTTTACGGTATTAGATCCCCTGATTAGGATGGATTGTTGGGTGTCATCTGAAAGCACATTCTATTGGCTTTCCATAAACGTAGGCTTCGTAATGGCCGCTCGAAAGATATAGCAGGTATAGATGAAAGATTATAGATTCTTGTTACAAAAACTGTCATCTTAAATGATTAGGGGCGATTTACGGTATGAGATCCCCTGATTACGATGGATTGTTAGGTGTCATTTGAAAGCACATTGTATTGGCTTTCCAATGGTGTAGGATTAGTAATGGCCGCTCGTAAAATAAAGCAGTGATAGAAGAAAGATTATAGGTTTTGGTTACAAAATCTGTCATCTTATAGGGTTATGGGCGTTTTACGGTATGAGATCCCAAGATTAGGATGGATTGTTAGGTGTCATTTGAAAGCACATTCCATTGGCTTTCCAATGGTGTAGGATTGATAATGGCCGCTTGAAAGATATAGCAGTGATAGCTGAAAGATTATCGATTTTGGTTACGAACACTGTCATTTCAAAGGATTAGGGATGATTTACAGTATGAAATCCCCTGATTAGGATAACTTGTTGGGTGTCTTCAGAAAGAATATTCTATATTCTTTCAACTAATTGAGTAATGGTAATGGCCGCTGATAAGCTATAGATGCTATGAACGAAATATCCTCATTATGTCGAATAAGTAAAAAAATATGAAAGCCAAATAGCCTACTGCAGGATTGAAAAAACAAAAAAGCTCATTCCTAGGTTAATCCACCATTAAGGATCAATAAATTAGGGTCCATAGATAGGTTATTGCAAGGTTTTGTTGTTGGTATTGAATTGGTAATGGCCGCTCGTAAGATATAGCAGTGATAGATGAAAGATTATAGATTTTGGTTACAAAAATTGTCATCTTATAGGATTAGGGGCATTATACGTTATGAGATCCCCTGATTAGGAGGGAGTGTTGGGTGTCATTTGAAAGCACATTCTATTGGCTTTCCATTAGTGTAGGATTGGTAATGGCCGCTCGAAAGATATAGCAGGTATAGATGAAAGATTATAGAAACTTGTTACAAAAACTGTAATTTTAAAGGATTAGGGGCGTTTTACGGTATGAGATCCCCTGATTAGGAGGAATTGTTGGGTGTCATTTGAAAGCACATTCTATTGGCTTTCAAGGTTCCATGTCAGTTGAACCAGTGCCACTCCAACAAGTGCCATTTTAACCAGTGCTAACTCAACCAGTGGCCACTTCAACCAGTGACCATTTCAACCATTGACCATTTTAACCAGTAACCTAACCTAACCTAACCTAACCTAACCTACTGGTTAAAATGGTCACTGGTTGAAATGGTCACTGGTTGAAGTGGCCACTGGTTGAGTTAGCACTGGTTAAAGTGGCACTGGTTGAAGTGGCACTGGTTCAACTGACCTGTCACCGCTTTCCAATGATGTACGATTGGTAATGGCCGCTCGAAAGATATAGCAGTGATAGAAGAAAGATTGTAGATTTTGGTTACAAAAACTGTCATCTTAAAGGATTAGGGGCGATTTACGGTATGAGATCTCCTGATTAGGATGGATTATTAGGTGTCATTTGAAAGCACATTCCATTGGCTTTCCAATGGTGTAGGATTGGTAATGGCCGCTCGAAAGATATAGCAGTGATAGAAGAAAGATTATAGATTTTGGTTACAAAAAGTGTCATCTTAAAGGATAAGGGTCGATTTACGGTATGATATCCCCTGATTAGGATGGATTATTAGGTGTCATTTGAAAGCACATTCCATTGGCTTTCCAATGGTGTAGGAATGGTAATGGCCGTTTGTAAGATATAGCAGTGATAGATGAAAGATTATAGATTTTGGTTACAAAAACTGTCATCTTATAGGATTAGGGGCGTTATACGTTATGAGATCCCCTGATTAGGAGGGATTGTTGGGTGTCATTTGAAAGCACATTCTATTGGCTTTCCATTAGTGTAGGATTGGTAATGGCCGCTCGAAAGATATAGCAGGTATAGATGAAAGCTTATAGATTTTGGTTACAAAAACTGTCATCTTAAAGAATTAGGGTCGATTTACGGTATGAGATCCCCTGATTAGGATGGATTATTAGGTGTCATTTGAAAGCACTTTCCATTGGCTTTCCAATGGTGTAGGATTGGTAATGGCCGCTCGAAAGACATAGCAGTGATAGAAGAAAGATTATAGATTTTGGTTACAAAAAGTGTCATCTTAAAGGATTAGGGGCGATTTACGGTATGATATCCCCTGATTAGGATGGATTATTAGGTGTCATTTGAAAGCACATTCCATTGGCTTTCCAATGGTGTAGGACTGGTATTGGCCGTTTGAAAGATATAGCAGTGATAGATGAAAGATTTTAGATTTTGGTTACAAAAACTGTCATCTTATATGATTAGGGGCGTTATACGTTATGAGATCCCCTGATTAGGAGGGATTAGTGGGTGTCATTTGAAAGCACATTCTATTGGCTTTCCATTAGTGTAGGATTGGTAATGGCCGCTCGAAAGATATAGCAGGTATAGATGAAAGATTATAGATTCTTGTTACAAAAACTGTAATTTTAAAGGATTAGGGGCGTTTTACGTTATGAGATCCCCTGATTAGGATGGATTATTAGGTGTCATTTGAAAGTACATTCCACTGGCTTTCCAATGGTGTAGGATTGGTAATGGCCGCTCGAAATATATAACAGTGATAGAAGAAATATTATAGATTTTGGTTACAAAACTGTCATCTTAAAGGATTAGGGGCGATTTACGGTATGAGATCCCCTGATTAGGAAGGATTATTAGGTGTCATTTGAAAGCACATTCCATTGGCTTTCCAATGGTGTAGGATTGGTAATGGCCGCTCGAAAGATATAGCAGTGATTGAAGAAAGATTATAGATTTTGGTTACAAAAAGTGTCATCTTAAAGGATTAGGGGCGATTTACGGTATGATATCCCCTGATTAGGATGGATTATTATGTGTCATTTGAAAGCACATTCCATTGGATTTCCAATGGTGTAGGATTGGTAATGGCCGCTCGAAATATATAGCAGTGATAGAAGAAAGATTATAGATTTTGGTTACAAAAACTGTCATCTTATAGGATTAGGGGCGGTTTACGGAATTAGATCCCCTGATTAGGATGGATTGTTGGGTGTCATCTGAAAGCACATTCTATTGGCTTTCCAATAGTGTAGGCTTGGTAATGGCCGCTCGAAAGATATAGCAGGTATAGATGAAAGATTATAGATTCTTGTTACAAAAACTGTCATCTTAAATGATTAGGGTCGATTTACGGTATGAGATCCCCTGAGTACGATGGATTGTTAGGTGTCATTTGAAAGCACATTGTATTGGCTTTCCAATGGTGTAGGATTAGTAATGGCCGCTCGTAAAATATAGCAGTGATAGAAGAAAGATTATAGGTTTTGGTTACAAAATCTGTCATCTTATAGGGTTAGAGGCGTTTTACGGTATGAGATAGAGATATGAGTAGATCCGACAAGAACCAAAAATATTATTAAAGAGCGTTCCGTGAGTTCTAAAATAACAAATTTAAAGGTTTTCTATGCAAACGCTCGTAGCATACGCAATAAATTTTCAGATTTAGAGGAGCTAGTGTTTACAGAAAATTATGATGTGATTGGCATAACAGAATCTTGGCTCAATACAGAAGATAGAGACTTTTTAGCAGAGTATTCACTTCCCGGTTATGTAATGTTTGAGAAAAGCCGAATAAATCGAAATGGAGGTGGCGTTTTACTTTATATCAAAGAAAGTCTTAACCCTACCTCTTGTCAAAACCTCAAATTGTGAACGTCGACGCATCTTTTGTGCTAATAAAGAATAATAAAGGTACCAAAATAATACTTGCATTAATATACAGACCTCCAACTCAATCAGTGCAAACTGACCGAGAAATTTACGAACAAATTGCAGATGTAAGTAACTCAAAGATACCGTAATTTTGGTGACTTTAATTTCCTGTGACCAAGTGGGGCGATACTCTTACTTCACACTCCGGACATGACTTGTATACGAACTTGCAAGAGAGTTCGCTTTATCAATTTGTTGGAACGCCGACCCGTGGTAATAACGTTCTTGACATTGTACTTGCAACAAAAGAAGAATTAATAGAGAATTTGAATGTTGGTGATGAATTCAGTAACAGCGACCATCGTACGATAACTTTCACTTTAAAGTTTACTAGTAACGAACCAAATAGTAGCATCGAAAAAGTCCCTAATTTCAAGAAAGCAAACTTCCATAAACTTAGAGCTATGTTTAAAGAAACTGACTGGAGCTTTTTAATTCACAATAACGACATAAATACATCTTGGAAGTTATTCGAAGCCACTTACCTAAAAGCAGTGCAAGACTGCATACCATCGAAAACTCGGCGTCCAGGCCATAATAATAAGCCCAAATGGTGGAATAAAGATATTTCAAACTGCCTGCTTGCTAAAAAATTTGCTAATGATAGATTAAAATCCTTACAAAATGACGAAGAACGGCTGAAATTTGTAGAGCTACGACGCAAAGCCAAAAAGTTAATTAAGCAAAGTAAAAAGACCTTAGAGTTACATATTGCGAATCAAAGTAAAACAAACCCGAAAGAATTCTATAGTTATATCAGAAAGAAAAAAGTCGTTACTTCAACTGTTGGACCGTTAGTCGATGAAAATGGAGAATACACCAAAGACGAAGAACAAATGAGTAATGCCCTCAATACCTTCTTTGCATCAGTTTTTACAACAGAAGACCTCAGTGATATCCCTACACCATCGCCGATTCAGATTGATAATTCAGATGTTCTAAGCAATATCACCGTTACAGAGAGAAGTATTGAATTGTTTAGATAAACTCAAGGTAAATAAAACGCCTGGACCTGATACAATCTCGCCTAGAGTTCTAAAGGAAGCTAAGGATGAGCTCTCTAAACCACTGACATTACTATTCAATAAATCCTTGCAGTCTGGAACTATGCCCGATCAGTGGAAGCTAGCCAACGTAACACCGATATTCAAAAAAGGCAGCAAATCCCTACCCAGTAACTATCGTCCAATTAGCTTAACCTCAGTTGTATGTAAAATGCTAGAAACGGTCATACGAGACAGACTCGTAAATCACTTAGAGGAAAATAACATACTTAAAGATACTCAACACGGCTTTCGTAAAAAACGTTCCTGTTTAACAAACCTCTTAGACTTCTTCCACGATATCCTCAACCTCTACGATGAGAGTAAAGCTGTAGATATTATATACCTTGATTTTCAAAAGGCCTTTGACAAAGTTCCACAAACGTTTACTGCTAAAACTAAAAGCGCATGGAATACAAGACGGTGTGTTGAAATGGATAGAAAATTGGCTCAGCGACAGAAAGCAAAGAGTAGTCATAAACGGTAAGGCATCAAAATGGACCAATGTAAGTAGCGGGGTACCCCAGGGATCGGTACTAGGACCAATTCTCTTTCTAATTTACATCAACGACATAGATGAGGGTCTCACCTGTACAATCTCAAAATTTGCTGACGATACAAAAATTGCAAATAGCGTACTCTCAAAAGAATAAGTTGACGATATACAACACAATCTAGATAAATTGTCATGTTGGGCCCAAATTTGGCAAATGAGTTTCAATGCGGATAAATGTAAAGTACTACATATCGGATACCTAAATGAGAAAGCAAACTATTCGATGAATGGCACTCAGCTTAAGAATGTAAACAGAGAAACCGATCTGGGAGTAACAATATCGAGTAACCTAAAACCGAGTCAACAATGTTCAGAAGTTGTTAAGAAGGCAAACAAAATAATTGGCTTTATAGGCAGGTCATTTGAGCATAAATCCAAAGAAGTTATCCTAACCCTTTACAATTCATTACTCCGCCCTCTTCTGGAATACTGCGTTCAATCCTGGTGCCCTTATTACCAAAAAGATATAAACAAGCTAGAACGAGTTCAACGTAGAGTTACCAAAATGATACCTAGCCTAAAGAACAAACCATACGAAGAGCGTCTTAGAGAATTCAATCTATTTCCTTTAACCCAGCGCAGATTAAGAGGTGACTTAATTCAAGTGTTCAAAATCATCAAAGGCATCGACAATATGAACTGTAGTAAGTACTTCACTATCGACCAATCTAATTACACGCGGGGAAACGGTTGCAAAATTATTGGTAAATCTTTTAACTCACACGAATCTAAGAATTTCTTCTTCAATCGAGTTGTCAACTTGTGGAATGGGCTTCCCCGAAACGTTATAGACTGCATCACCGTTGATTCATATAAACTCCGCTAGACAAATATCTCGCATCAAACCCGCGACTGACTGCGTTTGTAAATGAATAACTTTATTTTATCCCCCCCTCAGTTACTAACCCATCTGTCCCCTACTAACTTCCTAATCCTGCCACAGACATTAGTTCCAGGGCAGTAATTCCCTTTCCAATGTTCCCTTACCCACTCTAAACCACTGTTTGGACACTTGATCCTCAGTGTTTTGGAGGACAAGCAACCTAGAAGGGTCACTAGATCTGTTGTTGCTTGATTTCCTTTGTACTCCTTTGTACTCCTTTGAGATCCCAAGATTAGGATGGATTGTTAGGTGTCATTTGAAAGCACATTCCATTGGCTTTCCAATGGTGTAGGATTGATAATGGCCGCTTGAAAGATATAGCAGTGATAGCTGAAAGATTATCGATTTTGGTTACGAACACTGTCATTTCAAAGGATTAGGGATGATATACAGTATGAAATCCCCTGATTAGGATAACTTGTTGGGTGTCTTCAGAAAGAATATTCTATATTCTTTCAACTAATGTAGTAATGGTAATGGCCGCTGATAAGCTATACTGTAGATGCTATGAACGAAATATCGTAATTATGTCGAATAAGTAAAAAAATATGAAAGCCAAATAGCCTACTGCAGGATTGAAAAAAACAAAAAAGCTCATTCCTAGGTTAATCCACCATTAAGGATCAATAAATTAGGGTCCATAGAGAGGTTATTGCAAGGTTTTGTTGTTGGTATTGAATTGGTAATGGCCGCTCGTAAGATATAGCAGTGATAGATGAAAGATTATAGATTTTGGTTACAAAAACTGTCATCTTATAGGATTAGGGGCGTTATACGTTATGAGATCCCGTGATTAGGAGGGATTGTTGGGTGTCATTTGAAAGCACATTCTATTGGCTTTCCATTAGTGTAGGATTGGTAATGGCCGCTCGAAAGATATAGCAGGTATAGATGAAAGATTATAGATTCTTGTTACAAAAACTGTAATTTTAAAGCATTAGGGGCGTTTTACGGTATGAGATCCCCTGATTAGGAGGAATTGTTGGGTGTCATTTGAAAGCACATTCTATTGGCTTTCAAGGTTCCATGTCAGTTGAATCAGTGCCACTCCAACCAGTGCCATTTTAACCAGTGCTAACTCAACCAGTGGCCACTTCAACCAGTGACCATTTCAACCATTGACCATTTTAACCAGTAACCTAACCTAACCTAACCTAACCTAACCTACTGGTTAAAATGGTCACTGGTTGAAATGGTCACTGGTTGAAGTGGCCACTGGTTGAGTTAGCACTGGTTAAAGTGGCACTGGTTGAAGTGGCACTGGTTGAACTGACCTGTCACCGCTTTCCAATGGTGTACAATTGGTAATGGCCGCTCGAAAGATATAGCAGTGATAGAAGAAAGATTATAGATTTTGGTTACAAAAACTGTCATCTTAAAGGATTAGGGTCGATTTACGGTATGAGATCCCCTGATTAGGATGGATTATTAGGTGTCATTTGAAAGCACATTCCATTGGCTTTCCAATGGTGTAGGATTGGTAATGGCCGCTCGAATGATATAGCAGTGATACAAGAAAGATTATAGATTTTGGTTACAAAAAGTGTCATCTTAAAGGATTAGGGGCGATTTACGGTATGATATCCCCTGATTAGGATGGATTATTAGGTGTCATTTGAAAGCACATTCCATTGGCTTTCCAATGGTGTAGGACTGGTAATGGACGTTAGTAAGATATAGCAGTGATAGATGAAAGATTATAGATTTTGGTTACAAAAACTGTCATCTTATAGGATTAGGGGCGTTATACATTATGAGATCCCCTGATTAGGAGGGATTGTTGGGTGTCATTTGAAAGCACATTCTATTGGCTTTCCATTAGTGTAGGATTGGTAATGGCCGCTCGAAAGATATAGCAGGTATAGATGAAAGATTATAGATTCTTGTTACAAAAACTAATTTTAAAGGATTAGGGGCGTTTTACATTATTGGATCCCCTGATTAGGATGGATTATTAGGTGTCATTTGAAAGCACATTCCATTGGCTTTCCAATGGTGTAGGATTGGTAATAGCCGCTCGAAATATATAGCAGTGATAGAAGAAAGATTATAGATTTTGGTTACAAAAAGTGTCATCTTAAAGGATTAGGGGCGATTTACGGTATGATATCCTCTGATTAGGATTGATTATTAGGTTTCATTTGAAAGCACATTCCATTGGCTTTCCAATGGTGTAGGACTGGTAATGGCCGTTTGTAAGATATAGCAGTGATATATGAAAGATTATAGATTTTGGTTACAAAAACTGTCATCTTATAGGATTAGGGGCGTTATACGTTATGAGATCCCCTGATTAGGAGGGATTGTTGGGTGTCATTTGAAAGCACATTCTATTGGCTTTCCATTAGTGTAGGATTGGTAATGGCCGCTCGAAAGATATATGCAGGTATAGATGAAAGATTATAGATTTTGGTTACAAAAACTGTCATCTTAAAGAATTAGGGGCGATTTACGGTATGAGATCCATTGATTAGGATGGATTATTAGGTGTCATTTGAAAGCACATTCCATTGGCCTTCCAATGGTGTAGGATTTGTAATGGCCGCTCGAAAGATATAGCAGTGATAGAAAAAAGATTATAGATTTTGGTTACAAAAAGTGTCATCTTAAAGGATTAGGGGCGATTTACGGTATGATATCCCCTGATTAGGATGGATTATTAGGTGTCATTTGAAAGCACATTCCATTGGCTTTCCAATGGTGTAGGACTGGTAATGGCCGTTTGAAAGATATAGCAGTGATAGATGAAAGATTATAGATTTTGGTTATAAAAACTGTCATCTTATATGATTAGGGGCGTTATACGTTATGAGATCCCCTGATTAGGAGGGATTGTTGGGTGTCATTTGAAAGCACATTCTATTGGCTTTCCATTAGTGTAGGATTGGTAATGGCCGCTCGAAAGATATAGCAGGTATAGATGAAAGATTATAGATTATTGTTACAAAAACTGTAATTATAAAGGATTAGGGGCGTTTTACGTTATGAGATCCCCTGATTAGGATGGATTATTAGGTGTCATTTGAAAGTACATTCCATTGGCTTTCCAATGGTGTAGGATTGGTAATGGCCGCTCGAAATATATAACAGTGATAGAAGAAAGATTATAGATTTTGGTTACAAAACTGTCATCTTAAAGGATTAGGGGCGATTTACGGTATGAGATCCCCTGATTAGGATGGATTATTAGGTGTCATTTGAAAGCACATTCCATTGGCTTTCCAATGGTGTAGGATTGGTAATGGCCGCTCGAAAGATATAGCAGTGATAGAAGAAAGATTATAGATTTTGGTTACAAAAAGTGTCATCTTAAAGGATTAGGGGCGATTTACGGTATGATATCCCCTGATTAGGATGGATTATTATGTGTCATTTGAAAGCACATTCCATTGGATTTCCAATGGTGTAGGATTGGTAATGGCCGCTCGAAATATATAGCAGTGATAGAAGAAAGATTATAGATTTTGGTTACAAAAACTGTCATCTTAAAGGATTAGGGGCGATTTACGGTATGAGATCCCCTGATTACGATGGATTGTTAGGTTTTATTTGAAAGCACATTCTATTGGCTTTCCAATGGTGTAGGATTGAAAATGGCCGCTCGTAAGATATAGCAGTGATAGAAGAATTATTATAGATTTTGGTTACAAAAACTGTCATCTTATAGGATTAGGGGCGGTTTACGGTATTAGATCCCCTGATTAGGATGGATTGTTGGGTGTCATCTGAAAGCACATTCTATTGGCTTTCCATAAGTGTAGGCTTCGTAATGGCCGCTCGAAAGATATAGCAGGTATAGATGAAAGATTATAGATTCTTGTTACAAAAACTGTCATCTTAAATGATTAGGGGCGATTTACGGTATGAGATCCCCTGATTACGATGGATTGTTAGGTGTCATTTGAAAGCACATTGTATTGGCTTTCCAATGGTGTAGGATTAGTAATGGCCGCTCGTAAAATAAAGCAGTGATAGAAGAAAGATTATAGGTTTTGGTTACAAAATCTGTCATCTTATAGGGTTAGGGGCGTTTTACGGTATGAGATCCCCTGATTAGGATGGATTGTTAGGTGTCATTTGAAAGCACATTCCATTGGCTTTCCAATGGTGTAGGATTGATAATGGCCGCTTGAAAGATATAGCAGTGATAGCTGAAAGATTTTTTTTTTTTTTTTTTTTTTTTAAGAGACAATGAACGGAGGAAGGAAAAACACAGATAAAACAAAAAGGTCCATGTGCCTAAAGGCATCCTCCATTCATAAAATGTTTGTAACAACTGGATTTAAACATTTGTTGATTGTAAGTTTGTGGAAAGCAATTCGAGGGAAGTGAATTCCAAAGAGTAGTAACTCTGGGGATAAATGAATTCTGATAAACAGAAGTTCTGCATTGTGGAGGAGAAAGTGTAAATTCATGGGCGCTCTCAGGTGCCCTAGTTCTACGGGGAAAGATGTGGAGAGGCGGCACAATTGAAGCAAGTTCCTCGGAACAATTGCTGTGAAAATATCTGTAGAATAATGCAAGGGATGCAACGTTTCTTCGTATGGCTAATGTAGGAAGGTCCTGTGTGATTGCAGGGTTATTGATTAATCTAATAGCTTTATTTTGAATTTTGTCCAACTGCCTCAATGCAACCACTCCACTTCCACCCCACAGAGGTGAACAGTAATCCATCTGAGAGCGCACATGACTTTTATATCACGGCCAACTGCTCGTCAGTGAAGAATTCTCGAACTCTGTACAGGAGTCCCAGTTTTTTAGAGGCATTCTTAGCAATGCTTCTAACATAATGTGTCCAGCTCAAGTTAGTAGTTAATGTTACACCGAGAAGGTCAATACTAGGGAAATGGGAATATTTACATCATTAAAAAATATATGGGAGTCAGTGAGATTCTGTCGGTTAGAAAATTGAATGTACTTGGTTTTCTGTGCATTAAAGGAAACTAGATTGTCTTGTCCCATTCATTAATTCTAGAAAGGTCCTGGTTCAGAGAAATTGCAGTGTTTATTTTTGAATTTATAAGATCGGGTTGGGTGAAAGAATTGGTAAATGTGAAGGAACTGTGGAGTGTTGAGTCATCTGCGTAGGAATGTATTGGATTATGAGTGGTAGATATGAGATCATTGATGAATGAGGAACAGAGTTTGGGGCCAAAACTGATCCCTGGGGAACACCAGCATTTATTGAGTGAAATTGAGAATAAAGGCCATCTACCATTACACGTATGTTTCTGTTATGAAGATAAGAAGAAATTAGTGGAACTAATGATGCAAGGCCGTAGTGTGACATCTTCGACAATAAGGATTGATGCCAGACTCTGTCAAATGCCTTTGATATATCCAGTGCTATTGTATGTGTTTCACATGTTGGTCTGTAGCTTGGTTGATTTGATGCGTAAGAAGGCAAAGAATGTCTGCAGTTGATCGACATCGTCTAAAACCATATTGCCTATCACTGATTAATTTATTATTCTCCAGATGCTTAATTATGTGATTATTTAATATAATTTCAAAAACTTTGCCAAGAGTGGAAGTTATAGCTATTGGTCTGTAGTTTGATGGATCTGAAGAGGCACCTTTTTTAGGAACTGGATGGATGTTTGCTTCTTTCCAGGGTACTGGGAAGCATGAGGTATGAGTACACAGACGGAAAAATTTTGCCAATACAGGAGCGAGCACCAAGGAGCAATTCTTAAGTACTATTGGAGGAATTTCATCTGGACCAGGAGCCTTATCTACTGAGAGATTCTGCAAAATAGTTTTGACATGTCTGGTGTGGATCTTAAGTGAGGGAATTTCAGGTGAATTAAAATTAAGTACAGGGACATCTTGATTTATGTCATCTAAGGTTGAGTTGGTGGAGAAATATCTGCAAGAAGGTTAGCTTTACCTCGTGGGTCACTTACAAGATTGCCAGTCGGAGATTTTAATGGTGGAATGGATGAAGCAGTAGTGAAGTTGGATTTGAATGAGTTAAGAGTAGACCAAAATATTTTGTTATCATTTGGATTATTTAGAAGTTTATTTGCCTGCTTATGGAGAAAGTTTGATTTAGTTAGGTTTAATACAGTTTTGGCATGATTTCTGATGTTTCTAAAGTAATTAAAGGCTTCATTATCGATTTTGGTTACGAACACTGTCATTTCAAAGGATTAGGGATGATTTACAGTATGAAATCCCCTGATTAGGATAACTTGTTGGGTGTCATTTGAAAGCACATTCTATTGGCTTTCCATTAGTGTAGGATTGGTAATGGCCGCTCGAAAGATATAGCAGGTATAGATGAAAGATTATAGAAATTTGTTACAAAAACTGTAATTTTAAAGGATTTGGGGCGTTTTACGGTATGAGATCCCCTGATTAGGAGGAATTGTTGGGTGTCATTTGAAAGCACATTCTATTGGCTTTCAAGGTTCCATGTCAGTTGAACCAGTGCCACTCCAACAAGTGCCATTTTAACCAGTGCTAACTCAACCAGTGGCCACTTCAACCAGTGACCATTTCAACCATTGACCATTTTAACCAGTAACCTAACCTAACCTAACCTAACCTAACCTACTGGTTAAAATGGTCACTGGTTGAAATGGTCACTGGTTGAAGTGGCCACTGGTTGAGTTAGCACTGGTTAAAGTGGCACTGGTTGAAGTGGCACTGGTTCAACTGACCTGTCACCGCTTTCCAATGATGTACGATTGGTAATGGCCGCTCGAAAGATATAGCAGTGATAGAAGAAAGATTGTAGATTTTGGTTACAAAAACTGTCATCTTAAAGGATTAGGGGCGATTTACGGTATGAGATCCCCTGATTAGGATGGATTATTAGGTGTCATTTGAAAGCACATTCCATTGGCTTTCCAATGGTGTATGATTGGTAATGGCCGCTCGAAAGATATAGCAGCGATAGAAGAAAGATTATAGATTTTGGTTACAAAAAGTGTCATCTTAAAGGATAAGGGTCGATTTACGGTATGATATCCCCTGATTAGGATGGATTATTAGGTGTCATTTCAAAGCACATTCCATTGGCTTTCCAATGGTGTAGGAATGGTAATGGCCGTTTGTAAGATATAGCAGTGATAGATGAAAGATTATAGATTTTGGTTACAAAAACTGTCATCTTATAGGATTAGGGGCGTTATATGTTATGAGATCCCCTGATTAGGAGGGATTGTTGGGTGTCATTTGAAAGCACATTCTATTGGCTTTCCATTAGTGTAGGATTGGTAATGGCCGCTCGAAAGATATAGCAGGTATAGATGAAAGCTTATAGATTTTGGTTACAAAAACTGTCAACTTAAAGAATTAGGGTCGATTTACGGTATGAGATCCCCTGATTAGGATGGATTATTAGGTGTCATTTGAAAGCACATTCCATTGGCTTTCCAATGGTGTACGATTGGTAATGGCCGCTCGAAAGACATAGCAGTGATAGAAGAAAGATTATAGATTTTGGTTACAAAAAGTGTCATCTTAAAGGATTAGGGGCGATTTACGGTATGATATCCCCTGATTAGGATGGATTATTAGGTGTCATTTGAAAGCACATTCCATTGGCTTTCCAATGGTGTAGGACTGGTATTGGCCGTTTGAAAGATATAGCAGTGATAGATGAAAGATTATAGATTTTGGTTACAAAAACTGTCATCTTATATGATTAGGGGCGTTATACGTTATGAGATCCCCTGATTAGGAGGGATTGTTGGGTGTCATTTGAAAGCACATTCTATTGGCTTTCCATTAGTGTAGGATTGGTAATGGCCGCTCGAAAGATATAGCAGGTATAGATGAAAGATTATAGATTTTTGTTACAAAAACTGTAATTTTAAAGGATTAGGGGCGTTTTACGTTATGAGATCCCCTGATTAGGATGGATTTCTAGGTGTCATTTGAAAGTACATTCCACTGGCTTTCCAATGGTGTAGGATTGGTAATGGCCGCTCGAAATATATAACAGTGATAGAAGAAAGATTATAGATTTTGGTTACAAAACTGTCATCTTAAAGGATTAGGGGCGATTTACGGTATGAGATCCCCTGATTAGGAAGGATTATTAGGTGTCATTTGAAAGCACATTCCATTGGCTTTCCAATGGTGTAGGATTGGTAATGGCCGCTCGAAAGATATAGCAGTGATAGAAGAAAGATTATAGATTTTGGTTACAAAAAGTGTCATCTTAAAGGATTAGGGGCGATTTACGGTATGATATCCCCTGATTAGGATGGATTATTATGTGTCATTTGAAAGCACATTCCATTGGATTTCCAATGGTGTAGGATTGGTAATGGCCGCTCGAAATATATAGCAGTGATAGAAGAAAGATTATAGATTTTGGTTACAAAAACTGTCATCTTAAAGGATTAGGGGCGATTTACGGTATGAGATCCCCTGATTACGATGGATTGTTAGATGTCATTTGAAAGCACATTCTATTGGCTTTCCAATGGTGTAGGATTGGTAATGGCCGCTCGAAAGATATAGCAGGTATAGATGAAAGATTATAGATTTTGGTAACAAAAACTGTCATCTTATAGGATTAGGGGCGTTATACGTTATGAGATCCCCTGATTAGGATGGATTGTTGGGTGTCATTTGAAAGCACATTCTATTGGCTTTCCATTAGTGTAGGATTGGTAATGGCCGCTCGAAAGATATAGCAGGTATAGATGAAAGATTATAGATTTTGGTTACGAAAACTGTCATCTTAAAGAATTAAGGGCGATTTACGGTATGAGATCGCCTGATTAGGATGGATTATTAGGTGTCATTTGAAACCACATTCCATTGGCTTTCCAATGGTGTAGGATTGGTAATGGCCGCTCGAAAGATATAGCAGTGATAGAAGAAAGATTATAGATTTTGGTTACAAAAAGTGTCATCTTAAAGGATTAGGGGCGATTTACGATATGATATCCCCTGATTAGGATGGATTATTAGGTGTCATTTGAAAGCACATTCCATTGGCTTTCCAATGGTATAGGACTGGTAATGGCCGTTTGTAAGATATAGCAGTGATAGATGAAAGATTATAGATTTTGGTTACAAAAACTGTCATCTTATAGGATTAGGGGCGTTATACATTATGAGATCCCCTGATTAGGAGGGATTGTTGGGTGTCATTTGAAAGCACATTATATTGGCTTTCCATTAGTGTAGCATTGGTAATGGCCGCTCGAAAGATATAGCAGGTATAGATGAAAGATTATAGATTCTTGTTACAAAAACTGTAATTTTAAAGGATTAGGGGCGTTTTACATTATGGGATCCCCTGATTAGGATGGATTATTAGGTGTCATTTGAAAGCACATTCCATTGGCTTTCCAATGGTGTAGGATTGGTAATGGCCGCTCGAAATATATAGCAGTGATAGAAGAAAGATTATTGATTTTGGTTACAAAAACTGTCATCTTAAAGGATTAGGGTCGATTTACGGTATGAGATCCCCTGATTAGGATAGATTATTAGGTGTCATTTGAAAGCACATTCCATTGGCTTTCCAATGGTGTAGGATTGGTAATGGCCGCTCGAAAGATATAGCAGTAATAGAAGAAAGATTATAGATTTTGGTTACAAAAAGTGTCATCTTAAAGGATTAGGGTCGATTTACGGTATGATATCCCCTGATTAGGATGGATTATTAGGTCTCATTTGAAAGCACATTCCATTGGCTTTCCAATGGTGTAGGATTGGTAATGGCCGCTCGAAAGATATAGCAGTGATAGAAGACAAATTATAGATTTTGCCGAAAAAGGAATAAGGAATACGGAATAAGTAAACAACTTCAGCTGGTTTCATCTTCTCCCCCAATTTTTGTTTTTATTTTATTGTAAATGTTTAGACTGATTTTTGATTCCATGTCTTTTTGCCACATTTGTGTATCCCATTCATAGATCTTCTTACAACAGTTCTGTCTTTGGCATCCTGCTCAGTTTTGTTCTATTTATGTTAAGCTCCTTTAGACACCTATTGCATTCTTTTACCCATTTATTATTATTCTCCTCTAATCCTTCTTCATTTATTTCATATAGCATTCTATTTCCATCACCGTTCATTATGCCTTGTAAGTATTGTAGTCTTGATCTCATTAGCTTTGATTCTAATAGGGATGCTCCTACTTCTGCTTGAAGACAGCTAATTGGGGTTCCTTTAGATCCTCCCAATATCATCCTATAATCATAATTTTATATTCGTTGTAGTTTTTTCTTTCTTCTTTGTTGTACTCCAGAACACTAGCTGCATATAGGATTACAGGTAGAGCTAAACTTTTCTAGAATGTTTTCCCAATTAACATCTTATTACAACTCCTTGCTGTTACTGAGTGTGTGAGATTTGCTAACCTTTGTGCTTTATTTATCATCTTTTCTTTGTGTACTTTATAGCAGTCTCTTTTATTTGTGACTGTTACTCCCAAATATTTGATTGATTCTACTTCTATTTCCTCGATGCTGCTTGGTTGTTCTTTCATATTGAATATCATAAAATTACTTTTCAACTTATTTATTTCCAGGCCACACTCTTTTCCTGTTTTTATAAGGTTTCTTATTTTTGCCTTAGCCTCTGTCAGGGATTGGGAGAATTGCAAGCCATCATCAGCAAAGAAAAAGAGTATTAAATCTAATTTTCTTATTTCTGAAACCTAGGCCTGTACTTTCTAATTGAATTATTTTTAATGTAACAAGTTTAAATAAGGTAGTTGACGCTGTACATCCTTGTCTTATTCCGCTTGTTACTTTTCTTTTCTTTTGTATATTTTTACTTAATTTTATTGTTGTCTTGTCCCCAACATATATTTCTTCTATTTTGTCTATTATATTCTCATGTGTTCGTAGTGATGTTAATGTTTCTATGATTTTTTCTCTTTTTATAGAGTCATAGGCTTTTTGGAAGTCTATTGCCGCTATAATTAATGGGAGTTTTTCTTTATAACTCGACTCTACACAGTACTTTAAGATTAGCAGGTTATCCTCTATCCTTCTTCCTTGGGTGAAGCCTGCTTGTATTTCGGTGTATAGATGGTTATCTTTGATTTGTTTTTTTATTTTGTTTTTTTATTATTGACATAAATATTTTTGAGATGCGGTCTCAGGATGATAAGACCGCATCTCTAGCTGCCACTAAAACCTGCAGCCAACCCTACTCCTGCCAGCCAGAGTCCAGGCGCGCCACCCCCAGAGCCACAAGGACATAACCACCACGCGCCAAACGCCCTTGATCCTCTCAAGCCGGGCGCCTTAAGTAGGGGCAAGAAGATTGCCTTATACTCACCCAGCCTGGACATCATTAACTAAGCTTGCCATTTGGTATTCTTTAGTTCAGGGTAAGAACAGCCAGAGATAGCTGGTGTTCAACTTGTCAGTTGTGTGCTGTGATCGAAGATCTACCAGGTCGGGTTCCCCCCATCAGGAAGAGGACTAGCTTGGGCAACCCACTTTGGGCTCCCCCTTTCTGGCCTTCGATGTGGTGCACAAACCAAGTACCAAAGGATTCCTACCTTGTTTTGTTCAAGGGATTATGAGGATAGTGTAATAACTAGAGATCTACCAGATCGGGTTCCCCCCATCAGGAAGAGGACTAATTTTGGGCAACCCACTTTGGGCTCCCCTTTCTGGATTCTCTTTTTGCTACATGGTTCTGATAGTTCCACGAACTAGCAAGGAAGGAAGACACTTACCTTGACCCCCCTTAGACTACCTATAATGTCACTATCTAGACTGCTTGCCACTCTAGGTAGATCATTATGCTAGTCACCCTAACCCCCCAAACCTTGTAGCAGAACTCCAGCATATCCTTTGGGGATCACTGCACTGTGGGAGTGCAAGAGGAACCCGGTTGTCCCGTGGTAGGCGCCAAGGTCTAAGGAATCATCTTGTGACTCACCCTGGACCAGAAGCTGGAGTCATCACGCCCAGCCGCCCCCCCTGGACCAACTTCCGGAGTCATCACGCCCAGCCGCCCTCCGGACTACTGGATCCTCCCTCGATCTATGGGCCCTCCTCTTCACTACAGCTCTCCTTTAAGTGCTTTTGTACCGTTTCTGGGTATAGAGTTGACTCAGGGTTGTGGTAGAAGTTATCTTCAGGGGTTCTCATTAACATTACGTCTTGCGAGAGGTCTTTCTTCTCCCTACTTAAATTGACGTTAATTAGCCCACTTGCCGGGACCCATTATACATACCTATCAGGGGATCCTTATATATGCACCTTCCCGGGTTATTGGTCTCCCATAGCCCGACAGAGGGGGCGTGCTTATATAAGACCCATAGCATCAAACACAAACACATATTTGCACGTAATCTAGTCCCTTTGTATAACTTCTAGCCTAATTCATTTAACATTCTGTCAGGTTCATAACTCGAATAGATTTCACTCTATCTCAGCTCCCGACGATTGTTGCCTCAGCCTTCAGCACCTTGCTAGTACACAATTAGAGTTAAGGATTAATCTTTGCCAGGTGAGATCTAGCACACCTATAGTATTAATATCATTTGTGAGCCTTTCCGAGCCCACTTCATTGTTGATGACCACTTGGCCATTATTGCTTTAGAGTCAGTTAACGTCACTATATGCCGGGGACATCATTGCATGATCCAGACGGCATTTGCCATTACTGCACTCTTGTCTTTTGTTGAGATCCTCTCTGAGATCTATTTGGGTAGGAGGTGTACCTCCACCATTTTGGATACCTTATAATTGTATCCTAGGAGTATTATTACCTTGAGTCCGGACCCATTGTCCGACTCCTATTGCTTACTTGATAACCTGAGTATTGTATGTCTTAATTATTCTTATTGTTGTTGATGATCTCCAGGTTACAGGTATAAGATATATGTCTTGCTCCTCCATGAACCAGGTGTTAAACTGAATAAAACCCATGTTAACTTGTTACCTGTGTACTTACTATCCTGCCGTGTTGTCTCTTTATTTAAAGTTTAAGGTATACCTATCCAGTTAGAGAGCTGCTCATTGTACAAAGAATATCTCGCGTTCCCATTTGGACCGGGCATAACAATTTTGTATGCTACATTTGTTAGGGAAATGGGACAAAGATTATTTACGGTTGGTTTAGGCCCTATTTGTTTTTGGGATCATTTTTGTTCTCGAGTTTTTCCATGTCCCTGGACCTTCTCCTTCAGATAAAATATTATTTAGACATTCTGTTATTTTTTTTAGACATATTTTGCTTTTTGTTATTGATTTGAAACATTCTGGTTTAATTCCGTCTGGCCCTGCTGCTTTCTTGTTCTTTAGCTTCTTCAAGGTTTCTTCCACTTCTTTTTCTGTTATCTGTGGGGCTTGCATTGGTTGTATGTTTCTAAAAATATTCATAGTCATGTCCATTTGTTCAATTAGTTCATTTGGGAAGTTAACTTCGTGTTCTAGTTCTAGTTCTGTGCCAGTACTCTTGTGTGTTTGCTCGTATAGGATATAGGATATAGTATAGGATACAGCACAGTATGGTAGCCTAGGCCTAGCCTAAATAAGACCGCACAGCGGCACAACTGAATTGAACTGATCTTAAGTGTTACTTCTTCACCGTTGGTGCACACTGCACAGTGTACTAAGGGTAGCTTTCTCCAGATAACTAACTGATCACAACTAGCCTATGCCCTGTCAGAAAAGTTGAGAAAACCTCTAAAACAATCAGGCAAGGTTCGCCGCTCAGGTGAAGGTATTGAGGGATAGGCCTTTACAATGGCACCTCTTCTTCTTATTGTTAAATGTGCAGTTTGCTTGGAGGGTTGCGATGTCTCTAGATTACTGCAGAGGCGATTTAGGAGGGGTGAAAAGAAAAATTGTGTTAGTATAATAAGGTAACGGAGAGGTATTAACCCTTAAATGGCGGCGCGCAACATAAGTCGAGTATAATAAATCTGGACTATGTGGCGGCGCGCTACATAGGTCGAGTTGGTATTTCCCGCCGTAATTTAAGTGGAAAGCAAAATCTAGCGGTCAGGCAGTGCACTAGTAAGTCCCACCCACACATCCCCATCACGTGAGCTTGGCTCAGTACCGCTCTAGCCGCCACAATGGAGAGACAAGATTTGCCCGTGTTCGATTCGGTGCCCGCCCCTAGTACGTCGCGCCAGCCAAGGCGTAGGGTCCCGCTCTCAGCCCAGGAGTTAGTTCTGCTGATGAACTCTTCAGCGGTATCTAGAATATCGTTGAATGAAAGCATGGAAGGGCTTGGTGACAGTGGGGGAAGTGAGGAGGAAGAAGAACTGGAAGATAACCCTGTCATCGGTTTTCACAGACGCCATAACTTGCGGGGCGAAGATGGTGAAGATAGTGACGAGGAGCTTGATGAACACACTGGTGTTGGTGTTGGTAAGTACAATGTACATTTATATTATTTGAGAGATTGATAGAGATTATATGAATTATATATATCGGTGTACAGTAGAATACATTCCTTACGCATGTGACTGCAATTGCTCGCAAGTTTGATTGCAAGCGATTGAAGATTGTGGTGTTGGTCTTCATATATTACGTTTCCATTCATTATTTATAGGCGTAGGCTATATAATACATATATATATCGGTGTACAGTAGAATACATTCCTTACGCATGTGACTGAAATTGTTTGCAAGTTTGATTGCAAGCGATTGAAGATTGTGGTGTTGGTCTTCATATATTACGTTTCCATTCATTATTTATAGGCGTAGGCTATATAATACATATATATATCGGTGTACAGTAGAATACATTCCTTACGCATGTGACTGAAATTGTTTGCAAGTTTGATTGCAAGCGATTGAAGATTGTGGTGTTGGTCTTCATATATTACGTTTCCATTCATTATTTAGAGGCGTAGGCTATATAATACATATATATATCGGTGTACAGTAGAATACATTCCTTACGCATGTGACTGAAATTGTTTGCAAGTTTGATTGCAAGCGATTGAAGATTGTGGTGTTGGTCTTCATATATTACGTTTCCATTCATTATTTCCTTACGCATGTGACTGAAATTGCTTGAAAGTTTTATTGCAAGCGATTGAAGATTGTGGTGTTGGTCTTCATATATTACGTTTCCATTCATTATCTTATTATCTTATAGGCGTAGGCTATATAATACATATATATCGGTGTACAGTAGAATACATTCCTTACGCATGTGACTGAAATTGCTTGAAAGTTTTGCAAGCGATTGAAGATTGTGGTGTTGGTCTTCATATATTACGTTTCCATTCATTTGATAGGCGTATATCACGGTGTAGGGTTGATTTCATAGTATGAAATCAACCCTACACCGTGATATAGACGCCTATCAAATGATGGTATTGATATTATTATTTCGTGTTTGCGAGTTTTCAATCATTTGATAGGCGTATATCACGGTGTAGGATTGATTTCATAGTATGAAATCAACCCTACACCGTGATATAGACGCCTATCAAATGATGGTATTGATATTATTATTTCGTGTTTGCGAGTTTTCAATCATTTGATAGGCGTATATCACGGTGTAGGATTGATTTCATAGTATGAAATCAACCCTACACCGTGATATAGACGCCTATCAAATGATGGTATTGATATTATTATTTCGTGTTTGTGAGTTTTCAATCATTTGATAGGCATATATCACGGTGTTAGTTTGATTTCATAGTATGAAATCAACCCTACACCGTGATATAGACGCCTATCAAATGATGGTATTGATATTATTATTTCGTGTTTGCGAGTTTTCAATCATTTGATAGGCGTATATCACGGTGTAGGATTGATTTCATAGTATGAAATCAACCCTACACCGTGATATAGACGCCTATCAAATGATGGTATTGATATTATTATTTCGTGTTTGCGAGTTTTCAATCATTTGATAGGCGTATATCACGGTGTAGGATTGATTTCATAGTATGAAATCAACCCTACACCGTGATATAGACGCCTATCAAATGATGGTATTGATATTATTATTTCGTGTTTGCGAGTTTTCAATCATTTGATAGGCGTATATCACGGTGTAGGATTGATTTCATAGTATGAAATCAACCCTACACCGTGATATAGACGCCTATCAAATGATGGTATTGATATTATTATTTCGTGTTTGCGAGTTTTCAATCATTTGATAGGCGTATATCACGGTGTAGGATTGATTTCATAGTATGAAATCAACCCTACACCGTGATATAGACGCCTATCAAATGATGGTATTGATATTATTATTTCGTGTTTGCGAGTTTTCAATCATTTGATAGGCGTATATCACGGTGTAGGATTGATTTCATAGTATGAAATCAACCCTACACCGTGATATAGACGCCTATCAAATGATGGTATTGATATTATTATTTCGTGTTTGCGAGTTTTCAATCATTTGATAGGCGTATATCACGGTGTAGGATTGATTTCATAGTATGAAATCAACCCTACACCGTGATATAGACGCCTATCAAATGATGGTATTGATATTATTATTTCGTGTTTGCGAGTTTCAATCATTTGATAGGCGTATATCACGGTGTAGGATTGATTTCATAGTATGAAATCAACCCTACACCGTGATATAGACGCCTATCAAATGATGGTATTGATATTATTATTTCGTGTTTGCGAGTTTTCAATCATTTGATAGGCGTATATCACGGTGTAGGATTGATTTCATAGTATGAAATCAACCCTACACCGTGATATAGACGCCTATCAAATGATGGTATTGATATTATTATTTCGTGTTTGCGAGTTTTCAATCATTTGATAGGCGTATATCACGGTGTAGGATTGATTTCATAGTATGAAATCAACCCTACACCGTGATATATACGCCAATAAAAAATGATGATCTCAATATACGGTCTATATATATATATATATATATATATATATATATATATATATACGTATATTTATTGTTCTATATATGATATTTTGGATAAATTTACTTTCTCTCTCTCTCTCTCTCTCTCTCTCTCTCTCTCTCTCTCTCTCTCTCTTTCTCTCTCTCTTTCCTTCTTCCCATCTGTTTGTGTGACTCACTGTTTATCAGGTCAATCCCCAGAATAACCTTGACAATTAGCCCCGGGCACTACCATCTTGTAGTATATTCTTTCTCTACCTTCATGTATTTATTCATTTCTTCGCTTGACTCCATGTTGCTTGCAATCATTTGATAGGCGTATATCACGGTGTAGGGTTGATTTCATAGTATGAAAACCGTGATATTATACGCCTATCAAATGATGATATTGATATTATTATTTAGTGTTTGCGAGTTTTCAATCATTTGATAGGCGTATATCACGGTGCAGGATTGATTTCATAGTATGAAATCAACCCTACACCGTGATATATACGCAATAAAAAATGGTGATCTCAATATACGGTCTATATATATATATATATATATATATATATATATATATATATATATATATATATATATATATATATACGTATATTTATTGTTCTATATATGATATTTTGGATAAATTTACTTTCTCTCTCTCTCTCTCTCTCTCTCTCTCTCTCTCTTTCTCTCTTTCTCTCTTTCTCTTTCCTTCTTCCTATCTTGTTTGTGTGACTTACTGATTACTGTAGGCCACTCCTCAAACAACCAACCCTCACAGCCACCCGGGCAGTACCACCAAGTAGGAATTTATTTCTCTACCTTCATGTATTCATGTATTTATTCATTTCTTCGCGTGACTCCATGTTGCTTGCAATCATTTGATAGGCGTATATCACGGTGTAGGGTTGATTTCATAGTATGAAATCAACCCTACACCGTGATATATACGCCTATAAAAAATTATGATATCAATATACGGTATATATATATATATATATATATATATATATATATATATATATATATATATATATATATATATATATATATATATATATATATATATATATATATATATATATATATATATATATATACTGTATGTATATATATATATACTGTATATTGGTGTATATTGCTTGCAATCATTTGATAGGCGTATATATCACGGTATACGGTACATTTGTTTCCTTACGAAGGTGACCTTGAAATTGCTAGGACTTTTCTCTCTCTTTTCGTAAGGAAAGAAATGTACTGTACACGTTATATATCAACGCCTATCAAATGATTGCAAGCAATATACACCAATATACAGTATATATATATATATATATATATATATATATATATATATGTATATGTATATATATATATACTGCATATTGGTGTATATTGCTTGCAATCATTTGATAGGCGTATATATCACGGTATACGGTACATTTGTTTCCTTACGCAGGTGACCTTGAAATTGCTAGGACTCTCTCTCTCTCTCTCTCTCTCTCTCTCTCTCTCTCTCAAATCAATCATGTCTTAGTTGTCAAGTTTGAGTCTGCACATCCCTCATACGAAATACCATTCCCACAATTTTCATAGGCAACACAAGACAGGCCAAACGAAGAAGATCGTCATCCCCACAGCCACGCCCATCCACATCCAGGCAGCGAGCTTCGTCCGAGCCTCCAGTGATGCCCGGTGGTGAGCTAGGGAACATCTCGGGGGTAGTGCAGCTCTCACCACTAACCCCCGCCCATGGACAACCAGGACCATCAACGTCAACACCAGCTGTTGTTGCTCCTCCCAGGTTGTCAACGCCACCCGGGCTGCAGCGGATGAGGAGGACCAGGAGGACCAGGCGTCGGCTGACGATGTCTGAGAGTGATGCCGGCACCGGCTCAAGCTCTCCCGATTCGCCTGAAGCCAGGATATCCCCCACGCCAGCAAGCGACTCTAATGGCGGGCAGCCACAGCCACAGCCACAGCAGGGACCGCCACAGCAAGGTGCCCGGGGAAGGGCCCGAGGAAGGGGCCAAGGAAGGGCCCAAGGAAGGGCCCAAGGAAGGGCCCAAGGAAGGGCCCGAGGAAGGGCCGCAAGAGGTGATCAGGTACGTGCTCGGGGAGGTGCCCCAGGAGGTGCCCCGGGAGGTGCCCCAGGAGGTGCCCCGGGAGGTGCCCCGGGAGGTGCCCCAGGAGGTGCCCCGGGAGGTGCCCCGGGAGGTGCCCCAGGAGGTGCCCCACGAGTGGTCGGGAGGGGCAGGAGGCCGGACGAGCCACCTATCTTTGAGTGGGAGCACTGCGAGCCTCGGGATATGCCTGGGGTTCCACCCCATTTTGATAAGGGGCCAAATGGCGTCCAGCCTGCCTTTCCCTGTTCAGAAAATGACACCCCTTATGACTACTTCCGAGCATTCTTTGACGATGGATTGCTCGGGGACATCGTCAGGGAGACAAACCTCTACGCAACCCAGCACTCCGAAGAGATGGCCTCGCCCCACATGAGGAGATGGACGCCCATCGATATCCCTCAGCTCCTCGTGTTTTTGGCCCTCACCATGCTAATGCCCCACATGAGAAAACACAACATGCTGGATTATTGGCTGATGCATGACATTAGATCAACGCCAGTCTTCAACATGTACATGCCCAGGGACCAATACCGGCAAATTCTGAAGTGCTTGCACTTTGTCGACAACACTGCCGCACACGGAGCTGACAAGCTTTGGAAAATCCGGCCATTCCTGAACTCCCTCCTGACCAGGTATCGCCGGTTTTTCAAACCTTTTCAGAATGTTGTGATTGATGAGTCCTTGATCCTCTTCCGTGGACGTCTCTCTTTCAGGCAGTACATTCCGTCGAAGCGTCACCGCTTCGGGATCAAGTTCTTTGTACTGTGTGACTGCGAGACAGGATACGTGCTGGACCTCATCATCTACACCGCTACTGATGTGGACATTCCAAACGACCTACTGGGTCTTTCAGGGGCGGTTGTGAAGACACTGATGGAGCCGTATCTGGATGCCAACCGTATCTTGTACAGCGACAATTTTTACACCTCTCCTCTCCTTGCCAGGTATCTCCTTGCAAGGAGCACGGGAAGCTGTGGAACTGTCAGGGCAAACAGAAAACACTGGCCCAAGTTTCATGCTACACGGAAAGGAGACATCTTCCGGAAGAAGAGCAGCAGTGACAGTATACTGGCTATTTGTTGGCATGACACAAAGCCAGTCAATGTCCTCTCCACCTTCCACAAGTCCACAATGCGAGATAGCGGGAAGAAGAGATACCAAATGGACCCTGTCACCCGCGAGAAGCATCTAGTCCCTATCTCCAAACCTGACCTTGTTATGGACTACAACATAAACATGCGGTTGGTGGATAAGAGTGACATGCAAATCACTGCTGTTGACTGCCTCAGGAAGACGTGTAAGTGGTATAAGAAGGTGGTACTCCATCTTCTTGATGTCACTATCCTGAACGCGTACAACCTGTGGATGACGCGGACAGGAAGGAAGAGCTCGGTAAGGCTGTTCGCGAAGGACATCATCGACTCCATCTTCAGGAAGCACGGAACCACACGTATGCTACCACCTCCGAGGCCGATCGTGAATATGCCTGCCCGCCTTGAGAGCCGGGACTACTTCTTGACCCACATGCTTGAGTTTTGCCCCCGCTCAGCATCACAGATCGCAGCCAACCGGAAGCACGGACTGAAGCAGTGCCACGTCTGCAAACATACAACAAGGAGGAACCAAATTAGGAAGGAAACTACGTTCATGTGTAGCTATTGTAATGTGGGACTATGCGCTTCTCCATGTTACACAGAGTACCACACACTGGAACACTTCTAGACCTCTTCCAAGACCTCCTCCTCCTCTAGACCTCTTGCCAATCATTCATAAGTTCATGCAATCATTCATTCATCTATTTCAAACTACCTCATGAATTCATGTCATTCAATCATTCATATGGTGGAATAGCACACTACCCAAACACAAGTGCATTCATCATCATCAGCAACATCACCCATTACATCCATAAGTTTCTAATCTCATCCATCCATCTGCTTCTTGGTCTACCTCATACATCCATGTCATTTGTCTACCTCAATCATATAACTGCCTTTTATCTACCTCAATCCTATAACTGCCTTTTCTACCTCAATGCAATGTGGATTACACCTCCTGGGAACACCACAAAAAAAAAAATGAGTCATCAACACTACCCCATAGGGTGATTTGGAAATGTGTTGAAATAATATTATTTATAAAACAAAACAAAAATTCCTGCAAAGCAAGCGAAACAGAGAGAGAGAGAGAGTGAAAATGCACGCCTATATATATATATATATATATATATATACGCCTATCAAATGATTTCAATCAATATATGGTATATATATATATATATATATATATATACCGTATATTGGTATCAATCATTTGATAGGCATACATATCACCATGTACGTACCGGTACATTGTAGGGACAGAAATGTACCGTATACCGTGATATATACGCCTATCAAATGATTGAAATCAATATAGACCAATATACAGTATATATATATTGATATCAATCATTTGATAGGCGTATATATCACGGTATACGGTACATTTTTCTCCTTACGAAAGGAGAGAGAAGAGTCATAGCAATTTCCAGGTCACATGTACGGTACATAGTAGGGACAGAAATGTACCGTATACCGTGATATATACGCCTATCAAATGATTGAAATCAATATAGACCAATATACAGTATATATATATTGATATCAATCATTTGATAGGCGTATATATCACGGTATACGGTACATTTGTCTCCTTACGAAAGGAGAGAGAAGAGTCAGCAATTTCCAGGTCACAGGTACGGTACATAGTAGGGACAGAAATGTACCGTATACCGTGATATATACGCCTATCAAATGATTGAAATCAATATAGACCAATATACAGTATATATATATTGATATCAATCATTTGATAGGCGTATATATCACGGTATACGGTACATTTGTCTCCTTACGAAAGGAGAGAGAAGAGTCATAGCAATTTCCAGGTCACATGTACGGTACATAGTAGGGACAGAAATGTACCGTATACCGTGATATATACGCCTATCAAATGATTGAAATCAATATAGACCAATATACAGTATATATATATTGATATCAATCATTTGATAGGCGTATATATCACGGTATACGGTACATTTGTCTCCTTACGAAAGGAGAGAGAAGAGTCATAGCAATTTCCAGGTCACATGTACGGTACATAGTAGGGACAGAAATGTACCGTATACCGTGATATATACGCCTATCAAATGATTGAAATCAATATAGACCAATATACAGTATATATATATTGATATCAATCATTTGATAGGCGTATATATCACGGTATACGGTACATTTGTCTCCTTACGAAAGGAGAGAGAAGAGTCATAGCAATTTCCAGGTCACATGTACGGTACATAGTAGGGACAGAAATGTACCGTATACCGTGATATATACGCCTATCAAATGATTGAAATCAATATAGACCAATATACAGTATATATATTGATATCAATCATTTGATAGGCGTATATATCACGGTATACGGTACATTTGTCTCCTTACGAAAGGAGAGAGAAGAGTCATAGCAATTTCCAGGTCACAGGTACGGTACATAGTAGGGACAGAAATGTACCGTATACCGTGATATATACGCCTATCAAATGATTGAAATCAATATAGACCAATATACAGTATATATATATTGATATCAATCATTTGATAGGCGTATATATCACGGTATACGGTACATTTGTCTCCTTACGAAAGGAGAGAGAAGAGTCCTAGCAATTTCCAGGTCACATGTACGGTACATAGTAGGGACAGAAATGTACCGTATACCGTGATATATACGCCTATCAAATGATTGAAATCAATATAGACCAATATACAGTATATATATATTGATATCAATCATTTGATAGGCGTATATATCACGGTATACGGTACATTTGTCTCCTTACGAAAGGAGAGAGAAGAGTCATAGCAATTTCCAGGTCACAGGTACGGTACATAGTAGGGACAGAAATGTACCGTATACCGTGATATATACGCCTATCAAATGATTGAAATCAATATAGACCAATATACAGTATATATATATTGATATCAATCATTTGATAGGCGTATATATCACTGTATACGGTACATTTCTCTCCTTACGAAAGGAGAGAGAAGTCATAGCAATTTCAAGGTCACCTTCGTAAGGAAAAAAATATACCGTACATGGTGATATATATACGCCTATCAAATGATTGATATCAATATTCACCAATATACAGTATATATATATATATATATATACCGTATATTGATATCAATCATTTGATAGGCATACCTATCATCATGTACGTATCGGTACATTGTAGGGACAGAAATCTACCGTATACCGTGATATATACGCCTATCAAATGATTGAAATCAATATACACCAATATACAGTATATATATATATTGATATCAATCATTTGATAGGCGTATATATCACGGTATACGGTATATTTCTCTCCTTACGAAAGGAGAGAGAAGAGTGATAGCAATTTCAAGGTCACCTTCGTAAGGAAACAAATATACCGTACATGGTGATATATATACGCCTATCAAATGATTGATATCAATATTCACCAAAATACAGTATATATATATATATATACCGTATATTGATATCAATCATTTGATAGGCGTATATATATCACCATGTACGGTATATTTGTTTCCTTACGAAGGTGACCTTGAAATTGCTATGACTCTTCTCTCCTTTCGTAAGGAGAGAAATATGCCGTATACCGTGATATACACCGATATACAGTATATATATATATATATATATATATTATATATATATATATAATCATATATATATACCGTATTTGTACGGTAGCTTGTAAGGAATGAAATTTATTAGTGATAAATGAAAGAGAATACAGAAACTGAACTGAAAATAGAGTGAAAAAGATAATAATACAGAAATATTACAAGCAAATAAAGAAAGAGGGATTAGAGAAAAGAATAATGAGAATTACATATACGAAAGGGAGAAATATAGAGAAGAGAGACAGGGAGGAAGGGAGACAGCGCGTACGAAGGAGAAGGGAGGAGAGAGAGAGAAAGAAAGCGAGCTAGCCAGAGAGAGAGAGAGAGAGAGAGTCAGACAGACAGATAAGAGGAGTGAGAGAGACAGAAAGAGAGAGAGAGAGAGAGAGAGAGAGCGAGAATACAGAGAATACAGAAATAAGGAGAAACAAGATAAAATAAGAGGGCTTACCGAAGGAATACCGTATTTGTACGGTAGCTTGTAAGGAATGAAATTTATTAGTGATAAATGAAAGAGAATACAGAAACTGAACTGAAAATAGAGTGAAAAAGATATAATAATACAGAAATATTACAAGCAAATAAAGAAAGAGGGATTAGAGAAAAGAATAATGAGAATTACATATACGAAAGGGAGAAATATAGAGAAGAGAGACAGGGAGGAAGGGAGACAGCGCGTACGAAGGAGAAGGGAGGAGAGAGAGAGAAAGAAAGCGAGCTAGCCAGAGAGAGAGAGAGAGAGTCAGACAGACAGACGAGAGGAGTGAGAGAGACAGAAAGAGAGAGAGAGAGAGAGAGAGAAAGAGCGAGAATACAGAGAATACAGAAATAAGGAGAAACAAGATAAAATAAGAGGGCTTACCGAAGGAATAATAGACGCGCGTGAGGCCGAAGTCAGGACAAAGCGAACGCATCCGAACGCGCCTGGGAAATACACCAAAAAGTAGCCTCCCTTCCTCACCTCCTCCCACCCTCCACACTCGCTCAATTCATTCAGAATAGACTTCTATGGGGAGACGAAGAGTTGTTCGTTCCAAAAATCATCGTTTCGTTCCGATTGGAGCCATAGTTACGGCGCTAGGGCGAGTGAAAGTGAGCGAATATTTCGGGATTGTGCCCGCTGGGCGGCTCGTGTAAAATACCGCCTAGCCCGCTAATAAGGTGTTAAAGGTGAGTTTTATATTTTAACCCTTGTCTAGTGGGGTGTTTTGGGCTCATTTGGGCATATTCAGGCCCTCCTGAATGATCAATCAAGTATCTTCATGAAAAGAAATGTATTCAGCAAAAAACTAGGCGCTAAAAGCTTCAAAATGAGACCAGAACGAGCTACATAGCACTCGTGGTTCTCTTGCAGTGGTGCCACGAACATGGGAGTTTAGCGTATACCAGTATATTTTTCCCAGCTATGCTCACTACTGGCTACACTGCCAGCCTCTCGAGAACACAGGGAACATGAGTTAATGGGCGGCGGTAAGCCCTGGGAGTCGGCTGTCTGGCCCGCTGCGCTCCCGGCCATTTGCACTCGATTTTAACCCTTTAAAAGCCTTAATAATGCTCCTAACTTGCTGCAAATTGGTGCACGACTTAAGTCGAGCGCTTCCAATAAGGGGTTAAGGGGACCTCATAATTTGCCTCAAAGCTTGTTTTATAAATTTGTTTTATTTATGGGTTGAAGGGCCGGTGGACGGGTGGATGGGATTCGTTAGCCTTGGTAGGCAACTCATCTAGGGAAGACAACCTTATACAAATCTGGGTGGATGGGACTCGTCAGCCTTGGTTGGCAACCTGTCTAGGGGAGTAAACCTGATACAAATCCGTACTGCTTACCTAAGGGTAAGGCAGGTTAGTGGATGGATTAGCCGAACACCACTGTAGAAAAATAGTGCTAACAAGATACACAGAGGGCCTCGGAGTCGGACGGATCCTAAATTGAGTGGTCAATCCTGTAAGTCCTTCACTAAACTGGCTCGGGTTGTCCCTCTCACAGGGAATGGGTCCGCTTGGGGGCATTCTGTGTATGGCCACCCTCGTAAGGGGAGTAAGGCGTCCGGCAGAAAGATAGATAGAAGGGCCGGTGTGACGATCCGAAGACCCCTTTTCACCCTGCCGCGTAGCCGATTTTACTGTCAGGTGAAACAGAGGCAAGGGGTGTAAAGAGATTGCCCAAACGATCTCCACCAGCCGAGAATCGAACTCGGTTCTCCCGGTTAGAAACCGAGCGCTCTACCCAAGGAACTGTATACTCTCATATACGCAATTGGCTCTTGTCTTGGCTTGTCTTGTCTTGGGGGGTTAAGGGCAACCTCAGGCGAATACTCGCCCGTTCCGGCCCTACCGTAGTCGCGGAAGTCCTATGCTAGGTCACAATGAAATTAGTTTATAGTCAAGATTAAAATTCACCACCGTGTCACTTTCACTCCATGTCAATCGTAGAACCATAAAACTGTAAAGTCAACAACCCAATAGCAGGTCATCAGGTGGCGAACCAGAGACTTATAAACCACGGTACGAGGGCCAGAGCAATGTCTTGAAGCGAGGTGCCCTTATCATCCAACCCCAGACAATCCAGTAGGAGCTGTCGGAAGGAATCCATCTTTGAAGCCAGAAAGGGATGCCCATCTACACGCTCAGTGACGGGACGAGGCGAGGCTTTATTTGGAGGTGTATGTTGGACGACAAGACGAAGGATGTGGAGGGGAAGAGGGACGACGATCCATGGGATGCGGAGGCTGCGGAGGGAAGAGCTCATCGACGTCACACGGTTCCTCAACAATTAATAACCGAGGGACTGCCGGTGCGGGGCGGATGACGCGGGGACTGCGCAGCATGGAATAAGACAGCCGATGGGGACTGGGGCCTGGATGTCACCCCCAACTCCAGGTCAATCCCCTCGGGCGGGTCCTCAGCACCATCCATCTCATCTTCTAACGGGGCAAAAATGGGTCCATCGAGCAGCCGGCGTACCTCCTCCCAACGAGCACCGGCCAGCCAAGGGAGACTCCTGGGGCACAGAGGGACCACGGCGCGGGTTGAGGATGCGCAATCGGTCGTTCATTTCCCCCAGGGTGAGGGTCCCGCCACGGTACACTTTGTGCAGCAACCATATGCCTTCTGGAGGACAGCACACTCCCCGGATGTCACCCTGTGCGGTCCCCCACAAAATAAACATTTAGCCTCGTTGGAGCGCACTTCAGTTGATCCTTAGGCCAGTGGCATAGCCAGGGTTTTCTCAGCAGGGGGGCACCTGGGGGGGGGGGGGGGGGGCACCACTATCATGGGAGGGGCACCCGATACTCAGGGCCAGGTAGAGACTTCATTGGGCCCCTATAAATTGATAGGAGAGCGAAACGAGCCAATCCAGCTGGGGGGTTCGGGGAGGCACTGTGAGCCCCCCGCCGAGATTTTTTTAAAATTTCACTACTTAATAGACTCAATCTGAAGCCATATTTTTTTTTATAAATAGCACGTATTCAAACTATAATGATTCTAAGGAACTCCTCTTTGATTTTATCTTTAGCTTTGTCTATCTGGTTAATCATTAGCCTATATTGTATTAAACTCAACTAACACTAACTCAATTTACATAACCAATTTGGTATATAAATACTGTAAACACACAACACAATCCTCTCAGAGCTTTATTAAACACTTGTACTGTATAGGCCTATTTGTGGACAGACATTTTGGAAATTAGAAGCTAATTCGCATAATTGAAACTAAACCAAAGAAATCTTGTGAGACATAATTAGAGGTGAAATAACAGAAAAGCATGCTCACAACCACAGACACCATATACCGAGACCTCCACCTTTACCTTCACCACCACTACCACCTTCACCACCATCTCCACCAACAATGTTGCCACACCACCACCACAGCTAACATACCAAGATCACCACCTAACTTCTCACCACCACCACCACAGCCAACAACCCTACTGACGACTGGATTACTTATACTACACTAATGGGGGAAAATAAAACAAATTTCTGCTATTTTTCCCGCCTTAGGTTCGCACACACCGTACCCAAATCTGTTGCCATCGAGTGAATTCAAATGTTTAAATCGCAGTCATCAAAATATCACTGGATTTCTATCTATATTATTAAATCAGTTTGTGTGTCTGTTTGTCTGTCTGTGCGTTCTTAATAGGCAGCTGCAGTTTTGGACCTGGGGAGCTGAAACTTTGCATGTGGGTGTCAATTGACCTGGGTCAGGTCATAGAGGGGGCGAGGCCACGATCGGAGGTCGTTTCGAGGCCGAAATTGAAAATAAAAATGGAAAAAATGGCGGTTTGTGGCAGAAGGAGGGCTCCGATCGAAAAGGTGTATGAAACAAAAGTTGTTCGCAGCCCCCCGAAATTGGGGTACTGATGAGGTCAGATCCAAAATCGGAGGTCATTTAGCGGCCGAAATCGAGGCCGCCGTTTAACCTAAGACGTGCGCATGGGGGGGTATGAGACACCACACGCCTGTGTGCACGTATTTGAGCTGTTCCCATCACTAATATCGTTATTTTACCATAAATAGCATTAATACTTATCCATATGCGCCTATTTTAGGTTGATTATAAAGGTATTAACCTGTTACAGCAATAAAACAAGTGGAAACAACGTTTGGATGGTCAAAATCGGCGATACAGGCCGGGAGTTACATAATGTATGGCTGAGGCAACCTCCCTCCCCTCCTCCCCTCCCCTTGTCTGGAGAGACACTGTTACGCAATAGTCTCTCTCGCTCTTTCCCACGCTTGGTAACAGTGATGACAATGCCCTGCTACCAACTCGCTAATGTTAGCACAAAAATAGACCACAGAATAAGGGAATAACAGGGAAAATAGGTGATAACTGAAGCAGGGGAGGGAAGTAGGGGATTTGGAGGAGTGATATTTGGCATGGCCCAGGGGCCAAAAAAAAAAAAAAAAAAACCCAGTTTTTTGGGGTGTTTTAAATGGATTTTTTTAGGCCCAGGATCTTAAGAGTCTTCCCGCAGTCGCCCAGAGAAACTCTTAAGAGTCTTCCGGCACTTGCCGGGTTAATGAGGCACAGGGAGGTCGAGGCCGGTGATTATGGTAGTAGTAGTATTGTGATGATTGTGGTAGTAGTGATTGATGATGGTGATTATGGTAGTAGTGTGGTGGTAGTACCCGGGCAACGCCGGGTACCTCTGCTAGTAGTCATGAATGTTACAGACATATTACTCTAACATTCTATTCAGTACATTGTCCAATATACAAAGTATTTATGTTTAATAAAACATATTTGATTAGGCCCACAAAAACACATGGCAGTCATTCGAAAAGTAGTCCTGTTAATATTTTAATAGATAGGTATCCATGTCCTAAAATTAAAATAATATGTATAAAAACTTGAGATGAACTTAAAAAATAATCGTCATTAGCCACTTTACTGGATATTAGATTATACAATTATAAACTTGTTATGCCCTGTTTTTCTACAGGATTAACTTGGGTAATGTGAGTTCTAACTGACTGGGTATAGAAGGCTGCATGCACAAAACAAGATATGAGGAATAGAGAACACAAAATAAACACACGGTAACACGACACACGATCACTTTTATTTAGGGACACACTTCTATATGTTGTTTAATGATGATTAATCTGACGCATAAGAAGATATGAATATTCGTACAAGACAATTGAAAGAAGTTAAACAAACTAGCATTAAGTGGATCTGGATGGAGCTTAGTCTCCCTCTTCCAACGTTCAGATATTAATCTTCTGATCACTGGCTTTATTCACAAGTTTATATATTGGAGACCATAAATATTACTTATAGATTCATATTCAATGTTAGATTTATCACTAGTAGCTCTGGTGCACAAGGAGTAATTCATAGACTAGATTAGACATGCGTATTTTAGAGCACGGGAATTCTAGTAACCTGAGGGGGTACTGATCTAAGTTTTATATTCTTGTATCAGAACACATAGAACGCAAATCAGTGGGCGAACATCAGATATCACTAGGGTTTCACGGTTATGTATTAATATCTGGATATATGAGTAATTACGAGAGTTAATATCGCCTGTTAATTAATAAACACTGATACGCTTAGCACTTCCTAATGGAATGGTCATATATGAATTACACTGGGACAAAGATATAGCCACTTCGTAGAAATATTAATAAGTGAATCTCTACATAGCACTGTAACACTGTAGTATTGATAGAGTGAATCTTGAGTCGTAGTTGATTGGTCTGGTCCTGGTTATCTTGCGTCCGTGAGGTTGGGGGCTAGCGACTGGTTCCGCGGCCGTCCAGATGGTCCATATGTAGAAGTTCTCAAGACGGATCTCTTGGCGATCGTTGCTGGCTACACTCTTATATACCCACTGGTTTATGTGAAGATTATAAGGTGCACGTAGATGTCTTTTACGTGGACAGATGCTTCTATCTCAATCTGCCACGGAGTCTGCCGGCTCTGGAACTCAATTCTCAGGAACAACGCAAGGGCAGAGCTAGAGGTCAACTTAAGGGGCCAGCCACTGGTTGGTGTCTATCTTTCAACTGATTTTACTGGGGGCTGGAGCTTGGTTTATAGGCTCGGTTTTGGACCCTGTAGGCCATAGGGATCTCGAGTTTTTATGGATTTCTTTGAGCTCTCAATGGATACGGGAACTAGGTAAGGTGGTGATTACTGTTGTGGCACATGGCTATATGGAGCCTTCATAATGTGATATAACTGAGCCTTAGTAAGAGGTACTATTTTGGCGATACTGGAAGTATTTAGGGGAGAGAGACGGGATCTACTTTGCGAGGAGGATTGGGACAGCTGTGATAGGAGCGTCTCTCTTAGATTGTTCAGTCTTCATTCTATGGTATAGCTGAGGTGCTAATTTGGTTATCGGAGTATGCAAGAAAGGTTAATGGGTTATTGGGGGTTAATAGAGGTTAGTAAAGGTGTTAGTCATACATGGTTAGTTCATTGATAGGAAGAATTCCTGTGCTACCTGGCAATGACCGGGAAGTCAAAACAGGGGTCAGGTATACCTCCGCAGGGGTCGGGGTCTCCCTCCTCGGGTGGGTGAAAGGGGTAGGGGCGCGTCCCTTCTCTGTGATGGTCGTCGGGGCGGCTGTGGCTGGGGGCTTGCCATATCACAAGGGTTTGTAATAATCCTCTGTTTATGAGACAGATGTGGGTGTTCGTAATACCAAAACCGAAGGTGCCTTGATCAGCTGGTTTACTTGGTTAGGTTGTTAATTGCATGGGTGGTTGGATGTGGTGGAGACTGGTGCTAACTCTGCCACATTGATCTGGAAGTATGGCAATAGAAGTTAGTCACTGGTGAGGCAGCTAGCCTCGCACGGACGATCATTTGGTACAGGGTTGTGAATGGGTTGTGAGGGAATAGATGGCATGCAAAGGGTTAGTAAAGTTCTAATGGTGTTCCTTTCTACTGGGGGAAGGTAGGCTGGATAGGAGTATATAAACAAAAGGTTTGAGAATGTTAGTAACGGAAAAGTTAAGGATATTCAGGGGGTATGCTGGAGAGGCTAGGTCGGAAGGGAGTTGAGGAGCGTGGGGGGGTTAACAAGAGGGAGAGGGTTAAGGGGTGTTACGTGGAAGTTTGACCCTAAGGTCTCTGGGAGTAGGGGTGGCATTAGGCTACAGTTGGTATCGTAGCCTGGGGGTTAATGACAGGGAAGGTACGTTAGCCAAATGCTACCGGGGGATGAGCAATAAGTGGTGGTATATGAGTTTGGAAATGATAGAATCATGTGGACTGTGGGCTGTGGGGAAGAGGAGGATAACTGTAGGTGTGTGCTTGACTGTGGATAAAAGTAGAGAAATACATGGTGTATTATTACTCGTCAATAAGATGGTTATGGACACTGTTACTCTGACACTATTTCTTGCTGATTCTAGTTGTTCCTGGGAACTGCGTTTTCTATGACATATATATCAAAGAAAGCGGCAGTTCGTAGGGGTAGCTTCGGTATTGTTTCGTGGTGGAAAGGCGTCGAGACAATGGTAACAGAGGGTGGTGTATACAATCTCTGATTGGGGTAAGAATTAGATGTACTGCATGGTGGCTAACATCTGCAGTCATTTCTGTCTAGGTCTTACAGGAATAATGGTTATACATACACTGGTGTACCCGTGGGTATCATAGTTCCTTATCAATTATGACATGGGGTTTTAACAGATTACTTCTCAGATGGAAGAACATACATAGATTTATGGGGGCGGTTGGTCTTCAGAAACTTAGTCTGGCAAGACAAGGTATATTAGGGGGTTAACATATTACTTCTCGGATGGAAGAACATACATAGATTTATGGGGGCGGTTGGTCTTCAGAAACTTAGTCTGGCAAGACAGGGGGTTAACATATTACTTCTTGGATGGAAAAACATACATAGATTTAGGCCTGTCTGAACTGGTTGGCATTGGCTCAACCTAGGGACAGGGCATGGGTGTATTAAATTAAGGTGTATTCATGTTCATCATCATGTAGGTAGAGGTGTAGGACACGAAGGGTAGTGTATACGCGAGGTGGGGGAAGGGTCAGTGGTTAGAAGGGATAGGCAGGTGTGGTTTGGAGCTGCTTAGTCCTGCGGGCTTCGGCCTGTCTTAACTGGTTGGCTTGGTCACCTGGTCCTTTCGTTCTGTGGGCCTTTCCTTTGGGTGTTTCTGTTCCCGTTTCATGGTGGTGTTCGCTCGTGGCTTCCGTGGTGGACTTCTCGTTCTGGGGCATTTTACTTCCCTCTCCTTCGTTGTAGGCTCGTCCTCGAGCCTCAAGGGTGAAGTAAAGAGAAGCATAGTCATGGTGGGTCATTTTGAGGGTATTTAGAAGGTCCCACCAAGCAAGAGAGCGAGGGTCAGGTTTCTTTTGCAGGTCTATGTAGACCTGTAGGAATGTGTCCTCGGTGTTGTGGAGGGCGGTTGCCCGGGCTTGATGTGGGCACTGTAGACGGGCTAAGCATCCTGTGGACGTTTTACTTTAACCTTTCTTATGAACGGTGTGTATTCTTCCTCCGTGGGGGTAGGGACGGGGGTGACGAATGGTGTGGATTTTGTTCATGGTGGAGGTCATGTATTGAGTGAGGTGTGTGGGACTGACAGGAGGCCTCTTCAGTATGGTGAAGGGGTTAATAACTGAAGGGGAGGGACTAATGCGTGAAAACGGAGCTGGGGGTGAATGGGGGATATGAGTCTGGGGTTTTTGGGGTTTTCTTGGGTGGTGTTGCAGGCTGGGAAAATATATGGAGGCAATGTGCAATATTGGTTTAGGTAAGGTGCGTGATGGAGGTGTGTGAGAAAGAGGGGGTGTGTGTGTTGTGTGGCTTGGGTCTTTAGTGTAAGAACGGGGTGTTGTTTTTACATAACTGTCTTCAAATCTGATGGGTCTGTTGATGATTCTACCTTTGGAGGTTCTGGTGGGAAGGTAGATGTTTGTAGTGGGACTTGAGTCGCTCGACGATGTTTTATATTGAGGAGAAGAACGCTTTACAGGTGGAGGGCATTTAGTGGGGGTGAGGTAGGGGGTTATTTGAGAGGTAGATGCGTGTGGAGGTTTTTGTCGAGTGAGGGTGGTAGGCGGAATGGGAGAGGATTGGGTGGGGGTATGTATGGGGCGACTTTTAGGGGGATTCAAGTGGGGGTGTGGAGGTCGGGTACGTCAGTTTGGAGGGGCTTTGGTTAGGAGTTAGTTGTGTGTTCGACGTGGTGTGTGAGGAGGGGTTGGTCGTTGGCATTGGGTACTTTTTAGTGGGGGTTGGTTGGGGGTTTGATGAGATGATGAGGTTGGTTGATGCGTGGGTTGGGTCGCAGGGATAGTGGAGGGGAAAGAGGTGGATGCGGGGGGGGGCTAGACGGGTGGGTAGGGAGTGGAGGTTTAATTGGGAGGGTTGGGGGTAGGAAAGTGTGTTGGGTGTGTTCTTTGGTGGGGTTGGTGATTTGATGGTGGTGGAAATAGATGGTTTTGTGGGAGTTTGGTGGGTGGGTAGATCTAGCAGGTCATTCGGGGTGATGAGGTGGGGGTTGAGAGGGGATGAGGTTGAAGGGGAAGGTATGTTCTTTCGTCGGAGGGTGGGTGTGGTTATTTTTGGAATATAGTTAGAGGGGTTATGGTGTTTACTTGTGATTATTCGTCTTCTTTCCCTTTGTGGAGGAGAATTCGACGAAGAAGAAGAGGAGGAGGAGGATAGTGGTCTGGCAGCCCTACGGAACTTGGTTAGCAGAGTGTGTTTTCTGGAGGTTTTAAAAGATTTTAGTCGTGGGCGTAAGTTGTAGCGTGAGGTTACTGAGGTAGATTGTGTGGTGCGGTTGGGTGTGTACTTGGTTTTAGGTGGGGGTGGTGGTTTTCTTACTGTGGTGCCTGGTGGAGGTACGTCAGGGCTAGACGGGAGGGTTTCCGTTGTGGTCGGGGTTGTGGGTGGAGGTTTTCGTACTTGGATAAATTGGGGAGGTACTTGACTATCAGAAGTGAAGGAATGGGTCATGGTGGAGGAAGGTGTGATAGTGGGGTCTTGGGGTTTGTGGAGGTTAGTTTGGGGGGTATGTTGAGGAATGATCAGCCGGTTCGGTGCTGGAGGGTTTAGGCCCTTAGGGGTTTGTAGGGGAACATTCATAGCCTGAGATGGAGGGGTAGTAGGGGTGTTCAATTCAGGGTCGGATGTGTGGGGTGGGGTAATGTCTTGTGGTTTTAGAGGTTTAAAAGCTCGGACGAATCTAGTTCGGAACGTGTGAGTCACGCCGTGATAATCAATGGTGACTTGATAAGCATTTGGGACTTGTATGATGGTGTAGGGGCCGACATAGCGAGGGCCTAATTTGTTGGTGACAGGGAGGTTGGCTACCATTACGGTGTCATGGATGGCGAAAGGGTTTTTATCATCGGGGTTATCAGTTTTGGTGTCTTGACAGGTTTGGGCAGTATGGAGGGTGTTTTGCAGATGTTGCATTGGGTCAATTGTGGAGGTGTTGGAGGGGAGGCGAGCGTGATGGTGGAACGGCAGTAACAGGGGGGGTATGCCGTAAACACGTTCATGAGGGGAAATACCATCTTCTCGGGGACAGGTGTTCATGCCCCATTGTATCATCTTTATCTGTCTGTGCGTTCTTAATATGCAGCCGCAGTTTTGGACCTGGGGAGCTGAAACTTTGCATGTGGGTGTCAATTGACCTGGGTCAGGTCATAGAGGGGGCGAGGCCACGATCGGAGGTCGTTTCGAGGCCGAAATTGAAAATAAAAATGGAAAAAATGGCGGTTTGTGGCAGAAGGAGGGCTCCGATCGAAAAGGTGTATGAAACGAAAGTTGTTCGCAGCCCCCCGAAATGGGGGTACGGATGAGGTCAGATCCAAAATCGGAGGTCATTTAGCGGCCGAAATCGAGGTCGCCGTTTAACCTAAGACGTGCGCATGGGGGGTATGAGACACCACACGCCTGTGCGCACGTATTTGAGCTGTTCCCATCACTAACATCGTTATTTTACCATACATAGCATTAATACTTATCCATATGCGCCTATTTTAGGTTGATTATAAAGGTATTAACCTGTTACAGCAATAAAACAAGTGGAAACAACGTTTGGATGGTCAAAATCGGCGATACAGGCCGGGAGTTACATAATGTATGGCTGAGGCAACCTCCCTCCCCTCCCCTTGTCTGGAGAGACACTGTTACGCAATAGTCTCTCTCTCGCTCTTTCCCACGCTTGGTAACAGTGATGACAATGCCCTGCTACCAACTCGCTAATGTTAGCACGAAAATAAACCACATAATAAGGGAATAACAGGGAAAATAGGTGATAACTGAAGGAGGGGATGGAAGTAGCGGATTTGGAGGAGTGATATTTGGCATGGCCCAGGGGCAAAACAATTTTTTTTTTTTTTTTTTTTTTATGGTGTTTTAATTGGATTTGTTTAGGCCCAGGATCTTAAGAGTCGTCCCGCAGTCGCCCAGGGAAACTCTTAAGAGTCTTCCGGCACTTGCCGGGTTAATGAGGCACAGGGAGGTCGAGGCCGGTGATTATGGTAGTAGTAGTATTGTGATGATTGTGGTAGTAGTGATTGATGATGGTGATTATGGTAGTAGTAGTGGTGGTAGTACCCGGGCAATGCCGGGTACCTCTGCTAGTAGTCATGAATGTTACAGACATATTACTCTAACATTCTATTCAGTACATTGTCCAATATACAAAGTATTTATGTTTAATAAAACATATTTGATTAGGCCCACAAAAACACATGGCAGTCATTCGAAAAGTAGTCCTGTTAATATTTTAATAGATAGGTATCCATGTCCTAAAATTAAAATAATATGTATAAAAACTCGAGATGAACTTAAAAAATAATCGTCATTAGCCACTTTACTGGATATTAGATTATACAATTATAAACTTGTTATGCCCTGTTTTTCTACAGGATTAACTTGGGTAATGTGAGTTCTAACTGACTGGGTATAGAAGGCTGCATGCACAAAACAAGGTATGAGGAATAGAGAACACAAAATAAACACACGGTAACACGACACACGATCACTTTTATTTAGGGACACACTTCTATATGTTGTTTGATGATGATTAATCTGACGCATAAGAAGATATGAATATTCGTACAAGACAATTGAAAGAAGTTAAACAAACTAGCATTAAGTGGATCTGGATGGAGCTTAGTCTCCCTCTTCCAACGTTCAGGTATTAATCTTCTGATCACTGGCTTTATTCACAAGTTTATATATTGGAGACCATAAATATTACTTATAGATTCATATTCAATGTTAGATTTATCACTAGTAGCTCTGGTGCACAAGGAGTAATTCATAGACTAGATTAGACACGCGTATTTTAGAGCACGGGAATTCTAGTAACCTGAGGGGGTACTGATCTAAGTTTTATATTCTTGTATCAGAACACATAGAACACAAATCAGTGGGCGAACATCAGATATCACTAGGGTTTCACGGTTATGTATTAATATCTGGATATATGAGTAATTACGAGAGTTAATATCGCCTGTTAATTAATAAACACTGATACGCTTAGCACTTCCTAATGGAATGGTCATATATGAATTACACTGGGACAAAGATATAGCCACTTCGTAGAAATATTAATAAGTGAATCTCTACATAGCACTGTAACACTGTAGTATTGATAGAGTGAATCTTGAGTCGTATTTGATTGGTCTGGTCCTGGTTATCTTGCGTCCGTGAGGTTGGGGGCTAGCGACTGGTTCCGCGGCCGTCCAGATGGTCCATATGTAGAAGTTCTCAAGACGGATCTCTTGGCGATCGTTGCTGGCTACACTCTTATATACCCACTGGTTTATGAGAAGATTATAAGGTGCACATAGATGTCTTTTACGTGGACAGATGCTTCTATCTCAATCTGCCACGGAGTCTGCCGGCTCTGGAACTCAATTCTCAGGAACAACACAAGGGCAGAGCTAGAGGTCAACTTAAGAGGCCAGCCACTGGTTGGTGTCTATCTTTCAACTGATTTTACTGAGGGCCGGAGCTTGGTTTATAGGCTCGGTTTTGGACCCTGTAGGCCATAGGGATCTCAAGTTTTTATGGATTTCTTTGAGCTCTCAATGGATACGGGAACTAGGTAAGGTGGTGATTACTGTTGTGGCACATGGCTATATGGAGCCTTCATAATGTGATATAACTGAGCCTTAGTAAGAGGTACTATTTTGGCTATACTGGAAGTATTTAGGGGAGAGAGACTGGATCTACTTTGCGAGGAGGATTGGGACAGCTGTGATAGGAGCGTCTCTCTTAGATTGTTCAGTCTTCATTCTATGGTATAGCTGAGGTGCTAATTTGGTTATCGGAGTATGCAAGAAAGGTTAATGGGTTATTGGGGGTTAATAGAGGTTAGTAAAGGTGTTAGTCATACATGGTTAGTTCATTGATAGGAAGAATTCCTGTGCTACCTGGCAATGACCGGGAAGTCAAAACAGGGGTCAGGTATACCTCCGCAGGGGTCGGGGTCTCCCTCCTCGGGTGGGTGAAAGGGGTAGGGGCGCGTCCCTTCTCTGTGATGGTCGTCGGGGCGGCTGTGGCTGGGGGCTTGCCATATCACAAGGGTTTGTAATAACCCTCTGTTTATGAGACAGATGTGGGTGTTCGTAATACCAAAACCGAAGGTGCCTTGATCAGCTGGTTTACTTGGTTAGGTTGTTAATTGCATGGGTGGTTGGATGTGGTGGAGACTGGTGCTAACTCTGCCACATTGATCTGGAAGTATGGCAATAGAAGTTAGTCACTGGTGAGGCAGCTAGCCTCGCACGGACGATCATTTGGTACAGGGTTGTGAATGGGTTGTGAGGGAATAGATGGCATGCAAAGGGTTAGTAAAGTTCTAATGGTGTTCCTTTCTACTGGGGGAAGGTAGGCTGGATACGAGTATATATACAAAATGTTTGAGAATGTTAGTAACAGAAAAGTTAAGGATATTCAGGGGGTATGCTGGAGAGGCTAGGTCGGAAGGGAGTTGAGGAGCGTGAGGGGGGTTAACAAGAGGGAGAAGGTTAAGGGGTGTTACGTGGAAGTTTGACCCTAAGGTCTCTGGGCGTAGGGGTGGCTACAGTTGGTATCGTAGCCTGGGGGTTAATGACAGGGAAGGTACGTTAGCCAAACGCTACCGGGGGATGAGCAATAAGTGGTGGTATATGAGTTTGGAAATGATAGAATCATGTGGACTGTGGGCTGTGGGGAAGAGGAGGTTAACTGTAGGTTTGTGCTTGACTGTGGATAAAAGTAGAGAAAAACATGGTGTATTATTACTCGTCAATACGATGGTTATGGACACTGTTACTCTGACACTATTTCTTGCTGATTCTAGTTGTTCCTGGGAACTGCGTTTTCTATGACATATATATCAAAGAAAGCGGCAGTTCGTAGGGGTAGCTTCGGTATTGTTTCGTGGTGGAAAGGCGTCGAGACAATGGTAACAGAGGGTGGTGTATACAATCTCTGGTTGGGGTAAGAATTAGAGGTACTGCATGGTGGCTAACATCTGCAGTCATTTCTGTCTAGGTCTTACAGGAATAATGGTTATACATACACTGGTGTACCCGTGGGTATCATAGTTCCTTATCAATTATGACATGGGGTTTTAACAGATTACTTCTCGGATGGAAGAACATACATAGATTTATGGGGGTGGTTGGTCTTCAGAAACTTAGTCTGGCAAGACAAGGTATTTTAGGGGGTTAACATATTACTTCTTGGATGGAAAAACATACATAGATTTAGGCCTGTCTGAACTGGTTGGCATTGGCTCAACCTAGGGACAGGGCATGGGTGTATTAAATTAAGGTGTATTCATGTTCATCATCATGTAGGTAGAGGTGTAGGACACGAAGGGTAGTGTATACGCGAGGTGGGGGAAGGGTCAGTGGTTAGAAGGGATAGGCAGGTGTGGTTTGGAGCAGCTTAGCCCTGCGGGCTTCGGCCTGGTTTAATTGGTTGGCTTGGTCAACTGGTCGTTTCATTCTGTGGGCCTTTCCTTCGGGTGTTTCTGTTCCCGTTTCCTGGTGGTGTTCGCTCGTGGCTTCCGTGGTGGGCTTCTCGTTCTGGGGCATTTTACTTCCCTCTCCTTCGTTGTAGGCTCGTCCTCGAGCCTCAAGGGTGAAGTAAAAAGAAGCATAGTCATGGTGGGTCATTTTTAGGGTATTTAGAAGGTCCCACCAAGCAAGAGAGCGACGGTCAGGTTTCTTTTGCAGGTCTATGTAGACCTGTAGGAATCTGTCCTCGGTGTTGTGGAGGGCGGTTGCCCGGGCTTGATGTGGGCGCTGTAGACGGGCTAAGCGTCCTGTGGACGTTTTACTTTAACCTTTCTTATGAACGGTCTGTATTCTTCCTCCGTGGGGGTAGGGACGGGGGTGATGAATGGTGTGGATTTGTTCATGGTGGAGGTCATGTATCGAGTGAGGTGTGTGGGACTGACAGGAGGCCTCTTCAGTATGGTGAAGGGGTTAATAACTGAAGGGGAGGGACTAACGCGTGAAAACGGAGCTGGGGGTGAATGGGGGATATGAGTCTGGGGTTTTTGGGGTTTTCTTGGGTGGTGTTGCAGGCTGGGAAAATATATGGAGGCAATGTGCAATATTGGTTTAGGTAAGGTGCGTGATGGAGGTGTGTGAGAAAGAGGGGGTGTGTGTGTTGTGTGGCTTGGGTCTTTAGTGTAAGAACGGGGTGTTGTTTTTACATAACTGTCTTCAAACCTGATGGGTCTGTTGATGATTCTACCTTTGGAGGTTCTGGTGGGAAGGTAGATGTTTGTAGTGGGACTTGAGTCGCTCGACGATGTTTTATATTGAGGAGAAGAACGCTTTACAGGTGGAGGGCATTTAATGGGGGTGAGGTAGGGGGTTATTTGAGAGGTAGATGCGTGTGGAGGTTTTTGTCGAGTGAGGGTGGTAGGCGGAATGGGAGAGGATTGGGTGGGGGTATGTATGGGGCGACTTTGTGGGGGGATTCAAGTGGGGGTGTGGAGGTCGGGTATGTCAGTTTGGAGGGGCTTTGGTTAGGAGTTAGTTGTGTGTTCGACGTGGTGTGTGAGGAGGGGTTGGTCGTTGGCATTGGGTACTTTTTAGTGGGGGGTTGGTTGGGGGTTTGATGAGATGATGAGGTTGGTTGATGCGTGGGTGGGGTCGCAGGGATAGTGGAGGGGAAAGGGGTGAATGCGGGGGAGCTAGACGGGTGGGTAGGGAGTGGAGGTTTAATTGGGAGGGTTGGGGGTAGGAAAGTGTGTTGGGTATGTTCTTTGGTGGGGTTGGTGATTTGATGGTGGTGGAAATAGGTGGTTTTGTGGGAGTTTGGTGGGTGGGTAGATCTAGCAGGTCATTCGGGGTGATGAGGTGGGGGTTGAGAGGGGATGAGGTTGAAGGGGAAGGTATGTTCTTTCGTCGGAGGGTGGGGGTGGTTATTTTTGGAATATAGTTAGAGGGGTTATGGTGTTTACTTGTGATTATTCGTCTTCTTTCCCTTTGTGGAGGAGAATTCGACGAAGAAGAAGAGGAGGAGGAGGATAGTGGTCTGGCAGCCCTACGGAACTTGGTTAGCAGGGTGTGTTTTCTGGAGGTTTTAAAAGATTTTAGTCGTGGGCGTAAGTAGTAGCGTGAGGTTACTGAGGTAGATTGTGTGGTGCGGTTGGGTGTGTACTTGGTTTTAGGTGGGGGTGGTGGTTTTCTTACTGTGGTGCCTGGTGGAGGTACGTCAGGGCTAGACGGGAGGGTTTCCGTTGTGGTCGAGGTTGTAGGTGGAGGTTTTCGTACTTGGATAAATTGGGGAGGTACTTGACTATCAGAAGTGAAGGAATGGGTCATGGTGGAGGAAGGTGTGATAGTGGGGTCTTGGGGTTTGTGGAGGTTAGTTTGGGGGGGTATGTTGAGGAATGATCGGCCGGTTCGGTGCTGGAGGGTTTAGGCCCTTAGGGGTTTGTAGGGGAACATTCATAGCCTGAGTGGGAGGGGTAGTAGGGGTGTTCAATTCAGGGTCGGACGTGTGGGGTGGGGTAATGTCTTGTGGTTTTAGAGGTTTAAAAGCTCGGACGAATCTAGTTCGGAACGTGTGAGTCACGCCGTGATAATCAATGGTGACTTGATAGGCATTTGGGACTTGCATGATGGTGTAGGGGCCGACATAGCGAGGGCCTAATTTGTTGGTGACAGGTAGGTTGGCTACCCATTACGGTGTCATGGATGGCGAAAGGGTTTTTATCATCGGGGTTATCAGTTTTGGTGTCTTGACAGGTTTGGGCGGTATGGAGGGTGTTCTGCAGATGTTGCATTGGGTCAATTGTGGAGGTGTTGGAGGGGAGGCGAGCGTGATGGTGGAACGGCAGTAACAGGGGGGGTATGCCATAAACACGTTCATGAGGGGAAATACCGTCTTCTCGGGGACAGGTGTTCATGCCCCATTGTATCATCTTTATCTGTGATGGCCAGTCTGAGGTGGTAAGAGCAATCATTTTGGTACGTAACTGGTTGTTGATGGTGCGATGGCTGCGTTCGCATATAGCATTTCCTTGAGGCCAGTACGGGGATGAGTGTTTGATCTTAATACCGCATTGTTGGGTGAACTGGTGCCAAACGTGTCCACTAAATTCGGGGGCATTGTCGGATAGAAGAGCAAGGGGAAGGCCGAATATAGGGAACACTTCTGTGGCTAACAGTGTGGCGACGGTGGTGGCTGTGTGGTCTTTAACTGGGCAGGCTATTAACATTTTTGAATATACGTCAATAAATGTGACGATATAGCGGTTGCCAGCGTAAGAAGGAAACGGGCCCATGATGTCGAGGGATAGGACTTGGAACGGTTTGTTGGCAGAAATGGTACCAGCTGGGCCTGGGGTGCGTGATCTATCCTTCCCTAATAAACAAGGTTTGAAGGATTCTGTCACGCGTTGTGCAATCTTGGAGGGGTTGGGGGTCTAGTACTGATCCGCGAAGATTTTTAACATCTTCTTTTGTCCAAGGTGTATGCCGTTTCCCTCGTGGATGGCAATCATGTAGTCGTGGGCAATGGTGGGGTCTAGGACTATGTGACCGGAGTCTGTGGCAAGTTGATCTCCCCAGCGAGTCAGTTTCCTGAAGACATTTAATGGTATCCAGGGTGGTCTGATTCTTGGTTCCCAAGATTGAATTAGTGAGGGTGCTGGGGGGGAATTATGTTGGTGGATGGGGGTAGATAAGAGCTCAGTGTTTTGTAAGGCGGCTAGGATGGTGGGGGGGTCTTTCGGTACTGGCAAACGTGACAGGGCATCTGCATTGGTGTGAAGTTTACCTGGACGATACTGTATTGTAAAATCGTAGTCCTCTAGTGTCTCCCTCCAGCGTACCAAGATGGCTGAGTTGGTTTCGCACTTACGCAACCATTGCAAAGATTGATGGTCGGTTATTATATCGAGTTTTGCGCCCAACACAAATGACCTGAAGTGGTTGAGTGCCCAAATGATCCCTAGGCACTCTCTCTTGGTGGCTGCATAATTCTGTTGGGCTTGGTTGAGTGTGGAGCTGGCATACGCTATCACATGTTCCTCTCCGTCTCTTATTTGAGCTAAAACTGCACCAATGGCGTACAGAGATACGTCGGTATAAAGACGGAAAGGTTTATGGTAATCAGGGAAAGCGACAATAGGGGCTTGGATTAGCTTTTGTTTCAAAGTGTTAAAAGCGAGGTCTCTTTCAGGTGTCCAGGTGAATGTGGTGTCCTTGTGGGTGAGTTGGTGGAGGGGTCTGGCTATTGCGGAAAAGTGTGGGACGAAACGTCTGTAGTATGTGGCTAAACCTAGAAAAGAACATACTCCTTTAACGGTGGTGGGTGGGGGTTGGTTTTGTATGGCTTGAAGTTTCTTTGGGTCTGGTGCAATACCATGTTCAGATATTACGTGGCCGAGGAAATCTACCTTATATCGTGCAATCTCGCACTTTGAGGGTTTTAATTTCAACCCGGCAGCTCGGATTCTTTGAAGAACTTGTCTCAACCTGAGGAGGTGTTCTTCCCAGGTTTGTGAGTACACAATAATATCGTCTAGATACGCTAGGCAGGTTTCCCAGGTCAGGCCATGTAATACCGCTTCCATCAAACGGGAGAAAGTGGCGGGTCCATTACAGAGGCCAAAAGGTAGGACGTTAAATTCGTAGTGGTGGCCACCACTAGTGGAAAATGCTGTTTTTTATTGGTCCTCTGCCTTGATAGGCACTTGCCAATACCCTGCTTGTAAGTCGAGGGTAGTGAACCATCTGGATCCGTATAGGGAGTCAAGGGAATCGTCTATCCTGGGTAATGGCGTAGCGTCCTTAATGGTTACATCATTCAACCTCCTGTAATCGACGCAAAAACGGGTTGACCCATCTTTCTTTTTACTAGGACAACAGGGGAAGACCAGGGGCTAATGGACGGGGTAGCAATTCCGGCCTCTAACATCTCTTGGACTTGGCGTTCCTCTTCCTGGCGTTGTATGGGATTTTTTCTACGGGATGGTTATCTTATGGGGGGGCCTGTGGTGTTAATGATGTGTTGTTCCACATCGGTCTGTCCGATTTCAGTGGGTTGTTGGGCAAACACGTCACTGAACTCTAGCAATAGTTCGTACATGCTGTGTTTTTGGTGGTCGGATAATGTGTCAGGGAGAGGGGGCAATTTGAGGCTGGTAGGGATGTCATTGGAATCTATGGGGAGGTCATCAAAAGTTTCGAGGTCTCCTATGATGAGGCCTTTTGGTAATGTCAGGGATTCTTCAGAGATATTTGCCACGAGAATGTGGTTGATGCGAGCGGAAATGATGGCGGGTTGTAAGAGGCAACGATTGGGGTTGGTGGACGTGGTAGTGGGGGAAAATATCATGTGAGTTTGGGGTATGAGTCGAAGGTTAACCCATTTTTGATGGCGGGGGGGAATTTGACATTTATCTTGAACTACAGCTGGGCTAATGATGGTGGGGGATCGACTGGTGAGCAGGTGCTCGGTACACATAAGGGGGGGGGGGATCACTTTGGTGGGGGTCACGCGTGAGGGGGGGGGATTAACGGTGCGTGTGGGAGGATCAGCGTGGTGAGGTGTGAGTGATTTAGAAAACGGAATTTGTTGGTGGGACTGCGGAGGGTTGGTGGGGGAAGAGTGAGGTATAGAACATGGGTTATTGGTGGAGGACTGATGTACTGATTTGTGGTTGTTAAAAGGACGAATTTGGGGAGTTTTGTCGGTGGCAGTCACGGTTTGTTTAGAGGTTATATGGGATTGGTGGGTTTGTCTGTCATGAGAGGGCGAGTCAAGTGTGGGGTTTTGAAGTTTTCTAGGGGTGCGAATTGTGTGGGGGTGGAAGGGAGCTACTGACGGAAAACTGTCACAAGGGGAATTTTGTTGGTTGTGGAATAGCTGAGCATTTCTGGGGGCATGGGGAAAACATTGTTGGGTACATAGGTCGTCATTTTCCCTGGAAACACGTGTACATAAATATTTGGTAGAATGGTTTTTACATACATCAGAGTCTGCCCTGGAAACATGGGAGGCTTGATCCTGGACAGAGTTAGGAGAAATGGGGGGATTACCGAGAGGGAGTTGCTTGGACTTGTCTTCTTTCGTTTGTTGAGGCATTTTTTCAACGAAATGAGTGATATTTTGAGAGAACTCGGGGCAAGGGGAGGGGTTAGGATGTACCTTAGTGCTAGCTGCAACTTGGTAATCCTGACTCAGAGTTTGTTGAGGGGGAGGTGTTTTTTCTTTTTGTGAATAGGTTTCTGCGTGATTGGTTTGTCAGAGGCTTTGGGTTGGATTTTTGTTTTGAATGAGATCAGCCTCTGGCCGCAGTCAACCTGGGCCTGGAGTTTTTGAAGGAGGTCAAGTCCAAGGAAACCATCATAATGTTTACAGTGGGAGGAAAATACGGTGAACGGGTGATAACAACGAGCATGGGGGGCACGAGTAGTTACTGACAGGGGCAAATTGTCTCCTAGGAGATTAAAGTAGGTATCAGCAGCTGAGATTAGTTCTGATTTGGTAGGTAACAAGGGGCCAAATAGTCGGTGGTGTTGATCATAATAAGACTTGAACCAACATGACTTGGCAGCTCCCGTGTCGATTAACAAGCGGACAGGAATGTCCTTGATTTTGGCCATGTAGTAAATGGGGGCAGTGCGGTCAGTTATGGCGTCCCCCGCCGAGGCCATTGTGGGCGGGGGGTACTTTAAAAATCCTGGGAGTCGGTATCTACCTCCTCCAGGGTTTCCTCGGTATCGTCTGAGGTCATGATAGGGGCTATTTCTCCGGTGTGCATTTCCTCCATTTCTTCCTCTTGTCCCAACTCCTCTTCATTTACAGAAATGCGAGTAGTAAAGGGGCGAGGTTTGGCAGAGTCACGAATTTGATGGAGGGCACACTGAGCACTACAGGCAGGGAAATCATAGGGGTTGATAATTACTAATGTAGGGTTTTTACTTTGGTAGGTGTTGTAGGTTTTGTTCCGGTTGAAGATTCTGCGTGGCTGGGTAGGTTGGAACCGGGGCCTACTGGGTTGGGGCTTGCCGGAAGGGTAGGTCGGTCTGTTGTGGAAGGATGAGGATGGGTAGGCATTCTTGGAGTTGAAGGTTTGGGCCTTGGGGTTTTGGTGGTCGAGGTGCTGCGGGTGCGTGGGAAACCTCTTTATTACAGCGATTTGGGTGGGTGTTTCTGTGCGCATGGCCAAAATACGTCGGATCGTGATGAGATCTTTTTGATATCCGACGAAATCGTGCACACGGAAATGATCTTTTACTGCTGAGGGCAATATTGATACAAGGTTGACCAGAATCTGCTGCTCTTGCTGGATTCTGGTCAATGTGGGGAAAGACACTTTTATATGTTGGGCGATCTTATTCACTGTGGCATCTAGATCGCCTTCGAATTTAGTGTCTTGGATACGGGTGTGGGCCACGAAAACGCCCAACGAAGGCTTAATGGCTTCTATCACTATTGGGCGAAATTCGTCCCATGTGAGAGCAGGGTGCACTTGGTAGGCAACCAGGGAAACGGCTTTTCTTTTCTGCGTCCGTGGTATAAACTAGTGATAGGTCAAGTACGGGTTTCACTATGTCCATGAACGTTTCGATCTCGTAAGTTTCCCCATCATAATGTGGGATGGGGATGTGAGAACGGTGCGCCATGATGTTATCGTGTTCTGGCTGTTCCAAACTTGCAATGCAATGCAACCTTTTATCCGAATCAAGAACCACCGCTGCCGCCAATGTTATGCCCTGTTTTTCTACAGGATTAACTTGGGTAATGTGAGTTCTAACTGACTGGGTATAGAAGGCTGCATGCACAAAACAAGGTATGAGGAATAGAGAACACAAAATAAACACACGGTTACACGACACACGATCACTTTTATTTAGGGACACACTTCTATATGTTGTTTGATGATGATTAATCTGACGCATAAGAAGATATGAATATTCGTACAAGACAATTGATAGAAGTTAAACAAACTAGCATTAAGTGGATATGGATGGAGCCTAGTCTCCCTCTTCCAACGTTCAGATATTAATCTTCTGATCACTGGCTTTATTCACAAGTTTATATATTGGAGACCATAAATATTACTTATAGATTCATATTCAATGTTAGATTTATCACTAGTAGCTCTGGTGCACAAGGAGTAATTCATAGACTAGATTAGATACGCATATTTTAGAGCACGGGAATTCTAGTAACCTGAGGGGGTACTGATCTAAGTTTTATATTCTTGTATCAGAACACATAGAACGCAAATCAGTGGGCGAACATCAGATATCACTAGGGTTTCACGGTTATGTATTAATATCTGGATATATGAGTAATTACGAGAGTTAATATCGCCTGTTAATTAATAAACACTGATATGCTTAGCACTTCCTAATGGAATGGTCATATATGAATTACACTGGGACAAAGATATAGCCACTTTGTAGAAATATTAATAAGTGAATCTCTACATAGCACTGTAACACTGTAGTATTGATAGAGTGAATCTTGGGTCGTATTTGATTGGTCTGGTCCTGGTTATCTTGCATCCGTGAGGTTAGGGGCTAGCGACTAGTTCCGCGGCCGTCCAGATGGTCCATATGTAGAAGTTCTCAAGACGGATCTCTTGGCGATCGTTGCTGGCTACACTATTATATACCCACTGGTTTATGTGAAGGTTATAAGGTGCACGTAGATGTCTTTTACGTGGACAGATGCTTCTATCTCAATCTGCCATGGAGTCTGCCGACTCTGGAACTCAATTCTCAGGAACAACACAAGGGCAGAGCTAGAGGTCAACTTAAGAGGCCAGCCACTGGTTGGTGTCTATCTTTCAACTGATTTTACTGGGGGCTGGAGCTTGGTTTATAGGCTCGGTTTTGGACCCTGTAGGCCATAGGGATCTCGAGTTTTTATGGATTTCTTTGAGCTCTCAATGGATACGGGAACTAGGTAAGGTGGTGATTACTGTTGTGGCACATGGCTATATGGAGCCTTCATAATGTGATATAACTGAGCCTTAGTAAGAGGTACTATTTTGGCTATACTGGAAGTATTTAGGGGAGAGAGACTGGATCTACTTTGCGAGGAGGATTGGGACAGCTGTGATAGGAGCGTCTCTCTTAGATTGTTCAGTCTTCATTCTATGGTATAGCTGAGGTGCTAATTTGGTTATCGGAGTATGCAAGAAAGGTTAATGGGTTATTGGGGGTTAATAGAGGTTAGTAAAGGTGTTAGTCATACATGGTTAGTTCATTGATAGGAAGAATTCCTGTGCTACCTGGCAATGACCGGGAAGTCAAAACAGGGGTCAGGTATACCTCTGCAGGGGTCGGGGTCTCCCTCCTTGGGTGGGTGAAAGGGGTAGGGGCGCATCCCTTCTCTGTGATGGTCGTCGGGGCGGCTGTGGCTGGGGGCTTGCCATATCACAAGGGTTTGTAATAACCCTCTGTTTATGAGACAGATGTGGGTGTTTGTAATACCAAAACCGAAGGTGCCTTGATCAGCTGGTTTAATTGGTTAGGTTGTTAATTGCATGGGTGGTTGGATGTGGTGGAGACTGGTGCTAACTCTGCCACATTGATCTGGAAGTATGGCAATAGAAGTTAGTCACTGGTGAGGCGGCTAGCCTCGCACGGACGATCATTTGGTACAGGGTTGTGAATGGGTTGTGAGGGAATAGATGGCATGCAAAGGGTTAGTAAAGTTCTAATGGTGTTCCTTTCTACTGGGGGAAGGTAGGCTGGATAGGAGTATATATACAAAAGGTTTGAGAATGTTAGTAACGGAAAAGTTAAGGATATTCAGGGGGTATGCTGGAGAAGCTAGGTCGGAAGGGAGTTGAGGAGCGTGGGGGGGTTAACGAGAGGGAGAGGGTTAAGGGGTGTTACGTGGAAGTTTGACCCTAAGGTCTCTGGGCGTAGGGGTGGCATTAGGCTACAGTTGGTATCGTAGCCTGGGGGTTAATAACAGGGAAGGTACGTTAGCCAAAAGCTACCGGGGGATGAGCAATAAGTGGTGGTATATGAGTTTGGAAATGATAGAATCATGTGGACTGTGGGCTGTGGGGAAAAGGAGGTTAACTGTAGGTGTGTGCTTGACTGTGGATAAAAGTAGAGAAAAACATGGTGTATTATTACTCGTCAATACGATGGTTATGGACACTGTTACTCTGACACTATTTCTTGCTGATTCTAGTTGTTCCTGGGAACTGCGTTTTCTATGACATATATATCAAAGAAAGCGGCAGTTCGTAGGGGTAGCTTCGGTATTGTTTTGTGGTGGAAAGGTGTCGAGACAATGGTAACAGAGGGTGGTGTATACAATCTCTGGTTGGGGTAAGAATTAGAGGTACTGCATGGTGGCTAACATCTGCAGTCATTTCTGTCTAGGTCTTACAGGAATAATGGTTATACATACACTGGTGTACCCGTGGGTTTCCTAGTTCCTTATCAATTATGACATGGGGTTTTAACAGATTACTTCTCGGATGGAAGAACATACATAGATTTATGGGGGCGGTTGGTCTTCAGAAACTTAGTCTGGCAAGACAAGGTATTTTAGGGGGTTAACATATTACTTCTCGGATGGAAGAACATACATAGATTTATGGGGGTGGTTGGTCTTCAGAAACTTAGTCTGACAAGACAGGGGGTTAACATATTACTTCTTGGATGGAAAAACATACATAGATTTAGGCCTGTCTGAACTGGTTGGCATTGGCTCAACCTAGGGACAGGGCATGGGTGTATTAAATTAAGGTGTATTCATGTTCATCATCATGTAGGTAGAGGTGTAGGATACGAGGGGTAGTGTATACGCGAGGTGGGGGAAGGGTCAGTGGTTAGAAGGGATAGGCAGGTGTGGTTTGGAGCTGCTTAGCCCTGCGGGCTTCGGCCTGTCTTAACTGGTTGGCTTGGTCACCTGGTCCTTACGTTCTGTGGGCCTTTCCTTCGGGTGTTTCTGTTCCCGTTTCCTGGTGGTGTTCGCTCGTGGCTTCCGTGGTGGGCTTCTCTTTCTGGGGCATTTTAACCCGTGGAGCCCCGGCTAGTTTTGTATTGTTTGTTCACCAGAACCCGGCCGGTTTTCAAAAAATGGTTTTATTCCAGAAACAATAGCGAATGGGTTAGGAATGAAGGAAAAACCACGAAAAACCGCTCAAAAAGCTTAAAGAATGGTCCTACAGGGTCCCCGAAATCGTATTTTACAAGAGTAAAAAATTGAAGGCAATTACCCCAAAAAACCAGGTTATTGCGCGCTCACGCGCACGCACGAGGACTTTGAGAGTTTTCAACCATCGGCACGGTTGCGTGGGATACGTACACAGTTCCCATACAAATCTGAGCCCTCTCGAGTTGCTCGTAACCTGAGGTTACGGTCGGAGCAATTAGGGTGACTCGTCAGACGCGTCGCTGGGGCTGTGCGTTACATACATCGCCGATGCGCCAGAGGCGTCACTGGGGCTGTACGGGTTAAAACTAGTTTCAGATCTGGCAAGCGCATAATAAATTGATGCCAGTGTTCGCTACCCATAATAGTCATTAAACAAAACTTCTCAGACAGTAAACATCTCTTCCCCACTTGACTTACTTTGTTAAATTTGACATTAGTTGTGCATCTATGTGCACATTAGCAGTAATGGTGGTAGATATTTGTTTCTCACAGATGGAAATCTTAATATAATGTGGATTATAGCCTTAATAAAGTAAAATGTTCAGTTATAGATTGTGTCGTGAGTGCGTGTGTGTGTGTGTGTGTGCGTATTCCAAGGTTGCCAGCATAGAGTAAGAATAGGAGAGAGGAGTCTGGGAAAATCAGCCGTGTTAATAGTAGTTGGCCATTATTTACAGATTTGGCTGGAACCCTGCACTAGATGGAGGTAGCGCATACCTCCTCCCTATCGCGGGAAAATGGTTCTGTCCGAATCTGTCGTCTGTTTATTGACAGTTCCTTTCCCTTGGCTGCAATGGTGTACATGTGTCTTGTGTAGAGTCTGTAGAAACACATGTAACTTGTTTGCTATCACCATATCAGCCATAGTCATTATGGATAAAATGATTTAAGAGTAGGCTACACTGATATGCAAAAGCACTCCAAAGTATTGCCTACACCGAAATGTGAACAATACTCCATAAACCCCTTCTGTACCGTCGTCGTATGTTATATTTTATTCTAGCAATATGTAGACGATTTTATACAGCTTAGAAAGGATCTGTGGTAGTTAAAAGGGTTGATTGAGATAGTTCGAAGCCTTATAATTGCTAAAGATCCTTCCTAAAGTTAATACAATCGATTAGTAGGAGCCAGAATAAAATCAAAAGACGTCGTGGGTATAGAAGGGGTTAATTACATAGCTTACCAAGCTGAAAAAAGCCTCCGTGATGATGTAAGGAGGCTGTGGTTGACCTTGAGAATAAGGATATGGTTTGCAATGGATCATGAAGGCTGTTGATGATTATTTTATATTGACTGTAAATTTATTAACAATTAATGTATATGAATAACAATAATCTCAATTGAAAAAAAGTATTTACATTGTAATATAAGTTACTAACTTGGAAGTACACACAGTCACACTCAAACTTTGGTCAAACATAAATAGTAGGCCTATACAGTATATATATATATATATATATATATATATATATATATATATATATATATATATATATGTTTCTAATCTCTCAGTGGGGTTCGAACCCCACTGAGAGATTAGAAACATTCAGTGGCTCACGTGTATTTGTGATATATACTCAATATATATACCGGGTATATATATATATATATATATATATACCGGGTATATATATATATATATATATATATATATATCACATACTGTAGATATATATAGAGAGAGAGAGAGAAAGAAAGGTAGTGTACATATAATACAAAACAAAAACAGAATGGAGGGTACATCCGTAGATTTAATCACGTTGAGTAGTTCTGGAACCCTGCAATATATGGCGCTGAAATTTTTTCGAAAAAGGGTAACTGGCAACGTTTAGAGGCACCTTTTTATTAATAGAATACATAGGAAGACTCCTCTCTCCTATTCTTACTCTATGGTTGCCAGCGCACATCACATCTCCAAACTCGCCCCAAAGTAGCCCAATCACTTAATACCGCACAACAGACAATTTCAGCTATTTTAATCCTATCACACACATTTTCTGATATGTTTATCTTTAACAGCCATGCATGCATGATACTATGAGTTCCCCAAATATAACTAGGCCTAGTCCCATATAGCCTACTGTATGAGTAGTGGCCTACGTGTCACATCATTTAAATATTAATGAAATACCACATACATTATTATCACAATCATGCACTCATCAAATCTGCATCAATGTCCCAATCCCCCCTCACAAACAATCACTTAATTAGGCTATTCAGTCACCACCACATAGGCTACCATACATGTAGCCTATAGTAAAACCAACAGAAAGCCATGATGAACGTTTGTATTGCTGCGTTTTCTGTTACCCCAAAGTCTGATAACCCACTCTCATTATAGTGGGGTGGCACAAAATGAACAAGGGGCGATCCAGACTTTTAAATATATACATTATATGGACAACATTTCCTGACTATTTTTAAGAATGAAAGTAAATATGCATTGCAGAATAATTACTACAAAGCAAATAAAGACAAAATAAAAGCGAAATAGCGTAATATACCAAATATCATGAGGTATGTCAGGGACTGGAATAATCGGTGACTGGACGACTCGGCCCACGGGATAACTCGGCTCGGACAGTTCGGCCCACTTTTGGACAACTCGGCCACGACGGCGAGACAGCTCGGCCCATTATTTGAGAGAGCTCGGCCCCATGTTATGCTATGGTTAGGTTAGGTTAGGTTAGGTTAGGTAAGGTAGGGACATAGTGATTCCAAAATGATCAATACGAGAAATCAAAGTTAATGAATTGTCACTTGTTTGATGAAACGAAAAGATAGATACATAAATAGATAGGGACATAGTGATTCCAAAATGATCAATATAGCCATCTATATCGTTTTTATGTTGTCGAAGCAAATAAGGGTTGTGAAAAGCTGAGTTGTCTCGCAATTAACACTGGGCCGAGCTGTCTCGGTTTTACTGGGCCGAGCTGTCTCGCCGAGGGCCGAGCTGTCCGAGCCGAGCTGTCCCGTGGGCCGAGTAGTCTAGCATTCGAATAATCGACAACAGAACATATAAAAATACAATTTAAGATGTGTTGTGACATTACATATTAGGTGAAATTATACAACATATTTATTTGTTTAATAGTAGAGCGAGAAATATTTGCATACATAGACATTTCAATAATTCTGAGGAGTGACAGATTAATTACCGTGACGTATTTCACACCCAAATACCATAAAAGGGTGTCCAATATCAAGCACACTCAACCCTGCTCTTCCACAGGGTCGAAACTCAACCCGATTCAGACTTTCGGAGCTTGATAACAGTTTTAAAACTTTTTGTATATATCCATATATAAATAATCGATTTAGATGTCATAATTATAAATGTACCTAGCGATATCTTCAGAATGTCCAAAAGAAGCGTCATAATCCTATAGAAGGCCGATAACCTACCGGAGTTATTATATATAATACCTCAAAGTAAGCGATTATATTATAGGAATAGTCATCACAATTTTTTACAAATTCAACTATATCAAAATAATATCGAAATGATGAATCAAATATTGATCTTGATATGTAAAGCCTGTTGTTTATACACATTGGAGGACATGGCCGCAGCCGCGGTGCCACTCCATTCGCGCCTAATCACGATTATACTTCGGTGTATTCTTACTTAAATTTATATCATTTGGGTTGATTAGGCTACACAATACAATATTACTAAGTAACAGTACACGCATATATATAAATATCATAACATTTGTGAAATATAGGTTCACCCGTGCAAAGCACCACGGCTGCGTGAGGGCCAGTAGGAATGTAGAGATATCGAGGGGTGGGTAGGTGGGTGGGGCATCTAGAATCGTGACCTTGACCAAGAGTCAAGTACAGAAAATCAGTGTTCGTCACGGTAATTAATCTGTCACTCCTCAGAATTATTGAAATGTCTATGTATGCGAATATTTCTTGCTCTACTATTAAACAAATAAATATGTTTTATAATTTCACCTAATATGTAATGTCACAACACATCTTAAATTGTATATATTCAAATTTATTGCCGATATGTTCTGTTGTCGATTATGCCAGTCCCTGACATGCCTCATGATATTTGGTATATTACGCTATTTCGCTTATATTTTGTCTTTATTTGCTTTGTAGTAATTATTCTGCAATGCATATTTACTTTCATTCTTAAAAATAGTCAGGAAAGGTTGTCCATATAATGTATATATTTAAAAGTCTGGATCGTCCCTTGTTCATTTTGTGCTACCCCACTATAATGAGAATGGGTTATCAGACTTTGGGGTAACAGAAAACGCAGCATATGTTCAGCCAATTTCTACTGAAACACGTATTTGTTAGTAACTAAAAAGGAAGTAAATACAATACTTCAATGAGTATTAAAATTTCGCCCAGCCTATCACACCACATTAGATGAAACTAAATTTCTTGTTCAGGAAGCTGATATTTATGTATCAATTATGTTAATTATTAGCCTATATATTCACTGCATTAACCCGCTGAGTACCAGCTAAATATTTATAAATGTACCACCCAGGACCGGCTGATTCTGATTTTTTGTTTTATTCCAGAAACAATAGGGAATGGGTTAGGAATGAAGGAAAAACCACGAAAAAATGCTCAAAAAGCTCAAAAAATGGTCCTACAGAGCCCCCGAAAATGGATTTTACATGAGTAAAAAATTGAAGGCAATTTCTCCCCCAAAAATGGTTTTGCGCGCTCACGCGCACGCGGTTGTACTTTGAGTTTTCAACCATAGGCATGGGTGCGTGGGATACTTACACAGTTTCCATAAAAATCTGAGCCCTCTAAGTGCCATAGGACCGGAGTAATAGGGACCGGAGTGACACTGACGCAAACGAGGCGTCGCTGGGGTTTAGCGTTACATACATTACCGACGCACGGTTTGCGTCGCTGGGCCTCAGTGGGTTAACGAGTATATAACCATCATATTATGAATCTAGTAAAAATATACTACACAACTATGTGTCATAGATAAGTGTGCGAACTGTATTAAACCTCTTAAATCACGAAAGCCCTCAAAACACTTCGATGGTGCATCACACACGATAGTCATTTGAATAAGACCCCCAGCGCCATCTGGATTTTTAGTACAGTTTTCTCTCATTGGATTACTTGTATACCGCACTAATTGGATTATGAAATAAGACAGTTAACCAAGCATTCACCACCACCAAGCCGTTTTCTAACTGAATCATCAAAGAAAACCACTCGATATGACAAAGAATTATATAGAGAACACCATGTGATCAGTTTCTCGCCGATTGCACTCCTCCTGCAACATCCCAAACCTACAAACTGGCAAGCACTGTCCACGCCATCTACCTCCAGCTTACAAACCACCTAAGTAGCTCCAGAACAAACCAGAAGGACAAATATATAACTTACCAAAGCCCAAGATGGCCACCTTCTTCTTCTTTCTTCTTCTCTCACATTGCATTTATGAAGATAAGAATAACACCACCCGAGAGCTACAAGGGAACAACCACCACCCCAATGCGAGTTACTGCCATCGAGATGACACGTCCTCCAACACCAGGGAAAGACTTATTCATCATCATAATCACTCCCAAAGTCCAGCAGAACAAGAAGAGCGAAGAGGAGAAATCAACCAAAGAATAGCACCATAAACACGCAGATATCCACACGCCACTCTAGAGTGCAACCGCCTCGCCGCCATAACCAGAGAAGCCGAAATATAGGGGAGAGCGGTGATGGTTCGGAAACTTTTTTTTTTAAATATTTGTAGAAATTCAGGTTTAAGCAGTAGTATATCTAGTTGATGTTATAATGTTGCTTCGTTATTTGGTTCTTTAGCCTAATTATTTCAAACCCTTACCTCTTTTCAGTTTTGAGCTATAGTTCCCGATACACAAGTTTCTAAATCGTCCGAACCTTCCCTACCAGTGGTGATGGTTCGGTCAGAAGGGTGGGATGGTTCGGTCACGTATATTAATTGGCATAATCTTAAAATTATGTGAGTTGGATTTGCTAAAAACAAGAATTTATCAATTCAAAGACATGTTATTTTGCTAAAATACAAAATTAAACTTCATAATCGAGAATAACCTCTTCATATTTGTAAACAAATAATATTGAAAAAAACTGGATTATACTTAACCAGAATTATGGATAATGTACTTATCCATAAATAAAATAATCATACAGTACCTTTATTTGTATAAACAATATTATAGGTATGGATTAGGACTATGTTACTTCAAATAAATTACATAATTGACTTAGTTTATTTTATATTGTATTAGCACAGATAAATGCATAATAAAATGTAAATATATTATTCCCTGATGGATATTAAGAGTTGTGTTTCACTATGTGTTCATAATATAGATGTTTACAAGAAGTAGTGTTATCAATTGATAAGGTAATTTTTTGGTAATTAGTGGGAAGGATGGTTCGGACTGGTCCGAACCATCACCACCCTCAACTGTCCGAATGATCCCGAATCTATATAGTTAATTGATGGGTATACGCTCAACGTTCACACAAGTGACCTTAGCATTTGTTATTTACGGCAATATCTTCGGCATACAACATAGTTTCACCATAATAATGCATATTTCGCTGGTTGACATATTCATGGAGGTAGAGCTTACGATATAAAGTGAAAATATTACATAGGAAGTGCAAAAAAACATAAAATCGGACCTGCATTAAAAAGTGTAGCTGATGTAGGAACCAAATCACGCGTGATGACAGTAGACAAACTCTCGCAGTTTCACGCAAAATCTCGGGGCCTTAAGTCCCATACGTTTCTCAGGAAATGCACTGTCCGAACCATCACCGCTCTCCCCTACAGTTAGCAGATGTCACCCCACCTCCAGGCCACACGGACTCAACCGCCCTACAATACCCTACCCCTAGGCGCCTTTCTGATGCTCAGCCACACCACCGCCAAGACGCTGAGAAAAGAGGTGACCTCAGCAGGAGATTCTAAGATCGATACTCAGCCAGAGAGCTGTCCTTCCTATCCACAGACGTAAGGCAGGTTCGAAACCTGAGGGCTCGATATGACAAACTGTTCTCGCTACCCACAGATGTGAGATTGTTCTAATTTTGAGGCAAACCCTATTAATTATTTTGAGTGGGTATCAACAAGGCTATAGTTATTAGACTCCTTCACAAAGGCTAACTAATATCTTTCCCTTACCCAAGCTGGTGCTATAGTGGATAATGTACGCTACCCCACAGGGCAAGTAGTTTTATCTGACATAGACCCCAAAAGCTTAAAATAACCAGCCACCCCAGTTCTGTAAAATTCTGCATCAAAATTCTTATAACACCCGAGTAGACAGGAGTTCTCTCCTGCGTTAACTCGATTCTATTGTACTAAGGCCACAGTCTATACTCTATAGTATATAGTATTCAAGGTCTTACACCAGAGAGCTCGTGGTAAACTGTGGGAACCCAGTCACGTCAGGACAAACCCCACGGCCAACGGATCTACCCAAGATTGAATTACTAATTCTACACCCATTGGATTATTTATTCTACACATCGAAAGTGAAGTTATTATACCGTAAAAGTTATAGAAGATCTAACTGTGGAAAGTATATATACTTGGTGTATTATCAGAGAGAAAGTATAAAGATCAAAAGTGAAAGTAGTTAAAATATATTTACCAAGTATATGATAAGAAGTATTCTGGAAACATCGGATACTACGCATGTATACAAAAAGCGAGAGAAAGGAAGTTCTAGTGAAACCCAAAGAAATCAGGGAAGTACTGATAATAATTCTGTTAAAGTTAATAACAAATAAATTCAAGTTAACTTATGCGTAAGCTTCACAGTGATTTAACATCAGAAAAATAATTACGTTCAGCTCCCAAATCCAGAACAACTCTACGCAGATAAATACCAAACGTTCACATATATAATTACTACATAACCTTTCTAAGCACAAGTGTAAATCCTCGATTGAAAGGAGTGCTATTCTTATCTCTGAAATAAATACAGGACAAGCAGTCCCTAATACTTACTTAGATATTGCATAGAATAATCCAGTCTTGCGAGTCAGACGTAGTGGAGCCTCGTTCGTGCACTTATTGTTTTGTTCTTGACCATTGTTGTTCTAGCTCTTACGTATGCGATATTCTTGTGCAAATAAACGGAATATGAATACACGTCTTGTGATAATTATCCTCTATTGTCTTTCTGTGTCTGTGGTAAAACAATAAAACTTCTCCAGTTAGGAAGAACCCACTTGATCAAAACCAATTAAACCCCAGTAAAAACCTGGCATAACATTGGCGGCAGCTGGTGGTTCTTGATTCGGGAAGGAAGTTGTTTGACACAGTAATCAGGAAAGAGATAGAGAGCACATACGTCATCATGGATCCAAAATTCCCCATACCGACGTATGACGCGGAAACTCAGGATATTCGCACGTACCTAGAGATGGTCAGCCCGCTAATTAGCCTGGCATACCCGACCGACGTAAGGAAGGTCTATGGTTTATTAATTCACCTGGGGAAGGCTGTGCCCCTTGTAGCCGAACATGTACACCCAGATTTGACATGGGACAACTTTCGGAATATTGTGATCAACGCTGTTCAGCCATCACTAGGCCCCGTTGCAGCCAAAATCAACGAAATCAAGTACGGAGGGAACCTAAACAGTACCTTGAGAATAGTGAGCCGACAGGTAAAACGTGCTTACCCTCTGTACACTTATGAACAACTACAGCAACAGGTGTTCTGTGTGCTCTTAAGGATCCTTCCCTCAAATATTAGGGAATACTTTGATATCCACGATCCCGTGGGATTTACAAAGGACATCATCACTATTCGCAAGCTGTTGGCCAACCGGCCTAAAACTTCCACAATAGAAGCCATCAGAAACCCCCCCACGCACCCTCAAGTGTACCGAAAACCTGGACAAACCAAAAAACAAAGGAAAAGATCGCAGTACTCATCCCAAGGCCGCCCCCAACCCCTCTCGTCAGGCCACCCACAGGGAAATCTGCGAAGCTACTCTAACCACCATCATCCTGGTCGATCTTACCAGAACAACAACAGGAAAACCGAGGCCCTCAAAAAAAAATTGAAATTCAGGATCTTCGCCCGTACCTAGAGATAGCCTCGGCAATGGCACCTGTACCCTGGAACACTCACCCTCAAGAGCCCATTAGGTTAAATTACCCATTCAGTTGGGAAGCTTGCGATCCCGCTTACCCAATCCCTGACACCTGGGACCCAGCTAAGACAATGGACATTGAGTGCCAGCGTGAGGCCGTAGTGATGATGATAGTAGTAGTTGGGTATGCCGTTTTGATTTTGGGCGAAACGGCACGTCTACTTTATCAACTCTGCGTAAGCAGAGTGGTATCGCTCCCCCGTATAGTGGTACATGCTGGCCGAAATGTCTGTCCGGAAACTCCTCCTAGACCGTTCGACGGATTTTCACCAAACTTCACACGAACATTCGGTGCGTGAATGCGACGGTCATTAAATAAATATTGTTTGAATTTGTGAAATAATTTTGATTTTAGGTTAAAGAAATGGTTCCCCCCCCCCCTCTTTTGCAGCCCTCCACCAGCCCCCCCCCCAAGCAATGATGATGAGTAGGTGACCCATCGTAGAATTGGGTATGCCGTTTTGATTTTGGGCAGAACGGCACGTCTACTTAACCCTTATTTAGCGGGTGGTAAGGTATTTTACACTGTACCGCTCAGCGGGCATAATCCCGAAATATTCGCTCAATTTCACTCGCCCTAGCGCCGTTACTATGGCTCCAATGCGAACGAAACGATCATTTTTGGAAAGAGCAACTCTTCGTCTCCCCATATAAGTCTATGAATGGATGTTATGAATGAGTGTGGAGGGTGGGAAGAGATGAGGAAGAGGAGGTACTTTTTGGTCTATTTCCCGGGCGCGTTCGGTTGCGTTCGCTTTGGCCTGACTTCGGCCTCTCGCGCGTCTACTATTCCTTTGGTAATCGGTCTTATTTTTCTCTTATTTCTCCTTATTTCGGTATTCTCTCTCTCTCTCTCTCTCTCTCTCTTTCTCTCTCTCTCTCTCTCTCTTTCTTTCTCTCTCTCTCTCTCACTCCTGTCTGTCTGTCTCTTTCTCTCTCTCTCTCTCTCTCACTCCTGTCTGTCTGTCTGTCTTTCTCTCTCTCTCTCTCTCTGGCTCGCTCGCTTTCCCTCTCTTGTGCTCCCTTTCTCTCTTCCTCATCCGTATATGTATTTCTCATTATTAGTTTCTCTAACTAATCACTCTATTTCATTTATTTGCTTGTAATATTTCTGTATTATTATATCTTTTTCACTTTCTTCAGTTCAGTTTCTGTATTCTCTCTATACGGTGGGAATGGTATTTCGTATGAGGGATGTGCAGCACAAATATTCAATCTTTCGTTGTTTGGTTGTTTGTATTACCGTAAGAAATTTACTGAACGCCTTCAAATAATACGCTATAAAATGCTTGCAAATAAACTCTCAAGCAATTTCAAGGTCACATGCAATTATAAATGTAGGCTATAGGTAGACCCAGAGAGGAAGAGACAAGAGAGAGAGAGTGTCGTGATAATATAACAATGTTACATATGTATCATATATATACAGTATATGAAAAAATAATATATACGGTAGGCCTACATCTGTTCCCCACAATCATATAATGCCAAGCACAAATATTCAATCTTTCATTGTTTGTATTAACGTAAGAAATTTACTGAACGCCTGCAAATAATACGCTATAAAATGCTTGCAATCTCTCTATTTTCTCTAATCTCTCTCACTCCTCCTGTCTCTCTCTCTCTCTCTCTCTGGCTCGCTCGCTTTCCCTCTTCCTCATCCGTATTATGTATTTCTCATTATTATTTTCTCTAACTAATCCCTCTATTTCATTTATTTGCTTGTAATATTTCTGTATTATTATATCTTTTTCACTCTTTCTTCAGTTCAGTTTCTGCATTCTCTCTCTCTCTCTCTCTGTTTCGCTTGCTTTGCAGGAATTTTGTTTTTGTTTTATATATAATATATAATAATTTACTTATCATTACTTACTATATCGTATAAACAATAGTAGGTAGCCAACTTACCATAATACCGATACACCAAACCGATCCGCATGCGGTTTTGTTTATCACCTGTTTACTAAAGTGCCACCATTATCGATTTTCTTGGAGCCGACTCGAGCGGGAGGGTTAACAATTGAAATTAAATCCGCTAGCATATATTGTTAGATGTAAGACATGATAAATACCACTAGAAATATGAATTGGCAAAATCCATATAATATCACTTCGAAATTGTTCTGAAATTTCAAAACAAAACCGCTAGTGTAAGTCATTGCTGCTAGATCGAAGTAAAGGTCTCTAGATCTAGCGGAAGTCGCTATACGTATTGGCAGTACTGCACACTCATTCATTTCATTCATTCATTTTCTATTGAGCTCGTCCTGGAATCTTTACGACTCTGAATCTTACGATTGCCGACGGCGATACGTTGTTGACATTGTTGTTGATGTTCCAGTGGAGGGATGAACAAAATATTGTCCTTGTCCAATAATAGCTATTTCATAGTCCCACAGGACTTATTTTGATATATTTATCAAATTTATTGAACGCCTGAAAATAATACGCTATAAAATGCTTGCAATCAAACTTTCAAGCAATTACAAGGTCACATGCAATTATAAAAAGGTATATTGTAGACCACAATCTTCGCCAAGCTTCGTTGTTGCTTGTATTATCGTGAGAAATGTACCATACACCCTGGTTATCGTGAGAAATTTACCGAACGCCTGCAAATAATACGCTATAAAATGCTTGCAATCAAACTCTCAAGCAATTTCAATGTCACATGCAGTATAGGTAGACCCAGAGAGGAAGACAGACAGAGAGAGAGGGGAGGTCAAAAACATCTGCTAGGTGTGATTTCCCCTGGGAGGGAAGAGATTAGTTAGGGGCGTGCCCTGGCCTACATCAGACAAAGAGAGTACAAAGGAGTACAAACAAAGAGAGTGAGACAGAGAGAGAGAGAGAGAGAGAGAGTCGTGATAATATAAAAATGTTACACATGTATCATATAATATGAACACATAATATATACGGTAGGCCTACATCTGTTCTCCACAATCATATAATGCCAAGCACAAATATTCAATCTTTGGTTGTTTGTATTACCGTAAGAAATTTATCTAACGCCTGCAAATAATACGCTATAAAATGCAAAGGAAATTTCTTGTAGAGTGCAATTTTGAGGACGTAATGTGCTCTGAGAGAGAGCGGAGCGGTGATTAGGAGCATAAATTACCTCAAGACCGCTCGCCACACAGGGAATTCTATAAGGAAATTACCGTATTTTAGGGTTTTGCACTCGTGTTTTACAATCGTTGAAAGACAACCAGTGATCGTAAAAGGATGGTTCGGGTGTCATTGGAAAGCTCAATTTACGCACTTTCAGGATACATACTTGTATTACGCTCTGGGTCTTGTTCATGCATGAAAAAGAGAACAGAACAACCCCATTTAGGGTAAAAAAAAAAACCCGCTGGGCGGCACAGTGAAATATACTCCACCAGCCGCTCGTAAGGTGATAAAATGCTTGCAATCACATTTTCAAGCAATTATAAAATATAAATTGTACTTACAAACACCCACACCAGTATGTTCTTCGTCAGGAACGTCTCCAATTTGCTCAAGGGTCTGTCCAATATCAACCACAACATCCACCCCACGCAAATTATGCTTGGGGTGAAATCCTATGATCGGGTTATTTTCGTCTTCCGAGTCATCCACACTACCAAAACTCTCACCCAGACCTTCGACGGTTTCATCCAACAGCTTATTAGAAAGTTCTGAAGAGTTCAGCATGATATCTAGTTTCTGGGTGGTGAGCCGGGCGTGGTTAGTAGGGTGGCGCGACGCACTAGGGATTGGCGGCCACCGAATCGAACACGGGCAAATCTTGACCTTCCATTATGGCTGCTTGAGGGTCACTTAGTCACGGTCACGCAGTGGGGATGTGTGGGTGGGCCCTTGTAGTACACCGCCTGACCACCAAGTTTCGCTTTCCACCTAAATTAGGGCGGGAATACGCCCACGGACTTAAGTCCGACCCCGCCATTTAGTCCAATTTTCTCGTATCGGACTTAAGTCCGACCCCGCTAAATAAGGGTTAATAATAGCAGTAATGCTGATGATATTAAAGGTGGGTGTGCATGCTATTATTTTCCTTCACAATCATTACCGGCAGTGTGTACTATACCTTTTGGTGCAATATTTTCTGCTACAATGGCTTAATTATTTATATAATGGCCAAAATAGGATATGGGTGACACTTTTCTGGATTCGGAGTTTAAGCGCTCTGATGACGTATGCCCAGCAACACAACAAGCTCTTCTGACAGGTGGAAATGAAGGATAGTGACAGTAGTTCCGATTCGTTTGCCAATACTGAGGGTGATAACCGTGATTATGGCGAAGAACCTCAAGTGATGAATATTGGTGGTGTCCAGGCTTATATGTATGAACCTGTAGGACGAGATCCAGCAGCAGGAGAGGAGGGAGAAGCAGCTGCAGCGGTACTTGTACCTGAGGTGGCACCAAATCAACAGCGTCTGAATATGCAGGCCACTGAATGGTAATTATAAACCTCTATTATATAATTGTGTGGTCCCACGTCATAGACTGTGATTAAAGAAGTGTTTTCCCGATTTTTATAGCTTATAGATTAGGCTATAGCCTACCGGGTATAGCCTAATATATTTATCAGTGTTTACTTTATGACAACAATTTGTTGGTGTCTGTAATATTTAGGATAATCACAGCTTTTGGTGATATTCATTTACTCTTCGAAACATTCACTGACACGAATGTAGGCCTAGCCTATTATTAAATGTTATATCCAACGTCACTATTGAGGCCTTGGGTCATATTGGTAATTATAGGGAATAGGCTCACACACTTATTTTTCATGTTATATCCGCCCCTCACGCCTCCATGACTTATTGTCATCATCATATACATTGCCAACAGGGTGCAAATAACAGAAAAAAAAACGCCGTAAAAATAGACGGGAACTTAACCACAGCGATCGACTTATGTAAACATGATGACCGTATGCCTGGTCACTACATATCCTTCCCAACAATGTTTGCGCCACTCACTGTTTTGTTTTTTTTTGTTTTTGTTAGCCTAGTTGCTAGTAGTTGAATTTCAGCCAATAAATTTCTTTAGCCTAGGTTAGGCCTATATCCATCGACGCTGACTGTATAATTTGGGCTAGGCTTAAGTTAGCCCATATTATCCACTCTCCTGACTCCTGAAATTGGCAACCACTTAGGCCTAGACTAGGGCCTACCGGCCTACATGCAAATTTTCCTTAATTTCTGATCTTACTAGCCTAGGCTAATTCTATTTCTGTCACTAAGTTAGTTGTTGTTGTTGTTGTTGTTGTTCCCCAAGCTGCCTGGCCGAACAGCCCCAAGGCCCCGAGCAAGGCCAAGGCCATAACTAAGCGCCCCCACAGAATCCTCCCTGCCGACCACAATAAAGCCTGGGTGACCGAAGCCACTCCATGGCGGGGATCTGAGGAGGGTGCGGAAACACCCGGGAAACCAAAGCCCCACCCAGGGCCCTGTGCCCCTCAGCAATTATGAAGAGAAAGTTGAGGGGCAAAGGACAAATGTGACGCTTTGGCTTCCAATCTTAGTAGATTGGGAGGTCAATCCACGGAAGAGACGCCGTCACTTGAGATCTAGAAAATATATAAGGAAAAGGAACAGTCAGAGTAAGCTATGGGTATGGCAGAGATCGCTCAGTTCTCACTCTGATAGACCAGCCCATCACCACTCACTAAGCTAGTTAGCTAGGCTATCTAAAATATCATAATTCGCTAATGCCCGGTAGCCTACCGAACTTTATGGAAAGATGTACCCAATGCTGTACAGGGAAAATTCCCCACCCCAAAAACTATCACTCACTTCTTGGACTTGACGCTTCCTTGCAGCTGGTCTCTGCTCTGATGACACTGTAGGAACACTTGTAGCACATGTACCTGCAGGGTAAATTGTGGGTATGGCATCAGCTTTTAGGTATAAGCATCTAGCCATACCCATACTCCACCGCATTTTATTGTCAAAGCATTCATCACGAAAATGTCCATTGCATATGAAGCTTGTTTTGGGCTTTGCATCCCACACTCTGGTTCTTTGTATAAACTTCACCCATTTGTTACAATGGTATGAATCACTTGGAAACTTGTATAGTGCTATGTTTGGTCCAGGGATGTTGCTACACCTGAAAACAGCACACCTATTCACCATTGTTGCTATACTTGCTGATGTTTACTTCCCAAATGTTGGCCTGGGCCTACGTCACATCCTTACGTGAGTACTAGATGCAAGGGGTCGCAATTCAATATCTATTTTTGATTTGTTCTCTAATATTGAAGATTAGTTTTGACAAAGGAGTAGTCAGGTTGATTACTGGAGATCTAAACATCTCTTTAAATACATTATAAATTAATTTTAATTTAGTATGCCCCACCACCTTTAATGATTATGGTGACCGATCGCAGAGTTGGGTATGCCATTTTGATTTTGGGCGAAACGGCACGTCTACTTTATCAAATCTGCGTAAGTAGACTGGTATCGCCCCCCGTATAGTGGTACATGCCGGCCGAAATGTCTATCTGTCTGTCTGTCCGATAACTCCTAGACCGTTTGACAGATTTTCACCGAACTTCACACGAACCTTCGGTGCGTGAATGCGACGGTAATTAAAAAAAGATCTTTTGAATTTGTGCAATAATGTTGATTTTAGGTTAAACAAAAAATTCCCCCCCCCCATTCTGGCATTCTGTGTGTGTGTGCCCCGTAGGGGCACACTCACACAGAACGTCATCGTTCAGGGGGCGAAATAAAACTTGCCCGAACATTCGGTACGCGAATGCGATGGTACTTAAAACAATATTTTTTAAATTTGTGCAATAGTTATGATTTTAGGTCAAAAATATGGTTTTGTGGTTATGTGTGTGTGCCCCGAAGGGGCTCACACACAGAACGCATTCGTTCTGGGGCTGAAAACATCTCGCCCCATATCTGTTAGGTTAAGTTGACAATAGAAGTGATGGTAATAATAGTGGGGATGATGGTAATCGTAGTGATGATGGTGATAATAGTAGTGATGATGGTTGTAGTTATAGTGAGGATTATGACAGTAGTGATGATGATGGTGATTGTACTAGTAGTAGTGTTGATGGTCATATTGGTAGTGAAGATGGTGACAAGTAATGATATTTGTAGTGATAATGATAACAGTAGTGATGATGGTAGTGACGATGGTGACAATATTAGTGATGATGGTGAGTAGTAGTGATTATGGTGAACATTGTAGTGATGATACCAGTAGTAGTGATGATGAGAGTAGGAGTGATGATGGTAAGAGTAGTATTGATGCCTATAATAGTAGTAGTGCTGATGATAGTAATGGTGATAGTGACTAGAAGTGATGATGGTGACCCATCGCAAAGTTGGGTACGCCGTTTTGATTTTGGGCAAAACGGCACGTCTACTTCGGTGCATGAATGCGACGGTAATTACATTTTTGTTTTTTGAATTTGTGCAATAGTTGTGATTTTAGGTCCAAAATATGGTTTTGCCCCGTCCCCCTCAACCGACCACTTTCATCACTACTGCTAACCTCGAAGAATTAGAAGCTAGATTAGACAATGTCCAGGCTACCCACGGTCGTATTATGGCTCTGAGTGAGGTGATTGTGGCAGGCATGACAGAGGAGGAAGAGATAGTTACAGAGTGTGATAATCGCACCCTCTATGATGAACCTGTCTTTAGAGCGAAGCACATATTACAGCGTGCTGTCGCAAGTAATTAAGAAGGGAGGCGATAATGAGACCCATAGAGGGGTTGACCCAAAACACACTGTGCACCTCCCAAAGCTCAATCTTCCTACATTTGGGGGCAAATTGACTGAGTGGTTAGATTTTTGGGACGTATTTCGGTCTACAGTACATGAATCCTCTTTGGATAATGTCCGCAAGTTTCACTACCTGAAGGAACAAATGGAAGGAGAGGCCTTACATTTGATAGAGGGTTTTGCGGTAGTGGGTGATAGTTATCTTGACGCAGTACAATTATTAAAGTTCACATACGGGGATCAAGAGCAGTTGAAGATGGCCCATGTCGTTGCCTTGTTAAAGCTCGCGGAACCACAGTATAAGTTGAGGAGTTAGCAAATTTTAGGGCAGATATGGAGTGCCATACTCGATCGCTAGACACCCTAGGGCTCACCACACAGGAAATGATAGTCATTATCTTACGTCAGAAGCTTCCTATGGCAATACTTGACAAGGTTAGATCATTTGATCTGGGGGAGTTCAAAACTCAGTTCAGTAAAGAATTCAATAATCTACAGTTGAACAAAGGGAGAATGTATGTGTCGGGAGGGAGTGGGAATGTGGAGATGAGGGGAACTGTAAGCATGACGGTGGGGACTAAAGAAAAGAAAGAGGGTACGTATAAGAAACCTGCTCAGATTCTATGCAAGCTATGTAACAACAAACATAAATGGAGTTTCTGTGTAAAATATCCAACAAATGAGACAAAACTAGCACAGGCAAAGAGGTTGAAGCTATGTGTAGGTTGTCTAAGTAAAGAACATGGTAAGCAGGGACAATGTACTGCTACATACTTAAGGCCCTGTCGACACTGCAAAGGACATCACTTTGATAAGTTGTGTCCTACAGCAGATAAAGTCAAAGACGTCAAACCAGAGGGTACTACAACTGTGACACTAGGTAGCACGCAAGACACCACTATATTGCCCACAATACAGATTCCCATGGAAGGTAACGACAGTAACAAAGTTTGTCGGGTACTTCTAGATCAAGGGTCTCAACGTTCCTTTATAAAGAGGTCCGTCTTAGTGGGACTGAAGCACCGAATCGTAGGGGCTGAGACTCTTCGATTGCAGGGCTTCACAGGGGTTACTGACAAACAAGACTACGAGATAGCGGAGATTTCATATTTCTACCGTAAAAACCAGTACTTTATGACATGTATCGTAGTAGACACCCTACCAGAATATGTATCTGTAGGAGTGAAGAAAGTGGAACACATTATGTAGCAAAGGGGTTAACTTGTCAGATCCCATGGGAGATCAGAGTGAGGTGCATGTTCTACTTGGTGTGGATCATTATTATGATGTAGTATACCCTGGATTTAAAAAGATGTGTGGTGTAATTTTAATCCCCACTAAATTTGGCTATTGCATGAGCGGAAAGGTGCATACTACACAGTCAAATGTCCTGGTCGACACGGTTTCGATTTTAAGAGTGAATGTAACCGCGGCAGAGAAGTTGGGAAGGGAGGATTCCTAACCTAGTAACCCTAAAATGACTGCCGAGTTCGACCTGGAACGACTGTGGAGATTAGATCACATAGGCATTAATCCTATGGAGACTGATTATGACTCGGAAGTTGCGCTGAAAAGGTTTGATGAGTCTGTGAGCTACTGTGCCTCAGACAAGCAATATAAAGTTAGTTTACCCTGGAAGAACAGTGAGATAAGCCTGCCTACCAACTATGGTTTGGCATTAGGTCGCTTGCGCGCATTACAGCGTAAATTGTCTAAATGAACCGAGCATGCGCCAGGCGTATGACGATGTATTTCGGAGTTATGAAGATAGCGGCTTTATTGAGAGAGTCGACGTAAAGGAACTGAGTAAGAAGGGTAGGGTTCACTATCTGGCCCATCATGGGGTGAGAAAAGACAGCGTCACCACACCAATACAGGTGGTGTATGACTGCTCTGCCCACCAAGGTCAACAACCCAGTCTAAATGACTGCCTGCTGACAGGTCCGTCCATGGTGTCGGACCTGTCCCAACATCTATTGCGGTTTAGGCTGGGGAAGTACGCATATACTAGTGACATCGAGAAAGCATTCTTGATGGTCAAGCTAAAAGAGGAAGATAGAGATGTTACCCGCTTTCTTTGGTTCAGCGACATTAGCGACTCTGAAAGTCCGGTCATAATCTACCGTTTTCGGGTTGTACTCTTTGGGGCAACATGTTCACAGTTTTTGTTAAATGCCACAATAAAAAAACATCTAGCAGATACTCGTGAGGACACAAGTAAACTATCTCGAGGATTATATATAGACAATTTGCAGGGTTCTAGCGATAGTCAGGATGATTTGTTACATACATACTGGCAAGCACGCAGATTGCTTACAGATGCACATTTATTTCTCCGCGAGTGGGTTACTAATAGTGAAGATCTTCAGAGTTTGATACAGGTGGACGGTATGGCATCTCATAACCAGGAAAAGTCCTGAAATTTGGGGATGATCTGGCAACCTAAACATGACATACTATCTTTTCAAACAAGGTGTTTTGCTCAGCAGACGGGAGCGCACACAAAAAGAAGTCTGTTGAGGAAAGTTGCGCACATTTTTGATCCTGTGGGTCTAGCATTACCCGTTACCATAAGAGCTAGGATTCTAATGCAGGAAGTTTGGAGACGTAAAATAGGATGGGATGACAGTTTGCCCGAGGACCTGAATGACCAAGGGACATTGTTGTTGAATGAGTATGATATCCTATGTACTAAACCTATACCTCGTAAAGTGGCGGCGTTCGGTGACGTTACATTATACACGTTTTGCGATGCTAGCGCCACGGCATACTGGGTAGCCATATATGTCGTTACTTCATTTGGGGCACATTTAGTTACAGCCCGGGCCAAGGTAGCCCCGGTCAAAAAGGTAACTATCCCTAAAATGGAATTGACTGCCATGCTGCTATTAGAACGTCTGGTGCAACATGTACACGTAGCATACGAGAGCGAGTTCAATATTGAAATCGTTCACGTATGGTGCGATAGTCAGGTCGCACTCAACTAGATACATAGCAAGAAGTCTCTGCCAGTTTATGTGCGGAATAAGGTAGATGAGATAAGGGCTATATTGCCAGACGTTGCTTATCATTATGTAAATACAAAAGACAACCCTAGTGATCTCATAACTAGGGGTATAACGGCTAGCCAGTTAGTGAAGTCCGAATTGTGGTGGCATGGTCCAAAGTGGCTGCTCCATGAAAGTGAATGGACGATTTGGCATGCTGTTGGTGAGGGACTTCTGCCACTGGAAACAGTGGCAGTTACAGCCCAACCAAATGAGCCACCGGGTCCAATAATAGAGTGGGCAAGATTCGGTGACTATAATAAACTAGTCAGAGTTGTCGCTTGGGTGTTGCGATATGTATCCAATATCAAGCTTGAAGTAACTGGCCAACTCTGCAACAGGGGTCACAACATTGATGCTCGTGAATATAAAGCAGCTGAAGTAACTTTGATCAAGTGGGTTCAAGCAGAAACCTTTTCCAATGAATTAGAATCTTTGCAAAGCTCGAATAAGACTATAATGCCTAATCTAGTGCATCAACTAAGGTTGGACCTAGATAATGACCTCATCAGGTGTGAGGGTCGCCTGAAGTGGTCGGGTGTAACAGACGGCACAAACCGCCCTATACTGTACTTATGCCAACAAGACATCACGTTACTGATCTATTGATCATACGTGCACATAGGGAAGTAAAACACTACGGGGCATGTCATATTATATAAAATTTGCGTCTCACATGGTGGATACCCAGAGTTCGACAAGTAGCTCAACGCGTAGTAAGAAAGTGTGTAATATGCCAGAGACTAAAGGGTAAACCATATGCAACTGGACCAGCTCCACCTCTACCTGAATGCCGTGTAAAGCACATAGAGCCTTTCCAAGCTGTAGGGTTTGATTACACAGGAGCATTGAAGACGAGAGAGCATGAGAAGGTTTATATATTATTGTTTACCAGTGCAACGTCTCGAGCGGTACACCTAGAACTATGTGATAATATGTCTAGCGAAATATTTATGCTGGCGTTTAGACGGTTTTGTGCCCGTTGTTCATTCCCTCAACTAATTTTTAGAGACAATGCTCCCATTTATGTCCAGGCATCAAAATATCTAAAGGATATGAGTAGTGATTTTACAATCATCACTGTTATGGGAGAGAGAAAGTGCGAATGGAGGTTCATCCCAGTTAAGGCACCTTGGTTTGGTGGAATGTGGGAACGGTGTGTCGGCATAGTAAAATCAGGACTCAGAGCGGTAGTAGGATGTGCTCTATTAAAGAAGAGTGAGTTGACGACAGTCCTCACAGAGATAGAGGCAGTCGTGAATGATCGTCCGCTTACATATGTGTACACCGACCTGCAAGAACCACTACCATTAACGCCAGCTCACTTGCTATATGGTAAACCATTGACTGCGTTTCCATCTGATTTCCAATCCATAGTAGAGTTAGAGGATCCCTCGTTGTAGGCCTACTCTGAGGCAGCGGTGTCTAAGAGATACCAGTATATATCGAGGATAATAGAAGATTTTAGAAAACAGTAGATTAATGAATATCTGCTAGCATTGAGGGAAAGTAGTGTTACTCCCTCTGGTAGACCAATGGCACCTACTGTTGGTGAAGTAGTTTTAATTTAAGAAGATAGTCCTCGTTTATACTGGAAATTTGGCGTCGTGTTGGAGGTATACAAGGGGGAAGATTCTGTAGAGCGGGTGGCACTATTGAGGACGGCCACTGGAACTACAGTTCGTCCTATCGCACGTTTGTACGCTTTGGAGCTCGATTCCACTTTACAATCGGAGACTCCACCTGTTATTGCTGGGTCCGAGAATTCTCAAAGTAACGACTCACCTCTTACTGATGGTGATCAATCTCGGACCGGGACGCGTCCCAGACGCGCTGCTGCTGGCACCGTCGACATGTGGCGTCAGAAGATAGCCTCTGGGCAACTTTAAGTTTAAGGTGGGGTTCAGGAATTTTTTTGTGGGGGGAGTGTATTGTATAAATACGATAGGCTATGACTCATTTGTGATCCCGTATGTCTCTGTGACGTCACGGTCGTTCCCACTGCACGGCGTAGGACGATTAGATCGTATATTATATGATTGTAAGTAAGTTAAGATTGTAAAGGATTGTATAGGGGAGGTGTGGTGGAGTGGTCATGCCACTGGATTGGTAATCCAATGGACCCGGGTTCAAATCCCAATATGTCAATGGGAAGATATTATTGGGATTGAATTTGTGCTGTACCTAGTATCAGTGCATTACCACAAAACCCACCGCAATGCCAAAAAAATACCCTCATTGTTCCCTGATTAAATAACACTGTATGAATATTCCCATATTCAAAATATGGTACAGGGGGACAATGCCTAGTGAGTTCACTGCTCAATAGGTGGCGTTCTGAGAGTGAGGGTCTGAATCTGGAGGGTGAGACGGTGAAGCACTTGAACGAAGCAACCAACCGCTTCAGAGATGGAGCTGCTTCGAGCCATGATGGATGCTTCACATGTCTCACTCCCCAGACTGGAACAAGACCTCACGGGCTTCACCGTGTTGAGCGGTGGAATGTACAGGCTCTCAGCCTATGCCCGAGAGGGAGTAGTTGGAATATATAAAAAAAAAAAAAAAAAAGGCCTAACATGCTATTAAGCAATATTGACATGGTCTTATGTTGTATATATGAATTTATCGTATATATTAATATAATTGATCGTATAGAGCAACCTAGATGCGGTACGATAATTTAGGCTCCTGGCGTTTGCCAAGGCAGCAAGGTGTGCCTCTGAGGAAGACAGCTCAGAGCCTCCACGAACACCAACCAGTTAACATCTAATTTCCGCCTTCAGTTGACCGCGCTATTGTGCCTCTAATCACAATACACTGACAGCAATACATACAGCTACACCATCACGACACTCTCATCGACGCCGTGACTAATTGACAGATAAGAATAGTATTCATGTCCATTCCCATATAATCATTTATTCTTTCTTTCACTTGACTCGAGCCTCTGGGCCGAAGTCTTGTTTCCCCATTGTCCACCATATTGGGTAAAACGTTCTCCCTTACCTCATTGCCACGTGGAACTGTTGGTGAGTTAATTCCTGGCTAGTATTAACCCTTATAACCTTACCCTATATATATAAATTATTATGTGAGACCTTTGGATATAAATTAGCTTGTTTCAGATTGAATTCAATTTAGATATGGAGTAGTTTTAATTTAGATTGAATTTATTTGATTCATTATAGCTTAGTAATATTTAACTTCCATTGATAGTATAGTGATGATGGTGGTATTATTAGTGATGATGGTAGTATTAGTGATGATGGTGACAATTGTAGTGATGATAGTAGTAGTAATAATGGTGGTAATATTAGTGATGATGGTAACCCTTCGTAGAGTTGGGTATGCCGTTTTGATTTTGGGCGAAACGGCACGTCTACTTTATCAACTCTGCGTAAGCAGAGTGGTATCGCCCCCCGTATAGTGGTACATGCCGGCCGAAATGTCTGTCTGTCTGTCTGTCTGTCCGGAAACTCCTCCTAGACCGATCGACGGATTTTCACCAAACTTCACACGAAAATTCGGTGCGTGAATGCGACGGTAATTAACCCTTATTTAGCGGCGAGCAACATAAGTCGAGTTAAATAAAGCTGGACTATGTGGCGGCGCTCGACATAACTCGAGTGGCAATTTCAGCACGTAATGTGGCTGAGAGAGAGAGACAAGTGGTGGCAGGAGACTAGCGAGCGTATGACTGCTCCAGACCACCGCGGCGAACCTACTGACACAAATCTCAGCTCCCTCCTCCCTCTCTCACTCGCTACATACTCAATTATGTACTGAAAGTACCGAATAACCTGCTTTTTGCACTCGCGTTGCACGGTTATTGCAAGAAAACTATCCATCATACAAGGATCGTTATGGTGTCATTCGAAAGCTCTGTTTATGCCCTTTCAGGGATAGGTACTTGTTTTACGTTCTGGGTCTTATTTAGGCATGAAAATGATCACGTAAACAGCCCTATTTTGGCTAAAAACACCCCTGCTGTGCGGTACACATAAATAAACCGCATAGGCCGCTCGTAAGGTGTTAAAACAATATTTTTCTGAATTTGTGCAATAATTTTGATTTTAGGTTAAAAAAATGGTTCCCCCCCCCTCTTTCTCAGCTCTCCACCAGCCCCCCCCCCCCCCCCAAGCAATGATGATGGGGTTCTGGGGGAGAAAACAACTCACCCTGCATTTGACAGGTTAAGTTAGTTTAGTTGACATGAGAAGCGATGGTAGTAATAATAGGTGACCCATCGTAGAATTGGGTATGCCGTTTTGATTTTGGGCAGAACGGCACGTCTACTTTATAATAGTAGTAGTGCTGATGATATTAACCCTTAAAGAGCGGCGCTCGACTTAAGTCGTGCACCAATTTGAAGCAAGTTAGGAGCATTATTAAGGCTTTTAAAGGGTTAAAATCGAGTGCAAATGGGCGGGAGCGCAACAGGCCACACGTCCGACACCCAGGGCTTACCGCCACCCACTGACTCACGCTCCCTCTGTTCTCGAGAGGACGGCAGTGTTACCATTAGTGAGCGTAGTGGGAAAAAATATGCCGCTATACGCTAAACTCCCATGTTGGTGGCACCACTGCATGAGAACCACGAGTGCTACGTAGCTCGTTCTGGTCTCATTTTGAAGCTTTTAGCGCCTAGTTTTTTGCTGAATACATTTCTTTTCATGCAGATACTTGATTGATCATTCAGGAGGGCCTGAATATGCCCAAAATAGCCCAAAACACCCCGCTAGACAAGGGTTGTTGTTGTTGTTGTTCCCCAGGCTGTCTGGCCGAACAGCCCCAAGGTCTCGAGCAAGGCCAAGGCCATAAACGAGCGCCCCTACAAAATCCTCCCTGCTTACCACTAACAAAGCCCGGGTGACCGAAGCCACTCCAAGGCAGGGAGCTGAGGAGGGTGCGGAAACGCCCGGGAAACCAAAGCCCCACCCAAGGCCCTGTTCCCCTCAGCAATTATGAAGGGAAAGTTGAGGGGTAAGGGAAAAATGTGACACTTTGGCTCCCAATCTGCCTACTTCTAGGTTGGCAGTAGGGAGGTCAATCCACGGAAAAGACGCTGCCACTTGAGATCTAGAAGATATATAAGTAAAAGGAACAGTCAGAGTAAGCTATGGGTATGGCAGAGATCGCTCAGTTCTCACTCGGATAGACCAGCCCATCACCACATGACTAGAACCCAATCCTCTCAGCATCAGCTAGGAAAGGCCCTAGAAAGCCACCTTTGGCGGGGGGATAGCTCCCCTATTTCAACTCCTTTCGGGGTTGGGCACCCGCCCGCTAGACAAGGGTTAATGATGATAGTGACTAGTAGTGATGATGGTGACCGATCGCAGAGTTGGGTATGCCGTTTTGATTTTGGGCGAAACGGCACGTCTACTTTATCAACTCCGCGTAAGCAGAGTGGTATCGCCCCCCATATAGTGGTACAGTTAACTCGATTAATTCGCGGAGACAAATCCCCAGAGCTTGGAATTTAAAGTCTGGTAACACTGAATATTAGTGGTCTGCCAAACGTACGATTCTTTATCTGCCCCCCCCCCCCCCCCCTCCCCTCCTTCCAACCCCCAACCCACCCACCAACCTTACCACAAACGGAAGTGCTACACAACACCTCTCTTCCTATTCCTTCCTTTCCACCACACCTATCCCTCCTATCCCATTCATACCCGTTTCCTCTGATAATTTACACAACGCTTTACAGTATATACTTAACGGGAGGACAGTAGATTAATAGTAGCCTACAGTTTACACAATATATTATTCAGCTGCTGTCCAAACTCTGATATGGACAGTCTTACTTTAAGTATTACATTAAGTTGTTTAGTATTAAGTTTGTGGGATCAATAATTATATAGAATAATTAAAAGGTTAATAGTTATGTTCTGTATTGGATATTGGGTAATCTATCATTCCTATGAACTTAGGTAATTATAATTGGGAGGGAAAATATATCCCTACCTATTTGTGCATGCGTGATAGCGGCGCACCTCCCGTGAAATGTGAGGGTCCCGCACTCACTCTCTACCTAGCCGCCACCACAACCAGACCGTCTGCCTACTCTCGTGTTTTCACCTCACCTTTCGCCCCATTAGTGATAGTACTTAGCTTATCAATTCTCCATCTATCCATACTAATCCATAGATCATTAATCATCATTCTCATCAATCATTAAGTATAGTGGCCCCTTCTTTATTCATCAACTCTATCCTATTAGCTAACACGCCAGTTTCCCACACGCCATCTTGTAACAACGCCATGGCTCAACAAGTCAACTAGGCCCTACAGCACTAGTTCCAGTATTCAGGTGATATAAACTATTGTATGGTATTTTTATACAGTCCACTATATAATCCTAACTACGAATATCCATATAATATATGGTCCTTCACCCGTCCTAGTGTGATCGTTGGCTGGGCCTGCTTTGTTTACTTGTCGGTGCATTTGATGACTACTCTCCTGCGATTTTTTTCTTTTTTTTTGGCCGCGAGGGTTTTCCTGATTTGCCAACATGGCACATGGCTTTTTTAAGCACGGGGCAGCGGGAGGTGGTGTAGGGGAAGGTTTTGAGCCAGAGAGGGCTATTTACCCTGGCCTCATAAAGAAGGTGGCCATAATTGGCCATTCCTATGTGCGCGAACTGTACATAGATAAGTCTATCTACCACCCCCACTACACAATCAAATCTCTTGCCACCCCAGGGGCTAAAATAAGTACCTTGCGTAACACTGAAGCGTGGGACCACTTAGTTAGCTGGCATCCTGACTTATCATACCTGGTGATAGGTGGCAATGATATTAGGTCAGGCATTGCCCCTAAGGAACTGGCCAATCAGATCCAAGAGTTGGCCAGAGATATAGAGAGTCTAACAGGAGACCACTGTTATATAATTGGAATAGAGAAGCGCCAGAATCCATGAGGAATCGAATTTGACGAGTTTAACCATATCCGAAACTCAGTCAATCAGTGGCTTAAGCGCAACCTGCCATGGACCCGGAGCCGATACATGCCGATGAATACTGCAGCGACTGATTTTGGGTGGGACGGCATCCATCTCACACCGCCCGCCTCTGATTGGTTGTTCCGCGAGATCGTAGAGACGGCTCGGAAGTTCTTTGGTGCGGACGCTGAGGCTCTGCTTGACAGATCCTTTGTGGAATATAACATGCACTAAATTTAACTAACCCATAATTTGCATTTTTTCTGATTGACTAATTTGAAAGTTCAATAAGTCTTGTTTTTCTGATTAGGCCTAACTACATTTAAATCTAAGTTCATTAAAAATTTGTTCTTTCTGATTAAGCCTAACTAAATCTAAATTTAAAGATGTTTATTGGCTTTTCTAAATTATTAGTAAATCTTGATGCATCTAATTTAACCCTGTTTTTCAACATTTATGTGATAGCCTAACTTTTCAATTTACATTGCGGCATCTAAATTCTAAATTTTGAAGGGTTGTATTTTGGGTTTTAACTTTAATGATTTCGGCACTCAGCAGGCGCGTACATTAAATTCTACAGTCCTAATGCCACCCATGTTCTGATAGTTTGCCATTTATCCCGTCGCTCGCGTTTAGTGTTAGGTCCGAACCCGAGTTTGATCGGCTATTTATCACCATGCCTTGTTAGTATATCCTTTGTTTTTTCCTTTTTTTTTGCCGTTGCACGCGTTTAGTGTTAGAACCCGAGTTTGATCGGCATGAAAAGTATTGCAATTTGTTTTCCCTCTCGCATTTGATGTTACTCGCATTTGTTCTCGCTCTTTGATTATCTGTCATTGGTCGCTTGCGTTTAGCCTTAGAACCCGAGTTTGATCGGCGGAAGATTTCCTGATTCGAATAAACTGTCGTAAAGGTCTGGGATTTGCAATTTCCGTTTGTTTTGGACTGGAGGTGACAATATGGAAGCTCTACCCCAAGGCAAGCGCCGTAGGGCAGGTCTTAAAGGTTTATTGACTGTCCTGACAGAAAATTTAGACGAGTTCTTGGAAACCGCATCTTGGGTAGAAGTCGAGGCAAAACTGCATAGTGTGCAGACCCAAATGGCCAAGTTTGAGGCCAATCAAGAGGTCTTGTTGCCGCTATATCCCTCAGACTCTGAATATTTTCAGGAGAACCAAGCGGATACCATTTATTTATTTGAGATCTATGGGATAATCGTCAGGTTAAAGGAAAAATTGGGTAATGCAGAAGGGCAAACTCGATCTGACAACCAAAAAGGATCGGGAGTTAAATTACCGCACCTGATCTTATCCACCTTCGCTGGCGACTCCACATTGTGGACTGGGTTTTGGGACATGTTTCGATGTGTGGTGCATGAAAAGACTGACTTAAGTGCAATTCAAAAGTTAACATACTTAACCTCTCCGTGGCGCACAGGGGGTTTTCTACAGGGTAAGACTGTGCGCACATATGATGATTTTGGGACCTATTGCCAATTTCGATAAAAAGTACATCATCGTGTAGGGAATGTTTGCGTGCATCGGCCCATATATATTTGACCCCCCCAAAAATGTCCTGGGGGGGTGGGGGAACGGTCCGTAGTTGAAAAATGTGGAGCGAATGGCACCGCGCGGCTAGATTGTCATCGAGCGGCGAGATTTCCCTGCCGAATATTTACGCGCGCAGGGGATAGAAGGAGGAGGGGGTGGGTTACCGCGTATTATCACGTATATGTCCTTTTTTGAGCCCTTTTAGGCTATGTAGAGTATGTATACGTGTGTAGGGCACCCATATAACAATGAATATGCCTCATAGTGACCAAAAATTGCAATATATAAGGGAATTATAAGAGAATTTTTAGGCGGGAATGAAGATGTGTTGGAGGTTTGGCGGCAATTTATGAGCTGAGAGTGTGGTTTACGCCATACATATCACGTATATCTTGTACGTAGAGCACTGTCATGCTATAATACAGACTTGTACGTATGTATACGTGCCATATATCAAAATATATACCGCATATAGACCAATTCATGCGATATTTACGCACATTATCAATGAGTTTCTATGCGTGAACCAAGGTGTGAGTGAGTTGTGCTGGGAATGAAAGGGGGAGAGGGTGTGTTACGCCATAAATATCACGTAAATCTTGTATTTAGAGCACTGTCATGCTATAATACAGACTTGTACGTATGTATACGTGCCATATATCAAAATATATACCGCATATAGACCAATTCATGCGATATTTACGCACATTATCAATGAGTTTCTATGCGTGAACCAAGGTGTGAGTGAGTTGTGGTGGGAATGAAAGGGGGAGAGGGTGTGTTACGCCATAAATATCACGTAAATCTTGTATTTAGAGCACTCTCATGCTATAATAAAGACGTGTACATATGTAGGCGTCCCATATAACAAGGAATATACCGCATATAGCCCAATTGATGCGATATTTACGCAAATTGTGAATGTGTTTCTAGCAGACGGAAGCCTGAAAGGGTGGGTTGGGGGTGGGTGGGTGGGAGGGAGGCATGCAGGGGTGCAGTGAGTGAGTGAGTGAGTCGTGGAGAGATGGAAGTCAGGCAGATCTCTAGATAGATAACCAGCTTTGTGATAATTGTGGAGGCGCCCCAGGCGTATTGATGTTTGGTATTTTGAACCTTATGTCTACCAGATGGCTGGTGTTCGTTGCCATCAACAGGTCTACAATAACATGAGTCAGGAATGGAGAGAGAGAGAGAGAAACTGAGACATGCGTATGTCGTACGTATAAATGGACTTCAGAATTGCATTTTTATGCAAGCAGACATTGCATTTTAGACACATGTGAAGTACCACAGAAACATGTAGGCCATTGACTGTAAATAAAGTACTATATTATAGACCACCAGCGATGGTGCTGAGTCAACACAGGCAGATTGCCTTTTGTGATAGAGGGCTAAATATAGACAGGTGTCTCCTTACACTTGCGAAAGGGTAGATTGCCACCAGAGAAACGTTTACTTATTTATTTCGAAGTAATATGCAATCTAAATGTATATTCGAGACCTACTGCAATTATTTGTATGACAGTCATGACTATGTATAATCCAATATACGCGTGTAGGCGAGACATAAGAAAGCTGGTTGAGCAATTTTTGACACCCACACAGTTATTATTCATTTTTATTTACAATATTATACAATACAAATGTATTTGTGAAGAGTATTTTATCCATTATTGTATTTATACCAATTTTGTTCCCAGACAGAGCTGCTGTAGCTGGAGCATCAAGGAGCGGCAAGGGTCACCTCGTGACCGCTTGACCGTGTGAAAATGAGTGGAGTCACACTGAGAGGGGCAATTTTGATGAGTGTTTGGGCAATTTTTGACAGAATAAAGTTATATAATTACTAATTCTTGACAGAGACAAACTTTTATAAACCTTGGCATGATATAATTAATAATCCCATCAATTTACAAACGTAAATTGGTGGGATAATTCATTTTTTTTGGTATATTGTCATTTCGATTGTAGACACGAAGTTTTGAGTGATATTTGGTATGAGCTCCTGTGGCATGGTTGGTAAGGTTGCGGACTGGAAAACTCAAAGTGTCGTAGGGTAGTGGGATCGAATCCAGGAGGGGGTTATGGGGAAGGTTTTATATTGTCTAGACATTTTTTGATAAATTTTTTTTTTTACAAGATCATGCCATTGCACCAGGAACAGATGGAGTGTGTGGGGAAATGTTGAGGTATGGTGGTGAGATAGTGATAGAATGGGTATGGAAAATGTGCAAACTAGCATGGGAGAAGGGGAGTGCACCCGATGACTGGAAGACTGGCATAATAGTCCCCCTATATAAGGGCAAAGGGGAAATGTGTGGTAACCACCGAGGAATATGTCTTCTAAGCGTAGTAGGGAAGGTATACAGTAGGGTAGTGATTGAGAGAGTGAGAGTGAGAACGGAGAAATGGATAGGCGACGAGCAGGGAGGTTTTAGGAAGGGAAGAGGATGTGTAGATCAGATTTTTACCCTGAATTGTGTTGTGGAGAAGTATCTGGAGAAGAAACAAAAGGTGTATGTTGCCTTTATGGACTTGGAGAAGGCCTATGACAGAGTGGATAGAGAAGGTTTGTGGAAAGTACTTAGAATATACGGAGTAGAGGGCAAGTTGCTGAAAGCAGTGAAGAGCATGTATGAGGGTGCAAAGGCGGCAGTACGTGTGGAGAGTGAGCAGAGCGAGTTCTTTGACCTGAATGTTGGTTTGAAACAGGGGTGTGGGATGTCCCCGTGGTTGTTTACTGTATATATGGATGGAGTCATGAAAGAAATACTATCAAGAGCAGTGAATGTTGGTGTATCGCTGAAAAGGGAGGGAATTGAGTGGAAGCTACCTATACTGCTGTTTGCGGATGATACAGTTCTGATGAGTGATAATGAATGGGAGTTGCAGGGTCTGGTAAATGAGTTTGGAACAGTGTGCGAAAAACGGAATTTGAAGGTAAATACGGGGAAGAGCAAGGTTATGGTCTTCGAAAGGGGTGAAGTCACAGAGTGTGAGGTGAAGCTGAACGGTCAGGCTATGGAGATCGTCAACTCTTTTAAGTATCTGGGCAGTGTGTTGAGTAAAGATGGGACTATGGATGAAGAGGTGCGGGAGAGGGTACAACAGGGGAAGAGGGTTGTAGGAACGCTAAAAGCAGTAACAAGAAATAGGGTGGTCAGTATGGAAGTGAAGAAGTCCTTGCATGACAGTGTGGTAATCCCGACACTGACTACGGAAGCGAAGCATGGACGTTGGTTGAGAGACTCAGACCAAGAGTGAGAGCAGTGGAAATGAATTACTTAAGGAGTGCGTGCGGAGTTACATGGAGGGATAGACAGACTAATGAGGAAGTAAGAAGGAGGTGTGGTGTGGAGGTAGATGTGCTGGAAAGTGTGAAAAGGAACAACTTGAGATGGTTCGGCCATATGGAACGTATGGAAAGCGAGAGAATGACTAAGAGGGTGTACGAGAGCGAGGTGGAGGGACAGAGGGGGAGAGGTAGACCGAATATGAGGTGGAAGGATGGAGTGAGGAACTACATGAACGAAGGCGGTGCTGGTTGGGGGGAGGGGCGTCGACTGACTGGGGACAGAGGTGCATGGGGGCGGTTCGTTCGTGGCCACCCCTTCGGGGATCACGGCGTCAGGCAATAGATAGATAGATAGATGCCATTGTATTCAAACAATATGAAATATTCATAGAATATATCATATTGTAAGAATACAATGACATGACCTTGTTTTTTTTTTTTTTTTATTGTTTTTTTTATTATCTTAGTAGGTTTGACAGGATTTATTGAAACATATTTATTTTTGTACAATTCATTTGAGGTAAGAAAATAATTATATACACATTGCTTTGGCTAATAACAAACATATATATTGATATACTAAAAAAATAAGGCATATTACATGTAAATCTTTGAAACTTATAAACTAAATAATGAAACATACAATTATATAATGTAAAAGCTATATCACAGGGACATCTTTGGAACTTATACATTATATAATACATTATGAGGTAGCGTGATCAATTAGGTCAGGTCAGGTAAGGTAGGGCGCGAGTCCAGGGCAGGGCAGGGCAGGGGGCGAGTCCAGGGCAGGGCAGGTGGCGAGTCCAGGGCAGGGCACGGGGCGAGTCCAGGGCAGGGCAGGGCAGGGGCCGACACTCAGTAGTTCTTGAAGGTGTGGTAGTCCCTGAAGCAGTCACCCAGGCAGAGTGGAACTTTGCACTCGGCGCACATTGAGGTGACTCTTTTCGTGACATGGGGTTTCCTGACACTGGAGCTGCAGACGGTGCACTGCGCCTGCCTGTGGCGAGTGCCAAGCATCTCAGTGTTGATGGGGTAGTGTCTTTCGACACCCAGCTGGATGCGGTCAGGAACGTGATCCCCACGCCATGCCGTACGTCTGTGAGTGTTGGTGCCATACTTCTCCAGGAGTTGGTAGGAGACGTTGTAGACGAACTCCCGGAATTTCAGCTTCTGGTTTGGGGCCATATCCTTTTTCACCAACCACAAGTTGTAGGCGTTAAGCATCGTTATGTCAACTAGGTGGAGGAAGAGCTTGTGATACCACTTCACAGTCTTCCTCAGACACTCAACGCCTGACAGCTGACAGTCAGACTTGTCCACCAGGCGCATGTTTTTTGTGTAGTCCACTACCATGTCGGGCTTGTAGATTGTCTTCCTGGTTCGGTAGTGGATTTTGCCAGAATCCACCTGGGCACCTGTGTGGACGGTGGAAAGCAGGTGGACGTCTCGCTTATCCTTCCAATTCAGGGCTATCAGTTTCCCACACTTCTCGAGCTGCTTGTATTTCTGCCCCTTTCGTCGCCTTCTTCGCACATGCCTCTCGCGGTGTTCCTGGGCCAGGTCGTCTTCTGAAGGTGTGTCACTGGAGGAGGCATCTGTGAGAGGAATGACATCACCTGTGAACTTTGGCATAAACTTTCTTGTCTTTCTGACAGTCCCACATGACCCCGTTTGGTTGTCATAAAGAAACTGGCAGAGAGCAGGAGAAGTATACCAGTTGTCAGTGTAGATGATGTGGCCTTTGCCCAGGTAAGGTGCCAACATTTTCCTGACGATGGCACCTGACATGCCCATGGGGTCATTGGCAGCGGCTTTCGGTACGTCAATGTCAGTTCCTGTATACACGATCATGTCAAGCACTATTCCAGTTTCACAGTCGCACAACACGAAGAGCTTGAGTCCGAACCTATGCCTCTTCAAGGGGATATACTGCTTGAAAACAAGACGTCCTTTGAAGAGCACGAGCGACTCATCAATCACCAAATTGAGGAAGGGGTAAAAGTATTTCCTATACCTCTCCAACAACATGGTGAACACATCCCGAACTTTCCATATCCTGTCAATCCTGTTAGGATTTTCGTTGTCTGCAAAGTGCATAAATCTTAGCAGCAACAAAAATCTGTCACGAGTCATGAACTTATTGAAAGTTGGGGTGGCGATGAGAGGGTCGTGCTTCCAATAGTGTTGCAACACATGCTTCTTGATCAGAGGCATGAGGAACAACAAGGCAAAGAACGTCATAAATTCTTCCACAGTCGTATCCACCCAGCCTCGTATTCTCGCTTTTGGAGAAAGGACGTCCAATCTGCCAAACACCCACCTGTAGTAGGCGTTTGTTTGGGCAACGATGTACGTCATTACCTCCATGTCGAAAAAAGCGAGGAAGAAGTCGCTTTCGTTCGCTTGATCATCACAGGGCCAGTCGTCAGTTGTTCCTGACGTCCCAGGATTGAACTGGGGCACGTCAGGTACAAAATTGACCCCGTCAGACCAATCGAACGAAGGCAGCTCAGGGATCGGAATGTCGTCTGCGTCTGCTTCATCGTCTGAAATATCGCTTCCATGGTCGCGATACAGCACTTCATCATCATTACCCTCCTCTTAACTTGACAGACGATGCCCTTCCTCATTTTCGTCACCGACGTCGGACTCACTCCCACTGTCCACTCCCAAATCCCCCCACCCTTGGTCCCGTGCTAGGGCTTCGTCGTCGAAACCCGGGCTGCCAATGTCCTGCGAATCACCATCAAACAGCAGGGCGACATACTTAGATGGTGTCAGAGTTTTCCGGGTCACTTTGGCACGTGCAGGAGTCTTATGGACAGGGACAGCAGAGGCGGTGGCAGGGGCGGCGGCAGGGGCGGCGGCAGCGGCGGCGGCAGGAGCAGCAGTGGTGCGTGGCCTTGATGGCAAGATGATGGTGGTGCCTGTCGCCCTTCTCTCTGTTCCTTGGGCAGGGGCGGCAGGGGCAGCAGTGGTGCGTGGCCTTTATGGCAAGATGATGGTGGTGCCTGTCGCCCTTCTCTCTGTTCCTTGGGCAGGGGCGGCATGGGCGGCAGGGGCAACAGGGGCAGCAGGGCCGGCAGGGACACCAGGGCCAGCAGTCGCTTTCCCAGTCGCTTTCCCTCTCCCTTTCCCCTTCCCCTTCCCTGTTCCTTGGGCAGGGGCAGCAGGGGCGGCAGGGGCAGCCGGGGCGGCAGGGGCCAGGGGCCAGGGGCGGCCTGGTGGTGGTGGTGGTGGTAGGGGCACTGTGGCTGGCGTACGGGTTCTCTTCCCTACGCCCGTGCCTTTCATTTTTCCTGCCCCCGCAGGTAATGCACCCCTAGGGCGGCCTCCTGCGTCGCTGGTACCAGTGGCAAGGGTGGCAGGGGTGGCAGTGGTGGCAGTGGTGGTGGTAGTGGTTGTTGCAGTGGCCTGGGTCGTGGTGGCAGTGTCCCGAAAGACCAATGACCTCTGTGCCATTGCCCTGCTTGCACGTGTTTTTCGTGCTTTGGGTGCTGGTGCTTCGTCCTCTGAGCTGTAGGGCGTGTCGTACTGGTAGCTAGGGTCTTTGGCAGCCACCCTCTGCCTTCCACGGCGGCTAACACCACCAGAAGGAGGGCTGGTTGTGTCATCAGGGAGCGAGCGTGAGGGACGTGTGGGCTCCATGACTAGTGCGTGGTTACTGGCGCGGTGGTGCTTGCACGAGTGCGGGGCGAGCGTTTGGCGGGGTGGTATCGAGAGTTGACATTTAGTACTATACCCACACCAATTTTCAGCCGCCTGGCTATAAACGCGCGGTTTTGGTACGTGTTCAAAGTCTCTGCTCTTAACCCGTTGAGCCCCGGCTAGTTATAATATTTTGTTCACCCCAGTCCCAAGCCATTTTCACTTATTTTTTTTGTTTGCTAAAATGGAAGACAAGGATGAGAAATGAAAAAAAAAACAAAAAAAAATCACCTCTGACATTTTTTTTTGGGGGGGGGGCCGGTGGGGGTTGGGGGGGGAGCTTCAAAAAAATTTGTTGAGCAAAAATGGAAGAGAATGGTGAGAAATGAACACACAAATAAAAAAAAACTCATTTCGGTCATTTGGGGGGCGGGGGGGGGGGTTTCAATAGTTCGTCTCCCCCGCATGACCACCCGCCCGGGAGCACTAGGGTAAAAACTGAGTATGGCATTGTACGGCATACATCCTAAGGAGTATCTCACATAAATCTCAAGCCTCTAGCTCCCATACGACCGGAGTAATGAAGGTTCAAAGTGGCGGTAAACTAGGGGTGTAAACTATCCCCACTAAGCCTACCACCACCAGCCGCGCGGCTGTCTCGGCCCGCTCACACCTGCTGGCCCGGCTCCCCAACACACTACGGTACCGCCCCCTCCTATTCTCCCGCCATTTCCTACCTTACGAGCCACGTAAGTGTTTTTTATATGTCGGACGCACGTGATGCGTCGCTGGGAGTTGGTGATCAAAGACTGCCGACGCAACACGTGCGACGCTGGGTCTCAACGGGTTAAGAGTCTCCCCGCAGTGCGCCGGGGGAACTCTTATGAGTCTCCCCGCAGCTCCCGGGTTAATAGCATATTAGGCCTTTTATAACTTAACTTATTTACAATCTTATAATATATGATCTAATCGTCCTACGTCGTGCTGTAGGAGAGATCGTGACGTCACAGAGGCATACGAGATCACAAAAGAGTCATATTCTATCGTATTTATACGATACACTCCCCCCACAAATAAGACCTGAACCCCACCTTAAATCTAAAGTTGCCCAGAGGCTATCTTCTGACGCCAAAAGTCGACGGCGCCAGCAGCAGCACGTCTGGGACGCGTCCCGGTCCGAGAATGATCACCATCAGTAAGAGGTGAGGCGTTCCTTTGAGAATCCTCGGACCCAGCAATAACAGGTGGAGCCACAGATTGCAATGCGGAATCGAGCTCCAAAGCGTACAAACGTGCGATAGGACGAACAGTAGTTCCAGTGGCTGTCTTCAATAGCGCCACCCGCTCTACAGAGTCTGCCCCCTTGTATACCTCCAATACGCGGCCTAATTTCCAGTATAAACGAGGACTATCTTCTTTAATTAAAACAACTTCGCCAACTGTAGGTGCCGTTGGTCTACCAGAGGGAGTAACACTCCTTTCCCTCAATGCTAGCAGATATTCACTAATCCACCGTTTCCTAAAATCCTCGATTATCCTGGATATATACTGGTATCTCTTAGACACCGCTACCTCAGAGTACAACGAGGGATCCTCTAACTCTACTATGGACTGAAAATCAGATGGAAACGCAGTCAATGGTTTTCCATATAGCAAGTGAGCTGGCGTTAATGGTAGTGGTTCTTGCAGGTCGGTGTACACATATGTAAGCGGGCGATCATTCACGACTGCCTCTATCTCTGTGAGGACTGTCGTCAACTCACTCTTCTTTAATAGAGCACGTCCTACAACCGCTCTGATTCCTGACTTTACTATGCCGACACACCGTTCCCACATTCCACCAAACCAAGGTGCCTTAACTGGAATGAACCTCCATTCGCACTTCTTCTCTCCCAAAAAAGTGATGATAGTAGGATCACTACTCATATCCTTTAGATATTTTGATGCTTGGACATAAGTGGGAGCATTGTCGCTAAGAATGAATTGAGGGAATGAACGACGGGCACAAAACCGTCTGAACGCCAGCATAAATTCTTCGCTAGACATATTATCACATAGTTCTAGGTGTACCGCTCGAGACGTCGCACAGGTAAACAATAATATATAAACCTTCTCACTCTCCCTCGTCTTCAATGCCCCTGTGTAATCTAATCCTACCGCTTGGAAAGGTTCTACATGCTTTACACGGCATTCAGGTAGGGGTTGAGCTGGTCCAGTTGCATACGGTTAACCCTTTAGTCTCTGGCATATTACACACTTTCGTACTACGCGTCGAGCTACTTGTCGAACCCTGGGTATCCACCATGTGAGACGTAAATTTGATATAATATGACATACCCCGTAGTGTTTTACTTCCCTATGTGCACGTATGATCAATAGATCAGTAACGTGATGTCTTGTTGGCATAAGTATAGGTCGGTTTGTGCCGTCTGGTACACCCGACCACTTCAGGCGACCCTCACACCTGATGAGGCCATTGTCTAGGTGCAACCTTAGTTGATGCACTATATTAGGCATTAATGTCTTATTCGAGCCATTCAAGGATTCTAATTCATTGGAAAAGGTTTCTACTTGAACCCTTTTGATCAAAGTTACTTCAGCTGCTTTAAATTCACGAGCATCAATGTTGTGACCCCTGTTGCAGAGTTGGCCCGTTACTTTAAGCTTGAGATTGGATTCATATCGCAATACCCAAGCTACAACTCTGACTAGTTTATTATAGTCACCGAATCTTGCCCACTTCATGATAGGACCCGGTGGCTCATTTGGTTGGGCTGTAACTGCCACTGTTTCCAGTGGCAGAAGTCCCTCACCAACAGCATGCCATATCGTCCCTTCACTTTCATGGAGCAGCCACTTTGGACCATGCCACCATAATTTGGACTTCATTAACTGGCTAGCCGTTATACCCCTAGTTATGAGATCACTAGGGTTTTCTTTTGTATTTACATAATGATAAGCAACGTCTGGCAAAAGGGCTCTAATCTCATCTACCCTATTCCGCACATAAACTGGCAGAGACTTCTTGCTATGTATCTAGTTGAGTGCGACCTGAATATCGCACCATACATGAACGATTTCAATATTTAATTCGCTCTCGTATGCTGCGCGTACATGTTGCACCAGACGTGCTAATAGCAGCATGGCAGTCAATTCCATTTTAGGGATAGTTGCCTTTTTAACCGGGGCTACCTTGGCCCGGGCTGTAACTAAATGTGCCCCAAATGAAGTAGCAACATATATGGCTACCCCGTATGCCGTGGCGCTAGCATCGCAAAACGTGTGTAACTTAACGTCACCGAACGCCGCCACTTTACGAGGTATAGGTTTAGTACATAGGATGGCATATTCATTCAACAACAATGTCCCTTGGTCATTCAGGTCCTCGGGCAAACTGTCATCCCATCCTATCTTACGTCTCCAAACTTCCTGCATTCCTCTTATGGTAACGGGTAATGCTAGACCCAAAGGATCAAAAAATTGCGCAACTTTGCTCAACAGACTTCTTTTTGTGTGTGCTCCTGTCTGCTGAGCAAAAGACCTTGTTTGAAAAGTTAGTATGTCATGTTTAGGTTGCCAGATCATCCCCAAATTTCTGGATTTTTCCTGGTTAAGAGATGCTGTACCATCCACTTGTATTAAACTCTGAAGATCTTCACTATTAGTAACCCACTCGCAGAGAAATAGATGTGCATCCGCAAACAATCTGCGTGCTTGCCAGTATGCATATAACAAATCATCTTGACTATCGCTAGTACCCTGCAAATTGTCAATGTATAATCCGCGAGATAGTTTACTTGTGTCCTCATGAGTGTCAGCTAGATGTTTTCTGATTGTGGCATTTAACAAAAACTGCGAGCAAGTGGCCCCAAAGAGTACAACCCGAAAACGGTATATTATGATGGGACTTTCAGAGTCGCTAATGTCGCTGAACCAAAGAAAGCGGGTAACATCTCTATCTTCCTCCTTTAGCTTGACCATCAAGAATGCTTCTCGATGTCACTGGTATAGGCGTACTTTCCCAGCCTAAACCGCATAGATGTTGGGACAGGTCCGACACCACGGACGGACCTGTCAACAGGCAGTCATTCAGACTGGGTTGTTGACCTTGGTGGGCAGAACAGTCAAACACCACCCGTATTGGTGTGGTGACGCTGTCTTTCTTTACCCCATGATGGGCCAGATAGTGAACCCTACCCTTCTTACACGGTTCCTTGACATCGACTCTCTCTATAAAGCCCCTATCCTGATAACTCCGAAATACATCGTCATACGCCTGGCGCGTGCTCGGTTCGTTAGACAATTTCCGCTGCAATGCGCGCAAGCGACCTAATGCCAAACCATAGTTGGTAGGCAGGCTTATCTCACTGTTCTTCCAGGGTAAACTAACTTTATATTGCTTGTCTGAGGCACAGTAGCACACAGACTCGTCAAACCTTTGTAGCGCAACTTCCGAGTCATAATCAGTCTCCATAGGATTAATGCCTATGTGATCCAATCTCCACAGTCGTTCCAGGTCGAACTCGGCAGCCATCTTAGGGTCACTAGGTTGGGAATCCTCCCTTCCCAACTCCTCTGCCGCGGTTACATTGACTCTATATATCGAGACCGTGTCGACCAGGACTTTTGACTGTGTAGTATGCACCTTTCCGCTCATGCAGTATCCAAATTTAGTGGGGATTAAAATTACACCACACATCTTTTTAAATCCAGGGTATACTACTTCATAATAATGATCCACACCAAGTAGAACATGCACCTCACTCTGATTTCCCATGGGATCTGACAAGTTAACCCCTTTGCTACGTAATGCGTGTTCCACCTTCTTCACACCCACAGATACATATTCTGGTAGGGTGTCTACTACGATACAAGTCATAAAGTACCGTTTTTTACGATAGAAATATGAAATCTCCGCTATCTCGTAGTCTTGTTTATCAGTAACCCCTGTGAAGCCCTGTAATCGAAGAGTCTCATCCCCTACGATTCGGTGCTTCAGTCCCACTAGTACGGACCTCTTTATAAAGGAACGTTGAGACCCTTGATCTAGAAGTACCCGACAAACTTTGTTACTGTCATTACCTTCCATGGGAATCTGTATTGTGGGCAATATAGTGGTGTCTTGCGTGCTACCTAGTGCCACAGTTGTAGTACCCTCATTTTTGACGTCTTTGACTTTATCTGCAGTAGGACACAACTTATCAAAGTGATTTCCTTTGCAGTGCCGACAGGGCCTTAAGTATGTAGCAGTACATTGTCCCTGCTTACCATGTTCCCCACTTAGACAACCTACACATAGCTTCAATCTTTTCGCCTGTGCTAGTTTTGTCTCATTTGTCGGGTATTTTACGCAGAAACTCCATTTATGTTTGTTGTTACATAGCTTACATAGAATCTGAACAGGTTTCTTATACACACCCTCTTTCTTTACTTTAGTCCCCACTGTCATGCTTATTGTTCCCCTCTTCTCCACATTCTCACTCCCTCCCGACACATACATTCTCCCTTTGTTCAACTGTAGATTATTGATCTCCTTACTGAACTAAGTTTTGCACTCCCCCCAGCTCAAATGATCTTACCTTATCAAGTATTGCCATAGGAAGCTTCTGACGCAAGATAATGACTATCATTTCCTGCGTAGTAAGCTCTAGGGTGTCTAGCGATCCAGTATGGCACTCCATATTTGCCCTGAAGTTTGTCAACTCATCAACCTTATACTGTGGTTCTGCGAGCTCCAACAAGGCAACACCATGGGCCATCTTCAACTGCTCTCTATCCCCGTATGTGGACTCTAATAGGTGTACCGCTTCAAGATAACTACCACCCACTTCTGCAAAACCCTCTATTAAATGTAAGGCCTCTCCTTCCATTTGTCCCTTCAGATAGTGAAACTTGCGGACATTATCCAAAGAGGATTCATGAACCGTAGATCGAAATACGTCCCAGAAAGCTAACCACTCGGTTAACTTGCCCCCAAATGTCGGAAGATTGAGCTTTGGGAGGTGTACAGTATGTTTTGGGTCAGCCCTTCTATGGGCCTCATTATCGCCTCCCTTCTTACTTGCAACAGCACGCTGTAATAGGCGCTTCGCTCTAAAGACAGGTTCGTCATAGAGGGCGCGATTATCACACTCTGTAACTATCTCTTCCTCCTCTATCATGTCAGCCACAATCACCTCACTCAGAGCCGTAATACGACCGTAGGTAGCCTGGACGTTATCTAATCTAGCCTCCAATTCCTCTAGTTCAGCAGTAGTGATGAAAGTGTTTAAGTCCACAATTAGCCTATTTAACACTCCCCGAAGTCCTGCCCTTTGATTTGTAAGGGCTTTGCTTAGCACCCCACTAGACGGTGTCTCTGTATGGTCGTTATCCATTTTGCATGTGAGCCTATAGGCTATGTATCTAAATGTTACGTTACAAAAACAACGGCCAAATAATAGTCTAATTAAGAGACGCCAACCGGCGGACTTCTATGTTATGGAGAAAAAATAGTACACTAAATAGCAATACCTACTAATGGATCATATTGAACAAGAAAAAATGTTAGGTCAGGTCATATGTCACAGGAAGTCTGAAACGGAAAAGAAAATTATTGGGGAAAGATGATGGGTGGGATGCAGAACTTGGGCAGGTGCAACGATGTGACCCTGCATTCCGGCTCTAACCATCGCTTGGCTAGCCTTGCCAGTTTATCATAGAGTTGTTCCTGCATCCTGTTATATGTCCCCTTGTTCATTGCCTTAAAATCCCTTACTGGTATCTAAATCCCGGGTCTGGGCACCAATGTGGTAAACTATCAATGGAAGTTAAATATTACTAAGCTATAATGAATCAAATCAAATCAATCTAAATGAAAACTACTCTATATCTAAATTGAATTCAATCTGAAACAAGCTAATTTATATCCAAAGGTCTCACATAATAAATGTATATATAGGGTAAGGTTATAAGGGTTAATATTAGCCAGGAATTAACTCACCAATAGTTCCACATGGCAGTGAGGCAAGGGAGAAGTTTTACCCAATATGGCGGTGGACAATGGGGAACGAGACTTCGGTCCCAAGACTTCGAGTCAAGTTAAAGAAAGAATAAATGATTACATGGGAATGGACATGATTATTATAATTTATGCTTATCTATCAGTCAGTCATGATGTCGATGAGAGCGTCGTGACGGTGTAGCTGAGTGTATTGCTGTATGTGTATTGTGATTAGAGGCACAAAAGCTCGATCAACTGAGGGCGGAAAATTTAGATGTTAACTGGTTGGTGTTCGTGAAGGCTCTGGCGTACCTCAAAAGCACACCTTGCTGCCTTGGCAAACCGCCAGGAGCCCAAATTATCGTACCGCATTTAGGTTGCTCTATACGATAAATTATATTAATATATACGATAAATTCATATATACTACATAAGACAATGGCAATATTGCTTAATAGCATATTAGGTCTTTTATAACTTAACTTATTTACAATCTTATAATATATGATCTAATCGTCCTACGTCGTGCTGTAGGAGAGATCGTGACGTCACAGAGACATACGAGATCACAAAAGAGTCATATTCTATCGTATTTATACGATAGTGGTAGTGGTAGTGGTAGTGGTGGTGGTGGTAGTGTTGGTGCATGAACGTGGTGTTGGTGTATAGTCGTGATGGTGGTTGTGTACGTAGTCATGGTTGCTTTTTGTGTAGGCGGTTCCGGTTGGTAGCTGGTGGGGAGAGTGTGTGGTTGTGGGTGTAGGTGTGTCTGATGATTATGGAAGTTTGATGTGGATGATGCTGGTGAAGTGTGTGGTGGTGGTGGTAGTTCGGTGGTGGTAGTTATGGTAGTTTGTTGGTGGTGGCAGTTTTGGTGTTTGTGGTAGCTGGTGGTTGTGGTGGCTTGGTAGTGGTGGTGGTAGCTTGTTGGTAATTGTGGTAGTTTTGTGATGGTTGGTGGTGGTTGATTGTTGTGGTTCTTGGAGGAGATTGAAGGGAGATTATGTGTATGTGCTCCTTATCGGGGCAGAGCTGCCCCCTGTATTGAGTATTGCTCGCATGTGTAGGTAGGCTTCACCCATACCGCACTTCTCGAAAGAGTAGAGTCCAAAACATTTTGTCTCTTCAACTCACTTCCTCTTACTATTTTCCTACAATATCTTTCTACACGCCACAATGTTGCATCTCTCTCACTCTTCTATCTCTATTACAACAATCAGTGTTCTGTCAGTGTATACCCCCTCTCTTGCGGCGAATGCGAGGCACCTGCCATTCAACACAGTCCCACTCCTATTCTGTCCAGCTCTCCAACCCAAGAATTGGCAAATGTTCTCAGTCTTTCTGCAACTCACCAAGTGAACGCTGGAACTCTCTCCCTCAATCAATCTTTCCTTCATCCTATTACTTAAACTACTTTCAACTTGGTGTGAGCAGGCATTTTTACCCCAACGTCCCAAGAATTTGGCTCTGTCACACTCTTGGCTTTGGGAAGACACTCGTTACAGGCAACCTGCCTTTCGTCTCCTTCTTACACATAGGAAAACATTTGTTTGCAAGTGTATGTATTAATAGTGCTACTTGTATTAGTACAAAGGAGTACAAAGGAAATCAAGCAACAACAGATCTAGTGACCCTTCTAGGCTGCTTGTCCTCCAAAACACTGAGGATCAAGTGTCCAAACAGTGGTTTAGAGTGGGTAAGGGAACATTGGAAAGGGAACTACTGCCCTGCTACTAACGTGGCAGGACTAGGAAGTTAGTAGGGGACATATAGGTTAGTAACTGAGGGGAGGATAAAATAAAGTTATTCATTTACAAACGCAGTTAGTTGCGGGTTTGATGCGAGATATTTGTCTAAGCAGAATTTAAATGAATCAACGGTGCTGCAGTCTATAACGTCTCGGGGAAGCCCATTCCACAAGTTGACAACTCGATTGAAGAAGAAATTCTTAGATTTGTGTGAGTTAAAAGATTTACCAATAATTTTGCAACCGTTTCCCCGCGTGTAATTAGATTGGTCGATAGTGAAGTACTTACTACAGTTCATATTGTCGATGCCTTTGATGATTTTGAACACTTGAATTAAGTCACCTCTTAATCTGCGCTGGGTTAAAGGAAATAGATTTAATTCTCTAAGACGCTCTTCGTATGGTTTGTTCTTTAGGCTAGGTATCATTTTGGTAACTCTACGTTGAACTCGTTCTAGCTTGTTTATGTCTTTTTGGTAATAAAGGCACCAGCATTGAACGCAGTATTCCAGAAGAGGGCGGACTAAGGAATTGTAAAGGGTTAGGATTACGTCTATGGATTTATGCTCAAATGATCTGCCTATAAAGCCAATTATTTTGTTTGCCTTCTTAACAACTTCTGAAACATTGTTGACTCGGTTTTAGGTTACTCGATATTGTTACTCCCAGATCGGTTTCTCTGTTTACATTCTTAAGCTGAGTGCCATTCATCGAATAGTTTTCTTTCTCATTTAGGTATCCGATATGTAGTACTTTACATTTATCCGCATTGAAACTCATTTGCTAAATTTGGGCCCAATGTGACAATTTATCTAGATTGTGTTGCATATCGTCAACTTGATCTTTTGAGAGTACGCTATTTGCAATTTTTGTATCGTCAGCAAATTTTGAGATTGTACAGGTGAGACCCTCATCTATGTCGTGATGTAAATTAGAAAGAGAATTGGTCCTAGTACCGATCCCTGGGGTACCCCGCTACTTACTTGGTCCATTTAGATGCCTTACCGTTTATGACTACTCTTTGCTTTCTGTCGCTGAGCCAATTTTCTATCCATTTCAACACACCGTCTTGTATTCCATGCGCTTTTAGTTTTAGCAGTAATGTTTGTGGGGAACTTTGTCAAAGGCCTTTTGAAAATCAAGGTATATAATATCTACAGCTTTACTCTCATCGTAGAGGTTGAGGATATCGTGGAAGAAGTCTAAGAGGTTTGTTAAACAGGAACGTTTTTTACGAAAGCCGTGTTGAGTATCTTTAAGTATGTTATTTTCCTCTAAGTGATTTACGAGTCTGTCTCTTATGACCGTTTCTAGCATTTTACATACAACTGAGGTTAAGCTAATTGGACGATAGTTACTGGGTAGGGATTTGCTGCCTTTTTTGAATATCGGTGTTACGTTGGCTATCTTCCACTGATCAGGCATAGTTCCAGACTGCAAGGATTTATTGAATAGTAATGTCAGTGGTTTGGAGAGCTCATCCTTAGCTTCCTTTAGAACTCTAGGCGAGATTGTATCAGGTCCAGGCGTTTTATTTACCTTGAGTTTATCTAAACAATTCAATACTTCTCTCTCTGTAATGGTGATATTGCTTAGAACATCTGAATTATCAATCTGAATCAGCGATGGTGTAGGGATATCACTGAGGTCTTCTGTTGTAAAAACTGATGCAAAGAAGGTATTGAGGGCATTACTCATTTGTACTTCGTCTTTGGTGTATTCTCCATTTTCATCGACTAACGGTCCAACAGTTGAAGTAACTACTTTTTTCTTTCTGATATAACTATAGAATTCTTTCGGGTTTGTTTTACTTTGATTTGCAATATGTAACTCTAGGGTCTTTTTACTTTGCTTAATTAACTTTTTGGCTTTGCGTCGTAGCTCTACAAATTTCACCCGTTCTTCGTCATTTTGTGAGGATTTTAATCTATCATTAGCAAATTTTTTAGCAAGCAAGCAGTTTGAAATATCTTTATTCCACCATTTGGGCTTATTATTATGGCCTGGACGCCGTATTTTCGATGGTATGCAGTCTTGCACTGCTTTTAGGTAAGTGGTTTCGAATAACTTCCAAGATGTATTTATGTCGTTATTGTTAATTAAAAAGCTCCAGTCAGTTTCTTTAAACATAGCTCTAAGTTTATGGAAGTTGCTTTCTTGAAATTAGGGACGTTTTCGATGCTACTATTTGGTTCGTTACTAGTAAAGTTTAAAGTGAAAGTTATCGTACGATGGTCGCTGTTACTGAATTCATCACCAACATTCAAATTCTCTATTAATTCTTCTTTTGTTGCAAGTACAATGTCAAGAACGTTATTACCACGGGTCGGTGTTCGAACAAATTGATAAAGCGAACTCTCTTGCAAGTTCGTATACAAGTCATGTCCGGAGTGTGAAGTAAGAGTATCGCCCCACTTGGTCACAGGTAAATTAAAGTCGCCCAAAAATATGGTATCTTGTGAGTTACTTACATCTGCAATTTGTTCATAAATTTCTCGGTCAGTTTGCACTGATTGAGCTGGAGGTCTGTATATTAATGCAAGTATTATTTTTGTACCTTTATTATTCTTTATTAGCACAAAAGATGTGTCGACGTTCACAATTTGAGGTTTTGACAAGAGGGTCGGGTTAAGACTTTCTTTGATATAAAATAAAACGCCACCTCCATTTGCATTTATTCGGCATTTCTCAAACATTACATAACCGGGAAGTGAATACTCTGAATTGGATGTAGTAGTGATATCTGTGTGGGTACGTGCATTTGTGGGTGTGAGTGTATGTGTTTGAGGTAGATAGTTACTGTGTGTGATTCGTTTCTGTGTACGTTTGTCATAGTATGTGTGTGTAATGATGTGCAAGTTTGTTTAGAGGTTGTGTTGGTAGTGGTTGGTTGTGTTGGTAGTGGTTGTGTTGGTAGTGGTTGTGTTGACAGTGGTTGTGTTGGTAGTGGTTGTGTTGGTAGTGGTTGTGTTGGCAGTGGTTGTGTTGGTAGTGGTTGTATTGGCAGTGGTTGGGTTTTGTGGCAGTGGTTGTGTTTGGTTGTGTTGGCAGTTGTTGGCAGTGGTTGTGTGAGGGGTGGTTGGTGTGTCAGTGGTTGTTATTGGCAGTGGTTGTGATTGGGCAGTGGTGTGTGGTAGTGGTTGTGTTGGCAGTTGTGTTGACTGGTTGTGTTGGCAGTGGTTGTGTTGGCAGTGGTTGTGTTGGTAGTGGTTGTGTTAGCAGTGGTTGAGTTGGGAGTGGTTGTATTGACAGGGGGTGTGTTGGCAGTGGGTGTGTGGCAGTGGTTAGTTGTTTTCAGTGGTTGTGTTGGTAGTGGTTGTGTTGGCAGTGGTTGTGATGACAGTGGCTGTGTTGGCAGTGGTTGTGTTGGCAGTGGTTGTGTTGGTAGTGGTTGTTCTGGCAGTGGTTATGTTGGCAGTGGTGTTGTGTTGGCAGTGGTTGTGTTGGCAGTGGTTGTGTTGGCAGTGGTTGTTGGTGGTAGTGGTTTGTGTTGGCAGTGGTTGTGTTGACAGTGGTTGTGTTGGTAGTGGTTGTGTTGGTAGTGGTTGTGTTGGCAGTGGTTGTGTTGACTGGTTTTGTTGGTAGTGGTTGTGTTGGCAGTGGTTGTGTTGGCAGTGGTTGTGTTGGCAGTGGTTGTGTTGGCAGTGGTTGTGTTGGCAGCGGGTGTATTGGCAGTGGTTGTGCTTTCAGTGGTTGTGTTGGTAGTGGTTGTGTTGGCAGTGGGTTGTGTTGACAGTGGCTGTGTTGGCAGTGGGTTGTGTTGGCAGTGGTTGTGTTGGTAGTGGTTGTGCTGGAAGTGGTTGTGTTGGCAGTGGTTGTGTTGACAGTGGTTGTGTTGGCAGTGGTTGTGTTGGCAGTGGTTGTGTTGGCAGTTGTTTTTGTTGGTAGTGTTGTGTTGGCAGTGAGTGGTTGTGTGACAGTGGTTTGTGTTGGTAGTGGTTGTGTTGGTAATGGTTGTGTTGGCAGTGTTGTGTTGACAGTGGTTGTGCTGGCAGTGGTTGTGTTGACAGTGGCTGTGTTGGCAGTGGTTGTGTTGGTAGTGGTTGGGGCTGGCAGTGGTTGTGTTGGCAGTGGTTGTGTGACAGTTGTGTGTGACAAGTGTTGTGTTGGTAGTGGTTGTGTGGCAGTGGTTGTGTTGACAGTGGTTTGTGTTGGTAGTGATTGTGATGTAGTGGTTGTGTTGGCAGTGGTTGGTTGTTGGCAGTGGTTGTGTTGGTAGTGGTGTGTGGCAGTGGTTGTGTTGGCAGTGGTTTTGTTGGCAGTGGTTGTGTTGGTAGTGGTTGTGTGGCAGTGGTTGTGTTGACAGTGGGGTGTTGGCAGTGGGTTGTGTTTGCAGTGGTTGTGTTGGTAGTGGTTGTGTGACAGTGGTTGTGGTGGTAGTGGTTGTGATGGCAGAGGTTGTGTTGACAGAGGTTGTGTTGGCAGTGGTTGTGTTGGGAGTGGGTGTGTTGGCAGCAGTTGTGTTGCAGTAGTTGTGTTGGCAGTGGTTTGTTGTCGTGGTTGTGTTGACAATATTTGTGTGACAGTGGTTGTGTTGGCAGTGGTTGCAGTGGTTGTGTTGGCAGTGGATGTGTTGGTAGTGGTTGTGTTGGCAGTGGTTGTGTTGACAGTGGTTGTGTTGGCAGTGGTTGTGTTGGCAGTGGTTTTGTTGGTAGTGGTTGTGTTGATAATATTGGTGTTGGCAGTGGTTGTGTTGGCAGTGGTTGTGTTGGCAGTGATTGTGTTGGTAGTAGTTGTGTTGGTAGTGGTGTTGGTAGTGGTTGTTGGCAGTGGTTTGTTGGGTTGGTGGGTTTTGTTGGTAGTTGGTGTGTTGGCAGTGGTTGTGTTGACAGTGGTTGTGTTGGTAGTGGTTGTGTTGGCAGTGGTTGTGTTGACAGTGGTTGTTTGGCGGTGGTTGTGTTGGCAGTGGTTTTGTTGGTAGTGGTTGTGTTGACAATATTTGTGATGGCAGTGGTTGTGATGGCAGTAGTTGTGTTGGTAGTGGTTGTGATGTTAGTGGTTGTGATGGCAGTGGTTGTATTGACAGTGGTTGTGTTGGCAATGATTGTGTTGGTAGTGGTTTTTGTAATGGTTGGTGGTGGTTGATTGTTGTGGTTCTTGGAGGAGATTGAAGGGAGATTATGTGTATGTGCTTTCCGGGGCAGAGCTGCCCCCTGTATTGAGTATTGCTCGCATGTGTAGGTAGGCTTCACCCATACTGCACTTCTCGAAAGAGTAGAGTCCAAAACATTTTGTCTCTTCAACTCACTTCCTCTTACTATTTTCCTACAATATCTTTCTACACGCCACAATGTTGCATCTCTCTCACTCTTCTATCTCTATTACAACAATCAGTGTTCTGTCAGTGTATACCCCCTCTCTTGCGGCGAATGCGAGGCACCTGCCATTCAACACAGTCCCACTCCTATTCTGTCCAGCTCTCCAACCCAAGAATTGGCAAATGTTCTCAGTCTTTCTGCAACTCACCAAGTGAACGCTGGAACTCTCTCCCTCAATCAATCTTTCCTTCATCCTATTACTTAAACTACTTTCAACTTGGTGTGTGAGCAGGCATTTTTACAACGTGCAAGAATTGGCTCTGTCACACTCTTGGCTTTGGGAAGACACTCGTACAGGCAACCTGCCTTTCGTCTCCTTCTTACACATAGGAAAACATTTGTTTGCAAGTGTATGTGTTAATAGTGCTACTTGTATTGGATGTAGTAGTGATATATGTGTGGGTATGTGCATTTGTGGGTGTGAGTTGTGTGTGTGGGTTGTTTGAGAGATGTGTAGTGTGTGTGATTCGTTTCTGTGTGCGTTTTTGGTTGTCATAGTGGTGTGTGTAATGATGTGCAAGTTTGTTTAGTGGTTGTGTTGGTAGTGGTTGTGTTGGTAGTGGTTGTGTTGACAGTGGTTGTGTTGGTAGTGGTTGTGTTGGTAGTGGTTGTGTTGGCAGTGGTTGTGTTGGTAGTGGTTGTATTGGCAGTGGTTGTGTTGGCAGTGGTTGTGTGGCAGTGGTTGTGTTGGCAGTGATTGTGTTGGCAGTGGTTGTGTGGCAGTGGTGTGTTAGTAGTGGTTGTGCTGGCAGTGGTTGTGTTGGTAGTATGGTTGTGTGGTCAGTGGTGTGGGTCAGTGGTTGTTGGCAGTGGTTGTGTTGGCAGTGGTTGTGTTGGCAGTGGTTGTGTTGGCAGTGGGTGTGTTGGTAGTGGTTGTGCTGGCAGTGGTTGTGTTGACAGTGGCTGTGTTGGCAGTGGTTGTGTTGGCAGTGGTTGTGTTGGTAGTAGTTGTGTTGGCAGCGGTTGTGTTGGCAGTGGTTGTGTTGACAGTGGTTGTGTTAGCAGTGGGTGTGTTGGCAGTGGTTATGTTTTCAGTGGTTGTGTTGGTAGAGGTTGTGTTGGCAGTGGTTGTGTTGACAGTGGCTGTGTTGGCAGTGGTTGTGTTGGTAGTGGTTGTGCTGGCAGTGGGGTGTTGGCAGTTGGTTGTGTTGACAGTGGTTGTTTGGCAGTGGTTGTTGGTAGTGGTTGGTTGGCAGTGGTTTTGTGTAGTGGTTGTTGGTTGGTTGTGTGACAGTGGTTGTGTTGGTAGTGGTTGTGTCGGTAGTGGTGTTGGCAGTGGTTGTGTTGACAGTGGTTTTGTTGGTAGTGGGTGTGTTGGCAGTGGTTGTGTTGGCAGTGGTTGTGTTGGCAGTGGTTGTGTTGACAGTGGTTGTGTGGCAGCGGGTGTATTGGCAGTGGTTGTTTTCAGTGAAAGTGTTGACAGTGGATGTTGGCAGTGGTTGTGTTGGCAGTGGTTGTGTTGGCAGTGGTTGTGTTGGTAGTGGTTGTATTGGCAGTGGTTGCGTTGGCAGTGGTTGTGTTGGCAGTGATTGTGTTGGCAGTGGTTGTGTTGGCAGTGGTTGTGTTAGTAGTGGTTGTGCTGGCAGTGGTTGTGTTGGTAGTATGGTTGTGTTGTCAGTGGTTGTGTTGTCAGTGGTTGTGTTGGCAGTGGTTGTGTTGGCAGTGGTTGTATTGGCAGTGGTTGTGTTGGCAGTGGGTGTGTTGGTAGTGGTTGTGTTGGCAGTGGTTGTGTTGACAGTGGCTGTGTTGGCAGTGGTTGTGTTGGCAGTGGTTGTGTTGGTAGTGGTTGTGTTGGCAGTGGTTGTGTGGGCAGTGGTTGTGTTGACAGTGGTTGTGTTGGCAGTGGGTGTGTTGGCAGTGGTTATGTTTTCAGTGGTTGTGTTGGTAGTGGTTGTGTTGGCAGTGGTTGTGTTGGCAGTGGCTGTGTTGTCAGTGGTTGTGTTGGCAGTGGTTGTGTTGGTAGTGGTTGTTCTGGCAGTGGTTGTGTTGGCAGTGGTTGTGTTGACAGTGGTTGTGTTGGCAGTAGTTGTGTTGGCAGTGGTTGTGTTGGCAGTGGTTTTGTTGGTAGTGGTTGTGTTGGCAGTGGTTGTGTTGACAGTGGTTGTGTTGGTAGTGGTTGTGTTGGTAGTGGTTGTGTTGGCAGTGGTTGTGTTGACTGGTTTTGTTGGTAGTGGTTGTGTTGGCAGTGGTTGTGTTGGCAGTGGTTGTGTTGGCAGTGGTTGTGTTGACAGTGGTTGTGTTGGCAGCGGGTGTATTGGCAGTGGTTGTGTTTTCAGAGGTTCTGTCTGTAGTGCTTGTGTTGGCAGTGGTTGTGTTGACAGTGGCTGTGTTGGCAGTGGTTGTGTTGGCAGTGGTTGTGTTGGTAGTGGTTGTGCTGGAAGTGGTTTGTGTTGGCAGTGGTTGTGTTGACAGTGGTTGTGTTGGCAGTGGTTGTGTTGGCAGTTGTTTTGTTGGTAGTGGTTGTGTTGGCAGTGGTTGTGTTGACAGTGGTTGTGTTGGTAGTGTTGTGTTGGTAATGGTTGTGTTGGCAGTGGTTGTGTTGACAGTGGTTGTGCTGGCAGTGGTTGTGTTGACAGTGGCTGTGTTGGCAGTGGTTGTGTTGGTAGTGGTTGTGCTGGCAGTGGTTGTGTTGGCAGTGGTTGTGTTGACAGTGGTTGTGTTGACAGTGGTTGTGTTGGTAGTGGTTGTGTTGGCAGTGGTTGTGTTGACAGTGGTTGTGTTGGTAGTGATTGTGTTGGTAGTGGTTGTGTTGGCAGTGGTTGTGTTGGCAGTGGTTGTGTTGGTAGTGGTTGTATTGGCAGTGGTTGTGTTGGCAGTGGTTGTGTTGGTAATGGTTGTGTTGGCAGTGGTTGTGTTGACAGTGGTTGTGCTGGCAGTGGTTGTGTTGACAGTGGCTGTGTTGGCAGTGGTTGTGTTGGTAGTGGTTGTGCTGGCAGTGGTTGTGTTGGCAGTGGTTGTGTTGACAGTGGTTGTGTTGACAATGGTTGTATTGGTAGTGGTTGTGTTGGCAGTGGTTGTGTTGACAGTGGTTGTGTTGGTAGTGATTGTGTTGGTAGTGGGTTGGTTTGGCAGTGGTTGTGTTGGCAGTGGTTGTGTTGGTAGTGGTTGTATTGGCAGTGGTTGTGTTGGCAGTGGTTGTGTTGGCAGTGATTGTGTTGGCATTGGTTGTGTTGGCAGTGGTTGTGTAAGTCGTGGTTGTGCTGGCAGTGGTTGTGTTGGTAGTATGGTTGTGTTGTCAGTGGTTGTGTTGTCAGTGGTTGTGTTGGCAGTGGTTGTGTTGGCAGTGGTTGTATTGGCAGTGGTTGTGTTGGCAGTGGGTGTGTTGGTAGTGGTTGTGTTGGCAGTGGTTGTGTTGATAGTAGCTGTGTTGGCAGTGGTTGTGTTGGCAGTGGTTGTGTTGGTAGTGGTTGTGTTGGCAGTGGTTGTGTTGGCAGTGGTTGTGTTGACAGTGGTTGTGTTGGCAGTGGGTGTGTTGGCAGTGGTTATGTTTTCAGTGGTTGTGTTGGTAGTGGTTGTGTTGGCAGTGGTTGTGTTGAAAGTGGCTGTGTTGGCAGTGGTTGTGTTGGCAGTGGTTGTGTTGGTAGTGGTTGTTCTGGCAGTGGTTGTGGCAGTGGTTGTGTTGACAATGGTTGTGTTGGCAGTAGTTGTGTTGGCAGTGGTTATGTTGGCAGTGGTTGTGTTGGTAGTGGTTGTGTTGGCAGTGGTTGTGTTGACAGTGGTTGTGTTGGTAGTGGTTGTGGTAGTGTAGTGGTTGTGTGGCAGTGGTTGTGTTGACTGGTTTTGTTGGTAGTGGTTGTTGGTAGTGGTTGTGTTGGCAGTGGTTGTGTTGGCAGTGGTTGTGTTGACAGTGGTTGTGTTGGCAGCGGGTGTATTGGCAGTGGTTGTGTTTTCAGTGGTTGTGTTGGTAGTGGTTGTGTTGGCAGTGGTTGTGTTGACAGTGGCTGTGTTGGCAGTGGTTGTGTTGGCAGTGGTTGTGTTGGTAGTGGTTGTGCTGGAAGTGGTTGTGTTGGCAGTGGTTGTGTTGACAGTGGTTGTGTTGGCAGTGGTTGTGTTGGCAGTGGTTGTGTTGGCAGTTGTTTTGTTGGTAGTGGTTGTGTTGGCAGTGGTTGTGTTGACAGTGGTTGTGTTGGCAGTGGTTGTGTTGACAGTGGTTGTGTTGGTAGTGGTTGTGTGGGCAGTGGTTGTGTTGACAGTGGTTGTGTTGGTAGTGATTGTGTTGGTAGTGGTTATGTTGGCAGTGGTTGTGTTGGCAGTGGTTGTGTTGGTAGTGGTTGTGTTGGCAGTGGTTGTGTTGGCAGTGGTTGTGTTGGCAGTGGTTGTGTTGGTAGTGGTTGTGTTGGCAGTGGTTGTGTTGACAGTGGTTGTGTTGGCAGTGGTTGTGTTTGCAGTGGTTGTGTTGGTAGTGGTTGTGTTGACAGTGGTTGTGTTGGTAGTGGTTGTGATGGCAGTGGTTGTGTTGACAGTGGTTGTGTTGGCAGTGGTTGTGTTGGCAGTGGTTGTGTTGGCAGTGGTTGTGTTGGCAGTAGTTGTGTTGGCAGTGGTTTTGTTGGTAGTGGTTGTGATGACAATATTTGTGTTGACAGTGGTTGTGTTGGCAGTGGTTGCGTTGGCAGTGGTTGTGTTGGCAGTGGATGTGTTGGCAGTGGTTGTGTTGGCAGTGGTTGTGTTGACAGTGGTTGTGTTGGCAGTGGTTGTGTTGGCAGTGGTTGTGTTGACAGTGGTTTTGTTGGTAGTGGTTGTGTTGACAATATTTGTGTTGGCAGTGGTTGTGTTGGCAGTGGTTGTGTTGGCAGTGATTGTGTTGGTAGTAGTTGTGTTGGTAGTGGTTGTGTTGGCAGTGGTTGTGTTGGCAGTGGTTGTGTTGGCAGTGGTTTTGTTGGTAGTGGGTGTGTTGGCAGTGGTTGTGTTGACAGTGGTTGTGTTGGTAGTGGTTGTGTTGGCAGTGGTTGTGTTGACAGTGGTTGTGTTGGCGGTGGTTGTGTTGACAGTGGTTGTGTTGGCAGTGGTTGTGTTGGCAGTGGTTGTGTTGGCAGCGGTTGTGTTGGCAGTAGTTGTGTTGGCAGTGGTTTTGTTGGTAGTGGTTGTGTTGACAATATTTGTGTTGACAGATGTTGTGTTGGCAGTGGTTGCATTGGCAGTGGTTGTGTTGGCAGTGGATGTGTTGGTAGTGGTTGTGTTGGCAGTGGTTGTGTTGACAGTGGTTGTGTTGGCAGTGGTTGTGTTGGCAGTGGTTGTGTTGGCAGTGGTTTTGTTGGTAGTGGTTGTGTTGACAATATTTGTGTTGGCAGTGGTTGTGTTGGCAGTGGTTGTGTTGGCAGTGATTGTGTTGGTAGTAGTTGTGTTGGTAGTGGTTGTGTTGGCAGTGGTTGTGTTGGCAGTGGTTGTGTTGGCAGTGGTTTTGTTGGTAGTTGGTGTGTTGGCAGTGGTTGTGTTGACAGTGGTTGTGTTGGTAGTGGTTGTGTTGGCAGTGGTTGTGTTGACAGTGGTTGTGTTGGCGGTGGTTGTGTTGGCAGTGGTTTTGTTGGTAGTGGTTGTGTTGACAATATTTGTGATGGCAGTGGTTGTGTTGGCAGTAGTTGTGTTGGTAGTGGTTGTGATGTTAGTGGTTGTGTTGGCAGTGGTTGTATTGACAGGGGTTGTGTTGGCAATGATTGTGTTGGTAGTGGTTTTTGTAATGGTTGGTGGTGGTTGATTGTTGTGGTTCTTGGAGGAGATTGAAGGGAGATTATGTGTATGTGCTCCTTATCGGGGCAGAGCTGCCCCCTGTATTGAGTATTGCTCGCATGTGTAGGTAGGCTTCACCCATACCGCACTTCTCGAAAGAGTAGAGTCCAAAACATTTTGTCTCTTCAACTCACTTCCTCTTACTATTTTCCTACAATATCTTTCTACACGCCACAATGTTGCATCTCTCTCACTCTTCTATCTCTATTACAACAATCAGTGTTCTGTCAGTGTATACCCCCTCTCTTGCGGCGGATGCGAGGCACCTGCCATTCAACACAGTCCCTTCTATCCAGCTCTCCAACCAAAGAATTGGCAAATGTTCTCAGTCTTTCTGCAACTCACCAAGTGAACGCTGGAACTCTCTCCCTCAATCAATCTTTCCTTCATCCTATTACTTAAACTACTTTCAACTTGGTGTGAGCAGGCATTTTTACCCCAACGTCCCAAGAATTTGGCTCTGTCACACTCTTGGCTTTGGGAAGACACTCGTTACAGGCAACCTGCCTTTCGTCTCCTTCTTACACATAGGAAAACATTTGTTTGCAAGTGTATGTGTTAATAGTGCTACTTGTATTGGATGTAGTAGTGATATCTGTGTGGGTATGTGCATTTGTGGGTGTGAGTGTGTGTGTTTGAGGTAGATAGTAACTGTGTGTGATTCGTTTCTGTGTGCGTTTGTCATAGTATGTGTGTGTAATGATGTGCAAGTTTGTTTAGTGGTTGTGTTGGTAGTGGTTGTGTTGGTAGTGGTTGTGTTGACAGTGGTTGTGTTGGTAGTGGTTGTGTTGGTAGTGGTTGTGTTGGCAGTGGTTGTGTTGGTAGTGGTTGTATTGGCAGTGGTTGTGTTGGCAGTGGTTGTGTTGGCAGTGGTTGTGTTGGCAGTGATTGTGTTGGCAGTGGTTGTGTTGGCAGTGGTTGTGTTAGTAGTGGTTGTGCTGGCAGTGGTTGTGTTGGTAGTATGGTTGTGTTGTCAGTGGTTGTGTTGTCATTGGTTGTGTTGGCAGTGGTTGTGTTGGCAGTGGTTGTGTTGGCAGGGGTTGTGTTGGCAGTGGGTGTGTTGGTAGTGGTTGTGTTGGCAGTGGTTGTGTTGACAGTGGCTGTGTTGGCAGTGGTTGTGTTGGCAGTGGTTGTGTTGGTAGTAGTTGTGTTGGCAGTGGTTGTGTTGGCAGTGGTTGTGTTGACAGTGGTTGTGTTAGCAGTGGGTGTGTTGGCAGTGGTTATGTTTTCAGTGGTTGTGTTGGTAGAGGTTGTGTTGGCAGTGGTTGTGTTGGCAGTGGTTGTGTTGGTAGTGGTTGTGCTGGCAGTGGTTGTGTTGGCAGTGGTTGTGTTGACAGTGGTTGTGTTGGCAGTGGTTGTGTTGGTAGTGGTTGTGTTGGCAGTGGTTTTGTTGGTAGTGGTTGTGTTGGCAGTGGTTGTGTTGACAGTGGTTGTGTTGGTAGTGGTTGTGTTGGTAGTGGTTGTGTTGGCAGTGGTTGTGTTGACAGTGGTTTTGTTGGTAGTGGTTGTGTTGGCAGTGGTTGTGTTGGCAGTGGTTGTGTTGGCAGTGGTTGTGTTGACAGTGGTTGTGTTGGCAGCGGGTGTATTGGCAGTGGTTGTGTTTTCAGTGAAAGTGTTGACAGTGGATGTGTTGGCAGTGGTTGTGTTGGCAGTGGTTGTGTTGGCAGTGGTTGTGTTGGTAGTGGTTGTATTGGCAGTGGTTGTGTTGGCAGTGGTTGTGTTGGCAGTGATTGTGTTGGCAGTGGTTGTGTGGGCAGTGGTTGTGTTAGTAGTGGTTGTGCTGGCAGTGGTTGTGTTGGTAGTATGGTTGTGTTGTCAGTGGTTGTGTTGTCAGTGGTTGTGTTGGCAGTGGTTGTGTTGGCAGTGGTTGTATTGGCAGTGGTTGTGTTGGCAGTGGGTGTGTTGGTAGTGGTTGTGTTGGCAGTGGTTGTGTTGACAGTGGCTGTGTTGGCAGTGGTTGTGTTGGCAGTGGTTGTGTTGGTAGTGGTTGTGTTGGCAGTGGTTGTGTTGGCAGTGGTTGTGTTGACAGTGGTTGTGTTGGCAGTGGGTGTGTTGGCAGTGGTTATGTTTTCAGTGGTTGTGTTGGTAGTGGTTGTGTTGGCAGTGGTTGTGATGACAGTGGCTGTGTTGTCAGTGGTTGTGTTGGCAGTGGTTGTGTTGGTAGTGGTTGTTCTGGCAGTGGTTGTGTTGGCAGTGGTTGTGTTGACAGTGGTTGTGTTGGCAGTAGTTGTGTTGGCAGTGGTTGTGTTGGCTGTGGTTTTGTTGGTAGTGGTTGTTGGCAGTGGTTGTGTTGACAGTGGTTGTGTGGTAGTGGTTGTGTTGGTAGTGGTTGTGTTGGCAGTGGTTGTGTTGACTGGTTTGTTGGTAGTGGTTGTGTTGGCAGTGGTTGTGTTGGCAGTGGTTGTGTTGGCAGTGGTTGTGTTGACAGTGGTTGTGTTGACTGGTTTTGTTGGTAGTGGTTGTGTTGGCAGTGGTTGTGTTGGCAGTGGTTGTGTTGGCAGTGGTTGTGTTGACAGTGGTTGTGTTGGCAGCGGGTGTATTGGCAGTGGTTGTGTTTTCAGTGGTTGTGTTGGTAGTGGTTGTGTTGGCAGTGGTTGTGTTGACAGTGGCTGTGTTGGCAGTGGTTGTGTTGGCAGTGGTTGTGTTGGTAGTGGTTGTACTGGAAGTGGTTTGTGTTGGCAGTGGTTGTGTTGACAGTGGTTGTGTTGGCAGTGGTTGTGTTGGCAGTTGTTTTGTTGGTAGTGGTTGTGTTGGCAGTGGTTGTGTTGACAGTGGTTGTGTTGGTAGTGTTGTGTTGGTAATGGTTGTGTTGGCAGTGGTTGTGTTGACAGTGGTTGTGCTGGCAGTGGTTGTGTTGACAGTGGCTGTGTTGGCAGTGGTTGTGTTGGTAGTGGTTGTGCTGGCAGTGGTTGTGTTGGCAGTGGTTGTGTTGACAGTGGTTGTGTTGACAGTGGTTGTGTTGGTAGTGGTTGTGTTGGCAGTGGTTGTGTTGACAGTGGTTGTGTTGGTAGTGATTGTGTTGGTAGTGGTTGTGTTGGCAGTGGTTGTGTTGGCAGTGGTTGTGTTGGTAGTGGTTGTATTGGCAGTAGTTGTGTTGGCAGTGGTTGTGTTGGCAGTGATTGTGTTGGCATTGGTTGTGTTGGCAGTGGTTGTGTTAGTCGTGGTTGTGCTGGCAGTGGTTGTGTTGGTAGTATGGTTGTGTTGTCAGTGGTTGTGTTGTCAGTGGTTGTGTTGGCAGTGGTTGTGTTGGCAGTGGTTGTATTGGCAGTGGTTGTGTTGGCAGTGGGTGTGTTGGTAGTGGTTGTGTTGGCAGTGGTTGTGTTGATAGTAGCTGTGTTGGCAGTGGTTGTGTTGGCAGTGGTTGTGTTGGTAGTGGTTGTGTTGGCAGTGGTTGTGTTGGCAGTGGTTGTGTTGACAGTGGTTGTGTTGGCAGTGGGTGTGTTGGCAGTGGTTATGTTTTCAGTGGTTGTGTTGGTAGTGGTTGTGTTGGCAGTGGTTGTGTTGAAAGTGGCTGTGTTGGCAGTGGTTGTGTTGGCAGTGGTTGTGTTGGTAGTGGTTGTTCTGGCAGTGGTTGTGTTGGCAGTGGTTGTGTTGACAATGGTTGTGTTGGCAGTAGTTGTGTTGGCAGTGGTTGTGTTGGCAGTGGTTGTGTTGGTAGTGGTTGTGTTGGCAGTGGTTGTGTTGACAGTGGTTGTGTTGGTAGTGGTTGTGGTAGTGGTTGTGTTGGCAGTGGTTGTGTTGACTGGTTTTGTTGGTAGTGGTTGTGTTGGCAGTGGTTGTGTTGGCAGTGGTTGTGTTGGCAGTGGTTGTGTTGACAGTGGTTGTGTTGGCAGCGGGTGTATTGGCAGTGGTTGTGTTTTCAGTGGTTGTGTTGGTAGTGGTTGTGTTGGCAGTGGTTGTGTTGACAGTGGCTGTGTTGGCAGTGGTTGTGTTGGCAGTGGTTGTGTTGGTAGTGGTTGTGCTGGAAGTGGTTTGTGTTGGCAGTGGTTGTGTTGACAGTGGTTGTGTTGGCAGTGGTTGTGTTGGCAGTGGTTGTGTTGGCAGTTGTTTTGTTGGTAGTGGTTGTGTTGGCAGTGGTTGTGTTGACAGTGGTTGTGTTGGTAGTGGTTGTGTTGGTAATGGTTGTGTTGGCAGTGGTTGTGTTGACAGTGGTTGTGCTGGCAGTGGTTGTGTTGACAGTGGTTGTGTTGGTAGTGGTTGTGTTGGCAGTGGTTGTGTTGACAGTGGTGGTGTTGGTAGTGATTGTGTTGGTAGTGGTTATGTTGGCAGTGGTTGTGTTGGCAGTGGTTGTGTTGGTAGTGGTTGTGTTGGCAGTGGTTGTGTTGGCAGTGGTTGTGTTGGCAGTGGGTGTGTTGGTAGTGGTTGTGTTGGCAGTGGTTGTGTTGACAGTGGTTGTGTTGGCAGTGGTTGTGTTTGCAGTGGTTGTGTTGGTAGTGGTTGTGTTGACAGTGGTTGTGTTGGTAGTGGTTGTGATGGCAATGGTTGTGTTGACAGTGGTTGTGTTGGCAGTGGTTGTGTTGGCAGTGGTTGTGTTGGCAGTGGTTGTGTTGGCAGTAGTTGTGTTGGCAGTGGTTTTGTTGGTAGTGGTTGTGATGACAATATTTGTGATGACAGTGGTTGTGTTGGCAGTGGTTGCGTTGGCAGTGGTTGTGTTGGCAGTGGATGTGTTGGCAGTGGTTGTGTTGGCAGTGGTTGTGTTGACAGTGGTTGTGTTGGCAGTGGTTGTGTTGGCAGTGGTTGTGTTGACAGTGGTTTTGTTGGTAGTGGTTGTGTTGACAATATTTGTGTTGGCAGTGGTTGTGTTGGCAGTGGTTGTGTTGGCAGTGATTGTGTTGGTAGTAGTTGTGTTGGTAGTGGTTGTGTTGGCAGTGGTTGTGTTGGCAGTGGTTGTGTTGGCAGTGGTTTTGTTGGTAGTGGGTGTGTTGGCAGTGGTTGTGTTGACAGTGGTTGTGTTGGTAGTGGTTGTGTTGGCAGTGGTTGTGTTGACAGTGGTTGTGTTGGCGGTGGTTGTGTTGACAGTGGTTTTGTTGGTAGTGGTTGTGTTGACAATATTTTTGTGGGCAGTGGTTGTGTTGGCAGTGGTTGTGTTTGCAGTGGTTGTGTTGGTAGTGGTTGTGTTGACAGTGGTTGTGTTGGTAGTGGTTGTGATGGCAGTGGTTGTGTTGACAGTGGTTGTGTTGGCAGTGGTTGTGTTGGCAGTGGTTGTGTTGGCAGTAGTTGTGTTGCCAGTAGTTGTGTTGGCAGTGGTTTTGTTGGTAGTGGTTGTGATGACAATATTTGTGTTGACAGTGGTTGTGTTGGCAGTGGTTGCGTTGGCAGTGGTTGTGATGGCAGTGGATGTGTTGGCAGTGGTTGTGTTGGCAGTGGTTGTGTTGACAGTGGTTGTGTTGGCAGTGGTTGTGTTTGCAGTGGTTGTGTTGACAGTGGTTTTGTTGGTAGTGGTTGTGTTGACAATATTTGTTTTGGCAGTGGTTGTGTTGGCAGTGGTTGTGTTGGCAGTTATTGTGTTGGTAGTAGTTGTGTTGGTAGTGGTTGTGTTGGCAGTGGTTGTGTTGGCAGTGGTTGTGTTGGCAGTGGTTTTGTTGGTAGTGGGTGTGTTGGCAGTGGTTGTGTTGACAGTGGTTGTGTTGGTAGTGGTTGTGTTGGCAGTGGTTGTGTTGACAGTGGTTGTGTTGGCGGTGGTTGTGTTGACAGTGGTTTTGTTGGTAGTGGTTGTGTTGACAATATTTGTGTTGGCAGTGGTTGTGTTGGCAGTGGTTGTGTTGGTAGTGGTTGTGATGTTAGTGGTTGTGTTGGCAGTGGTTGTGTTGACAGTGGTTGTGTTGGCAATGGTTGTGTTGGTAGTAGTTTTTGTGATGGTTGGTGGTGGTTGATTGTTTCGGTTCTTGGAGGAGATTGAAGGGAGATTATGTGTATGTGCTCCTTATCGGGGCAGAGCTGCCCCCTGTATTGAGTATTGCTCGCATGTGTAGGTAGGCTTCACCCATACCGCACTTCTCGAAAGAGTAGAGTCCAAAACATTTTGTCTCTTCAACTCACTTCCTCTTATTATTTACCTACAATATCTTTCTACACGCCACAATGTTGCATCTCTCTCACTCTTCTATCTCTATTACAACAATCAGTGTTCTGTCAGTGTATACCCCCTCTCTTGCGGCGAATGCGAGGCACCTGCCATTCAACACAGTCCCACTCCTATTCTGTCCAGCTCTCCAACCAAAGAATTGGCAAATGTTCTCAGTCTTTCTGCAACTCACCAAGTGAACGCTGGAACTCCCTCAATCAACCTTTCCTTCATCCTATTACTTAAACTACTTTCAACTTGGTGTGAGCAGGCATTTTTACCCCAACGTCCCAAGAATTTGGCTCTGTCACACTCTTGGCTTTGGGAAGACACTCGTTACAGGCAACCTGCCTTTCGTCTCCTTCTTACACATAGGAAAACATTTGTTTGCAAGTGTATGTGTTAATAGTGCTACTTGTATTGGATGTAGTAGTGATATATGTGTGGGTATGTGCATTTGTGGGTGTGAGTGTGTGTGTTTGAGGTAGATAGTAACTGTGTGTGATTCGTTTCTGTGTGCGTTTGTCATAGTATGTGTGTGTAATGATGTGCAAGTTTGTTTAGTGGTTGTGTTGATAGTGGTTGTGTTGGTAGTGGTTGTGTTGACAGTGGTTGTGTTGGTAGTGGTTGTGTTGGTAGTGGTTGTGTTGGCAGTGGTTGTGTTGGTAGTGGTTCTATTGGCAGTGGTTGTGTTGGCAGTGGTTGTGTTGGCAGTGGTTGTGTTGGCAGTGATTGTGTTGGCTGTGGTTGTGTTGGCAGTGGTTGTGTTAGTAGTGGTTGTGCTGGCAGTGGTTGTGTAGGTAGTATGGTTGTGTTGTCAGTGGTTGTGTTGTCAGTGGTTGTGTTGGCAGTGGTTGTGTTGGCAGTGGTTGTGTTGGCAGTGGTTGTGTTGGCAGTGGGTGTGTTGGTAGTGGTTGTGTTGGCAGTGGTTGTGTTGACAGTGGCTGTGTTGGCAGTGGTTGTGTTGGCAGTGGTTGTGTTGGTAGTGGTTGTGTTGGCAGTGGTTGTGTTGGCAGTGGTTGTGTTGACAGTGGTTGTGTTGGCAGTGGGTGTGTTGGCAGTGGTTATGTTTTCAGTGGTTGTGTTGGTAGAGGTTGTTTTGGCAGTGGTTGTGTTGACAGTGGCTGTGTTGGCAGTGGTTGTGTTGGCAGTGGTTGTGTTGGTAGTGGTTGTGCTGGCAGTGGTTGTGTTGGCAGTGGTTGTGTTGACAGTGGTTGTGTTGGCAGTGGTTGTGTTGGCAGTGGTTGTGTTGGCAGTGGTTTTGTTGGTAGTGGTTGTGTTGGCAGTGGTTGTGTTGACAGTGGTTGTGTTGGTAGTGGTTGTGTTGGTAGTGGTTGTGTTGGCAGTGGTTGTGTTGACAGTGGTTTTGTTGGTAGTGGTTGTGTTGGCAGTGGTTGTGTTGGCAGTGGTTGTGTTGACAGTGGTTGTGTTGGCAGCGGGTGTATTGGCAGTGGTTGTGTTTTCAGTGGTTGTGTTGGTTGTGGTTGTGTTGGCAGTGGTTGTGTTGACAGTGGCTGTATTGGCAGTGGTTGTGTTGGCAGTGGTTGTGTTGGTAGTGGTTGTGCTGGAAGTGGTTGTGTTGGCAGTGGTTGTGTTGACAGTGGTTGTGTTGGCAGTGGTTGTGTTGGCAGTGGTTGTGTTGGCAGTGGTTTTGTTGACAGTGGTTGTGTTGGCAGTGGTTGTGTTGACATTGGCTGTGTTGGCAGTGGTTGTGTTGGCAGTGGTTGTGCTGGCAGTGGTTGTGTTGGCAGTGGTTGTGTTGACAGTGGTTGTGTTGACAGTTGTTTTGTTGGTAGTGGTTGTGTTGGCAGTGGTTGTGTTGACAGTGGTTGTGTTGGTAGTGATTGTGTTGGTAGTGTTTGTGTTGGCAGTGGTTGTGTTGGCAGTGGTTGTGTTGGTAGTGGTTGTGTTGGCAGTGGTTGTGTTGGCAGTGGTTGTGTTGGCAGTGGTTGTGTTGGTAGTGGTTGTGTTGGCAGTGGTTGTGTTGACAGTGGTTGTGTTGGCAGTGGTTGTGTTTGCAGTGGTTGTGTTGGTAGTGGTTGTGTTGACAGTGGTTGTGTTGGTAGTGGTTGTGATGGCAGTGGTTGTGTTGACAGTGGTTGTGTTGGCAGTGGTTGTGTTGGCAGTGGTTGTGTTGGCAGTAGTTGTGTTGGCTGTGGTTTTGTTGGTAGTGGTTGTGTTGACAATATTTGTGTTGACAGTGGTTGTGTTGGCAGTGGTTGCGTTGGCAGTGGTTGGGTTGGCAGTGGATGTGTTGGTAGTGGTTGTGTTAGCAGTGGTTGTGTTGACAGTGGTTGTGTTGGCAGTGGTTGTGTTGGCAGTGGTTGTGTTGACAGTGGTTTTGTTGGTAGTGGTTGTGTTGACAATATTTGTGTTGGCAGTGGTAGTGTTGGCAGTGGTTGTGTTGGCAGTGATTGTGTTGGTAGTAGTTGTGTTGGTAGTGGTTGTGTTGGCAGTGGTTGTGTTGGCAGTGGTTGTGTTGGCAGTGGTTTTGTTGGTAGTGGGTGTATTGGCAGTGGTTGTGTTGACTGGTTGTGTTGGTAGTGGTTGTGTTGGCAGTGGTTGTGTTGACAGTGGTTGTGTTGGCGGTGGTTGTGTTGACAGTGGTTTTGTTGGTAGTGGTTGTGTTGACAATATTTGTGTTGGCAGTGGTTGTGTTGGCAGTGGTTGTGTTGGTAGTGGTTGTGATGTTAGTGGTTGTGTTGGCAGTGGTTGTGTTGACAGTGGTTGTGTTGGCAATGGTTGTGTTGGTAGTGGTTTTTGTGATGGTTGGTGGTGGTTGATTGTTGTGGTTCTTGGAGGAGATTTAAGCGAGATTATGTGTATGTGCTCCTTATCGGGGCAGAGTTGCCCCCTGTATTGAGTATTGCTCGCATGTGTAGGTAGGCTTCACCCATACCGCACTTCTCGAAAGAGTAGAGTCCAGAACATTTTGTCTCTTCAACTCACTTCCTCTTACTATTTTCCTACAATATCTTTCTACACGCCACAATGTTGCATCTCTCTCACTCTTCTATCTCTATTACAACAATCAGTGTTCTGTCAGTGTATACCCCCTCTCTTGCGGCGAATGCGAGGCACCTGCCATTCAACACAGTCCAATCCTATTCTGTCCAGCTCTCCAACCCAAGAATTGGCAAATGTTCTCAGTCTTTCTGCAACTCACCAAGTGAACGCCGGAACTCTCTCCCTCAATCAATATTTCCTTCATCCTATTACTTAAACTACTTTCAACTTGGTGTGAGCAGGCATTTTTACGTCATTGGCTCTGTCACACCGGCTTTGGAAGACTCGTTACAGGCAACCTGCCAACACAAGAATTTGTGCTCTGGTAAACTCTTGTATTGGTGTATAGACATCGTTACAGGCGATAGTAACTGTGTGTGCCATTCGTTTCTGTGTGCTTCTTACACATAGGAAAAGTTTGTTTGTAAGTGGTTGTGTTAGTGGTTGTGGTTGTAGTAGGTTTGTGTGGTATGTGCATTTGTGGGTGTGAGTGTGTGTTGTGTGTGTGGTTGGTGTTGTTGTGGTTTGTCATAGTATGTGTGTGTTGATGTGCAAGTTTGTTTAGTGGTTGTGTTGGTAGTGGTGTGTTGGTAGTGGTTGTGTTGACAGTGGTTGTGTTGGCAGTGGTTGTTGGCAGTGGTTGTTGTTGGCAGTGGTTGTTGGCAGTGGTTGTTGGCAGTGGTTGTTGGCAGTGGTTGTTGGCAGTGGTTGTTGGCAGTGGTTGTGTTGGCAGTGATTGTGTTGGCAGTGGTTGTGTTGGCAGTGGTTGTGCTGGCAGTGGTTGTGTTGGTAGTATGGTTGTGTTGTCAGTGGTTGTGTTGTCAGTGGTTGTGTTGGCAGTGGTTGTGTTGGCAGTGGTTGTATTGGCAGTGGTTGTGATGGCAGTGGGTGTGTTGGTAGTGGTTGTGTTGGCAGTGGTTGTGTTGACTGGCTGTGTTGGCAGTGGTTGTGTTGGCAGTGGTTGTGTTGGTAGTGGTTGTGTTAGCAGTGGTTGTGTTGGCAGTGGTTGTATTGACAGTGGTTGTGTTGGCAGTGGGTGTGTTGGCAGTGGTTGTGTTCAGTGGTTGTGTTGGTAGAGGTTGTGTTGGCAGTAGTTGTGTTGGCAGTGGTTGTGTTGGTAGTGGTTGTGTTGGCAGTGGTTGTGTTGGCAGTGGTTGTGTTGGCAGTGGTTGTGTTGGCAGTGGTTGTGTTGGCAGTGGTTGTGTTGGCAGTGGTTTTGTTGGTAGTGGTTGTGTTGGCAGTGGTTGTGTTGACAGTGGTTGTGTTGGTAGTGGTTGTGTTGGTAGTGGTTGTGTTGGCAGTGGTTGTGTTGACAGTGGTTTTTGTTGGTAGTGGTTGTGTTGGCAGTGGTTGTGTTGGCAGTGGTTGTGTTGGCAGTGGTTGTGTTGACAGTGGTTGTGTTGGCAGTGGTTGTGTTGGCAGTGGTTGTGTTAACAGTGGTTGTGTTGGCAGTGGTTGTGTTGGCAGTGGTTATGTTGGAAGTGGTTGTGTTGGCAGTGGTTATGATGGCAGTGAGTGTTGGCAGTGGTTGTGTTGGCAGTGGTTGTGTTGGCAGTGGTTGTGTTGGCAGTGGTTATGATGGCAGTGATTGTTGGCAGTGGTTGTGTTGGCAGTGGTTGTGTTGACAGTGGTTGTGTTGGCAGTGGTTGTGTTGGCAGTGGTTGTGTTGGCAGTGGTTGTGTTGGCAGTGGTTGTGTTGGCAGTGGTTGTGTTGGTAGTGGTTGTGTTGGCAGTGGTTGTGTTGACAGTGGCTGTGTTGGCAGTGGTTGTGTTGGCAGTGGTTGTGTTGGCAGTGAGTGTTGGCAGTGGTTGTGTTGGCAGTGGTTGTGTTGACAGTTGTTGTGTTGGCAGTGGCTGTGTTGACAGTGGTTGTGTTCAGTTGTTGTGTTGGTAGTGGTTGTGTTGGCAGTGGTTGTGTTGGCAGTGGTGTTGGTAGTGGTTGTGTTGGCAGTGGTTGTGTTGGTAGTGTTGTGTTGGCAGTGGTTGTGTTGGCAGTGGTTGTGTTGTCAGTGGTTGTGTTGGCAGTGGTTGTGTTGGCAGTGGTTGTGTTGACTGGATGTGTTGGTAGTGGTTGTGTTGGCAGTGGTTGTGTTGACAGTGGTTGTGTTGGTAGTGGTTGTGTTGGTAGTGGTTGTGTTGGCAGTGGTTGTGTTGACTGGTTTTGTTGGTAGTGGTTGTGTTGGCAGTGGTTGTGTTGGCAGTGGTTGTGTTGGCAGTGGTTGTGTTGACAGTGGTTGTGTTGGCAGCGGGTGTATTGGCAGTGGTTGTGTTTTCAGTGGTTGTGTTGGTAGTGGTTGTGTTGGCAGTGGTTGTGTTGACAGTGGCTGTGTTGGCAGTGGTTGTGTTGGCAGTGGTTGTGTTGGTAGTGGTTGTGCTGGAAGTGGTTTGTGTTGGCAGTGGTTGTGTTGACAGTGGTTGTGTTGGCAGTGGTTGTGTTGGCAGTTGTTTTGTTGGTAGTGGTTGTGTTGGCAGTGGTTGTGTTGACAGTGGTTGTGTTGGTAGTGGTTGTGTTGGTAATGGTTGTGTTGGCAGTGGTTGTGTTGACAGTGGTTGTGCTGGCAGTGGTTGTGTTGACAGTGGCTGTGTTGGCAGTGGTTGTGTTGGTAGTGGTTGTGCTGGCAGTGGTTGTGTTGGCAGTGGTTGTGTTGACAGTGGTTGTGTTGACAGTGGTTGTGTTGGTAGTGGTTGTGTTGGCAGTGGTTGTGTTGACAGTGGTTGTGGTGGTAGTGATTGTGTTGGTAGTGGTTGTGTTGGCAGTGGTTGTGTTGGCAGTGGTTGTTATGGTAGTGGTTGTATTGGCAGTGGTTGTGTTGGCAGTGGTTGTGTTGGCAGTGATTGTGGTGGCATTGGTTGTGGCAGTGGTTGTGTTAGTCGTGGTTGTGCTGGCAGTGGTTGTGTTGGTAGTATGGTTGTGTTGTCAGTGGTTGTGTTGTCAGTGGTTGTGTTGGCAGTGGTTGTGTTGGCAGTGGTTGTATTGGCAGTGGTTGTGTTGGCAGTGGGTGTGTTGGTAGTGGTTGTGTGGTAGTGGTTGTGTGTTAGCTGTGTGGCAGTGGTTGTGTGTTTGTGTGGTAGTGGTTGTGTTGGCAGTGGTTGTGTTGGCAGTGGTTGTGTTGACAGTGGTTGTGTTGGCAGTGGGTGTGTTGGCAGTGGTTATGTTTTCAGTGGTTGTGTTGGTAGTGGTTGTGTTGGCAGTGGTTGTGTTGAAAGTGGCTGTGTTGGCAGTGGTTGTGTTGGCAGTGGTTGTGTTGGTAGAGGTTGTCTTAGTAGTGGTTTTCTTGCCAGTTGTTTTGTTGACAACGGTTGTGTAGGCAGTAGTTGTGTTGGCAGTGGTTGTGTTGGCAGTGGTTGTGTGTAGTGGTTGTGGCAGTGGTTGTGTTGACAGTGGTTGTTGGTAGTGGTTGTGGTAGTGGTTGTGTTGGCAGTGGTTGTGTTGACTGGTTTTGTTGGTAGTGGTTGTGTTGGCAGTGGTTGTGTTGGCAGTGGTTGTGTTGGCAGTGGTTGTGTTGGCAGGGTTGTTGGCAGTGGTTGTGTTTTCAGTGGTTGTTGGTAGTGGTTGTGTTGGCAGTGGTTGTGTTGACAGTGGCTGTGTTGGCAGTGGTTGTGTTGGCAGTGGTTGTGTTGGTAGTGGTTGTGCTGGAAGTGGTTGTGTTGGCAGTGGTTGTGCTGGCAGTGGTTGTGTTGGCAGTGGTTGTGTTGGCAGTGGTTGTGTTGGCAGTTTTGTTGTAGTGGTTGTGTTGGCAGTGGTTGTGTTGACAGTGGTTGTGTTGTTGTGTGGTAATGGTTGTGTTGGCAGTGGTTGTGTTGACAGTGGTTGTGCTGGCAGTGGTTGTGTTGACAGTGGTTGTGTTGGTAGTGGTTGTGTTGGCAGTGGTTGTGTTGACAGTGGTTGTGTTGGTAGTGATTGTGTTGGTAGTGGTTTGTTGGCAGTGGTTGTGTTGGCAGTGGTTGTGTTGGTAGTGGTTGTGTTGGCAGTGGTTGTGTTGGCAGTGGTTGTGTTGGCAGTGGTTGTGTTGGTAGTGGTTGTGTTGGCAGTGGTTGTGTTGACAGTGGTTGTGTTGACAGTGGTTGTGTTGGTAGTGGTTGTGATGGCAGTGGTTGTGTGACAGTGGTTGTGTTGGCAGTGGTTGTGTTGTAGTGGTTGTGTTGGCAGTGGTTGTGTTGGCAGTGTTGTGTTGGCAGTGGTTGTGTTGGTAGTGGTTGTGATGACAATATTTGTGTTGACAGTGGTTGTGTTGGCAGTGGTTGCATTGGCAGTGGTTGTGTGGCAGTGGTTGTGTTGGCAGTGGTTGTGTTGGCAGTGGTTGTGTTGACAGTGGTTGTGTTGGCAGTGGTTGTGTTGGCAGTGGTTGTGTTGACAGTGGTTTTGTTGGTAGTGGTTGTGTTGACAATATTTGTTGGCAGTGGTTGTGTTGGCAGTGGTTGTGTTGGCAGGTTGTGTTGGTAGTAGTTGTGTTGGCAGTGGTTGTGTTGGCAGTGGTTGTGTTGGCAGTGGTTTTGTTGGTAGTGGGTGTTGGCAGTGTGTTGACAGTGGTTGTGTTGGTAGTGGTTGTGTTGGCAGTGGTTGTGGACAGTGGTTGTGTTGGCAGTGGTTGTGTTGACAGTGGTTTTGTTGGTAGTGGTTGTGTTGACATATTTGTTGTGGCAGTGGTTGTGTTGGCAGTGGTTGTGTTTGCAGTGGTTGTGTTGGTAGTGGTTGTGTTGACAGTGGTTGTGTTGGTAGTGGTTGTGATGGCAGTGGTTGTGTTGACAGTGGTTGTGTTGGCAGTGGTTGTGTTGGCAGTGGTTGTGTTGGCAGTGGTTGTGTTGGCAGTAGTTGTGTTGGCAGAGGTTTTGTTGGTAGTGGTTGTGATGACAATATTTGTGTTGACAGTGGTTGTGTTGGCAGTGGTTGCATTGGCAGTGGTTGTGTTGGCAGTGGATGTGTTGGCAGTGGTTGTGTTGGCAGTGGTTGTGTTGACAGTGGTTGTGTTGGCAGTGGTTGTGTTTGCAGTGGTTGTGTTGACAGTGGTTTTGTTGGTAGTGGTTGTGTTGACATTTTTTGGCAGTGGTTGTGTTGGCAGTGGTTGTGTTGGCAGTGATTGTGTTGGTAGTAGTTGTGTTGGTAGTGGTTGTGTTGGCAGTGGTTGTGTTGGCAGTGGTTGTGTTGGCAGTGGTTTTGTTGGTAGTGGGTGTTGGCAGTGGTTGTGTTGACAGTGGCTGTGTTGGTAGTGGTTGTGTTGGCAGTGGTTGTGTTGACAGTGGTTGTGTTGGCGGTGGTTGTGTTGACAGTGGTTTTGTTGGTAGTGGTTGTGTTGACAATATTTGTGTTGGCAGTGGTTGTGTTGGCAGTGGTTGTGTTGGTAGTGGTTGTGATGTTAGTGGTTGTGTTGGCAGTGGTTGTGTTGACAGTGGTTGTGTTGGCAATGGTTGTGTTGGTAGTGGTTTTTGTGATGGTTGGTGGTGGTTGATTGTTGTGGTTCTTGGAGGAGATTGAAGGGAGATTATGTGTATGTGCTCCTTATCGGGGCAGAGCTGCCCCCTGTATTGAGTATTGCTCGCATGTGTAGGTAGGCTTCACCCATTCTGCACTTCTCGAAAGAGTAGAGTCCAGAACATTTTGTCTCTCAACTCACTTCCTCTTACTATTTACCTACAATATCTTTCTACACGCCACAATGTTGCATCTCTCTCACTCTTCTATCTCTATTACAACAATCAGTGTTCTGTCAGTGTATACCCCCTCTCTTGCGGCGAATGCGAGGCACCTGCCATTCAACACAGTCCAATCCTATTCTGTCCAGCTCTCCAACCCAAGAATTGGCAAATGTTCTCAGTCTTTCTGCAACTCACCAAGTGAACGCCGGAACTCTCTCCCTCAATCAATATTTCCTTCATCCTATTACTTAAACTACTTTCAACTTGGTGTGAGCAGGCATTTTTACCCCAACGTCCAAAGAATTTGGCTCTGTCACACTCTTGGCTTTGGGAAGACACTCGTTACAGGCAACCTGCCATTCGTCTCCTTCTTACACATAGGAAAACATTTGTTTGTAAGTGTATGTGTTAATAGTGCTACTTGTATTGGATGTAGTAGTGATATCTGTGTGGGTATGTGCATTTGTGGGTGTGAGTGTGTGTGTTTGAGGTAGATAGTAACTGTGTGTGATTCGTTTCTGTGTGCGTTTGTCATAGTATGTGTGTGTAATGATGTGCAAGTTTGTTTAGTGGTTGTGTTGGTAGTGGTTGTGTTGGTAGTGGTTGTGTTGACAGTGGTTGTGTTGGTAGTTGCTGTGTTGGTAGTGGTTGTGTTGGCAGTGGTTGTGTTGGTAGTGGTTGTATTGGCAGTGGCTGTGTTGGCAGTGGTTGTGTTGGCAGTGGTTGTGTTGGCAGTGGTTGTGTTGGCAGTGGTTGTGTTAGTAGTGGTTGTGCTGGCAGTTGTTGTGTTGGTAGTATGGTTGTGTTGTCAGTGGTTGTGTTGTCAGTGGTTGTGTTTGCAGCGGTTGTGTTGGCAGTGGTTGTGTTGGCAGTGGATGTGTTGGCAGTGGGTGTGTTGGTAGTGGTTGTGTTGGCAGTGGTTGTGTTGACAGTGGCTGTGTTGGCAGTGGTTGTGTTGGCAGTGATTGTGTTGGTAGTGGTTGTGTTGGCAGTGGTTGTGTTGGCAGTGGTTGTGTTGACAGTGGTTGTGTTGGCAGTGGGTGTGTTGGCAGTGGTTATGTTTTCAGTGGTTGTGTTGGTAGTGGTTGTGTTGGCAGTGGTTGTGTTGACAGTGGCTGTGTTGGCAGTGGTTGTGTTGGCAGTGGTTGTGTTGGTAGTGGTTGTGCTGGCAGTGGTTGTGTTGGCAGAGGTTGTGTTGACAGTGGTTGTGTTGGCAGTGGTTGTGTTGGCAGTGGTTTTGTTGGTAGTGGTTGTGTTGACATTATTTGTGTTGACAGTGGTTGTGTTGGTAGTGGTTGTGCTGGAAGTGGTTGTGTTGGCAGTGGTTGTGTTGACAGTGGTTGTGTTGGCAGTGGTTGTGTTGGCAGTGGTTGTGTTGGCAGTGGTTGTGTTGGCAGTGGTTTTGTTGGTAGTGGTTGTGTTGGCAGTGGTTGTGTTGACAGTGGTTGTGTTGGTAGTGGTTGTGTTGGTAATGGTTGTGTTGGCAGTGGTTGTGTTGACAGTGGTTGTGTTGGCAGTGGTTATGTTGACAGTGGCTGTGTTGGCAGTGGTTGTGTTGGTAGTGGTTTTGCTGGCAGTGGTTGTGTTGGCAGTGGTTGTGTTGACAGTGGTTGTGTTGGTAGTGGTTGTGTTGGCAGTGGTTGTGTTGACAGTGGTTGTGTTGTTAGTGATTGTGTTGGTAGTGGTTGTGTTGGCAGTGGTTGTGTTGGCAGTGGTTGTGTTGGTAGTGGTTGTGTTGGCAGTGGTTGTGTTGGCAGTGGTTGTGTTGGCAGTGGTTGTGTTGGTAGTGATTGTGTTGGCAGTGGTTGTGTTGACAGTGGTTGTGTTGGCAGTGGTTGTGTTGACAGTGGTTGTGTTGGTAGTGGTTGTGTTGACAGTGGTTTTGTTGGTAGTGGTTGTGATGGCAGTGGTTGTGTTGACAGTGGTTGTGTTGGCAGTGGTTGTGTTGGCAGTGGTTGTGTTGGCAGTGGTTGTGTTGGCAGTAGTTGTGTTGGCAGTGGTTTTGTTGGTAGTGGTTGTGTTGACATTATTTGTGTTGACAGTGGTTGTGTTGGCAGTGGTTGCGTTGGCAGTGGTTGTGTTGGCAGTGGATGTGTTGGCAGTGGATGTGTTTTCAGTGGTTGTGTTGGCAGTGGTTGTGTTGACAGTGGTTGTGTTGGCAGTGGTTGTGTTGGCAGTGGTTGTGTTGACAGTGGTTTTGTTGGTAGTGGTTGTGTTGACAATATTTGTGTTGGCAGTGGTTGTGTTGGCAGTTGTTGTGTTGGCAGTGATTGTGTTGGTAGTAGTTGTGTTGGTAGTGGTTGTGTTGGCAGTGGTTGTGTTGGCAGTGGTTGTGTTGGCAGTGGTTTTGTTGGTAGTGGGTGTGTTGGCAGTGGTTGTGTTGACAGTGGTTGTGTTGGTAGTGGTTGTGTTGGCAGTGGTTGTGTTGACAGTGGTTGTGTTGGCGGTGGTTGTGTTGACAGTGGTTTTGTTGGTAGTGGTTGTGTTGACAGTGGTTGTGTTGACAGTGGTTGTGTTGGTAGTGGTTGTGTTGGCAGTGGTTGTGTTGTTAGTGATTGTGTTGGTAGTGGTTGTGTTGGCAGTGGTTGTGTTGGCAGTGGTTGTGTTGGTAGTGGTTGTGTTGGTAGTGGTTGTGTTGGCAGTGGTTGTGTTGGCAGTGGTTGTGTTGGCAGTGGTTGTGTTGGTAGTGGTTGTGTTGGCAGTGGTTGTGTTGACAGTGGTTGTGTTGGCAGTGGTTGTGTTGACAGTGGTTGTGTTGGTAGTGGTTGTGTTGACAGTGGTTGTGTTGGCAGTGGTTGTGATGGCAGTGGTAGTGTTGGCAGTGGTTGTGTTGGCAGTGGTTGTGTTTGCAGTAGTTGTGTTGGCAGTGGTTTTGTTGGTAGTGGTTGTGTTGACAATATTTGTGTTGACAGTGGTTGTGTTGGCAGTGGTTGCGTTGGCAGTGGTTGTGTTGGCAGTGGATGTGTTGGTAGTGGTTGTGTTGGCAGTGGTTGTGTTGACAGTGGTTTTGTTGGCAGTGGTTGTGTTGGCAGTGGTTGTGTTGACAGTGGTTTTGTTGGTAGTGGTTGTGTTGACAATATTTGTGTTGGCAGTGGTTGTGTTGGCAGTGGTTGTGTTGGCAGTGATTGTGTTGGTAGTAGTTGTGTTGGTAGTGGTTGTGTTGGCAGTGGTTGTGTTGGCAGTGGTTGTGTTGGCAGTGATTTTGTTGGTAGTGGGTGTGTTGGCAGTGGTTGTGTTGACAGTGGTTGTGTTGGTAGTGGTTGTGTTGGCAGTGGTTGTGTTGACAGTGGTTGTGTTGGCGGTGGTTGTGTTGACAGTGGTTTTGTTGTTAGTGGTTGTGTTGACAATATTTGTGTTGGCAGTGGTTGTGTTGGCAGTGGTTGTGTTGGTAGTGGTTGTGATGTTAGTGGTTGTGTTGGCAGTGGTTGTGTTGACAGTGGTTGTGTTGGCAATGGTTGTGTTGGTAGTGGTTTTATATGCAGCATATGTCTTGGTAGCGGATATGGTAGAGCTTGAGGGTAATTCTATGGGATGGCTCTGATTGTATGGTTTCTTTTCTTTGACTCTATTTTCGTTTCATTTCCGCGATATCGCCAATAGTGTCTGCAATAACTTGCAGATATCGTCGAATGGTTGCATGCAGTCATCCTATGTCCGAGTGGCTGACGTTCAAATTTGATTGGTGTCGGATGTTGTCTGCCTATGTTGCAGACGATATCGACTATCAGTCGCATATGTTGCAGACGATGTCGCCGGCATTTCGCTGAATATTGCAAGACATGTTGCGGATTGCTTAGCGACACGTTGTATGTTGTCTTGAAATAACGGTCACCACTGGACAATCAGGCAAATTCGTTACGAAAATCAGTCGAGAGGCATTCCGCGAACGAAAATCGGGCAAAGTCGGGCATGTGGGAAAGCCACTTATGGCACCTAGGCACGGTTTGGAGGAATAGCTGAAGCAGCTTACAAATATAGGAATCTGGTATTATCTAACCTGAGGCGTTACCTTTTCGTGCATTTAAGAATTTGTCTTCTCTCACACACTGGTTACGTTTAACTTTACAGCTGTGTAACAATCATTCCAGTATTTTATGACAACAATTTGTCATATAAGCAAAGCCAGACACCGTTAAATTGTACAGAAAATCACATCTGCCATCGCCATATCTATATTTAAATCTATAACACTATTTGTCAATATGTATGCTTACTGTTTATTTATGCTTCCGGTTACACACACACACACAGACGTGACGTGTATATATATATATATATATATATATATATATATATATATATATATATATATATATATATATACAGTATATATATATATATTTCACAAATACATGTGAGCTAATAAATGTTTAAATGCTCTCAGCCGGGATTGAACCTCTGACATTCAGAACGAGTGGACAAGTTTTTAATCCACTACACCAAGGCGTGATATACTAATCTTAACCATTTCATACATACTGTATATTAAGGAGAAGGGAAATTCTACTTGGAGAATGTATTGCATTTCATGCACAAGTCGCAGGATCCATATTCCAGGACACCATACAGGGATATTTACAAGATTACCCACTTAACTCGGGGTATAGAGATTTCATTTTTATTCTCGCCCAGCCAAACACGAGAGTCATTAATATCAAGTATATCTCCCGACACTGACTTACGGAAGCGAAGCATGGACGTTGGTTGAGACTCAGACCAAGAGTGAGAGCAATGGAAATGAATTACTTAAGGAGTGCCTGCGGAGTTACATGGAGGGATAGACAGACTAATGAGGAAGTAAGAAGGAGGTGTGGTGTGGAGGTAGATGTGCTGGAAAGTGTGAAAAGGAACAACTTGAGATGGTTCGGCCATATGGAACGTATGGTAAGCGAGAGAATGACTAAGAGGGTGTACGAGAGCGAGGTGGAGGGACAGAGAGGGAGAGGTAGACCGAATGAGAGGTGGAAGGATGGAGTGAGGAAGTACATGAACGAAGGCGGTGCTGGTTGGGGGGAGGGGCGTCGACTGACTGGGGACAGAGGTGCATGGGGGCGGTTCGTTCGTGGCCACTCCTTCGGGGATCACGGCGTCAGGCAATAGATAGATAGATAGATAGATCTAAAAAATACACGTGAGCTAATAAATGTTTAAATACTCCCAGCCGGGATCGAACCTCCAACAGACATTCAGAACGATTTGAATCCACTACACCATGGCGTGATAAATTTTATATATATATTAAGGAGAAGGGAAATCCTACTTGGAGAATGTATTTAAATTCATATATATATATATATATATATATTTTCTTTAATACATACGAGGTTGAAAGAAATGGCAATTTCTGCGTTGGAAATTTTATTATTCAAAGTTTCCAGGTCTCTGATGAGTTTTCGCTGGGTGGCAGGAAGTAGATGAAGGAGATGAGCAAAATTCATGGTGGTACAGGGTTACATAAATGTACATGATGATACAGGATATACGACGCGTTTCACTGGACAACCAGCATTATCAAGTAAGGAAGGAATGATATAAAAGGTAAACAGGAAGGGTATATATAAAGGGTGGAGGATCAGAGGAGGCGGAAAACAGGGGGCAAAAGTCTGCTATTGGTGGAAGCGTAAATTAGGAGAGAGAAAGGGGTTAACCGCTTCACGCATGCGCACTGGATGCGGGATGGTGGTCAGTAGGTGGGGTCGAAGCTGATTGGCTGCGTGTCGAGGGGCGTGGCCTAAGTTGTGTGGCGCCTACAGAAGACGAAGCTGAAGGAGGTAGCGCGGGGGGCTGCTTCAAGGGCACCGGGGGGCGAGGAGGGGTGTTAGGTCCTGTAGGGTAGTGCCTTTTGGCAGAAGGAAGGATCTGAAGGTCCAGAGTTTGGTTGTTGATGTTGGGATGTAAGGCTTGGATATATAAAGCTTCGAGTATAGGTAATCTCCTTGGGTCACTTTCTTTATCGAGTATGGTGGTGTGTTTCTCTAACTCGTTGCGTGTGAGGTGAGGGTGGTTAGGGGTGAGATAGTGGTCTTTGATGGCTCCAGCCTGAAGGTGAAGAGTTAACCGACGTGAAAGACGAGTCTGCGTCAAACCAATATAGGAATGAGGTCCACAGTCCTCATAATTACAGGTATGTTGGTAAATGACGTGATCGTCGGTCATCGGGCTCTTTATCTTGGTGGAGGCTGGTTTGTTGCGGAGAACGAGACAAACCAGCCTCCACCAAGATAAAGAGCCCGATGACCGACGATCACGTCATTTACCAACATACCTGTAATTATGAGGACTGTGGACCTCATTCCTATATTGGTATGACGCAGACTCGTCTTTCACGTCGGTTAACTCTTCACCTTCAGGCTGGAGCCATCAAAGACCACTATCTCACCCCTAACCACCCTCACCTCACACGCAACGAGTTAGAGAAACACACCACCATACTCGATAAAGAAAGTGACCCAAGGAGATTACCTATACTCGAAGCTTTATATATCCAAGCCTTACATCCCAACATCAACAACCAAACTCTGGACCTTCAGATCCTTCCTTCTGCCAAAAGGCACTACCCTACAGGACCTAACACCCCTCCTCGCCCCCCGGTGCCCTTGACGCAGCCCCCCGCGCTACCTCCTTCAGCTTCGTCTTCTGCAGGCGCCACACAACTTAGGCCACGCCCCTCGACACGCAGCCAATCAGCTTCGACCCCACCTACTGACCACCATCCCGCATCCAGTGCGCATGCGTGAAGCGGTTAACCCCTTTCTCTCTCCTAATTTACGCTTCCACCAATAGCAGACTTTTGCCCCCTGTTTTCCGCCTCCTCTGATCCTCCACCCTTCATATATACCCTTCCTGTTTACCTTTTATATCATTCCTTCCTTACTTGATAATGCTGGTTGTCCAGTGAAACGCGTCGTATATCCTGTATCATCATGTACATTTATGTAACCCTGTACCACCATGAATTTTGCTCATCTCCTTCATCTACTTCCTGCCACCCAGCGAAAACTCATCAGAGACCTGGAAACTTTGAATAATAAAATTTCCAACGCAGAAATTGCCATTTCTTTCAACCTCGTATGTATTAAAGAAAATTTATTACCTGGCTTTACTAACATATATATATATATATATATATATATATTATATATATATATATATATATATATTGTATATATATATATATATATATATATATATATATATATACAATATATATATATATATACATATATATATATATATATATATATATATATATATATATACAATATATATATATATATATATAGATAGATAGATATATTTATATAATTAAAACTTTCATTACTAAAATTACATAGTTATATTCCTGTTTTCGCATCATGAATAATATCGTAGATTTCGTGCGAGCTAATACCACTTCACTACGAGGAACCAGACAGACAGACACAAATTTAATGATGGATAGACCGACAGGCACATGGCCTGTATTGATGAAACATTTCTATATGATATATACACATTTTAACTTTGTTTTCTGTCAAAGGCTGGAATAGCAGCCACATTTACCATTTATATACAGCAAAACGCATTAAGATAATAGTTGATCAAGTTAGACTGCTTCCCAACCACTGGCAATAGTGAAGTTTGCTCAATCGGCTACCTATTGACGCACACAGTATATCCCATGGAAAATACTAATGGATAACAAAATTATAAATTGGCAAAGATCTTACTTTTATAGTCACCCTCCATTAACAAATAAAAGTAAACTATTACTTAATGAAAGTTGATGGAAAACAATACCCAAGATATTGAATTTCAGAAAGTTCGGAGACAAAATATTGGGAGAGAGAGAGAGAGAGAGAGAGATCTGTGTTTTGCCAGACTCAAAATTTATTCTGGTATTTGGTAACACAGATTTTGTAGGTATATTTAATAACTGGACAACACAAATGTTATTTCAAACGTGCCTCAGATTTAATAAGAGTCGCATAGTTTTAAAAAAATCGACATTAAACACGACCTCGGAACATTATCTACAGTATTGTAATCAGTGAAATTGACGTCACAATATATTTGATAAACGTGTTTAAGAAGAACAGTGAATGTCTTGTTTTATTGCCAACAATAATGTATGTTTTACCATAACTGAACCTTTATTTGAAATTAAATACTCAGAACTTGATTGGCCAATGTTCATATAGTATTAATTACCCTCTTCTCCCTGTCCGTATTACTTTTCCCAGCCTCTTACCATTTCCGGACTTGCTCTCTACCCCACCATACACACATTTTCTACCCATATTTCCACCCTCCTAAATATTTGGTTTGTCTCCTATCACTCCCTTCTTACTCTGCGTTCCTGCCCTCCCCCGCTTCCCCTCCCTTTACTTCTCTACCGCCCCCTCCATATCTCCGCCACACACGCCAATCCCTCCCCCATACCATTCCTTTCTCTCACCTCTCACTCCCACTAGCTACGTCACTGCCTCCCCCACTTTCCCACCATTCTCATCCCCTACTTTCAATGTGATTCTCCCATGATTCTACCTTGCTTGTTATCGTAGGTATTTGTATACAAATATTAATTCACTCACTTTACGTTCACTCACTTTACTATGTTTATTATTATGCACAGATAATAACAAAAGGATACTTCATGCACCTAGAAAGGTAAATTACATTATACAAGTCGGTACGATAACCGCTGTTGTTCCCAAGCACGGCTGTTGTTCCCAAGCGCGGTAGTTATTGCCAGATCAAATATCTCTCTCTCAATATATACATATTGTTATGCCCTGATTTTATACAGGATTAACGATTGATTGGGGTGAGTTCTTCAAGACTGGAATATCAGGTTTCATGTACATACATATAAGGAATCAATAGAACACATAAATATAATCTCGGAATGTGGTTCGTAATACAGTTCTATTGAATTAACACACTCACTGGTATAGAAAAAGACTCAATTCACTTTGGAAAACATAGGTAGGAGCAATGGATTCAGTATCAAGCTTGGTCTTTCAATTCTCCTAGCACGATCGTGGATCTGGATGGAGCGTGCACTGCCACTTTCAACACTCAGGTATTATTCTTCTGAGATAAGGACAAGATACAATATTAGAAGAAAGTCACTCGAAGGGCACTGGTTAAGTTCTCATAAGTATATAGTGAGGTTCGTTGATTGTGCCTTAGGCTTAGTTATTTTATTTAGATGTTGAGCTAACTTCAGGTTTCAATTTGTGCAAGGTCTGGTAGAGTGAATAGGCAACTAGAATTGCATACTTATTTGACTGTTAATGCACGTATTGGAATTCGTCACTGAGATTAATTTGCTTTACGACCTATCCCACAAACTTTTGGGATCTCAGAATATCTATACCATAATCTCCAAATTAGGAAGAACTCGTTATGTGGCTGAGGGTAAATATTGTCGCGGTAATTATCTCGTAATCGCTTTTATTGGTACGAATTATCGGGCAATGAACAGGGAACTGTAGGAATCAAACTTGAAACACTCGTCATAGTTAGCAAATAACTTTACAATGAGCACAGGTAAAACAACGATCTGGTGGTACAGTATCTCCGCACTGATACAAATGATAATCAATAGTGCACTGTTGGGTTATCTTCTTAGATTCTCGATCTGGCGTCGTTGAGGGCTTCTCGGCTGCTCCGGGTGTCCAGGTGTCCGGGTGTCCAGGGTGTCCAGTCGTGTGAATAAGTTACAGATGGGCCATCAACCGTTGATGAAGTTCCGTTAAGGTACTCTCGGGGCTAGGATTTTTAATGTTATGCTTCAGGCTGAGGCCGGATTAGCACACCATCGGACCAACGCAAGAGGAGTCTACTGAAGGACTCTTTTTGACTGTCTCTAATCTTTACGAGAGGTTCAAAGAACTCAGTCGGTTTTACCCTTTTAGTCACAAATCCTGGTGGGTTGCCACAGACAAAATGTGCCTAGGATCTATATCTGCTAAGTGCTCCTAAGAGTATCTCGCATAGACCCTTCTAACACAAAAGATCTTTCTATCCTAGATCTCTGTGAGTTAAGTACAAGTCAGGTGTCTAACATAATAAAGTGTTGAAAGGTAGGGAGGTCTTCGTCTTTCAATATTTATATTAGGTTAGATAAGACACTAATATAAATAACTATATTCAATTCTGGGTGGCCAGAAATAATCAGTTATGGATATATAGTTCTTGTTGCACATGGTAAATGGTTATAAAACTCAAGTGAAAGAGGTGATACCAGCAATGAGTTTTAATCACTTATTTGGGGTAGATATATGTATTGGTAAAAGGTCTCTATATTAACCGGTGGGTGGCCACGATTAATAAAGATCCAAAAATATATATATATCAATGTCAATGAGTTTATCACAGACTCCGGGTTGCCGCTCGTCTATAGGTAATCTTGAGTGGTGAGTTAAATAGTCTTCAGTCAGAGAGCGGGTTGCCGTTCATCAGAAGCGATATTTGCACTTACTTATGTAGTTCCTCTCCTCTCAGGGTTTATATAGCAGGCTGCTCGGTGTTGCCTGGGCTGGTGGTTGATGGATTTGCTATTTCTGGGCTGTTCAGTCAAGTGGAAGGGGAGTTTTTGCTTTATATGAGGAGCCTTACAGTGTGGCTCACTTCAGGGAGTAAAGAGGAAGTGAATGCAACAATTTTGGGGGCTGGAGCTAACTGGCCCTTCAAGTTGGCAAGATGGTGGAGGTGTGGGGGACGTTTGAGTCGGGATGTTGCCTTAGCTGGGGGTGGTCCCCTCAATCTTTGGGGTGGCTGTACATGGGGGCTGATGTGGAGTCGTTGTCTGGGTAATTTGCTCCTCATTTCCGGTGCCCTGGATTAGATAACAGAGTTAGTACGTACACCGGACATATAAGAATAAGTAATGGAAGGGGTGCTGGCAAGAGGCCCTTTGTTGGTTGTGTTCGTGGAGGATGGGGCGGAGTGCCTCGCCCGTGAAGACCAGCTGGCTAAGTGCCTGACTTTTATAAGTAAGTTACTTTTAAGGGAGGGGATGAGTGGGGGTTGTTGGACAGCTCTCTCTTTATCTGTAGTCCTTGGATAATAAAAAATGACAAGTAATAAAATACACTCGGACATACCCGTATGTGAGTATACTGTATAAGTGGTTGAGTTCCCTTGGTGGTCCTTTACGTCGGGGTCGAGGGGGCGGAGCACGTCGAGCCCTAGAGGCCGTGTCTCACACAGTACGGCCACCGCTCGACAGCTGCCGACAGAGGACGACTTGCACTTTTTCGCCGATTGTAATCGAATCACTGGATCACTGCACGATCCTCGCAGGCACACGATTGCTGTACAACAAACCCTCGACTGTCACTCAACACACACACGTCACACACACGTCATACACGCCGGCAACACGACCGTTGTAGAATAAATCGCTGACCAGCGACGCTACTCACTCGGCTATCACACTTTCGTCATACATTTTAAAGTACGTTAAGAGCACGATATAATGCCGCCTTTGGTTGACAACCATACATTTACAGCACAACAGACGCACATACGTTGAACGATAAGTACGACCGTTGTAGGCCGCACACGATATTGACACACACGGCAAAGGAACCGCCCTATGTATATATATATATATATATATATTTATAAATAACACCCTGCTCTTAACATTAATCATTAATTACAAACCCCAATATACTTGAATAAAACTATAATAATAATACGCTGTAGTTAAGTAGTCGATAGGTGAATGTATACCTATATCATTACACGATCTGGTACACACTGAATTTGATGCAGTATATCATTAGTTTAGAAGTGGATGTATTTTAGTAAACTTGTAGATGTTTATGTTAACTATAGGCTACACACACACACACACGCACGCAGAGAGAGAGAGAGAGAGAGAGAGTGAGTGAGTGAGAGAGAACTACTCGCAGACATACAATACAGTATATAGACTAAAATAATACACACACACACACAATATATATAAACTAAATAATACACAACCAACCACGCAAACGCACACACACACACACACACACACACACACACACACACACACACACATACACATACACACAATATATATAAACTAAATAATACACAACCAAACACGCAAACGCACACACACACACAATTTATATATAAACTAAATAATGCACAACCAAACACGCAAACGCACACACACAATATACGCACACACGCAAACGCACACACACACAATTATATACACTAAATAATACACAACCAACCACACAAACACACACGCACACACACACATACACACAATATTTATACACTAAATAATACACAACCAACCACACAAACACACACGCACACACACACACATACACACAATATTTATACACTAAATAATACACAACCAACCACACAAACACACACGCACACACACACATACACACAATATATATACACTAAATAATACACAACCAACCACACACACACACACACACACACAATTTATATATAAACTAAATAATGCACAACCAAACACGCAAACGCACACACACACACACAATATATATATAAACTAAATAATATACAACCAACCACGCAAACGCACACAGACACACACACACGCACGCACACACACATACATACACACACACAAACACAATATATATAAACTAATTAATACACAACCAAACACGCAAACGCACACACACAAACACAAACACACACACACACACACAAACAATATATATAAACTAAATAATACACAACCAACCACGGAAACGCACACACACACACACACACACACAAAAACACACAAGCACACACACACAAACACAAACACACACAAACTACTCACACACACACAAACTACTCACACTCATATAATATATAGACTAAAATCATACACAATCAACCATCGATCAGAGGATGACAATGAAGATATCCCAGGATTCACATACGCTCGTTGCACAACATATACACGGGCGTCACACGATCAAATTTAACGTTTTTTTAACTGTTTTTTCTGCCGATTATCGGCCAGAATTTAGTGCAGCCACTATTTTTTGGCCGATCACCGCCGACCATTTCCGCGCCAGTCGACCACCCCTCGCCTACTACGATACGAGGCGATCTTTTTACACGATCACAGACGATGTCAGACGATCCCGGAAAAATTCAAATATTTTGAAAAGATCGGCTGTGGTCGGCTGCTAACATTCTGTGTGAGACGCGGCCTAATGCCCCTTTCACACATACAGGACTCGAGTGCCGCATGCAGCAGAGTAGCTAGTCGTGGCGTTTTTTTTCCCCGACTTGGTGGAAGCTGGCTCGGTATGCTGCATCCAAAGGACTTCACCAGACTACAGCCGCATACAGCCGACGTTGTCGTCTTGATTCCGGAGAAGTCTTGAGACTCGAACCAACAATGGAAATAACGGTCATTTGTACATGCCGACTACACCCGCATCTATAAGACTTCAGACGATTGACTCCAGACTACAGATGATCGACTTCAGTGTCGATCCGCATACACTCGCATAAAGCCGACACATACAGGTTCTGTGGCCAACGGAGGTATATAAAGGGCGCTCGACCAGGGGTGGACATCATTACAATCGACTCCACCGTTGCATCAACAGGTACTATGACACTTTACCGTCCCGTCAACAGCTACAGTGAACTGTGCAGTGGCCCGTGCGTGCAACATGGCTGCAGACGTATTAATAACACCCTCCCAGCGCCAAAATATCGACATATACCTGGCGACCATGTCCATGGATTTAACTCTCCAGGTTGATCTGTTAGCTCTGAAAATGGCCACTAAACAACGAAGGAGGAAGAGGAGGTCAGTGTGGACGCGGAACTGGCTCCTGCGACGGCAATTGTATGGGCACTACGAGAACATCATGCATGAGTTCATGCGCGAAGACCACCGCAGCTTCAGAAACTTCACCAGGTTGGACGTGGACATGTTCTGGGAGATGGTGGAGAAGATCACACCCAGGATAGAGAGACAGGACACCTTCTGGCGGAAATCCCTGAGCCCTGCCCTTCGTCTCACCATTACCCTGCGCTACCTGGCGACTGGTGACTCATATCAAACACTCTCCTATGATTTCCGCGTCGCCCATAACAGCATTTCACTGCTGGTTCCTGACACCTGTGAGGCCATCTACCAAGAATACCACCCTCTCGTTCTGCCATGCCCCAAGACCCCGGAAGATTGGAAGAAATGTGCAGACCTCTTCGAAGAACGCTGGCAGTTTCCACACGCCATTGGTGCTATTGATGGTAAGCACATAGCCATTCGCTGCCCTGCCAATGCTGGGTCCCTTTACTATAACTACAAGGGATTCCACTCTATTGTGCTTATGGCAGTTGTGGATGCTGACTACAAGTTCCTGTACTGCGATGTGGGTGCCACTGGTTCGGGGTCTGACGGTGGTGTCTTTGCACAGACACCTATCAGGGCCGGCCTGGAGAACAACACACTGGGACTTCCACCTCCTCAACCCCTACACACCGGTGACAGGCCTGTGCCCTACTTCCTGTTAGGTGATGACGCATTCCCCATGCGACCCTGGCTACTGAAACCATTCCCACATCGCTCAACGGACATGGGTCAGATGATCTTCTCCTACCGGTTGTCCAGGACTCGACGGGTGGTGGAGAATGCCTTTGGCATCTTGGCTAACAGGTAAATATCTTCTATTTTTGGTGGTGTTAATGTCATTAATAAGGCTATACACTTGCATTGCTAACTAATTATCTTTGCAGAGGCAGGTATTTGATAACCATGTTTTGTGTCTCCCTATTCTACAGGTTCAGATGTTTGCTCACCACCATTCCCCTGCAACCCAAGAGAGTGGAGTCAGTGGTGCTGGCATGCTGTTGCCTACACAACCTCATCCGTTGCCGTTTTCCCAGTCACCACGCTGGCTTCATTGACAGGGAGAACCCACGCACCCACAGGGTGACGCCAGGGTCTTGGAGGGATGGTGACCAGTTGGATCCGCTCCTGCCACTTACCGGAAACCAGGCGACTAATTACGCAAAGGAGTTGCGTCGCTACATGGCAGACTACTTCACATCACCCCGGGGCAGTGTCAGCTGGTAGGATCGCCGGTTCAGGGACTCATGAAGGTACGATGATTGTGTGTATTTTAATTATATATTAACTGACCTACTTTGCAGATCTTTCTAATTAAATCATACGTGCCATTCCATTGTCATATCATTTGCATATTGTTATCTTCATATGTTTCTTATTAATAATTATTACTTTCATTTTCAATTCTCTGCAGTCATTTGCTTTGGCATTTTATTTCATTATTCAGTATTTCCCTGACATTCAGTAACTTATTATGTCACTGTAATGCATCATTTACATTTTATTATTATATATTCATATTTATACATATCTGGCCATTACTTTCTTGCCTTGTTATTGCCGTAACTCCCATTTGTATATGATGAGTGTATATTAGTTTCAACAAACATATATTATATTCATCTTTATTTTATTTAGTACTAACTTCTGTGAATGAATATGAAGTCTAGTCAATATTTTCTTGCCATGTTATTTAAGTACATATTTATTTTTATTATTACTGGAGACTATTTTCAGCAAACATAAGTATTATTTATTGTTTCAGAACATATTACTGTCATATGGGATTTGAATTCTAAACACAATATTCACAACATAATTTTATTTTAATGTTTACATGTTTTTGACATTGTTTACTGACCACCCTCGTGCTGCGGTGTGTGCAGTGTTTGATTAGGTGAGTCCAGGTTAGTGAGGCTCACATCATACAGTTGCCTCTGGTAGCCTCTCCCTGGTGTGGCGGGCACCGCAAGGTGTGTGCCATATGTGGGGGTGGAGCTGCCCCACAAGCTGGGCGTAAACTGTGGGGCCGGTCCAAGTTGTTGGGTCAGTTGTGGAGTCAGCTGTGGCCCACGTTGTTGATACAGTTGTGGCCCAAGCTGCAGGCCGCTGATGGAGGGTTGTGGAGGTTGGACGGGGGGTGGTGCCGCAGCCGCTGGGGTTGCCTTTGCCCCCGAAGCCTGTTGCCGCGCCATCTGGTCTACCTGCAGCACATACGTAGTGATCTGCTGCTGACCCATGTTGCAGTCTTCGGAAGACCACTCGTTCATCAACTCAGCAATGTAGGCAACGAACGCGGCAACATGTGGCTTGATGCGGCCACCTCCTGTCCTCACTGATTCCCGGAGGTCCGTGACGTCCTTGCGGAACGCGGCCACCGTCTGCTGTATCTAGAAAGAGAGATGTCAAAAATTTTGGTTATTATCAGTCAGTATAATTCTGCAATGCACACTCATAAATAACATAAATCTCCATCTGCATTCCAGATTTCTGTAAGAAATTTATTAGAAATATTACATAAGAGGGACATGTACATACAATATGTTTAGTTTACATCATTAATGAAGTTAGTTTCGCATGTCAATAATTGCCTTACCGTTTCAGTAGGAGTGGCGCCTTCGCAGTCCAGAGAACCTCTTAACATTATATAACTTGTCTTACCTTTCCACAGCTTACATTCATTTGTTTGCATATGCACATTTCAATAATCTTTCTTACCTGATCTATTTCAGCGGAGTTGGTGGATGTCTTCTGCCGCTTGCTGCCTGGTGTTATGCTGTGCCTGGAGCTTCCCCCAGACGCAGGCTCCTCGTCCTCTGTCCTGCCCGCGAGTCCAGGGTCGTCCAGGTCAGGCGCATCATTGGTGGCGTCGGATGTGGCAGGCCATGGTAACTGTGTTGTTTGGGGTGAAAGCAAGAAGATTATTTTATAATGTTATGTTGTGATGCGGCCGGCTATATGAACTGTGTTATCGGAGGAAAGCAGATATATAATTTATACTGTAATGTTGTGAGTCGGGATGTGTTATACTGTAATTAATTTCATTTGGGGGTAGGAGTTTGGTGTTGTAATGAGGTTAATAAATAATGATTAATTAAAATAAAAAATCTATGGAGATTGTTTCGTTTAAAACCACAAAGCATGCATTATTACATAACATGACAGCAAAATGTAACATACAAACTGCCTTAAGGGAATAATTGGAAATGATTAAATTACTATTGCTGAATTGGAGGAACATATATATAATAAACACTCACGTCACCGGTGCTACGAGGCTTGTTCCGCACAATGTGGCCCGTAAAGAAGCTGCCCTGATCCAGGATCCACTGATCCCGGTCACTGTACCGCACTTCTGCCCCAGAACCACTCTTTCTTGCCGTCAGCTTGCCATACCTGGAGCGGATGTTGTCGCACCAGCTCCTCAGCTGAGCACCTGTTTGCAGGAAACACTCACATATAATATAAATGGGTATATCGCACAACAATGTCACTATATATCACCCCATAGTACACGTATCAACACAGGTACACAGTGTCACTATCCATCACAACACAGCACACTTATTAACACAGATAAACAACGTCAATATTCATAATATCACATTTCACGTATCAATATGGGGAAACTAACCTTTAATTGGAGGGGTCAGAGTCATGGCCTTTTTATCAAACAGGCGCCACTTCCGGTCAGAGTCCTTGAATTCCCTTTCCTGGGTTTCCTGGGTGTCCTGGGTGTCCTCCTGGCTGCTCCCTGGCGGTAGCATGCTGGTTTGGGCAGGGGCTGGTGGTGGTGGTGGCGGTGGCGGCCGCTTGGCAGCGGGGGTGGCTTGGCGTGGCGGCTGGCTGTCTTCTATCACATCCAAGCTCTCTTCTTCGCTCATCTGGGTCTCGTCTGCAAAGAAGTCTTCCAATCTGTTATCCTCTGCCGGCCTCTGGATCTTCTGAGGACTAGGCGACTTCCTGGCCTTTGTTTTTCTCTTGGGTGGTGGCATGGTGTACAGGCGGTAGAGGTGAGGGTAGAGGCGAGGCGAGGGAGAGGGTGAGAGGTGTGCGTCGTGGGTGGTCTCATCGAAAACTGTGGTGCGAGTGAGGTTGGGACGCTGCCTGGGGCCTATATATAGGGGCCGTGTTACCGTTCTGTTGTTGGGAAAAATTTCTTATATTTCTTGTCGGCTTGATGCGGCTGTTTGCGGTTCGAGTTTTGTGTTGTCGGTTTGATGTTTCTGTTGTCGGTTACTTGTCTGCTCAAGTTGGCTCGACTTCTGCCATATTGGGTTCCGGGTGTTGTCGTACGTCTGGACTCCTGTCAATGTGGTTGGAGTCTGCTGCGATGCGGCTGCTTGCGGCTGAAATCCTCTATTGTCGGTTGTACTCGTTCGACTCATATTATTGCATAATTATTGCATAATTATATGCAAATATATGTAAATTTATGCACACAACTTCAGCAGACCTATCTATGCGGCTGTACTCGTGTCTGTCGGCTGTACTCGGGTGTATGCGCCTGTATGCGGCTGTAGTCTTTATGCTACACATGACACACAATTCGCTATGCTATACTCAAGGACTACAGCCGCATACAGAAGACTAGTGACGACTAGCGCCGACTAGCGCCGACTAGCGCAGACTACTCCCCGCATCCACCAGACAAATGTCAAGTCTGGACAAAATTTTGAAACTCACCAAAACTTTGTTCTGGGGCCACGACTTGACACGCATTGCCAGGACTTCACCAGACTACAGACGACTACAGCCGCATTGTCAGGACTAGATGCCGACTCGGGTGCCGCATGCAGCAGAGTAGCTACTCTGCTGCATGCGGCACCCTAGTCCTGTATGTGTGAAAGGGGCATTAATCATGCTATCATTATAGGGTTAGTAGGCTACATTAAAAAAAAAAACAAAAAAAACAATAAGATGGATCCCAGTGAGTTAGGGGACTGGGTGACTGGACGACTCGGCCCATGGGACAACTCAGCTCGGACAGCTCCGCCCACTTTTGGACAACTCGGCCACGACGGCGAGACAGCTCGGCCCATTATTTGAGACAGCTCGGCCCCATGGTATGCCATGGTTAGGTTAAGTTAGGTTAGGTTAAGTTAGGTTAGGTTAGGTTAGGTTAGGATAGATAGGGACAAAGTGATTCCAAAATGATCAATACGAGAAATAAAAGTTAATGAATTGTCACGCATTTGATGAAACGAAAAGATAGATACATAAATAGATAGGGACGTAGTGATTCCAAAATGATCAATATAGCCATCTATATCGTTTTTATATTGTCGAAGCAAAAACCAAAGTCTGATAACCCACTCATTATAGTGGGGTGGCACAAAATGAACAAGGGGCGATCCAGACTTTTAAATATATACATTATAATTATGGACAACCTTTCCTGACTATTTTTAACAATGAAAGTAAATATGCATTGCAGAATAATTACTACACAACAAATAAAGACAAAATAAAAGCGAAATAGCGTAATATACCAAATATCATGAGGTATGTCAGGGACTGGAATAATCGACAACAGAACATATCGGCAATAAATTTGAATATATACAATTTAAGATGCGTTGTGACATTACATATTAGGTGAAATTATACAACATATTTATTTGTTTAATAGTAGAGCAAGAAATAATAACATACATAGAAATTTCAATAATTCTGAGGAGGAGTGACGATTTAATTACCGTGACGAACACTGATTTTCTGAACTTGACTCTTGGGAAGACGACAAGTGCCGCATTTTCCTTTACCATCATTATCTCCGATAGACTGCAAATTTCACACCCAAATGCCCTGAGGGGTGTCCAATGTCAAGCCAACTCAACCCTGCTCTTCCACAGGGTCGAAACTCAACAACCCGATTCAGACTTTCGGAACTTGATAACAGTTTTAAGACTTTTTGTATATATCCATATATAAATAATCGATTAGGATGTCATAATTATAAATGTACCTAGCTATATCCTCAGAATGTCCAAAAGAAGCGTCATAATCCTATAGAAGGCCGATAACCTACCGGAGTTATTATATATAATACCTCAAAGTAAGCGATTATATTATAGGAATAGTCATCACACTTTTTTACAAATTCAACTAGATCAAAATAATATCGAAATGATGGATCATTAATTATTGATCTTGATATGTAGGCCTAAAGCGTGTTGTTTATAAACATTGGAGCACATGGCTGCAGCCGCGGTGCCACGCCATTCGTGCCTAATCACGATTATATTACGGTGTATTCTTATTTAAATGTATATCATTCGGGTTGATTAGGTTACACAATACAATATTACTAAGTAACAGTACACGCATATAATTATATAAATATCATAACATTTGTGAAATATAGGTTCGACCGCGCAAAGCACCACGGCTGCGGGAGGGCCAGTAGGAACGTAAGCTGCATTTTGTGTTACCACCACTGATAAGCCATTGGGCTTTTGGCAGAAAATGCCAAAAATTATCAGTGATATCCGAGACATGTTTACATACAGTGTTCTCATCGTCCAGCATATTACTGCTTCATATTCATCAGCCAACTTAAAATAGCCCTATATAATATTTAATTATCACTAGAACAATACACTATACCATGTAGGAAGTCTTCTGGAGAAATAGGGAAAATTTAGACAAAAATGCAAGATAAACTAAAGCCGCATTTTCCTTTACCATCACTATCTCCGATAGACTGGAAATGGTGTCGTATTTCACACCCAAATGCCATAAAAGGGTGTTCAATATCAAGCCAACTCAACCCTGCTCCTACACAGGGTCGAAACTCAACCCGATTCAGACTTTCGGAGCTTGATAACAGTTTTAAGACTTTGTGTATGTATCCATATACAAATAATCGATTTGGATGTGATAATTATAAATGTACCTAGCTATATCCTCAGAATATCCGATTGAAGCGTCATAATCCTATAGAAGGCTGATAACCTACCGGAGTTATGCCGCTATGCCCGATCTACATTCTTGCCTAATCACGATTTTATGTCAATGTATTTAACTTGGCTTTATTGTATTGACTAAACTGACCAACAATAACTAACCTAATCCGTAAACACGAAAGTAGCGGCACCACGGCTGCGGCTATGCTCAGATTTTTTTTTTTTTTTTTTTTTTTTACATGTCAAGATTATTATTTGAGTCCTTATTTCGGGATTATTTTGATCTACTTGAATTTGTACAACATTGTGATGGGTATGCATATAATATAATTGCTTAATTTTGAGTATATGTATACAAAGTCTAATATAGGTTATCACCCTTTCATACGATTATGACGCTTCTTTCGGATATTCTGAGGATATAGCTAGGTACATTTATAATTATCACATCCAAATCGATTATTTGTATATGGATACATACACAAAGTCTTAAAACTGTTATCAAGCTCCGAAAGTCTGAATCGGGTTGAGTTTCGACCCTGTGTAGGAGCAGGGATGAGTTGGCTTGATATTGGACACCCTTTTATGGCATTTGGGTGTGAAATACGACACCATTTCCAGTCTATCGGAGATAATGATGAGCCGCATTTTCTTTTACCATCATTATCTCAGATAGACTGGAAATGGTGTCGTATTTCACACCCAAATGCCATAAAAGGGTGTCCAATATCAAGCCAACTCAACCCTGCTCCTCCAAAGGCTTGAGGAAGTGAACAACGGGGTTAAAGTCAAGCCGATTCGGGCTTTAAGTATATATCTGTAAGCAAGTCATCATATTTCATTGGCGAGTGTTACAAAATTCTATCTATCTAAATGTAGTCTTAAATTAGCCCAAACATACGCCAAAGTAAAGATATTCACGATCATTCGAAATTGGGCTTTTGTGTATTTCCTCTTTAACACCTTAAGAGCGGCCTATGCGGTTTATTTATATATACCGCCCAGCGGGGTGTTTTTAGCCAAAATAGGGCTGTTTACGTGATCATTTTCATGCCTAAATAAGACCCAGAACGTAAAACAAGTATCTATCCCTGAAAGGGCATAAACAGAGCTTTCGAATGACACCATAACGATCCTTTTATGATGGCTAGTTTTCTTGCAATAACCGTGCAACGCGAGTGCAAAAAGCATGTAATTAGCCACTTTCCCGATACAATTCCGTATACAGCGAGTGAGAGAGGGAGGAGGGAGCTGAGATTCGTGTCAGTAGGTTCGCCGCGGTGGTCTGGAGCAGTCATACGCTCGCTAGTCTCCTGCCACCACTTGTCTCTCTCTCTCAGCAACATTACGTGCTGAAATTGACACTCGACCTATGTCGAGCGCCGCCACATAGTCCAGCTTTATTAAATACGACTTAAGTTGCGCCCCGACTTTTAGGAGTTAACAAGTAAGTGTTTATACTTATAAGAGTGTGCAAAATATAAATATGTTCTAATGTATAACTAGGAACCCCAAAAGGTTCACCAAACCCAAATATACGAAGCGTTTGTTGACGTTCTTAAAACAAAACAAAAGAACAACAGCTTGCGTTCGCTTATACGATGCCAGGAGAGGAATGCTTCTTTATTAAACCCTCTAAGTAGCATATTATGTGAATGTTTCTTAAACTAATGGAACTGAAATTGTGTACATCGACTTCCAAACCGATCTGATGATCTCTGAACTTTGAAATAATTGTAATAGTTTCGAAATCTGACCTTGATCATTATAACGGAATGAAGGTTCTTGGTACGATGTTGCCAATGTAGCTGCTACCGCTAGATCCAGCAAATCACTTCCATCACTTCCATCTAGCGACATCAAGATGTGATGAATTCTAGCGATATTCAAGTTAGTTTCCCTATTTTAAGGAATTGGAGAGATGTTTCGATCGTTAAAGATTTTTCTAGATACTTCAACATATGTTTTCTAGTGACATACAAGTTTTTAGTGTCTGGTGACTATCTAGCGATTTGTCAATGCTATTCTAGCATACATTTGTGATTTAGTTTATCTTGCATTTTTTTCTAAATTTGCCCTATTTCTCCTGAAGACTTCCTACATGGTACAGTGTATTGTTCTAGTGATAATTAAATATTATATAGGGCTATTTTAAGTTGGCTGATGAATATGAAGCAGTAATATGCTGGACGATGAGAACACTGTATGTAAACATGTCTCGGATATCACTGATAATTTTTGGCATTTTCTGCCAAAAAGCCCAATGGCTTATCAGTGGTGGTAACACAAAATGCAGCTATGGTAAAGGAAAATGTGGCTTTAGATAGATAGATTTTTTTAACACTCGCCAATGAAATATGATGACTTGCTTACAGATATATAAGTAAAGCCCGAATCGGATTGACTTAAACCCAGTTGTTCACTTCCTCAAGCCTGTGTAGGAGCAGGGTAGTTGACTTGAGCTGCATTTTGTGTTACCACCACTGATAAGCTATTGGGCTTTTGGCCGAAAATGTCAACAATTGTCAGTGATATCCGAGACATGTTTACATACAGTGTTCTCATCGTCCAGCATATTACCTCTTCATATTCATCAGCCAACTTAAAATAGCCCTATATAATATTTAATTATCACTAGAATACATTTTTTTTTTTTTTTTTTTTTTTAAGAGACAATGAACGGAGGAAGGAAAAACACAGATAAAACAAAAAGGTCCATGTGCCTAAAGGCATCCTCCATTCATAAAATGTTTGTAACAACTGGATTTAAAAATTTGTAGATTGTAAGTTTGTGGAAAGCAATTCGAGGGAAGTGAATTCCAAAGAGTAGTAGCTCTGGGGATAAATGAATTCTGATAAGCAGAAGTTCTGCATTGTGGAGGAGAAAGTGTAAATTCATGGGCGCTCTCAGCTGCCCTAGTTCTATGGGGAAAGATGTGGAGAGGCGGCACAATTGAAGCAAGTTCCTCGGAACAATTGCTGTGAAAATATCTGTAGAATAATGCAAGGGATGCAACGTTTCTTCGTATGGATAATGTAGGAAGGTCCTGTGTGATTGCAGGGTTATTGATTAACACCTTATTAGCGGGCTAGGCGGTATTTTACACCGAGCCGCCCAGCGGGCACAATCCCGAAATATTCGCTCACTTTCACTCGCCCTAGCGCCGTAACTATGGCTCCAATCGGAACGAAACGATGATTTTTGGAACGAACAACTCTTCGTCTCCCCATAGAAGTCTATTCTGAATGAATTGAGCGAGTGTGGAGGGTGGGAGGAGGTGAGGAAGGGAGGCTACTTTTTGGTGTATTTCCCAGGCGCGTTCGGATGCGTTCGCTTTGTCCTGACTTCGGCCTCACGCGCGTCTATTATTCCTTTGGTAAGCCCTCTTATTTTATCTTGTTTCTCCTTATTTCTGTATTCTCTGTATTCTCGCTCTCTCTCTCTCTCTCTCTCTCTCTCTTTCTGTCTCTCTCACTCCTCTCGTCTGTCTGTCTGACTCTCTCTCTCTCTCTCTCTGGCTAGCTAGCTTTCTTTCTCTCTCTCCTCCCTTCTCCTTCGTACGCGCTGTCTCCCTTCCTCCCTGTCTCTCTTCTCTATATTTCTCCCTTTCGTATATGTAATTCTCATTATTCTTTTCTCTAATCCCTCTTTCTTTATTTGCTTGTAATATTTCTGTATTATTATATCTTTTTCACTCTATTTTCAGTTCAGTTTCTGTATTCTCTTTCATTTATCACTAATAAATTTCATTCCTTACAAGCTACCGTACAAATACGGTATTCCTTCGGTACTCTCTTATTTTATCTTTCTTTATTCTGTATTCTGTATTCTCGCTCTCTTCTCCTCTTCTCTCTCTTTCTCTTCTTCCTCTTATGTCTGTCTGACTCTCTCTCTCTCTCTCTCTGGCTAGCTCGCTTTCTCTCTCTCTCCTCCCTTCTCCTTCGTACGCGCTGTCTCCCTTCCTCCCTGTCTCTCTTCTCTATATTTCTCCCTTTCGTATATGTAATTCTCATTATATTTTCTCTAATCCTCTTTCTTTATTTGCTTGTAATATTTCTGTATTATTATATCTTTTTCACTCTATTTTCAGTGAGGTTTCTGTATTCATTTATCACTAATAAATGTCATTCCTTACAAGCTACCGTACAAATACGGTATATATATGATTATATAATATATATATATATATATTATATATTATATAATATATATATACTGTATATCGGTGTATATAACACGGTATACGCCATATTTCTCTCCTTACGAAAGGGGAGAAGCGTCATAGCAATTTCAAGGTCACCTTCGTAAGGAAACAAATATACCGTACATAGTGAGATATATATGCCTATCAAATGATTGATATCAATATATATATATATATATATACTGTATTTTGGTGAATATTGATATCAATCATTTGATAGGCGTATATATATCACCATGTACGGTATATTTGTATCCTTACGAAGGTGACCTTGAAATTGCTATCACTCTTCTCTCTCCTTTCGTAAGGAGAGAAATATACCGTATACCGTGATATATACGCCTATCAAATGATTGATATCAATATATATATACTGTATATTGGTCTATATTGATTTCAATCATTTGATAGGCGTATATATCACGGTATACGGTACATTTCTGTCCCTACTATGTACCGTACATGTGACCTGGAAATTGCTATGACTCTTCTCTCTCCTTTCGTAAGGAGAAAAATGTACCGTATACCGTGATATATACGCCTATCAAATGATTGATATCAATATATATATACTGTATATTGGTCTATATTGATTTCAATCATTTGATAGGCGTATATATCACGGTATACGGTACATTTCTGTCCCTACTATGTACCGTACATGTGACCTGGAAATTGCTATGACTCTTCTCTCTCCTTTCGTAAGGAGAAAAATGTACCGTATACCGTGATATATACGCCTATCAAATGATTGATATCAATATATATATACTGTATATTGGTCTATATTGATTTCAATCATTTGATAGGCGTATATATCACGGTATACGGTACATTTCTGTCCCTACTATGTACCGTACCTGTGACCTGGAAATTGCTATGACTCTTCTCTCTCCTTTCGTAAGGAGAAAAATGTACCGTATACCGTGATATATACGCCTATCAAATGATTGATATCAATAAATATATACTGTATATTGGTCTATATTGATTTCAATCATTTGATAGGCGTATATATCACGGTATACGGTACATTTCTGTCCCTACTATGTACCGTACCTGTGACCTGGAAATTGCTATGACTCTTCTCTCTCCTTTCGTAAGGAGAAAAATGTACCGTATACCGTGATATATACGCCTATCAAATGATTGATATCAATATATATACTGTATATTGGTCTATATTGATTTCAATCATTTGATAGGCGTATATATCACGGTATACGGTACATTTCTGTCCCTACTATGTACCGTACATGTGACCTGGAAATTGCTATGACTCTTCTCTCTCCTTTCGTAAGGAGAAAAATGTACCGTATACCGTGATATATACGCCTATCAAATGATTGATATCAATATATATATACTGTATATTGGTCTATATTGATTTCAATCATTTGATAGGCGTATATATCACGGTATACGGTACATTTCTGTCCCTACAATGTACCGGTACGTACATGGTGATATGTATGCCTATCAAATGATTGATACCAATATACGGTATATATATATATATATATATATATATATATATATACCATATATTGATTGAAATCATTTGATAGGCGTATATATATATATATATATATATATATATATATATATAGGCGTGCATTTTCACTCTCTCTCTCTCTGTTTCGCTTGCTTTGCAGGAATTTTTGTTTTGTTTTATAAATAATATTATTTCAACACATTTCCAAATCACCCTATGGGGTAGTGTTGATGACTCATTTTTTTTTTTTGTGGTGTTCCCAGGAGGTGTAATCCACATTTCATTGAGGTAGAAAAGGCAGTTATAGGATTGAGGTAGATAAAAGGCAGTTATATGATTGAGGTAGACAAATGACATGGATGTATGAGGTAGACCAAGAAGCAGATGGATGGATGAGATTAGAAACTTATGGATGTAATGGGTGATGTTGCTGATGATGATGAATGCACTTGTGTTTGGGTAGTGTGCTATTCCACCATATGAATGATTGAATGACATGAATTCATGAGGTAGTTTGAAATAGATGAATGAATGATTGCATGAACTTATGAATGATTGGCAAGAGGTCTAGAGGAGGAGGAGGTCTTGGAAGAGGTCTAGAAGTGTTCCAGTGTGTGGTACTCTGTGTAACATGGAGAAGCGCATAGTCCCACATTACAATAGCTACACATGAACGTAGTTTCCTTCCTAATTTGGTTCCTCCTTGTTGTATGTCTGCAGACGTGGCACTGCTTCAGTCCGTGCTTCCGGTTGGCTGCGATCTGTGATGCTGAGCGGGGGCAAAACTCAAGCATGTGGGTCAAGAAGTAGTCCCGGCTCTCAAGGCGGGCAGGCATATTCACGATCTGCCTCGGAGGTGGTAGCATACGTGTGGTTCCGTGCTTCCTGAAGATGGAGTCGATGATGTCCTTCGCGAACAGCCTTACCGAGCTCTTCCTTCCTGTCCGCGTCATCCACAGGTTGTACGCGTTCAGGATAGTGACATCAAGAAGATGGAGTACCACCTTCTTATACCACTTACACGTCTTCCTGAGGCAGTCAACAGCAGTGATTTGCATGTCACTCTTATCCACCAACCACATGTTTATGTTGTAGTCCATAACAAGGTCAGGTTTGGAGATAGGGACTAGATGCTTCTCGCGGGTGACAGGGTCCATTTGTTATCTCTTCTTCCCGCTATCTCGCATTGTGGACTTGTGGAAGGTGGAGAGGACATTGACTGGCTTTGTGTCATGCCAACAAATAGCCAGTATACTGTCACTGCTGCTCTTCTTCCGGAAGATGTCTCCTTTCCGTGTAGCATGAAACTTGGGCCAGTGTTTCCTGTTTGCCCTGACAGTTCCACAGCTTCCCGTGCTCCTTGCAAGGAGATACCTGGCAAGGAGAGGAGAGGTGTAGAAATTGTCGCTGTACAAGATACGGTTGGCATCCAGATACGGCTCCATCAGTGTCTTCACAACCGCCCCTGAAAGACCCAGTAGGTCGTTTGGAATGTCCACATCAGTAGCGGTGTAGATGATGAGGTCCAGCACGTATCCTGTCTCGCAGTCACACAGTACAAAGAACTTGATCCCGAAGCGGTGACGCTTCGACGGAATGTACTGCCTGAAAGAGAGACGTCCACGGAAGAGGATCAAGGACTCATCAATCACAACATTCTGAAAAGGTTTGAAAAACCGGCGATACCTGGTCAGGAGGGAGTTCAGGAATGGCCGGATTTTCCAAAGCTTGTCAGCTCCGTGTGCGGCAGTGTTGTCGACAAAGTGCAAGCACTTCAGAATTTGCCGGTATTGGTCCCTGGGCATGTACATGTTGAAGACTGGCGTTGATCTAATGTCATGCATCAGCCAATAATCCAGCATGTTGTGTTTTCTCATGTGGGGCATTAGCATGGTGAGGGCCAAAAACACGAGGAGCTGAGGGATATCGATGGGCGTCCATCTCCTCATGTTGGGCGAGGCCATCTCTTCGGAGTGCTGGGTTGCGTAGAGGTTTGTCTCCCAGACGATGTCCCCGAGCAATCCATCGTCAAAGAATGCTCGGAAGTAGTCATAAGGGGTGTCATTTTCTGAACAGGGAAAGGCAGGCTGGACGCCATTTGGCCCCTTATCAAAATTGGGTGGAACCCCAGGCATATCCCGAGGCTCGCAGTGCTCCCACTCAAAGATAGGTGGCTCGTCCGGCCTCCTGCCCCTCCCGACCACTCGTGGGGCACCTTCTGGGGCACCTCCCGGGGCACCTCCTGGGGCACTGGGGCACCTCCCGGGGCACCTCCTGGGGCACCTCCCCGAGCACGTACCTGATCACCTCTTGCGGCCCTTCCTCGGGCCCTTCCTTGGGCCCTTCCTTGGGCCCTTCCTTGGGCCCTTCCTTGGCCCCTTCCTCGGGCCCTTCCCCGGGCACCTTGCTGTGGCGGTCCCTGCTGTGGCTGTGGCTGTGCCTGCCCGCCATTAGAGTCGCTTGCTGGCGTGGGGGATATCCTGGCTTCAGGCGAATCGGGAGAGCTTGAGCCGGTGCCGGCATCACTCTCAGACATCGTCAGCCGACGCCTGGTCCTCCTGGTCCTCCTCATCCGCTGCAGCCCGGGTGGCGTTGACAACCTGGGAGGAGCAACAACAGCTGGTGTTGACGTCGATGGTCCTGGTTGTCCATGGGCGGGGGTTAGTGGTGAGAGCTGCACTACCCCCGAGATGTTCCCTAGCTCACCACCGGGCATCACTGGAGGCTCTGACGAAGCTCGCTGCCTGGATGTGGATGGGCGTGGCTGTGGGGATGACGATCTTCTTCGTTTGGCCTGTCTTGTGTTGCCTATGAAAATTGTGGGAATGGTATTTCGTATGAGGGATGTGCAGACTCAAACTTGACAACTAAGACATGATTGATTTGAGAGAGAGAGAGAGAGAGAGAGAGAGTCCTAGCAATTTCAAGGTCACCTGCGTAAGGAAACAAATGTACCGTATACCGTGATATATACGCCTATCAAATGATTGCAAGCAATATACACCAATATGCAGTATATATATATATATATATATATATATATATATATATATATATATATATATATATATATATATATATATATATATATATACTGTATATTGGTGTATATTGCTTGCAATCATTTGATAGGCGTATATATCACGGTATACGGTACATTTGTTTCCTTACGAAGGTGACCTTGAAATTGCTAGGACTTTTCTCTCTCTTTTCGTAAGGAAAGAAATGTACTGTACACGTTATATATACGCCTATCAAATGATTGCAAGCAATATACACCAATATACAGTATATATATATATATATATATAATATATATATAATATATATATATATATATAAATATATATATATATACTGCATATTGGTGTATATTGCTTGCAATCATTTGATAGGCGTATATATAACGTGTACAGTACATTTCTTTCCTTACGAAAAGAGAGAGAAAAGTCCTAGCAATTTCAAGGTCACCTTCGTAAGGAAACAAATGTACCGTATACCGTGATATATAAGTCCATGAGCCAAGACCCGAATTTTGGGATATCGGTACCACCCGGGGTGACTAATTCTCTTAGGTGTTTTTAGCTTGCTACATGTCTCTAGTTTATGTTTTGATATGATAGCCCTTGCACATTGGTAGCTTAATGGTCGTTATCACTTCTTGAATAGACATACCCTACCGAAAATTCCGAAATTTTTTAAAATGTCAAATTTGGGGACAGGAATGCCTAAATGTCAACAAAATGCATATAGTAATTGTCACATATAATACAAGTGCTGTAAATACACACTAAGCATGCCATGGGCTTGTACATACTATTATGGCAAATTACTACTCCTAAATATCATCTACGTCAGACTCGGAATCTGACTGTTGTGCCACCGGCTCTTCTTCAATAGCCTTGTTCTGACATGTCTGTAACCTGCACATGTCCGTGCATTTTAGACCATTGCTGAGGCAAGTACACTTAGGGAGTTCGCATGACCGCACACACTTGCAAGACAGTAGCTGCATAACAGCATCTGGTGCTGGTGAGCCTCGCATCCAGTTGACGGCAAGCTTACCGTCCTCATCTGTCATCCAACCGCAGTCTGTTGGGTTCGCAACAAATGGCTGGCTCTGAAGACTTCTCCTCCAGATCGCAGCCTGGTAGTTTGCACGCAGTGCATGCATGAAGAGGCAGTCCTCACAAGGAGGGAGTTGACTTGACTCTACCTCTACCTCTCCACGTCTTGCACAGAACAGCTCATACCGAAGCTTGTTTACCTTAGTTGTGTGGGTAGATGGTAGGTACATGTGGCAGGTGATATCCTGTAGCTTCTCAAAGAGTTCAGGAGACACTTCCCATGAGCGTCCAAGTTCGTGAAAAGCATGCTGGTATGTCTTGTCCATCTTCACCTGCTTGAGTGTCGTCATCTTCCCTCGGCCAGCGAATGCACTGACGGTATCACAGCCTGTAAAGGCATGCATACCAATCAATGAATCACACACGCTGCCTCCCAGTGTGCGGCTCAGTGTGGTGATATCCAGGAATCTTGTCCGGTTCTTCGTCCCGCACTTCTGGAACAGATGGGATGGGATCTTGTGGCACATGCCAAGACACAACACCATGACGTCTGTATCTTCTGCAGTGATGATGACAGACTTGTTCCCAGATTCTGCTGCATGAAGTGCATGGAGAAGAAGGCGTGTGTCTGCTTCTTCTTGAGTTGACTTAAGCTCAGGAGCCTCTTCCCACTGCTCTTTGGTGATCTTGAAGCAGCGCTGCTCACATGTGACATACAGCTCCTTGTCCTTGAGCTTCTCCCTGTGCTGTGGTGCCTTCCATTCTTCTACCAAGAACTTGATAAGACTTGCCTTGTTGGAGGAACTACCGAGTAACTTTCTCCACTGCTGGATGTTGTGCCCAGGTTGAATGTTCTTGAAATGAATTCCTGTGCCTGCACTTCTTTTGGCTCATTCTGCATCCTTGATGGATGTCTCCTTGTAGATATCAAACACAACATCAATGCGCCTGCTCTTAGCACCTTCATGAACAGCGTGACTCAGTGCTGTACCTGCAAGCTGTGAAAAAGTTTTGTCGTTTCCCTTCAGTTTGTGGACCAGGCTCATCCCATCAATTATGGTAGCAGAGGGCTCGGGTATCACTTCTGCAGGAGAAACATTCCTCTCTAACTCCTTTGCGAGGGCAGCCTTGTTGGTCTTGCGGAGAGACCCATCACCGCTGGCAAGTGCCCAAGGCAAAGGCCCCAGGGGATGAGCCAAGACATCACTCATTTTGAGCTTTCTGTTCTCGGCAACAAGGATCATCTGGCCAAATAGGTTCCTGTCAGCCTTTAAGATAACCTCCTTGGCATGGTCTTGTGAGCGTGGCTTCATTCTGATGTTAGTGAACGTTCTCAGTTTCGTCTTCGTCATCGTGTCATGAAACTGTATAGTTGGCGTATCGATCTCCAGGCGCTCTTCCTTGAAGGCTTGATATGCATCCTCTCCTATTCTGTAGGCCCCTAGAAGGTCTTTGACAACTTCTGGTGGTGCCATAGTCGCAGTTGACAAACTGACAAGATCTTCTTGCTCTGCGTTGAAGGGGTTCAACCAGCTGGTCTCCATCAGTTGAACTAAAGATTGGACATCGGCCTCATCTCTTCTAATCCTGGGCATCTGTAGGTCTGGGTGGCTGAAGTCAGTATACTTTTGGCCTACTACCATAGTCCTGAGCTGCCTTAAGTACCTGCTGCGATACTCCGATGTCAGGTAGTACCTGGCGACAGCTCCGCCTTTCAGGCTGAAGCCTTTTGTGCCCCCTGGTGTCTGGGTGTCTTTGTTGATCGTCTCTTCGATTGTCTGGTCCACAGGGATCCGTCCAAAGGGATTCTTGCTACCGATCTGGACCGAAAAGCCACCTTGCATGAAGTGTTCATGGACCTCTGGGTGTTCAATGGGCAGTCGAGACATCAAGGCATAGTAGTAGGTTAGGAACCGGGCATAGTTCACTTTGTCATAGGCAAAACACCACGGTATCATCTGTCGGATTGCTCCTAGGTGGAGCATCCAGTTGCCTTCTCTGGAGGCTCGAATTAAGTCCAGCATGATCTCAACCATGTCCAGGTATGACATCCAGAATGCTGAGAGGTTGTGTTCATCTCTGAGGGTCTCAAGATAAACTTGGAAAAGCTTCATGATATGTGTGCATGATTCACTCTCCATCAGCTCTTGAAAGAGTCCCTGAGACACATTGCTGTGAAAGCTGTTGATGTCCTTCAGTGTTTCATCTAGATGGTGTATGTCCCTTGAATGGTTTTCTTCTAGCCATGAAAGGAAGCCTTTCCATGCAAGCCTCATCAGTGCTTCATACACGAGCTTGTGTAGTCTCACTGCTCTGTTGTACCTCTTGCCGTTCATCACTCCTGACACTGATCCTTCTGCGATGATACCTGATTCCACACACAGATCTCTAAGACCTGCATCTTGAAACCTCTTTCCTATGGTGGAGATGAGATTACAGATTGTGTGGAAGACGCCCATCCTGATGATAATGTTCTTGAACTTCTCTTGTTTCCAGATAACTTCGGCAGCTTTGGCATAGAGTGCTTGATCAAACACGCACACAATCTTGTTAAGCTGTAAGGACTGCATGATAGCATGCGTTTGTTCCAAGATTTCATTAACGGTGGACATTTCTGTTGCGGGAGCATTGATAGTGGGCAGGTAGCTTACAGTGTCCTGAACCACTGCAATGTCTCTGCGCATTTTGATGTTGAACCCAGTCCAACTGCTGATGGACTGGTCCTCATGGTCTGACATTCGAGTAAGAAGCCAGATATGGTTCTTTGTCTTTGAATCCTGGACTTCCTTGGTAGTGTCGACATACGCAGTCTCAATCCTAGGTGGCCCTGCCCGCCGCCCAACATTGTATATTGGCAGCATTGATGATGTCTGAGTGATGCTTCTTATCTTGGACTTGGTAATCTCTGGCAGGACTTTCTCTGGCACAGAGCCTGCAACCTTGGACTGGACTGGACAGCAATGCCATTGACTCTATGAGAAGTACCTGCTCCACTTAGGGTCTCTTCAAGTCGGTCAATGTTATCCCAGGCCAGGGTTGTGAACACACCAGGGTAGATGTTTGCTGGCAGTGGAATGTCATCCTTTGAGCATTCCAGCTTCTGGATACAAAGGGCTGTATCGATCTCCTCAAACATTGAGTAAGACACACAGTGACCAAGACGATTCAGAGTTCGGATCAGTTCTGTGTTTCCTGTCAAAGACTTTACAGCATTGGTCAGCAGTACGTGCTTGGGTGGTTTTGTCTTGCCACTGGTAACAGCAAAGACCAAGTCACTGCCAAAGGAAGTGGCAAGACGTTGAGCTCTTTCAGAGGGAGTTTCACACTCACACTCTCCTGTCAGCAGGGTGTGCAGGAATTGAGTGACTGCTGCAGGAATGACATTCTGATCTGTATCGGGAGGCCATGGCTGACTCACATCTTGTTTATTGATCTCATTCCTCAGCTGCATTCCTGCTTTGGTTAAGACATCTTCAGAGTTAGCTGCTCTTGCTTCTTGCAGGTCTTTTGCCATTTTGTGTGCTTGCCGGGCAAGGTCGTCCATTGAGAGGCTGCGTGGATAGATTAGAAGCTTTCCTTTCTCATCTGGGACAAAGCGTAGTGATTCTCCAAACTCGGTTTCAATCTTTCGGCGAACATGTTTCTTTGTCGCTGGTTTCAGTTGGATAATACCACGGGACATCATGGATCTCTCAAGCCTAGATGTGAGGTTTGTCATAGGCAGTACCTCTGGGTTGGGGAATAATTTGGTCCTTATATACAAGCAGAGTTCCTCGAGGGCTTCTGTCTCAACCTCTTCGTAGCGTGCTTCCTCGCTTTCTTCCTGATTTTCACCTGCACCCGACCTGGCGGCCGCTGGGAAATCATCTTTTGTGAAGAGTTTGTAGCATGACTTGTGGTAGTGACCCTCTGCAGCAACAAGGTCTCTGCTAACTAAACCAAGGATTCTCTGGTTGAGTTTCCTTATTGCTGCTCTGCGAATCTTCTCATCTGCTCGTAGCTCAACACACTGTATGAGTGGCTCCCTTGTCTTTGTTGTTTTTATGTACTTGCTTGACTTCTCGCAGAAGATACATACTTTGGCATACACCCTGCTAGTACTAGGGGCATCCCTTGATGCCCTCCTCCTGGGGTCGACGCTTGCTGATTCTATCTTGACACCCTTGGCAAGGATAGAATCCAGTGACTTCTTCATTGTAAAGAGACTACGACATTTACGGTGATAATGTATGTGTGGTATTCCTCCTTCTTCAAGGCCCTTGGCTGCTTCCAGGACTGGATCATGCTGCCTGATTTCTGCAGCCCTGAGCAATGTGTTCCAGGAGTCCAAATCCTGTGGTGACACCAGAGCATCGCTGTCATCATCAGAGCAGTGGATGATACAGTCGATCCGTGCTCTCTTCCTCGCAGATGGTTCCATCCTGCCGTCAAACAGTCGACACACACCTGCAAAAAATATCACCATTAAACCATGAACAAACAAACACATTACATGGAAACCACTCTACATATGTTTGCTCCTTCCAATAATAAATTATCCCCAAAATATAACAAAAAATCCCCAAATATGAAATAAACCCCTAAATATGGAGAAACTTGAAATACACATCGGAATAATTCTTGTAGAGAATCAAATAAGCTACAAGAGCTGTTAGAATATATTTTTCAATGTTCCCCATATTTAAGGATTTATTCTAGATTTAGAGGAAAATACCCAAAATATAGAGTATATTCCGAAATATGAGGAAATTTGAAAAATACCTAGGAACAACTCTGGTAGAGAATATAATTCTACATAGGTGTTCAAAGTTTCGCGATGATTGTGTGATGGATTTTAAAGAAAATGAGGAAAACGCCGAGCGTCACGCTAAAAATCTTTATTTTTGGGTAGCACCCCTATTGCATCAAAAAAATTAGACTAAGCTACCAGTGCGAGAAGGCTATCATATCTTAATGTACTTACAGTCACTCTATAAACATTTTAGTACCATTCGTGTTTAGTCACCCCAGGTGGTACCGATATCTGGCCTGTCTCATGGACTAATACGCCTATCAAATGATTGCAAGCAATATACACCAATATACAGTATATATATATATACAGTATATATATATATATATATATATATATATATATATATATATATATATATATATATATACCGTATATTGATATCATCATTTTTTATAGGCGTATATATCACGGTGTAGGGTTGATTTCATACTATGAAATCAACCCTACACCGTGATATACGCCTATCAAATGATTGCAAGCAACATGGAGTCACGCGAAGAAATGAATAAATACATGAATACATGAAGGTAGAGAAAGAAATTCCTACTTGGTGGTACTGCCCGGGTGGCTGTGAGGGTTGGTTGTTTGAGGAGTGGCCTACAGTAATCAGTAAGTCACACAAACAAGATAGGAAGAAGGAAAGAGAAAGAGAGAAAGAGAGAGAAAGAAAGAGAGAGAGAGAGAAAGTAAATTTATCCAAAATATCATATATAGAACAAAAAATATACGTATATATATATATATATATATATATATATATATATATATATATATATATATATATATATATACCGTATATTGAGATCATCATTTTTATAGGCGTCTATATCACGGTGTAGGATTGATTTCATAGTATGAAATCAACCCTACACCGTGATATAGACGCCTATCAAATGATGGTATTGATATTATTATTTCGTTTTTGCGAGTTTTCAATCATTTGATAGGCATATATCGCGGTGTAGGGTTGATTTCATAGTATGAAATCAACCCTACACTGTGATATAGACGCCTATCAAATGATGGTATTGATATTATTATTTCGTGTTTGCGAGTTTTCAATCATTTGATAGGCATATATCACGGTGTAGGGTTGATTTCATAGTATGAAATCAACCCTACACCGTGATATACGCCTATCAAATGATGGTATTGATATTATTATTTCGTGTTTGCGAGTTTTCAATCATTTGATAGGCATATATCACGGTGTAGGATTGATTTCATACTATGAAATCAATCCTACACCGTGATATACGCCTATCAAATGATTGAAAACTCGCAAACACGAAATAATAATATCAATACCATCATTTGATAGGCGTCTATATCACGGTGTAGGGTTGATTTCATACTATGAAATCAATCCTACACCGTGATATATGCCTATCAAATGATTGAAAACTCGCAAACACGAAATAATAATATCAATACCATCATTTGATAGGCGTCTATATCACGGTGTAGGGTTGATTTCATACTATGAAATCAATCCTACACCGTGATATACGCCTATCAAATGATTGAAAACTCGCAAACACGAAATAATAATATCAATACCATCATTTGATAGGCGTCTATATCACGGTGTAGGGTTGATTTCATACTATGAAATCAATCCTACACCGTGATATACGCCTATCAAATGATTGAAAACTCGCAAACACGAAATAATAATATCAATACCATCATTTGATAGGCGTCTATATCACGGTGTAGGGTTGATTTCATACTATGAAATCAATCCTACACCGTGATATACGCCTATCAAATGATTGAAAACTCGCAAACACGAAATAATAATATCAATACCATCATTTGATAGGCGTCTATATCACGGTGTAGGGTTGATTTCATACTATGAAATCAACCCTACACCGTGATATACGCCTATCAAATGAATGGAAACGTAATATATGAAGACCAACACCACAATCTTCAATCGCTTGCAATCAAACTTGCGAGCAATTTCAGTCACATGCGTAAGGAATGTATTCTACTGTACACCGATATATATATGTATTATATAGCCTACGCCTATAAATAATGAATGGAAACGTAATATATGAAGACCAACACCACAATCTTCAATCGCTTGCAATCAAACTTGCGAACAATTTCAGTCACATGCGTAAGGAATGTATTCTACTGTACACCGATATATATAATATATATAATCTCTATCAATCTCTCAAATAATATAAATGTACATTGTACTTACCAACACCAACACCAGAGTGTTCATCAAGCTCCTCGTCACTATCTTCACCATCTTCGCCCCGCAAGTTATGGCGTCTGTGAAAACCGATGACAGGGTTATCTTCCAGTTCTTCTTCCTCCTCACTTCCCCCACTGTCACCAAGCCCTTCCATGCTTTCATTCAACGATATTCTAGATACCGCTGAAGAGTTCATCAGCAGAACTAACTCCTCGGCTGAGAGCGGGACCCTACGCCTTGGCTGGCGCGACGTACTAGGGGCGGGCACCGAATCGAACACAGGCAAATCTTGTCTCTCCATTGTGGCGGCTAGAGCGGTACTGAGCCAAGCTCACGTGGTGGGGATGTGTGGGTGGGACTTACTAGTGCACTGCCTGACCGCTAGATTTTGCTTTCCACTTAAATTACGGCGGGAAATACCAACTCGACCTATGTCGCGCGCCGCCAGATAGTCCAGATTTATTATACTCGACTTATGTTGCGCGCCGCCTTTTAAGGGTTAATCTAATAGCTTTATTTTGAATTTTGTCCGACTGCCTCAATGCAACCACTCCACTTCCACCCCACAGAGGTGAACAGTAATCCATCTGAGAACGCACATGACTTTTATATATTACGGCCAACTGCTCGTCAGTGAAGAATTCTCGAACTTTGTACAGGAGTCCCAGTTTTTTAGAGGCATTCTTAGCAATGCTTCTAACAAAATGTGTCCAGCTCAAGTTAGTAGTTAATGTTACACCGAGAATGTCAATACTAGGGTAAGTGGGAATATTTACATCATTAACAAATATATGGGAGTCAGTGAGATTCTGTCGGTTAGAAAATTGAATGTACTTGGTTTTCTGTGCATCAAAGGAAACTAGATTATTTTGTCCCCATTCATTAATTCTAGAAAGGTCCTGGTTCAGAGAAATTGCAGTGTTTATTTTTGAATTTATAAGATCGGGTTGGGTGAAAGAATTGGTAAATGTGAAGGAACTGTGGAGTGTTGAGTCATCTGCGTAGGAATGTATTGGATTATGAGTGGTAGATATGAGATCATTGATATGAATGAGGAACAGAGTTGGGGCCAAAACTGATCCCTGGGGAACACCAGCATTTATTGAGTGAAATTGAGAATAAAGGCCATCTACCATTACACGTATTTTTCTGTTATGAAGATAAGAAGAAATTAGTGGAACTAATGATGCAAGGCCGTAGTGTGACATCTTCGACAATAAGGATTGATGCAAGACTCTATCAAATGCCTTTGATATATCCAGTGCTATTGTATGTGTTTCACCATGTTGGTCTGTAGCTTGGTTGATTTGATGCGTAAGAAGGCAAAGAATGTCTGCAGTTGATCACTATACCATGCAGGAAGTCTTCTGGAGAAATAGGGCAAATTTAGAAAAAAATGCAAGATAAACTAAAGCACAAATGTATGCTAGAATAGCATTGACAAATCGCTAGATAGTCACCAGACACTAAAAACTTGTATGTCACTAGAAAACATATGTTGAAGTATCTAGAATAATCTTTAACAATCGAAACATCTCTCCAATTCCGTAAAATAGGGAAACTAACTTGAATATCGCTAGAATTCATCACATCTTGATGTCGCTAGATGGAAGTGATGGAAGTGATTCGCTGGATTTAGCGGTAGCAGCTACATTGGCAACGTCGTAACAAGAACCTTCATTCCGTTATAATGAACAAGGTCAGATTTCGAAACTATTACAATTATTTCAAAGTTCAGAGATCATCAGATTGGTTTGGAAGTCGAAGTACACAATTTCAGTTCCATTAGTTTAACAAACATTTACATAATAAATGATATGTTACTTAGAGGGTTAATTTTTTTTTTTAATAAAGAAGCATTACTTCCCGATATCGTATAAGCGAACGCAAGCTGTTTTTTTTTTTTTTTCTTTTTTTAAGAACGTCAACAAACGCTTCGTATATTTGGGTATGGTGAATCTTTTGGGGTTCTTAGTTATACATTAGAACATATTTATATTTTGCACACTCTTATAAGTATAAACACTTACTTGTAAAAGAGGAAATACACAAAAGCCCAATTTCGAATAATCGTGAATAACTTTACTTTGGCGTATGTTTGTGTTAATTTAAGACTACATTTAGATAGATAGATTTGTTTACGACACAATTTCCAGTCTATCGGAGATAATGATGGTAAAGGAAAATGCGGCTTTGATATTGGACACCCTTTTATGGCATTTGGGTGTGAAATACGACACCATAGCTGCGTTTTCTGTTACCCCAAAGTCTGATAACCCACTCTCATTATAGTGGGGTGGCACAAAATGAACAAGGGGCGATCCAGACTTTTAAATATATACATTATATGGACAACATTTCCTGACTATTTTTAAGAATGAAAGTAACTATGCATTGCATAATAATTACTACAAAGCAAATAAAGACAAAATAAAAGCGAAATAGCGTAATATACCAAATATCATGAGGTATGTCAGGGCCTGGAATAATCGACAACAGAACATATCGGCAATAAATTTGAATATATACAATTTAAGATGTGTTGTGACATTACATATTAGGTGAAATTATACAACATATTTATTTGTTTAATAGTAGAGCAAGAAATATTCGCATTCATAGAAATTTCAATAATTCTGAGGAGGAGTGACAGATTAATTACCGTGACGAACACTGATTTTCTGAACTTGACTCTTGGGAAGACCACACGGTCAAGGCCACGAGGCTAGATGACCCACCCACCCATCCCCCCCTCGATATCTCTACGTTCCTACTGGCCCTCACGCAGCCGTGGTGCTTTGCGCGGTCGAACCTATATTTCACAAATGTTATGATATTTATATATATGCGTGTACTGTTACTTAGTAATATTGTATTGTGTAGCCTAATCAACCCCAAATGATATAAATTTAACCCTTGTCTAGCGGGGGGTTTTGGGCTTATTTGGGCATATTCAGGCCCTCCTGAATGATAAATCAAGTATCTGCATGAAAATAAATGTATTCAGCAAAAAAAAAAAGGCTCTAAAAGCTTCAAAATGAGACCAGAACGAGCTACGTAGCACTCGTCGTTCTCATGCAGTGTTACCACTAACACGGGAGTTTAGCGTATAGCGGCATATTTTTTCCCACTACGCTCACTACTGGCAACGCTGCCGGCCTCTCGAGAACAGAGGGAACGTGAGTTAGTGGGCGGTGGTAAGCCCTGGGAGTCGGCTGTCTGGCCCGCTACGCTCCCGGCCATTTGCACTCGATTATAACCCTTTAAAAGCCTTAATAATGCTCCTGACTTGCTGCAAATTGGAGGCGAACTTAAGTCCGCCCCCGATCTTTAAGGGTTAAGTAAGAATACACGGAAATATAATCGTGATTAGGCGCGAATGGAGTGGCACCGCGGCTGCGGCCATGTGCTCCAATGTTTATAAACAACAGGCTTTACATATCAAGATCAATATTTGATCCATCATTTCGATATTATTTTGATCTAGTTGAATTTGTAAAAAATTGTGATGACTATTCATATAATATAATCGCTTACTTTGGGGTATTATATATAATAACTCCGGTAGGTTATCGGCCTTCTATAGGATTATGACGCTTCTTTTGGACATTCTGAGGATATAGCTAGGTACATTTATAATTATGACATCCAAATCGATTATTTATATATGGATATATACAAAAAGTCTTAAAACTGTTATCAAGCTCCGAAAGTCTGAATCGGGTTGAGTTTCGACCCTGTGGAAGAGCAGGGTTGAGTTGGCTTGATATTGGACACCCCTCAGGGCATTTGGGTGTGAAATTTCCAGTCTATCGGAGATAATGATGGTAAAGGAAAATGCGGCTCATTTCCAGTCTATAGCCGCATTTTCCTTTACCATCATTATCCCCGATAGACTGGAAATGGTGTCGTATTTCACACACAAATGCCATAAAAGGGTGTCCAATATCAAGCCAATTCAACCCTGCTCCTACACTGGGTCGAAACTCAACCCGATTCAGACTTTCGAAGCTTGATAACAGTTTTAAGACTTTTTGTATATATCCATATATAAATAATCGATTTGGATGTCATAATTATAAATGTACCTAGCTATATCCTCAGAATGTCCAAAAGAAGCGTCATAATCCTATAGAAGGCCGATAACCTACAGAGTTATTATATATAATACCTCAAAGTAAGCGATTATATTATAGGAATAGTCATCACAATTTTTTACAAATTCAACTAGATCAAAATAATATCGAAATGATGGATCAAATATTGATCTTGATATGTAAACCCTGTTGTTTATACACATTGGAGCACATGGCCGCAGTCGCGGAGCCACTCCATTCGCGCCAATCACGATTATATTTCGGTGTATTCTTACTTAAATTTATATAATTTGGATTGATTAGGTTACACAATACAATATTACTAAGTAACAGTACACGCATAAATTATATATAAATATCATAACATTTGTCAGAGTTTAGCAAAGCACCACGGCTGCGTGGGGAGTGCTGAGGGTAGTGAGGGAGAAGTGGCCGAGCTGAGCATGTGCTTGTAGCCTCGTGACCTTGACCTTGTCGTCTTCCAAAGAGTCAAGTTCAGAAAATCAGTGTTCGTCACGGTAATTAATCCGTCACTCCTCCTCAGAATTATTGATATTTCTATGTATGCGATTATTTCTTGCTCTACTATTAAACAAATAAATATGTTGTATAATTTCATATGTAATGTCACAACACATCTTAAATTGTATATATTCAAATTTATTGCCGATATGCTCTGTTGTCGATTATTCCAATCCCTGACATACCTCATGATATTTGGTATATTACGCTATTTTGCTTTTATTTTGTCATTATTTGATTTGTAGTAATTATTCTGCAATGCATATTTACTTTCATTGTTAAAAATAATCAGGAAAGTTTGTCCATATAATGTATATATTTAAAAGTCTGGATCGCCCATTGTTCATTTTGTGCCACCCCACTATAATGAGAGTGGGTTATCAGACTTTGGGGTAACAGAAAACGCAGCTTATCGGAGATAGTGATGGTAAAGGAAAATGCGGCTTTAGTACATCAACGACAAATAATAGTAGGGATCCCGTATATAATTGTTAGAAGGGGAACGAAAAATAGGTGATTTTCCTTTCTCCAGTTCTCCCTTACTTAGGTTAGTATTAGTGAGTTAGTACAGCATTAGGGAGTTAGCACATTAACAACAACAAATAATATGGGCCCAGTGAGTTATGGGGTCGCCTAGGGTAATTGCATAATTAGATATCAGAATTACTCCTCGGTATTTGGTAGGCTAATATTAGGGGGTTAGTACAATAATGACAAAATAATAATAGGGAGCCCGTATATAATTGCTAGAGTGGGGGGACGAACAATAGGTGTGTTTCCTTTCTCCCGTTTCCCTCAATTCGGTTAGCATTAGTGAGTTAGTATAGCATTAGGGAGTTAGTACATTAGCAACAATGAATATGGGTCCCAGCGAGTTGTGAGGTGGCCTAGGGTAATCGTATAATTAAATATCAGGATTACTCCTCGGTATTTGGTATAGTGTAAAATGGGGGTTGTATTAGAAAGGTTGGGAATATACAGTGGCGTTTCTAGCCTTTTGGGGGCCCTATGCAAATTGTTGTTTGGGGGCCCCTATTTTGTGAAACTATGGTAGGGGGTTTCCTAAATGCGCATAAATGAGACAGATGCAGCATTTTACTTAAAATTTAAATTTTAAATGTTAGGAAATGTTAATTAAACACATAACAAACCAATAATTAATATGTATACTGCAGTTAATGTGGAACTATATACATAATACATGTAACACTAAGCCCCCTTCGTGACCATTTTGGGTCTGGGTTTTTTTTTGTGAGCAGGTGGAGGCTGGTATCCCCTCAGTAACAGAGATCTGCATGTCTCATGTCTTCATCATCTTCAAAACTTCTGCTTTCCGACTTTTTTAGAAGCAAAGACGTCGATTATATCGTTGTATGATAGCTGCTTGCCAATCTCTTGATTGATGCTGATTATGGCAAGTCCACTGAGGCGATCCTGTCCCATGGATGACCGCAGGTAGGTCTTAATGAGCTTTAACTTTGAAAAGCTCCTCTCTGCTTAGGCCACGGTCACAGGTAGAGTGCAGGAAATTCGCAGAGCAATCCACAGATTGGGGTACAGTTCCTTCAGCTGATTGTTGTGGATGTAGGAAAGAAGCTCCAGTGCAGTCATGTTATCCGAAGGCAGGCTTGGCAAGTTGCTGATATTTCAAGAGCCAGTTCCTTTCCATCAATGTCTTTTTCATCCTCAGTGCTTAATGTGTTGCAAAGCTCGTCGCACTGGTTGGACAATGCCTCACCATCCAATTTGTTTATGTTAAGCAGCACTCCAAATCTGGCTCTCTCTTCACCCAGGGTTTCAAACCTTTCCTTTAATGACTCAATGGTGGTGTCCACAACCACATTAAAAAATTCTATTTCTAACCTCTTCATGGCATCTCTGATAGGCTCGTCTGGGGCTTCATAGGCAAACTGTTTCCTTGTGCTTCTATAAGCCTCTTCTCTTTAAGCACAGCCTCCACATTCATGGCATCATATATATCTTTTGCAGAGGCCTGAGCTGCAGCAAAGCCAGTATCTCTGTATCTAGTCACTTGTCAGTGAGGTTTTTGCCTTCATGAGGAGGTCAACTGCCACATCAAGCTGCATTGTGGCAGACTGCAGGAGCTTGCTCACATGGTTTACTTGGTTGAGGCAGGTGAAATACACTCTTTATAAAATATCATTAAATACGCTACACCTTAAATCCACACCATGAATGAGTTACCTTTGCTCTTTGAACGTTTATTTTTTATTTTTGTTCCACGCCTCAGTCCTCACTGACTTAGGGCCGCATCAACCGCATGGCGGCATGGGCGTTATTTCTGACACGTCTACTATTGTTGCCAGATATGTGGAGGTAATTTCAGGAGATTCTGAATTTCTAATTGAGAAACGAGTACAGTTTCGGTAGTTTCTTTTATAAATACATTAGCCTACATACATTACTCACTTTATGGCACTTCCAATAATTTTTAATTAAACAAAAATTATCCTTAATTTCTAAAAAAAATACAATAATTAACAATAATAGCTTGCCTTAGGGGCTTCGGGGGCCCTATGCAACCGCATAGTTCGCATATAGCAAAAAACGCCCCTGGGAATATACAATTTTTGGGGGGGTTGGAGGTTGACGTCTGTGGTCGGCCATCTTGGGGTGGGTTGTCCCCGCGGGTTGCTGAGGGGGTAATCCTCCCGGACTGGACGCTGTGACCTTGGTTCGGGGATTATCGCGGAGGGGCGGGGCCGTTCGCTCTTTTGCCGTCTTGGGTGAGTGTCTGTCTGTCCTTCCCGACCAGGTTTCTCTGTGTTTCTTTCTTGTTGGTGTGTGGGTGTTCCTGACGTCTGCCTGTTTCTCCTCGTCCTTCTCTCTCTTTCGTTTGCTTGTTTCTATGGGGGCGGTTGGAGGTTGTCGTCTGTGGTCGGCCATTTTGGGGTGGGTTGTCTCTGCGGGTTGATGAGGTGGTAATCTTCTTGGGCTGGAGGCTGTGGCCTTGGTTTGGGGATTATCGCGGAGGGGCGGGGCCGTTCGCTCTTTTGCCGTCTTGGGTGAGTGTCTGTTTGTCTCTTCCGGCCATGTTTCTCTGTGTTTCCTTCTTGTTGGTTTTGTGGATGTTCCTGGCGTCTTTCTGTTTCTCCTGTATTTCACTTCCCTCTCCTTCGTGATAGGCACGTCCTCAGGCCTCAAGGGTGAATGTAAAAGAGTTGTTGTGGTGGCTGGTGATGGGCAGGGTATGCAGGAAGTCCCACCATTCGGTGGATCGTTTGTCTGGAGTTTTGACTGGGTCAATGGTGATAAGGAGAATTGTTTCTGTCGTGTTGATGAGGGTTGCAGTGACTGCTTCGTGGGTGTGCCGGATTCGGGCCAGGCGTCCTGCATCCGTGTAGACTTTAATTATCTTGATGAAAGGGGTGGATGACATGGCGGTTGGGGAGAGAGATTGGTTGGAGCAGTAGACAGTTGTGGTGGTGGGGGAAGTAGCCAGGCAAGTGTCGGTTTGACCTGGTGGTGATGGTAGGTCATCTGTTGGTGCGGACGTAGGTGTAGCGGGGATTAACGGTGAGGGGTGGAGTATGAGCAGCTGTTTGGCCGGGGGGTCGGTAGGGCAGGTGATTCCGGCTATTCTACATGTATGAGTGTTGGTTGGGTGTGTTGTTTGTTTTGTGTTTTTTTTTGTATCAGTTATTATGTTCTTGGTGTCTGTTTGCTTTGGTGATGATTTTTGATTATTTACTATGTTGATGGTGTGGGTTGTGTCGAGGATAGGCGAGAATCGTTCGGGTCTGGTAATTAGGCGGCCCGATTGTGTTCTTACATTTTGTCTAATGGGGGGGTCTGGGCTCGACTCGGGGGAGGATGGTTTATAGTGGGAGGGTCTGGGGTTAGGGGTTTGAGGTGGGGTTATTGGGTGGGTTGGGGGAGCGTAAGGTGGTATTAGGGGAGTTGTGGGGAGTTGTTGGGGATGAAGTAGGGGGGCAAGACGGGTTGTTAGAACAAAAGGGGTGATGTTAGTTGTCATTTTGGAGGTGCTAGGTATTGGGGTAGTGGGGTTGGGTAGTGTTTTGTTGGTTGGAGGGGTTGGGGACAGTAGGGTTTCTGAGGTAGGCTGGGTGTGGGGATCGGTTTTTACACCATACCCGAAAGAGGATTTATGGAGCTCCGATCTTACTCTCAACTATCTGAACAATTTTACCAACACACCTAAACTTCGTTAAATGCGGAAATAGCCTCACGAAAATATCATGCCCTGGTGGGGGCACGAACTCTCGACCCTTGGGTGTGAGGCAGACACCTTACCAGTTAGACCAATAGAGATATCCCACTTGGCCTGTTCGGCTCTGGGTATTTCCGCATCCGAGGTCTGTTTAGGCTAGCCTACTTTCACTGACTTTACACTACTTCACCTTCCGGGAAACGAAAGCTCCGAACAGAGAGGAACAAGCTTGAGCCGAATCGACCGAGAGTCCGTCAGAGAGATGAACGGGAATGGTGAGTCAACTTCACTGAGCAGTGCATACACGCACCTACAAACTGCCCAGTTGGCAACTCGCTTGGGCGGCTGGCAACTTCCACAACCCAACCCAAGCGCGTCTCACATACACTCCCTGGTCTCTCCTCTCCCCTTCCTTGTCCTGTGGGGATCGGTTTTTACAACATACCCGAAAGAGAATTTATGGAGCTCCGATCTTACTCTCAACCATCTGAATAATTTTACCAACACACCTAAACTTCGTTAAATGCGGAAATAGCCTCACAAAAATATCATGCCCTGGTGGGGCCACGAACTCTCGACCCTTGGGTGTGAGGCAGACACCTTACCAGTTAGACCAATAGAGATATCCCACTTGGCCTGTTCGGCTCAGGGTATTTCCGCATCCGAGGTCTGTTTAGGCTAGCCTACTTTCACTGACTTTACATGGGGGCTGGGGTGGGAGTTTGGAGGTGAAGGGGAGGTTGGAGAGGAAAAGTTAGTGGAGGTGGATATTGGCCGGGGAAGGGGTTTCTGACGAATGAGGGTTAGCGGAGGAAGGTGATTTTGTTTTGTGTGAACTGTTTTTTTTCTTTGTGAGTCTTTTAATTCGATGTGATGTTGGGAGTCTTGGTTGGGGTGAAGTTTTGGATCGTAGTTCGTAACGACATGACGTGGTTGGTTTTGTTTGTGAGCTGGAGAAGGTGGTGTTGGAGGTGGTGTCTGAGGGGGGGGGGGCCGTGGGTAGGGGTGGGGGTGGGATGATTCGGGGGGAGGTAATAGATGGGTGGGGTGTCCGAGGGGTGTGTTGGCGGAATGTTAGGGGGCGGAGGGGGGGTGGGGTTGGTGGCTTGGGTCGTGGGGCAGTTGGAGGCTGGGGTGGGAAGTAAGGTTCTAATGGAGTAGGAACTGTTAGGTTGGGGTTGGTGATGGGTGTGGCAAGGTTGTGGTTGGGGCCTGGTTCGAGGGGTGGGGATAGTTTTTCAAGAGGTTTGTATATGCGTATGAAACGATTTCGGTATGTCCGGGTTTCTCCGTGATAGTTGATAGAGGTTTGGGACATGGGATACCGTTTAGGGGCCCACATAACGCGGGCCTAGTTTATTTATGACCGGCAGTTTGGCCACCATTACGGTGTCGTGAATGGCGAAGGGACTTATGTCATCTATGGCGTCGTGTTTGGTGTCTTGGCAAATTTGGGCGGTATGAAGAGTGTTCTTTAATTTTTGTAAGGGATCGAGGGTGAACTGGGTGGTGGAAGGTTTGGCCTGGTGGTAAAAAGGTAGTAAAAGTGGGGCTACTCCATATACTCGTTCGTGAGGGGAGATACCATCTTCTTTTGGACAAGTGTTCATTCCCCATTGTATCATCTTGACTTGGGATGGCCAATTTGAAGTGTTTAAAGCTATCATCCTGGTACGTAATTGGTTGTTGATGGTGCGATGACTTCTTTCGCAAACTGCGTTGCCTTGGCGCCAGTAGGGGGATGAGTGCTTGGTTTTTATGCCACATAGCTTTGAGAATTCTTCCCAGATTTGTCCTTTAAATTCGGGAGCGTAATCGGATAAGAGTGAAAGGGGTAATCCGAACATGGGCAATATCTCGGTGGCTAATAATGTGGCAATTGTAGATGCTGTATGATCGTGAGTGGGGCAGGCGACCAGGAATTTTGAATATATGTCGACGAAGGTGACGATCTACCGTTTGTTGTGGCTAACGGGAAAAGGTCCCATGACGTCCAGTGAGAGGGTTTGGAATGGCTTTTGGGTGGAAATGGTGCCGGCGGGTCCTGCGGTGCGGCTCCTGTCTTTGCCAAGTGCACATGGTTTGCAAGATTCGGTGACCTTCTTGGCCATTCCGGAGGGGTTTGGGGTCCAGTATTGGACCTGGAAAATTTTGAGCATCTTGTTTTGGCCTAAATGAATTCCATTTCCCTCGTGGATTGCAATCATGTATTCTTGAGCAACATTTGGCTCGACGATGATGTGTCCGGAGTCCGTGGTTAATTGGTCACCCCAGCGAGTTAATTGGGAGAAGATCTGTTTGGGGATCCATTTTGGTTTGATTTTTCTCTGCCAGGATTGAAGTAGGGTAGGTTGTAATGGTGTGGAGTCTTGGCAGATGGAGGTATTGATGAGGTCCGTGTGTTGCAAGGTTGCTAGATTGGTGGGGATGTTTTTCTGGTACAGGGAGACGGGAGAGGACGTCGGCGTTGGTGTGGAGTTTTCCGGGGCGGTAGTGGATGACGAAGTCGTATTCTTCGAGGGTTTCCTTCCAATGTACCAATAGTGCCGAGTTAGTCTCGCATCTTCTAAGCCATTGCAAGCTCTGGTAGTCTGTAATGATATCTAATTTGGCACCCAGCACGAAAGATCGGAAGTGATTTAGGGCTCAAATTATTCCGAGGCACTCACGCTTTGCGGCGGCGTAATTCTGCTGGGCTGCGTTTAAGGTGGAACTAGCATAAGCAATTACGTGTTCTATTCCGTCTTGGACTTGGGCTAGGACAGCTCCGATGGCATAAAGAGAAACGTCCGTGTACAGACGGAAGGGTTGTTGGTAATCTGGGAAAGAGACTGTGGGGGCTTTTACTAATTTTTCTTTCAGATTTTCGAAAGCCAAGTGTCTTTCCGGGGTCCAGGAAAACTCGGTGTCTTTGTGGGTGAGTTGGTGAAGGGGCCTGGCAATCTCGGCAAAATGTGGGATGAAACGTCTGTAGTAGGTGGCTAGTCCCAGGAAGGAGCGTACCCCTTTTACGGTAGTGGGTAGTTGATCTTGGATGGCGGAGAGTTTCTTGGGGTCTAGAGAGATGCCTTGGGCGGAAGTTACATGTCCTAAAAACCCTACGGTGTTCTTGGCCATCTCGTATTTAGAGGGTTTGAGTTTTAATCCGGTGTCTCTGATTCTTTGTAATACTGTCGTAGTCGATGGAGGACTGACAGAAGGATAGGCAATGCCGGCATCCAACATCTCTTGAACCTGTTGGTCCTACTCTTGGCGCTGGAGTGGATTTTTTCTGCGAGAGGGTTGTCGTAGTGGAAGTCCCGTGGTATGAATGGCGTGTTGCTCCATGGTTGTTTGTCCTATTTCTGTGGGGGTCTGGGCGAATAAATCACGAAAATCATGTAGCAATTGTTGCATCTGGTGTTTTTGCATGGGGGTTAAGGAGTCTGGAATGGTGGCTAATATAGGATTTTCACTGGGGTTTACCTGAGGAGTGACAACTTCGTCAAAAGCTTCGAGGTCGCCCACAACCAAACCTTTGGGTAAAGTTAGTACATCGTCTGAAATGTTGGCAATTAGAATGGTATTCTGTTGGGAAGACAATATGGCAGGTTGGATCATACATCGATTTTGGCTTATGGAGGGGGTGGCGGGTGTTAAAATCATGGCAGCTTGGGGGATAGGTATAAGGGGCACTCATTTTTGATGGTTAGGGGGAATGGTAATTCGATTTTTGATCATGGCGGGGATCATAACAGTAAGGGAAGGCGATCTTTGTTCTGGCTGGCCCAAGGTAGACCTTGAATATGGCAAGTCAAGGGTGGAGGAAGACAGTTTGGGGGGACGGAACATGAGAGGTGCATCAAGTTTTTCTATTCTAGGGGAGGGGGGTAGTTTTTGTTGGTGAGGTTGAGGGAGGTTGGTCATGCTTATTTTGGGAGGGGGTGATTTTTGGAAGGTATGGGGTGGCAGAAGTTTTTTCTTTTGGGAATTTGTTTGGGAAGTTGCCTTTTGTTGGGGGTGCTATTGGCTGTTGGACTGGTTAACAAGGAGGATTGAGTTAGGTTTATGTTTCGGCTTTGCAAGAAGGGGGATGGCAGATTTAGGTTTAGGTTTAACTTTCATATGGGGTTGGCTGGGGTTCAGACAGGTCGTGGGGGGGCTATTTTGTTGTTTTTTGTTTTTTTTAACATGATCAAGCGTTGGCCACAGTCAACTTGGGCTTGCAACTTGTGAAGGAGATCGAGCCCTAAGTACCCATCGTAGTGCTGGCAATCTGAGTGAAAAACTACAAAGGGGTGATAGCAATTTGCGCGAGGTGGTCACATGCAAAGACTGAGTTTCTCCCCTGACATATAGGGGGGCGTCCCCGGCACTGATTAGTTTTGACTTGGTTATTTGTAACCCGCTGAACTTCTTATGGTGTTGGTCATAAAATGAGCTGAATATGCATGATCGGGAAGCGCCGGTATCTATGAGTAACCGGACAGGAATACCTTTGAGTTGTGCAAGGTGGTATATGGGGGGTTATCGGTCATTTGCCGTGTCCCCCGCGGAAGCCATTGTAGGCGGGGGAAGATCTAAAAATCCTGGGGGTCTATTTCGGACTCTCCCAAGACTTCCTCCGTCTTGCTACTAAGTTCGAGGTGAGCAACGTCCTCGTTGTCGAGGTCTTGGACCTCCTCGTCCTCGATCATTTCTTCCTCATTGGCAGAGATGCGAGGCTGGGCTGTGCGATATTTGGCGGAGTCTCTGATGTCATGAAGAGCACATTTGTGATTACAGGCAGGGAAATCATAAGGGTTGATTATAACAAGAGTGGGGTTCTTACTTTTGTTGTTTTTGTAGGCCTGGTTTTTGTTGTACACTCGGCGGAGGGGGTTGGGGTTGAACCTGGGCCTGTTGGGTTGAGGTTTGCCGGAGAGGTACGTGGGTTTGGAGGTCGCAGTTGGTTGCCGGTAGAACTGGCTGGAGTCCCTCTGTTGACCCATGTTCTGAGGGTGGGTGGTGAACCTTTTTATGGCGGCAATGGTATTTGTTTTCTGGGGATGCACCGCGAGGATCCTCCTGATGGTGATCAGATCGCGTTGAAAACCAACAGGGTCGTGCACGGCAAAGTATTCGCGAACTGCTGAGGGCAACGCTTGAACGATATTCACCGGAATGTGTTGGTCTTGTTGAATTTTGGGAAGAGTGGGGAAAGCAGATTTGATTTGTTGTGAAATAGAAGCTAAAGTGTCGTCTAGATCACCTTCGTACTTTATGTCTTTAATGCGGGCATGGGCGACAAAGATGCCTAATGAGGGCTTAATGCCCTCGATAACTATGGGCCGAAACTGGTCCCAAGTGAGTGTGGGGTTAACTTGCGATGCATCGAGGGAAACGGCTTTTCCCAGGTGCGTTAACAGTACGTCGATTTTCTCTCGATCCGTATTATATGCCAAATCTAGCACTGGTTTCACAATGTCCATGTATGTTTCGATTTCGTATGTGTCCCCATCGTATTTAGGGATAATAATAATAATAATATTTATTCAGTTAGCATTTTAAAGAGTTGGTACCACATAATATGTTACAAATATGATATGTACCAGCCTTGCATAATTCCAACTAAGGATACCCCAATAAGGCCGTTAGGCGTATTTCCATTGGGGTCCTTGTGGGATTAGGTTAGCTGGGGAATGGGGGAGGATAAAAGAAATAGATACATTTGAGAAAGTATTTCTAGGGGGTTATTTTAAGATACCTTACATCCTATAGTATATATCAGTAATCCGTAATCAGTAATCATTTCAGTTTGTTTTGCCTATCTCTTATGTCGTATTTAGTAGTAGACATAAGCTTGGTGCTCCCTTCTCGCCGCTGTTCGGTTCAGGTGCTCCTTCAGGCTACGTCTGAAGGAATACAGTGTTCTCTTATCACGGACTGACTGGGGTAGGTCGTTCCAGTCTTTGATGGCAGTGAAGAAGAATGTTTGCTTACCCTGTCCTTGGATTCTCGGAACCGTAAAATTAAACATCCTATTTCTCGTATTATGACCACTCCTCTCATTTGCTTTAACAAAATCACTCTTTAGATACTCTGGAGCTCTGTCATAGAATATCTTGAAGGCATTAGTGAGCCTGATTTGTCTGGCCCTGTCAGAGACATTGAGCATGGGGAGCATTGAGGATGGGGATGTGCGAGCGAGCTGCGGCCATATTCGCGATGTTACAATGCAATATGAAATGCAATGAAATCTTCTATCCGAATCAAGAACCACCACGTACCACCAATGTTATGCCCTGATTTTATAAAGGATTAACGATTGATTGGGGTGAGTTCTTCAAGACTGGAATATCAGGTTTCATGTACATACATATAAGGAATCAATAGAACACATAAATATAATCTCGGAATGTGGTTCGTAATACAGTTCTATTGAATTAACACACTCACTGGTATAGAAAAAGACTCAATTCACTTTGGAAAACATAGGTAGGAGCAATGGATTCAGTATCAAGCTTGGTCTTTCAATTCTCCTAGCACGATCGTGGATCTGGATGGAGCGTGCACTGCCACTTTCAACACTCAGGTATTATTCTTCTGAGATAAGGACAAGATACAATATTAGAAGAAAGTCACTCGAAGGGCACTGGTTAAGTTCTCATAAGTATATAGTGAGGTTCGTTGATTGTGCCTAAGGCTTAGTTATTTTATTTAGATGTTGAGCTAACTTCAGGTTTCAATTTGTGCAAGGTCTGGTAGAGTGAATAGGCAACTAGAATTGCATACTTATTTGACTGTTAATGCACGTATTGGAATTCGTCACTGAGATTAATTTGCTTTACGACCTATCCCACAAACTTTTGGGATCTCAGAATATCTATACCATAATCTCCAAATTAGGAAGAACTCGTTATGTGGCTGAGGGTAAATATTGTCGCGGTAATGATCTCGTAATCGCTTTTACTGGTACGAATTTTCGGGCAATGAACAGGGAACTCTAGGAATCGAACTTGAAACACTCGTCATAGTTAGCAAATAACTTTACAATGAGCACAGGTAAAACAACGACCTGGTGGTACAGTATCTCCGCACTGATACAAATGATAATCAATAGTGCACTGTTGGGTTATCTTCTTAGATTCTCGATCTGGCGTCGTTGAGGGCTTCTCGGCTGCTCCGGGGCCGTCCAGGGTGTCCAGTCGTGTGAAGAAGTTACAGATGGGCCATCAACCATTGATGAAGTTCCGTTAAGGTACTCTCGGGGCTAAGATTTTTAATGTTATGTTTCAGGCTGAGGCCGGATTAGCACACCATCGGACCAATGCAAGAGGAGTCTACTCAAGGACTCTTCTTGACTGTCTCTAATCTCTATGAGAGGTTCAAAGAACTCAGGCGGTTTTACCCTTTATGTCACAAATCCTGGTTGGTTGCCACAGACAAAATGTGACTAGGATCTATATCTGCTAAGTGCTCCTAAGAGTATCTCGTATAGACCCTTCTAACACAAAAGATCTTTCTATCCTAGATCTCTGTGAGTTAAGTACAAGTCATGTGTCTAACATAATAAAGTATTGAAAGGTAGGGAGGCCTTAGTCTTTCAATATTTATATAAGGTTAGATAAGACACTAATATAAATAACTATATTAAATTCTGGGTGGCCAGAAATAATCAGTTATGGATATGTAGTTCTTGTTGCACTATATGTAAATGGTTATAAAACTCAAGTGGAAGAGGTGATACCAGCAATGAGTTAATAATCACTTATTTGGGGTAGATATATGTATTGGTAAAAGGTTTCTATATTAACAGGTGGGTGGCCACGATTAATAAAGATCCAAACAAAAAATATATATATATCAATGTCACTGATTTTATCACCGACTCCGGGTTGCCGCTCGTCTATAGGTAATCTTGAGTGGTGAGTTAAATAGTCTTCAGTCAGAGAGCGGGTTGCCGTTCATCAGAAGCGATATTTGCACTTACTTATGTAGTTCCTCTCCTCTCAGGGTTTATATAGCAGGCTGCCCGGTGTTGCCTGGGCTGGTGGTTGATGGATTTGCTATTTATGGGCTGTTCAGTCAAGTGGAAGGGGAGTTTTTGCTTTATAGGAGGAGCCTTACAATGTGGCTCACTTCAGGGAGTAAAGAGGAAGTGAATGCAACAATTTTTGGGGCTGGAGCTAACAGGCCCTTCAAGTTGGCAAGATGGTGGAGGTGTGGGGGACGTTGGAGTCGGGATGTTGCCTTAGCTGGGGGTGGTCCCCTTAATCTTTGGGGTGGCTGTGTATGGGGGCTGTTGTGGAGTCGTTGTCTGGGTAATTTGCTCCTCATTTCCGGTGCCCTGGATTAGATAACAGAGTTAGTACGTACACCGGACATATAAGAATAAGTAATGGAAGGGGTGCTGGCAAGAGGCCCTTTGTTGGTTGTGTTCGTGGAGGATGGGGCGGAGTGCCTCGCCCGTGAAGACCAGCTGGCTAAGTGCCTGACTTTTATAAGTAAGTTACTTTTAAGGGAGGGGTTGAGTGGGGGTTGTTGAACAGCTCTCTCTTTATCTGTAGTCCTTGGATAATAAAAAATGACAAGTAATAAAATACACTCGGACATACCCGTATGTGAGTATAAGTGGTTGATAGCCAGAGTTTCCCTGGTGGTCCTTTACGTCGGGGTCGAGGGGGCGGAGCACGTCGCGCCCTAGGGTCGGCCGGGGTGGGGGGGGGGGGGGAGGGGGGGGGAATAGGTGGAAGTCCCTCCGTGACTTGACGTGGCCCGGCGGCATATTGCCCTTCTGTATACTGGTTCGGCACCTCTGGTGAAAACGGCCGTTTTCTATGGCTAATTACTCAACTAAACTTGCGCATATTCTCCGTGGTGTGGTTAGGTTAGGTTAGGTTAGGATACGGAGAATATGCGCGAGTTTAGTTGAGTTAGCCATAAAATAGTCCGCGCGCGGCCGTGGTGCCGAACCAGTTAGTTAGGGAGCCCACTGGAGTTCATTTACACATTTGGGAACGAAAGGTTTGATGGTTTTAATCTGTTGCTACTAATAGGTGAATGAAAAAAATCAATTTCTTAAGTGTAGCATTCCTGGGGTTTAGAGGGGGCAGACCCCTAAACCCCCAAAAAATGAAACATTCATTTACACTTTGGAGAACAAGGCTGAAATTAACATGGATTAATACCATTACACTACCAGATTGAAATATGCAACTTAAGAAAACACAAATTCGGGGGTTTACATTTAAGAAGGGTTCTTGTGGAGGGTTCACGAGGGTTTCAATTACACTTTGGAGAACAAAATTGAAACTTATACTGGTGGATGCCCTTACATAACTTATCCCAAATACATAACTTAAGAAAAGATATTCCCTGTCATTTTTGCTTAAGAAGGGCCAGGAAGATTCTAAATAGGTCATGTTTACACTTTGGAAAACAATGCTGAATTTCACATTGTTCATCCCTTTTTTATCACTAATTTAGAGTATGCAATATAAGAAACAATATTTTGTGGGGGTTTTCATTTAACCTAACAAGTGCGCATGGGGGTAATTAGACACCTCTCCCTGTGCGCATGTATTTGAGGTGTTTCCGTCACTAAAATATTTATTGTACCATTAACCCGTACAGCCCCAGCGACGCGCCTGGCGCGTCGGCGATGTATGTAACGCACAGCCCCAGAGGCGCGCCTGGCGTGTCACCCTAATTGCGCCGACCATAACCTCAGGTGTAGCCACTCAAGAGGGCTCAGATTTGTATGGGAACTGTGTACGTATCCGACGCAACCGTGCTGATGGTTGAAAACTCTCAAAGTCCACGTGCGTGCGCGTGAGCGCGCAATAACCTGGTTTTTTGGGGTAATTGCCTTCAATTTTTTACTCTTGTAAAATACGTTTTCGGGGGCTCTGTAGGACCATTCTTTAAGCTTTTTGAGCGGTTTTTCGTGGTTTTTACTTCATTCCTAACCCATTCGCTATTGTTTCTGGAATAAAACCCTTTTTTGAAAACCGGCCGGGTTCTGGTGCGCAAACATTACAAAACTAGCCGGGGCTCCACGGGTTAACTAAACTCCAAAATAAGATAACTTTACCGGGCCCTACTGGGTCTTCTCAGAGACCAGGGCGTTACTACCTCTGACACATTTAGATTCTATATTCTCTTAACCCTATACAATATATCTACTCAAACAACCAGGGCGATACTACACTCATAGATTATATATTCTCTTAACCCTATACAATATATTTACTCAAACGACCAGGGCGTTACTACACTCTTAGATTATATGTTCTCTTAACCCTGTTGTGGTAAACTATCAATGGAAGTTAAATATTACTAAGCTATAATGAATCAAATAAAATCAATCTAAATGAAAACTACTCCATATCTAAATTGAATTCAATCTGAAACAAGCTAATTTATATTCAAAGGTCTCACATAATAAATTTATATATAGGGTACGGTTATAAGGGTTAATATTAGCCAGGAATTAACTCACCAATAGTTCCACGTGGCAATGAGGCAAGGGAGAACGTTTTACCCAATATGGCGGTGGACAATGGGGAACGAGACTTCGGTCCCGAGACACGTGTCAAGTTAAAGAAAGAATAAATGATTACATGGGAATGGACATGATTATTAAGCTTATCTGTCAGTCAGCCATGGCGTCGATGAGAGCGTCGTGATGGTGTAGCTGTTTGTATTGCTGACATTTGATCTATCACTAATTTCTGAGTGACTTGTTATGGCTAGGTTCCCCCTTGATTGTATTTATTCATATGCCAAAACCAACATCATTGATCACCAAAGACCCGAACGTGTTACATCCTTTTATGAACAATATATTTTGTACTGAACTTGAAGTATTCCCAACAGTAAGTACAGAACAATATCTGGGGGATCTTTTGACCAACTAATTTAAGGGCACACTGTCTTGTATTGCATTTTTCAGAGTGCCGCCGACAAGGTGAGATTGTCCACAGCACAGAGATTGAGTACGATTCCATCAAGATCGTGTATGATTTTGAGTCATCTCCCGAGGGTCAGGTTACAAAAGCTGCCTTACATCTCAGACATGCCCTAAAGGCTGTAACGAAGGAGCCACTCCCAGATCCACTGACTGTTGGAGCTTTGAACCGTGGTGAGGGAGAACCTCCTGAGCTTTTCAAGGCTTTCTTTCAGACACTACTTTGAGGACCCATGACTTGAAAAGCTCAGGAGGTTCTCCCTCACCACGGTTCAAAGCTCCAACAGTCAGTGGATCTGGGAGAGGCTCCTTGGTTACAGCCTTTAGGGCATGTCTGAGCTGTAAGGCAGCTTTTGTAACCTGACCCTCGGGAGATGACTCAAAGTCATACAAGATCTTGATGGAATCGTACTCAATCTCTGTGCTGTGGACATCTCACCTTGTCGTCGGCACTCTGAAAAATGCAATACAAGACAGTGTGCCCTTAAATTAGTTGGTCAAAAGATCCCCCAGATATTGTTCTGTACTTACTGTTGGGACTACTTCAAGTTCAGTACAGAGATCAATATATTGTTCATAAAAGGATGTAAGACGTTCGGGTCTTTGGTTATCAATGATGTTGGTTTTGGCATATGAATAAATACAGTCAAGGGGGAACCTAGCCCTAACAGGTTCCTCAGAAATTAGTGATAGATCAAATCCTTGTGCCCTATCTGTCTTGCGTATGTGTAAGGATCGGCAACTGTGGTGAAACTGGGCTTCTTTAGCGATTAGGTCAACTCCACTAATTGTGACTAGTACGTGTGAGCTTGAGAGTACTGTATTTGCTGTCTCTTTATTCTTGTCTTCTGCAGGCTTAGTTAGTAGTTTTCCTGTGAGCTCTTTTGCTCCATCTGGGCGTGTTTTTACCTTCTTGTCACAAAACAAACATGTATCAGGGAAAATACCCACAGTAGACACTGTGGGTACTACTAGATTCATTGCTAGGGGGCCGAACAGCAGCGGATGATGATGATGATACAGAACGTAAAACCTTCATTTCTTGTTCTAATTTTTCATGAATAGGCCTAGACACGGGTTGAATTGCAGTAAAGTTCTTGTAACATTTGCTGTGGTAACCATCATCCTCTCCTGGGTCACTTGGTAATGTATCAATAACTGCTTTGTACTTTGATGTTTGGAAGTTCTTTCTAGATTTCATAGCTTCGGCAGCATGTGTCACTACAGCCCATTTGTCAGGCTGCCAGGGTAGAATCTTTGCTTTAATGGGCAGAACATGTATAAGACATACATCTGGAGGGCAATGGCTGCTGGGCACATGATGACAAGGAAGGACAAAACCGACATTGTAGACTTGTCATGATTAAACAAAAATGGTAATTGATGTCAATTCTAATATAATAATATAATCAATTTGGGAATCAAAATAAAAGAATACGAGCTGATTGATCTAGCATACCATTATCATCATTTGGGCTTGCCATTTTGAAGTGGTGCCGATCATCAGAAAAAGGTGCCCTTGATTAAAAATCATCACACAAAGAAATCATCTACAAAATCATCTACAAAGAAAGCAAAAATGCCAGTGAATATGTTTATTTAAGTAATGAACTTTGGACACAATGGTTTTCAACTTTGTTCTCCAAAGTGTAATTGAGACCCCTTTCGATCCTTCTTAAATGAAAATCCCCACTAAATATTGTTTCTTAAATTGCATATTTTAAATTAGTGATAAAAAAGGGATGAACAATGTGAAATTCAGCATTGTTTTCCAAAGTGTAAACATGACCTATTTATAATCTTCCTGGCCCTTCTTAAGCAAAAATGCCAGGGAATATCTTTTCTTAAGTTATGTATTTAGGATAAGTTATGTAAGGGCATCCACTAGTATAAGTTTCAATTTTGTTCTCCAAAGTGTAATTGAAATCCTCGTGAAGCCTCCACAAGAATCCTTCTTAAATGTAAACCCCAGAATTTGTGCTTTCTTAAGTTGCATATTTCAATATGGTAGTATAATGGTATTAATCCATGTTAATTTCAGCCTTGTTCTCCAAAGTGTAAATGAAGACTTCATTTTTTGGGGGTTTAGGGGTCTGCCCCCTCTAAACCCCAGGAATGCTACACTTAAGAAATTGATTTTTTCCATTCACCTATTAGTAGCAACAGATTAATACCATCAAACCTTTCATTCACCTATTAGTAGCAACAGATTAATACCATCAAACCTTTCATTCACCTATTAGTAGCAACAGATTAATACCATCAAACCTTTCATTCACCTATTAGTAGCAACAGATTAATACCATCAAACCTTTCATTCACCTATTAGTAGCAACAGATTAATACCATCAAACCTTTCATTCACCTATTAGTAGCAACAGATTAATACCATCAAACCTTTCATTCACCTATTAGTAGCAACAGATTAATACCATCAAACCTTTCATTCACCTATTAGTAGCAACAGATTAATACCATCAAACCTTTCATTCACCTATTAGTAGCAACAGATTAATACCATCAAACCTTTCATTCACCTATTAGTAGCAACAGATTAATACCATCAAACCTTTCATTCACCTATTAGTAGCAACAGATTAATACCATCAAACCTTTCATTCACCTATTAGTAGCAACAGATTAATACCATCAAACCTTTCATTCCCAAAAGTGTAAATGAACTCCAGTGGGCTCCCCTACTAAGTATACAGAAGGGCAATATGCGGCCCCGGCGGCCTGGCCTTCAAGTTAATTGGTTTGTTGTGGTCAGCCAAATCTGGTTCAGGCCGGAAAATACTAGGAAAGAAATGTATTGCAAGGGAGAGAGAGAGAGATGCGTAGATAGAGATAGTGATCCAAGGGAAGGGGAAGACATGCGTAATCAGGGCGGTATGGTAGCTATCATTACGTCACGTTGATGGAATCTGGTGGTCACGTACCTGAAACAAACACAACGCAAGGGATTACCGCTTCGTTGTGTGAATATGGTCATTACGTAGTTCTGGCATAACTTATACATCGCTTAGCTACAAGAAGGGAAAACAAATAGAGCAATGTGTATTGTGCACTAGAAGATGGTACTTGATAAGATGTGTAGTAGGGAGGGGGGGGGGGGGGGGTGAAGAATTGGAAAAGAAAAAGGCATAACGGGGTTACGTAATTCAATGGTCAGTAGAAAGTACAACGTGAGGTTATGGATATGTACTCGTTATAATGGGGAAACGAAAAACTAGGTATCTTTCCTGTCTACCGTTTCCCTTAATCATGCTATCATTATAGGGTTAGTACATACAACAAATATATAACAATAAGATGGATCCCAGTGAGTTAGGGGACTGTCGCGTATAATTGTAAAATTGAATATCAGAATTGCTCCTCGGTATTCTGTAGGGTAACCTTAGGGGTTTAGTCACGGCCTCCTATATACAAGGCCTGTGCGCTGGCCCGTGACGTCATAAGCCCAGGCCACTCGCGCGCTGGGTGGCGGGCTCACACTCCCACATATTCCCACTTACACTCTTCATATTTATGCTTACTCCTCGATATATCATTAAACTGACTATGTAACATTGTTACACTCTTCATATTTATGCTTACTCCTCGATATATCATTAAACTGACTATGTAACATTGTTACACTCTTCATATCTATGCTTACTCCTCGATATATAATTAAACTGACTATGTTACATTGTCGTTATATTAAGTAATTAATGTTATATATATATATATATATATATATATATTGTATCAATACTTTATCCGATTTTAGAAAGGTATAGAATAATAGATAAACAAAATACTAAGTGAATCGTATTTACTAACTTATATTTACATCTACACTTAATTTCCATACATATACATTTCGTCCTCATCACTCCAACATATTCTAATGTTAAGGTTTGGAGCTTCCTTTTTTTCCTGACTGTTTGCTTTGATATATGTGATCGTTTTCTTTTGCACAAAAATGATTGAGCAAGGCATTTGTAGAAGCCCACACTAAAAAAAAATGAATTTTGTCTACGTTATGATCATTATCGCAGTTGTTTATTGGGAGGAAAGCATCATTATCTACCAGAACATTCATTGTGATATCAGTGGATAGATTTATCTGGTTCAATGAATTTGAAAACTCTGGTATTTGAGTTAGTTTGTTGATGACAATATAATTATACATAATAATGTTAACTACAGAATCATCAGGATATAGTAAAGAACCTCTGCTAATGCCCTGTATGTAGCTGTTATTATCTGGCAAATTATCTACATTTTCATGACTAGTAAGGAGGTCTTTACAAAAATTACATTTCAGTGTTTTGGACACCGCATAGCAACAGTAGCCAGCCAAGTAAGTTATAACTGGAAGAAGGTCCATGCTCTTTTCAATATCATCCTGTGTTAAATCTATGTCAAAGCTTGGGATATTTACCAAATCATTGTTTTCCATTTTCTCCCACTTTGTTTCTTCAAATTTAGACAAATCTATGCTATGATTTTTAAAGGGTATCTGCAGTACAGATATCATCCTCAATTGTTTTGCACACTCAAATACTTGCCGGACAGATATATTGTAATTGCAACCTGCAAGCTGTCGATATTTACTGAACCTGGCCTCAAGTTGATCGGTCTGAAATTTTCCTGTTAATATATATTTCATTTTAAGTTCATTTATGCTAGAGACAAGTTAATTTTAGGGAGTGGTTTGTGAATAATGTGACAAATCAAAACTGAATCCTCTTGCTCAATTACTTTCCAGAATGTATCCAGAGAATCCAGTTTCTCTCTCAGTTCATTCAGTGTTGTAAATTTCTTGTTTTGTTTGTGTTGTAAATCCTCAACAACACTTTGTGCAATAGCAGTCTGGATTGCAACCTCTTCCTTTCTACATCTTCCTGCTGGTGATTCTCTCGACGAAGGTGTTCTTGATAGATAGGAGGGACAGTTGGGTAACTTTGATGGGACTGTTCCCTTACGAAGCCTTGGAATTTTTAATTTGGCTGTAAGTTTGATCCCAGTTCTCTCATCAAAGCATGACGTCTCTCTCTCTATATCCTCTGGACAGAAGTGTAGTTCACACACCTGTAAACAGGTGAGTGGAATGTGTTACTTATACTGACCGATTGTTTGTGAGCATGAACTATCATATTTTAAATAAACAGTTGGTATTGTAATAGTAACTATTAATTACATTAGTAGGATTATTTGAATTTATAGCATAATATAAATATATATAAATACCCAAGATAAGAAACAAACCTAGTATGACTACTGTATAGATAATTGAAAATATTTATTAATTTTCTTCTCACTCAGTCGAGGTACTGTTGGTATTGTGAAAGTTTAGTGAAAGTATGTATTTTTTGTATTTCCAATAATGTTTAAATCAAGACATCTATCAAAATAGTAAGTAACATGGTCCTTTTTAAACTGAATAAAATCGTAGCCAAAACAAATGGTTAAAAATGGTGCCTTTGTGTTGGGATTAATTTGTAGAAGTAACTTCGGCCCCGTTGCATGATGGCCGAAGTTACTGCAAACCGTTATCGTCATGTTACCAATGTCTATGCACTTAAGTAATTATGAAAATTCGTATTATATTTAGTATGTCCCCATATGTTAACTTATATGCTTATATAGACCTACATGTTAAAAGTTCTGTTAATATATGCTTACATACAGTATGTGTGGCTTTAACGAATATATAACTACAATAAATATAAGTGCTCGTGAATGGAACCAGAAATATTGGCTTTATTAGCCAATTATATAACATGAATGTAATATATAGTAGCCTACTGCTGCAGCATATTAAAAACCCACCTCAAGTGAAAGAAACTGTCAAAATAAATGGAATACTGCAAAAAGTTTCGACTAGTACGGTATACTCTCTTTCTCTCTCTCTCTCTCTATATATAACTGTCTTGATAGCGTAAAGCATAAGTGCGCGGAATTTCGATGTGAGTGTCACACGTATTTGTTGATTTCATTAATTGAGTTTAGATGTGAAGTTGGTTGGAGTAAATATATATATATATTGAGAATATATCACAAATACACGTGAGCCACTAAATGTTTCTAGTCTCTCAGTGGGGATCGAACCATCGACCATCAGAACGATAGCCGACGCTTAATCAATTACACCACGGCAGTCTAAAAGACACTCAGCCTTCTATCCTATTTATGTTAGGGAGAAGGGAAACCCACTAGGCGAATATATTTCAATTGTAACTCTCATGCTTTGTGGGTTAGAATTAAATGAAATCAATTTCAACCCGAGTTGCGTCGGGACACTCAAAAATCCGTGTATGGTATTCTGGAAATATGGATCCTACAACTAGGTTTGAATTGAAATATATTCGCCTAGTGGGTTTCCCTTCTCCCTAACATAAATAGGATAGAAGGCTGAGTGTCTTTTAGACTGCCGTGGTGTAATTGATTAAGCGTCGGCTATCGTTCTGATGGTCGATGGTTCGATCCCCACTGAGAGACTAGAAATATATATATGCAGATACAATCTACTGTATATGGAGAAATGAGGTACCCAATGAACTATTTGATAGAGTATAAGGGAAAACGCATCAAGTAAGGGGTAACTATTTTATTTCATATATTGTTAATTATTGCCAATTATCTAATTCAGTTTGAGTTAATTACATATATGATGTATATCACAATATGTAACATAAAAAATAGGAAAAAAATAGCTTTAAAGCAACTGTTGGATAGTTCTAGAGTGATAGACAGTAATATTATGAATTATAGTGTTCTCGGCGTGTAAAATTATCTTGACCAAGATCTAACCTTGACTTCTCCGACCCGCCATATTTGAGCTAGGGCTCGCTACAGTTTCCTTTATTTCTCGTTTATATGGTATTACATTACGCTATAAAATACTTGCACTGTAATAGAACGACAACACTAACAATGGCGATAATAATAAAGTAGGGCTACTTACTTTGCTGTTGTGATTGGGAGTAAAATGGTCTCTCTTTATAGCTCTAAGCCACTCGTTCCACAATATTTCATTTGTTGGGAACGAAAAAACACACACTTTTGGGCCACTGGCATAATTGCCTTTGCACAATGGCACACAACACTTATTTGGCATCGTGATATGAACCACTGAATCGAGTTACTCATGAATATATCCGTGAATTATTTGATTAAAACAGAAACACAGACATGCTGCCTTCTCACGCGCAGAGTGTTCAGGACTGGCTAGGTAGGTACTGCCGTGGTGAGATGGTCAGGTCACAGACCGATGAACCAAGTGTGGTAACGTAGTGCTGACGTCACGAGACCATCGCACAGGCCTTGTATATAGGAGGCCGTGGTTTAGTACATCAACGAAAAATAATAGTAGGGATCCCGTATATAATTGTTAGAAGGGGGAACGAAATATAGGTGTTTTTCCTTTCTCCAGTTCTTCCTTACTTAGGTTAGTATTAGTGAGTTAGTACAGCATTAGGGAGTTAGCACATTAACAACAACAAATAATATGGGCCCCAGTGAGTTATGGGGTCGCCTAGGGTAATTGCATAATTAGATATCAGAATTACTCCTCGGTATTTGGTAGGCTAATATTAGGGGGTTAGTACAATAATGACAAAATAATAATAGGGATCCCGTATATAATTGCTAGAGTGGGGGGACGAAAAATAGGTGTGTTTCCTTTCTCCCGTTTCCCTCAATTCGGTTAGCATTAGTGAGTTAGTATAGCATTAGGGAGTTAGTACATTAGCAACAATGAATATGGGTCCCAGCGAGTTGTGAGGTGGCCTAGGGTAATCGTATAATTAAATATCAGGATTACTCCTCGGTATTTGGTATAGTGTAAAATGGGGGTTGTATTAGAAAGGTTGGGAATATACAATTCTTGGGGGGGTTGGAGGTTGACGTCTGTGGTCGGCCATCTTGGGGTGGGTTGACCCCGGGGTTGCTGAGGGGGTAATCCTCCCGGACTGGACGCTGTGACCTTGGTTCGGGGATTATCGCGGAGGGGCGGGGCCGTTCGCTCTTTTGCCGTCTTGGGTGAGTGTCTGTCTGTCTTTCCCGACCAGGTTTCTCTGAGTTTCTTATTGGTGTGTGGGTGTTCCTGACGTCTGCCTGTTTCTCCTCGTCCTTCTTCTCTCTCTTTCGTTTGCTTGTTTCTATGGGGGCGGTTGGAGGTTGTCGTCTGTGGTCGGCCATTTTGGGGTGGGTTGTCTCTTCGGGTTGATGAGGTGGTAATCTTCTTGGGCTGGAGGCTGTGGCCTTGGTTTGGGGATTATCGCGTAGGGGCGGGGCCGTTCGCTCTTTTGCCGTCTTGGGTGAGTGTCTGTTTGTCTCTTCCGGCCATGTTTCTCTGTGTTTCCTTCTTGTTGGTTTATGGATGTTCCTGGCGTCTTTCTGTTTCTCCTGTATTTCACATATCTATCTGTCTCCGCGAATTAATCGAGTCAACTGTACATGACAGCCGAAATGTCTGTCTGTCTGTCTGTCTGTCTGCCTGTCCGATAACTCCTCCTAGACCGTTCGACAGATTTTCACCAAACTTCACACGAACCTTTGGTGCGTGAATGCGACGGTAATTAAAAAAAGATCTTTTGAATTTGTGCAATAATTTTGATTTTAGGTTAAAACAATTGTTTTGCCCCCCCCCACCCCCCCACCCCCATTCTGGCGTTCTGTGTGTGTTTGCCCTGTAGGGGCACACTCACACAGAAGGTCATCGTTAAGAGGGCGAAAAAAAAATAGCCCGAACATTCGGTAGGTGAATGCGATGGTAATTAAAACAATATGTTTTTAAATTTGTGCAATAGTTATGATTTTAGGTCAAAACTATGGTTTTGCCCCCCCCCCCCCCCCACCCCTCCCCTACCCACCCAGCAATGATGGCGTTCTGGGGCCGAAAACATCTCGGCCTGCATCTGTTAGGTTAAGTTGACAATAAAAGTGATGGTAGTAATAGTGGGGATGATGGTAATAGTTGTGATGATGGTGATAATAGCAGTGATGATGGTTGTAGTTATAGTGAGGATTATGACAGTAGTGATGATGATGGTGATAGTACTAGTAGTAGTGATGATGGTCATAATAGTAGTGAAGATGGTGACAAGTAATTGGATAAGCATATGGACGAGAAGGGTTGGGTGTGAAGGGGGATCAGCCGGGTTGGGCCAATCAGCGCTCTGCAGACCCCCGTAATCCTGCGTAAATCTCTAACCGGTTTGGTAAGATGATCCTCAGGGTATTAGAGTGTTGAGCCTATAATTGGGCTTTGTAATTGGGGTTGTGTGGGACAGGGATCTGCCTTGCTTAGGCCAATCGGCTTTCTGCAGATTCCCATTTTCTTATGTTCTTATGTTCTTATGTAATGATATTTGTAGTTATAATGATGACAGTAGTGATGATGGTGACAGTATTAGTGATGATGGTGAGTAGTAGTGATTATGGTGAACATTGTAGTGATGATGAGAGTAGGAGTGATGATGGTAAGAGTAGTATTGATGCCTATAATAGTAGTAGTGCTGATGATAGTAATGGTGATAGTGACTAGTAGTGATGATGGTGACCCATCGCAGAGTTAGGTACGCCGTTTTGATTTTGGGCGAAACGGCACGTCTACTTCGGTGCATGAATGCGACGGTAATTTTTTTTTTTTTTTTTTTTTTTTTTAAATTTGTGCACTAGATATGATTTTAGGTCCAAAATATGTTCCCCCCCCCCCAACCAGCCTCCCCCCCCCCCCCCCCCCTCAGGACCCCCACCGCCCAACCTGTACCTATTCCCAAGCAATGATGATGGCGTTCTGTGTGTATCACACAGAACGCCATCGTTCAGGGGGTGAAAAAAAACTCGCCCGTATTTGTTAGGTTAAGTTAGTTTAGTTGACATTATAAGGTGACATTTGTAGTGATGATGAAAGTATTAGTGATGATGGCGGTAATATTAGTGATACTGGTAGTATTAGTGATGATGGTGACAATTGTAGTGATAATGAAAGTAGTAGTAATAATGGTGGTAATATTAGTGATGATGGTAACCCTTCGTAGAGGTGGGTTTGCCATTTTGATTTTGGGCGAAACGGTACGTCTACTTTATCAACTCTGCGTAAGCAGTGGTATCGCCCCCCGTACAATGGTACATGCCGGCCGAAATGTCTGTCTGTCTGTCTGTCTGTCTGTCTGTCCGGAAACTCCTCCTAGACCGTTCGACGGATTTTCACCAAACTTCACACGAACATTCGGTGCATGAATGCGACGGTAATTAAAAACATATTTTTCTCAATTTGTGCAAATATTTTGATTTTAGGTTAAAAAAATGGTTCCCCCCCTCTTTCTCAGCCCTCCATCCTGCCCCTCGCGCGCCCCCCGCCCCCCCCCCCCAAGCAATGATGATGACGTTCCGGGGGAGAAAACAACTCGCCCCGCATTTGATAGGTTAAGTTAGTTTAGTTGACATGAGAAGCGATGGTAGTAATAGTAGGTGACCCATCGTAGAATTGGGTATGCCGTTTTGATTTTGGGCAGAACGGCACGTCTACTTTATAATAGTAGTGCTGATGATATTAATGATGATAGTGACTAGTAGTGATGATGGTGACCGATCGCAGAGTTGGGTTTGCCGTCTTGATTTTGGGCGAAACGACACGTCTACTTTATTATTATTATTATTATTATTATTATCATCTCATTCAACCTGTCCCAAAGAAGGGTGACCGCTCTCAACCTTCAAACTATCATCCAATTGCTTTCATTTCTTGCATCTTTAAAGTTCTTAAAACTATTCTTACTTCACAATTTCTTAAGCATTTCTTTTCTCATAATCTACTCTCAGATCACCAGTATGGCTTCCTCAAGGGTCGCTCTACTGGTGATCTTCTTTCATATCTACTAACTCTTGGTCAACCTCCTTTTGGGACTTCGGTGAAACCTTTTCTATTGCACTAGACATATCGAAGGCCTTCGATAGAATCTGTCACAAATCTCTAATTTCTAAACTACCCTCCTTCGGTTTTTATCCCTCCATCTGAGCCTTTATCTCTAATTTTCTTTCTGGCCATTCCAAAGCAGCGGTTGTGAATGGCCATTGTTCACTTCCTCATCCTATCAACTCTGGTGTTCCTCAGGGTTCTGTCCTATCTCCAATTCTCTTTCTAATATTCATAAATTATCTCAACTGTACCTCCAGTCCTATCCATTCATATGCTGATGGCTCTACTTTACACTATTGAACTAGTTTTCCAGAATGCTCCAACAAGCAATCACTCAAAAACTCAGTGGATAAAGTCATAGAACACTTATCTTTTGATCTAACAACCATTTCCAATTGGGGCAGAGAAATTCTTGTTGCTTTCAATGCTTCCAAAACTCAATTTCTCAATTTATCTACCCGCCGCCAAGATCTCCCAAAAGACTTTCCTGTGTACTTCAATAATACAAAAATCAACCATTCATCTTCTCTCGGTATCCTCTGTGTCTCTTTTTCTTCTGATCTCACTTGGAAGGACCATAATACCACTCTTGCTAAAATGGCTTCCTGGGTGTGCTCGACCGCCTTAAGTTTTTTTTTACCCCTGCACAGCTTCAGCTTCTTGCTCTGTACAAGGGCACAGTGCGTCCATGTATTGAGTATTGTTCGCATGTGTGAGGAGGATCCTCTCACATAACACTTCTCGACAAAGTAGAAATGAAAGCCTCACGTCTACTCACCGATGCTCTGCAATCTCTCTCTCTTTGCCAAAATGTTGCATCTCTCTCGCTTGATTTTGGCACTGTCACTCTTTCAACTCTGGGAGAGACACTCGTCACAGGCAGTTTTGCCTTTTGTCTCCCTCATCCACATAGAAAAAAAAATTGAAGGGGGGTGTTGAATGCAGGATGCAGATGGGGCATGAGAGGAAGGAGAGGTTTGCTGACTGACGGATTTGGAAAGGGGTCTTTTCTTTCGTGAATTTACGTTTAGGAAGGGCTTTAGGTTTGGTTTTATAAGTGGGTAAAGGGCGTTTGGTGGAAGGAGAAGATTTGGACAATTGCTGAAGGCGTTTAGGTAGAGTGAGAGGTTGAGAAGATTTAGTCTGAGTGGAGGTGGGGAGGGAGATAATGGAGGAGTTGGAGGGGGGGAGTGAGGAGACAGAGGGGGGGGGGGGGGCGTTTCTGGTGAGACTTAAGGTGAGAGTCTCGGGGTGAGGGTGAAACTGGGAGAGAGAGAGGGGGTGTGAGTGGGGGTCGGAGAGGAAGATGGTGGGTGCTTGCGAGTTACTGGGTTTGCTTTTGCAACTCTTTCGGTTGCGGCGGTCAGTTTAAGAAGATTGATTGTGACTCAGAGTATTGGTTTTAGTGATGGTGTCAGTTTGGAAGGGTTTATATATCGTGACATAGCAATTACGATAAATTCTAGATTCGCCGTGGTAATTAATTATGACCTGGAACGGATTCGGAACTTTTGATATGGTATAGGGGCCCAAGTAACGAGGCCCAAGTTTGTTGGTAATGGGTATAGTTTAGCTACCATCACTTGATCCCAAATAGCAAAAGTATTATCTGGTGGTGATGAGTCCTTTTGAAGGTCTTGACAGGTCTGAGCATGGTTGAGACGATTTTTGAGATGTTGTAGAGGGTCTGGATAGAAGTGTAGTGGTGTTGGAGACTGATCAAGGTGATGGAGGGGCATCAAAAGAGGCGCTTCTCTAAATACTCTTTCTTGAGGCATAATTCCATCGTCTCTCGGGCAGGTGTTCACACCCCACTGTATGATCTTAATTTGTGCTGCCCAGTCGTCGGAATTAAGGGCGATGAGTCTGGTACGGACTTAATTAGTTCGCAAATATAATTTCCTTGAGGTCAATATGCTGATGAATGTGAGACTTGGTAACTGTAGATCTTGGATAGCTGTGTCCATATTTGGGCAGAAAATTTAGGAGCAATGTAGGAATGCAAAGCTTGCGGAAGCCTGAAGTATGGAAAAACGTCAATGTATGAGGGCTTCGGCTACGGCCATTGCAGTATGTTCCTTGGCGGGGCAAGCGATCACGAATTTGGAGTAAGAGTCGCCAAAAGAGATGACATACTTCTTTGCAGACTTGGTGGGAATGGAGCCTATCACATCAACCGAAGGGAGTTGCCAGCTAGGGCTTGATGGCTCTGATATTACCTGCTGGTCCTGGGGTCTTTATTCTGTCTTTACCCTGACAACATGGTCGACAGGTTTCTGTTACTCGCTTGACAATGATGGTGGGGTTAGATAATAATAATAATAATAATAATAATAATAGATGTCCAGTAAACATCATTGAATATTTGCACCATCTTTGTTTGTCCCAAGTGAATTCCGTTGCCTTCGTGAATGATGATGAATAAATCTTGAGCAGTGTCGGGATCTATGGCCAAGTGTCCCGTCTCTGTATATAGCTGGTCCCTGATGCGTTGTAAGTTATTGAACACCTTCTTGGGAATCCAGGTGGGTTTTACTTTAGTTATTCATGATTGGAGAAGTGTTCGTTGGCCGTTTTCTGTTGAATGCATGGTGGACGTTTTCTTCAATTTGGCAGAATGTTTAGGGTAGACTATGCTGTTTAGCTCTTGGGTGGTAATTGGCAATCTTGATAAGGTGACTGCGTTTGTATGCAATTTCCCGGGCCTGTAGAGGATGTCAAAGTCGATCTCCTCTAGCCCTCATCATCGAATGATGAGGGTGTTGGTTGTTTCTGATCTTTGCAGCCATTGAAGGGATTGGTGATCTGTCACGATGGTAACTTGACTGCCTAAGGGAAAAGAGCGAAAATGAGTTAGGACCCATACCACTCCCAGGCACTCTCGCTTAGAAGCAGCATCATTCTTTTGTGCCTCATTTAATGTTAAACTGTGCAGGCAATGAAGTGTTCCCGTCCGTCATGGACTTGGTCGAGGACGTCTCCAATGGCTATGAGGGACACATTGGTGTAGAGACGGAATGGCTGGGTGTAGTCCGGAAACGCAACTGTTTGGTCTTGTACCAGTTTTTGTTTTAACATCTGGAAGGCGTGATGTCACTCAGAAGTCCATCGGAATGGCTCGTTTTTCTTTGTTAGTTCGTGGAGAGGTTTGGCAATTACAGATTCTCGAGCTAATGTGCACTTTGTGGGCTTCAGTCGCAGGCTGGCTTGGCGGATTCTGTCGAGCACAATCTATAGTCGTTGTAGGTGTTCTGCCCAGGTTTTTCCATACACGATTACATCATCCAAATATGCTAGACAAATTTCCCATGTTAACCCTTTGAGGACGGACTCCAACAGACGAGAGAATGTTGCAGGTCCGTTGAAGAGTCCGAAAGGTAAGATGTTGAATTCATACACGTTTCCCCGACTTGTGGTGAAAGCTGTCTTATATTGGTGATCTTTACGAACAGGTATCTGCCAGTTACCATCTTGCAGATCTAGGGTGGTGAACCATTTAGACCCGTGCAATGAGTCGAGGGAATTGACGATTCTAGGCAGGGGTATGGCATCTTTTATGGCAATGTAATTCAATCGCCTGTAATCAACACAGAACCTGGTTGATCCATCCTTCTTCTTCACCAGAATGACAGGAGAAGACCAGGGGCTGGTGGAGGGAGTAGCAGTTCCTGCATCGAGGATCTCCTGGAATTGTCTCTCTTCTTTCTACTGCTGCAGAGGATTTTTTCTCCTGGAAGGTTTTCGAATGGGCGGCCCTGTTGTGTGAATGGGGTGATCAAGTATATGTGTCCGACTAATTATGGTGGAAGATTTGGCGAACACATCTCAATATTTTTAGAGAACGGCAAGGAGGTCATTCTTCTGTTTCGGTGATAGGTGGTCTGGTATGGATGGTAGGGTGGCAGCTTCGGAGGTGGCTTTGGGTGGCGTGGCATCGTTAAATGTTTCTAATTTGCCAATAATGAGCCCTTTTGGTAGTGTGAGGGGATCGTCTGTGATATTGGGGATCTGCAAAGTATGTATATGAGGAGGTAATACTGCAGGTTGAATGAGATATCTAGGTGCTAGGGGTTTTTCGACGTGTGGGGATAGCACCAGGGTAGTGACTGCAGGCTTGTATACTGGTACCCATATTTGATGGTTGGGTGGTATGCTGAGGGTATGTAGAATGACAGCTGATGACAGTATGATGGGGAAAGATGGTGGTGGGTGTGGAGTCATTGTCGGTCGTTTTATTTTTCTTGTTATTCTTTCTGGTTTTTTTTTTATTACTTACGGTTGGTCAGATTTTTTTTTTTTTTTTGTTGTGATGTGAAGAATTGGAGGCAACGCTTCCCGCAATCTATTTGATCCTGAAGTTTTCCATCAAGTCTAGGCCCAAATATCCGTTGTATTGTTGGCATTCGGAATTGAACACAATGAACGGATGATGGCAAGAGGCTTGTGGATTAGGGGTGGTGGTGTGGAGGGGTGTTGTTTCGCCCCACAGGGGTAATATTGTATCCCCTGCGCTGATCAAGTTTGATCAGGAAGGTCTTAAGATCCCGAACTTCTTCTGGTGTTTTTTGGATAAAATGTGTGAAGAGGCAGGAACAAGCTGTACCTGTGTCAACCAACAGGCGAACTCCTATGCTTTGTAATGTTATCTGAGTATAAACTGGAGGAGTGTGATTCAATTTATGTCCCCCAATCATGACTGAGATGGACGGGGGAGGTTCTAAAAATCTGAGGATTCTGGGTCCTCAGATTGCTCCTCTGTGTCCATGAAGGCCTCTTGATCTTCAATGTTGGCCTCAATAACGTTGTATACTGCATCCTCAGATTCTTCTTCAGGTGCTATGAGCAGACCTCTTTGAGTTTGTCCTTGTTTTCGCCTTAATCAGGAAACCCACCCTTCCTGTGCCTTGTTAATTTTCTTTCCATATGAACTTAAAATGCTAATTCTTTCCAGTTATCCACCTCGCACTCCCCCCTCTTCACCGGGTCTCCTTGGCACAACATACATCCACTCTGTGTCTCTCTAACATTTCTACAATCTCATCTGTTCTTCATCTCATTGTGCCGACATTCACACTTTCGAGCCTGAACTTGGGGGATGGATCCGCGGTAGTGTTCTTTTGCGATGGCTCTTATAGGTTTTGGTCATGTTCGGTATAGGTTGCCAACGTTGGAGGTCACTACCCCTAGGTATCCACCTCCAGGCTGCCCCTGGTGGTTGTCCCTTCAGAGGCCATCTTTATAGGGATGGGACCTAGGGGCCTCGAGGCACCTCACCAGAACCAAACGCTGGGACGCAATCTGTGCGCATACATGGTACTACGGCTGACCCGGTATTATGCGCCTAGTGATAGGGTAACCTCCCGGTGCGCTACCTCCCGGTTCGAGCCCCTGTGCTACTAGGCAGAAAGTGCCAGTCTGTAAAGACACTATGTCCTGTACCCTCTAGGTCATCCTGGCTGGATGTATCCCCAGGGGTCCAGAACTGGGCCTGAGGTAAGTCCCTCCACGTCAGCGAGCCGCCATTAGATAAATTTGAAGCATAATTTACGTAGGATGCCTGCTCTAGCTAACCCCCAACCACAGTTGTTGGCTGTGGGCCTAGCCTTTGCCCAAAGGGGCTTATCCTGCAAGGCAGCAGGTGTTGCAGTTTGTGTGGGGTTTGCTCCCCTAGACAGATTGCCGACCACGGCTGACGAGCCCTGTCTACCCGGATTGTGTAAGGTTATCTCCCCTATATAGGATGCCGACCAAGGCTAACGAGTCCCTTCCACCTACGTTATATAATGTAACTATAATAGGGTCATGTTACAGTAGGCCTATATATTCCTTTCAAATTAACACTCGTGTTTCCGTCACATTCAAATAAGCCCTTTACCGTAATCTATTCCTTCAAAATTATTTATAATATCATTTGATCTCACATTAAAATGAAAGTTCAGATTAATTAACTAAAAATGATTACTTAAATATACAGTATATCTACAATCTAGACACATTTCAAATATTATTATATCTATCTATCTATCTATTGCCTGACGCCGTGATCCCCGAAGGGGTGGCCACGAACGAACCGCCCCCATGCACCTCTGTCCCCAGTCAGTAGACGCCCCTCCTCCCAACCTTCATCCATATACTTCCTCACTCCATCCTTCCACCTCTCGTTCGGTCTACCTCTCCCTCTCTGTCCTTCCACCTCGCTCTCGTACACCCTTTTAGTCATTCTCTCGCTTTCCATACGTTCCATATTATTATATGCTAAGTAAACAAAAAAGTAAAATATAACTACATATATTTATTCTAATTCACGAATATACAAGTCGAGACTATTCATGGATTTAATTGAGCTAAGTTACATGAAAAGTATACAGGATAGATAGCTATATAATTATATATATATATATATATATATATATATATATATATATATATATATATATATATATATATATATATATATATATATATATATATATTGTCACAATGACCAGGGTCTTTTAGGGTCTTTTAGGAGTAGCTAGACTCGAGTGGTGCCAGATTTTCTGAAAGCAGCTGTGCCAAGTCTATTAGAAAGACCTGGTATTGTGAGTTTCACTCCGATACCCTTCCAATTGCACATGACTAGTTTTGCGGTGCCTCTAAGCATTTTTGTCTCAATACACATTTGTGTAGAATGAGCCAATAGAGTGTTATTAGTTTCGTATATGAAGTTGTTCTTTAGAGGCAACGTTGTACTTTGCAAGCTAGAGGCGGGTAGGTGAGGCAGGAATGTTGCTCTTGTGTCGGGAGGGGGGCGATCGTGCCAGCACCACGAGTTTCATTTAATTATGTGACCATTGCAAGTTCAGTTGTGTTGCAATATCAAGATATACTTTATTTTATCTGCCACGCTGTTTTAGCCAATATGTTAACACAGGAATATGTTAGTATAAGTTATTCTTGTAAAGTGTCTTAGTGTTATCATATCGTGTGGTGATATATTGCAACCCCTTAGTTTGAGGCTGGCTTCCGCTACCTACGCCAGGGCCAGGCCTTATCATTCTCTCGTTGGCGGCCAGACTAGATAGTTAGTGTCCTCTCTCTCTTGTGACCCATCAGTCTGCCCCTTTGGTTTGTCCTTGCTTGCATAATAGTAACGTAACGTAATTAACAGAGAATCCTAGACATTCGTTCATTCTTTTAATTCTTCTTTTCCTCTGATCAATAGTTTATGATATTTCCCTTTGTTTTATATATTCTGTACTTCCGGTGGCTGACTTCGGAATCCGTGCTAGGGAAGCGCTGGGAGGCTTGCCGGGGTCCTTACTAATAAGCACTGTTAATCCCATAGACAGTCCACACACACACACATCCATAACCCCTATACACATTTTCCCCGTGTTTGTGCTTAGGAACCGGTAGGAACCTTGACGGTTCTGCCCCAGCAATTGTTTGTTCCCTATCTCGGGTTTCGAACTAAGGCAACGGAGTGTTTCATATTAATTAGGAATCCAGCTTCAGTCTGGACCCCCCCCCCCCATAGTTAAGTGAGTGTGGGAGGTGGACTCTCTAAGAGTTCATTGTTTCGGGCGGTATCTCACTGGGGGGCCCAGGTTGAAGCAGGATATAGTGGTGTGATATTAGAGGTGGTCAGGGCAACCTGCTTCTACTAATATCACCCCGAGGTTAGTAGTCATATTAGGACACTGCCTTGTATTGTTAGTTCATTATATGTATGCAATATTATTATGTGCAACTCTCTTGGGTTGAGAGTGGATTACCGTTGGCTGGTTTGCGCACGGTTTAGTACTGTCGAGGGCGCGCATAGCCTGTTATGCTCGAAGTACACCTGCACTCTTGTTTCTTTGATGTCTGCTGGTAGCCTATATGTATTTAACTGTTTTGATTATCCAACCCAGCATTGCTAATCCCGGTGTTGGTTTCGAGTTCTCGTAACTAGTAAGTTACATGAGTATTTCTGTTCTACTTATTATTCAGAATAGGAGCAGGGCAGTGTGCACCTTAAGCCCCTGAGAAGAGCCTGGAAGCGTTCATAGAGCTCTTACCTGTTGCGTCGTGGTGTTGTTTGGTAGAGAGACAAGGTGCATTTGCATTATTCATTATTTTCATCTACCGTCTCTAAGCAACTGAGGTCCAGACTCGTAACAATATATATATATATATATATAGAGAGAGAGAGAGAGAAAGAGAGAGAGAGAGATGCTGTATAGCACCTAATGCCCCTTTCCCACTGGTGAGACAAGTCACGATTTTCGTCGCAGATGACTTAGTTTTGTCAAATTCGCAAGAATACATGCGACATTCACGATTTTGACCGTTACAAACAGATGACAAATTATACTCAGCGAAGATGTCGCCGATGTCGGCGACGTTATCGGCGAAGTGAGCGATGTTTCGCCGATGACCTCTACGAGGCATGTTACATTTTCAAAAATATCTTGCAAAATCATGCGAGGATGAAAGAAAACTCAAGAAAACTCGCCGTATGTTCTGCGACGTCTTCGGCGATTCAAGCGATGGTTCGGCGTATTGAAACCTGGATGGGGGTAAACGTCTTAAAACCCCGTATATATACGGACTAGGGTCTTGTCACGCCCAGTGCCAGGTCCGTATATATACGGACTCGCCGAAAAAAAGTCGTAGCAGCGAAACGACTGCACCTATGGCTTTCATATTTCTACCACATGTACCTTACCCTTCTGGCTTCTTGCCACCACCAACACAACCTCCTCCCCCCACCCCCTCGCTGACTATCGGTCGCCTCACAAAGAAAAAAATGAAAATATGTGGCGGCAAAACGACTGAACCAATCGGTTCCATATTTGTGTGACAAGTCCCCTACCCTTCTGTCGTCCCCCCACCACACCCCCACCTCCCTCCCACCACCCACTTCCAGCGTATCCGTACGAAGAAAAGGAAAAAAAGGAAAATCCGTGGTGGCGAAACTACCTCACCAATCGGCTTCATATTTGTAACAGGAGTCAATTACCCTTCTACCTTCCCCCCACCATCCCCCAAATATGAAAACTAATGGGGTTAACCATGAGGAAGAAAGGGGACCAGAAAAACGACCCAAAAACAAAAATATATAAAATTATATGTTGGCTCCCTACCGCTCACCAGGAAAATATTGAAACCTGGATTGGGGTAAACGTCTTAAAACAGTAGGATGAACGGGCCGAACGGATTATAGGCAAAGAGAGAGGGAGAGAAAAACAAAAAAACGAGGAGGGAGAGAAAGAGAAAACAGCGAGATGGGCTCAATTAGGCTAAGCCGTAACGTAAACATTGAGCCCACCTCGCTGTTTTTTCTTTCTCTCCCACCTCGCCGAAGGTGCTCTTTGGCATCGTCGATGTTCTCGGAACATTTGAGATCATCGGCGAGCAGAGCATCGGTGAGCATCCATGCAGCGTTACAAAGTTTTTTTTATGCGAAACCCTCCGCGATGTCTCGCCGATGTCGCAGATGATCGCAGATACCCTCGCAGATCCCTTCGGCGATGCTCGACGATGCTTGCGAGGGTAACCAATCCTCGTGAGTCCTCGTCCAAAATTTTGAATTGTGCGAACATTTGTGAAGGCCGTTGCGAGGCCTTAAGAGGCCTTGAGAGTAAAACGATTGTTCATGAGAGGTGTTGAGACATGTCAAGAATGTGCCAATTTATTGGTGTCGGCGACGAAAATCGTGACTTGTCTCACCAGTGGGAAAGGGGCATAATAGGTAGATCAATAGAACATTATAGGTAGCCTACATACAGTATACATTTCATCTATCATGATGTAATTTTCATGCATGCTAAATATCATAAGAGCATAATAAATTAAATTGTTGATCAATTCCAACAGTACTTTTGTTTTGTGCACCCATTATTAAGGCTTACAGACTGATTATGAAAATCTATGTAATTTTAGCGACTAGGAGATATAAATTTAGCTTAGTAGAATCATTCTGGGTCAAAGGGTTCCTATATGAGATAATTATGTTCCCCAGAGCTCCTTTTCTGAACCCATATAATATAGCGTAAAAGTAGCAAAGCTATATTATATAATTTGTTAAACTAAAAGGATTACTAATTTGTTTTGTTTCTTTAATTAGAGTAATACTTATAGCTTAAGCCCACGTCACACAAGCACTTCTACAGACTTCACAAAAATTAGGTCCGAAATCTTGACATTTAAGCTCTTGTAACTCAACGAGGGATAGAACAAATATTACTGGTTAACTTTTCTCTGTCTATATATCTATTGCCAGACGCATTGATCCCTGAAGAGGTGGCCACGAATGAATCGGCCCCAAACACCTCTGTCCCGTCAGCCCCTCCTCCCAACCAACACCGCTTTCTCTCATTTACCTCACAATTCCATCCTTTCCCCTCACTCTCGAACACTCTCTTAGTCATTCTCTCGCTTTCCATACATTTCATATGGCTGAAACATCTCAAGGTGTTCTTTTAACACTCTCCAGCATATTCACATCTACTGTACACCACACCTCTCTTTTACTTCCCCATGCATCTGTCAAAGTCGATCCTCCATGTAACTCCACATGCACTTCTCAAGTGACTCATTTCCACTCCTCTCACTCTTGATTTGTGCCTCTCCAACAACGTCCATGCTTCATTCCTGTACATCAGTGTTGGGATTACTACACTATCATGCAATAACTGTTTTATTTCCATGCTGACCACCCTATTCCTTGCCATTGCTTTCAACGTTCCTACAACTCTCTTTCCCTATTGCCCTGTATGGTAAAAATATCAGCTCTATTGGCAAAGGTTAGTGGCCAAGATTTCTGGCTTAACACTATTAGGTCCGAGGGATATCTTTTTAGACTACCCCTGTTTCGATCCATTAGTTTGGAGATTTTAAGATGCTTCACACCATTATTTTGGTGATAACAAGACGCTTCACCTCATTCAGGTGTTGATCTTTTTCTGGGCGAGCGATAGCAAGCTTCTAACTTAGAAGAAATCAGCTTTTGGCCGGGATATTATTCTATCAAAAAATGTACAAATGGGAATTTTTTAGTTTGAAGGAAGTCTGGCAAGGCGTTTTGTTAGCCTGAGGGACAAACTAAAATGCATTGCTCAAAAATGGCAAAAGCAAAAAAAGCCTTAAAGATAATCAAACAAAATATCATAGCAATCCACAAGATTTCGGACCAGATAGTGTTAAGTCTATTCAAAAGAATTACTTTACAAAGCCTTAGTAAAGGTCATCATAAACATAATAATTTAAATGTAATACAATTGATCTAACATAACATAACATTTCTCGCTAACCGCTACATAACAACTAAACTACTGGATATATTAATAATAATTCTCAGTATTTATATAGCATTTCTGTACATATTGGGCTAATAATAATAATAATAATATTAATTAAGGTAAAAAGGCCATCCGCCAATCACCGCGCTCCCTTTAAGCCAGCTGAGTTTGACATTCCGGGCCCACCGAGTAAACATGCCACGCCCTCCCGGCCGACCAATCAGAAGCCTCCATTTTCGGAGCTGACGGCTACGCGTACCGCCTCGCATTTAAACTCGCTCTCTTCACAGGCCGTTTCCTCTGGTTGCCATGGGTCTAATGCATCAGTGCCAGCGCTATACTCCCGTAAGCCACTAAAAGACATTGGCAACCAGCATCCAGGAACGTATTATGAAGAGGGAAGAGTGGAGGCGAAGGGTATGAATATTCAAGTCGCGCAGCCAGAATGTGGCACGGCCGAGCGGACGGCTCAGCCAATCACAGCGCCGGAGAGCGGGAGGCGGGACTATATCAATGGGGTGGGGGAGGTTGCCGGGGTCATTCACCTCTCGGGCTCCACTGGGCTAACTTCTTGCAACTCACATTCTCTCTCTCGCTTGGGCACTCAAGGGAACTCGGATCCACTTATTCCAGCCTCCCAGCCCTCATCACTTGTTCCAGTAAAGCCCACCTCGGGCCTAGCATCGCTCTCCCCTACTAGGCGGATACACCTTCAGTATCCGGCCGCCTGTCGTCACATCGCTGGCTTGCATACCTACAGCCAAGCGGTTCAAGAGGGACGGCAGATAGTAGATGGGAGCGAAGATTTCCAGTTGAGCTATTGTCCAGCTCTGAGGTGGTGAAATTGTTCCAGTAAACACCTAGCAGTACTGCATAGTTTTTTTAAAGGACCCATATTGGGCCCGAACCAGACTTAAAGAAAGAGAGAAAATGCTTGACTAACCCAGTGGTTCCATACATAATAATTGATGTGTTCTTATAGGACAAACTAAAGAGAAAGATACTAGACTTATGTATAATTAAAAATAAAATTATGTTTTAATAGGATAATAGTTATTCTTGATAGAGAAGGCTCCATGCTGATTAGCTATCAATAGTATAGGATCTGATAGGACAGCAACTAGATATTAACATTAAAGTAAGAGGGCATAATTCTTAAGTAGATAAGCAACTGTAAGGCTCAGGGGAAATAAAGAATAGTTGCAATTAGATTAGCTTGAGATTTAGATTTAGTTTGAGAAACAGGAAGGGAGGACACTAGTCCGTATGATCTACAAAATCTTTTGTTATCAAGGAAACATTATCAATTATATTGTTTGAAGGAATATTCGGTCAGTTTCGTGGTAAGCGTTACGAGCATTAAGTCCAGGAGAATAATGTAATCGCAGAATCTATGTAGAGGATTAAAGTGGTGAATCTTGTTCTCGTAGGGGTTTGAGGTACGTACCCGTACTGATCATATTAAGTCATTTACTGAGTTTTATTATTGAATAGGTGATATATGTAACATATGATTTATTGGTAACAGGGTTAAGAGAACATATAATATACGAGTGTAGTAACGCACTGGTCGTTTGAGTAGATATATTGTATAGGGTTAAGAGAATATAGAATCTAAAAGTGTCAGAGGTAGTAACGCCCTGGTCTCTGAGAAGACCCAGTAGGGCCCGGTAAAGTTATCTTATTTTGGAGTTTAGTTAAGAATAAATCTCTTGTTCTATATAGGGACATAAAGGTTAGATTTATTAATGCCCTGGTCTCTGGAGTAGACACAGCAGGGCCTGGTATAACTATATTATTTTAGAGACTAGTAACGTGACTTTGGATCGAAGTCGAAGTGAGTCAATACCTGAATAGCGGGAATCCAAATAGGTTGTAACGGGTCGACAAAAGTATTCAATCTGTGTCTTGAACTCATTTCGACCGGAACAGAGAAATAGTTACTAGGGTAGTAGTAAGTTTTGTTAAAAAAATATACGAACCTCTAAATGACTGTCGAATTAACCCCCACCGTAGTAGTATATTTGGAATAAGAAAATAAGCACTACATTTTGGTGGCAAGCGGTGGGATTCGACAATTTTTTTTTTTTTTTTTTTTAAGAGACAATGAACGGAGGAAGGAAAAACACATAAAACAAAAAGGTCCATGTGCCTAAAGGCATCCTCCATTCATAAAATGTTTGTAACAACTGGATTTAAACATTTGTAGATTGTAAGTTTGTGGAAAGCAATTCGAGGGAAGTGAATTCCAAAGAGTAGTAGTTCTAGGGATAAATTAATTTTGATAAGCAGAAGTTCTGCATTGTGGAGGAGAAAGTGTAAATTCATGGGGCTCAGCTCAGTTCTACGGGGAAAGTGGAGAGGCAGCACAATTGAAGCAAGTTCCTCGGAACAATTGCTGTGAAAATATCTGTAGAATAATGCAAGGGATGCAACGTTTCTTCGTATGGATAATGTAGGAAGGTCCTGTGTGATTGCAGGGTTATTGATTAATCTAATAGCTTTATTTTGAATTTAGGCAATGCAACCACTACACTTCCACTCCACAGGTGTGAACAGTAATCCATCTGAGAACGCACATGACTTTATTATATTACGGCCAACTGCTCGTCAGTGAAGAATTGTCGAACTCTGTACAGGAGTCCCAGTTTTTTAGAGGCATTCTTAGCAATGCTTCTAAACATAATGTGTCCAGCTCAAGTTAGTAGGTAATGTTAGACCGAGAATGTCAATACTAGGGGGAAGTGGGAATATTTACATCTTAATAAATATATGGGAGTCAGTGAGATTCTGTCAGTTAGAAAATTGATGTACTTTTTTTCTGTGCATTAAAGGAAACTAGATTCCCCCATTCTTCAATTCTAGAAAGGTCCTGGTTCAGAGAAATTGCAGTGCTTATTTTTGAATTTATAAGATCGGGTTGGGTGAAAGAATTGGTAAATGTGAAGGAACTGTGGAGTGTTGAGTCATCTGCGTAGGAATGTATTGGATTATGAGTGGTAGATATGAGATCATTGATATGAATGAGGAACAGAGTTGAGGCCAAAACTGATCCCTGGGGAACACCAGCATTTATTGAGTGAAATTGAGAATAAAGGCCATCTACCATTACACATATTTTTCTGTTATGAAGATAAGAAGAAATTAGTGGAACTAATGATGCAAGGCTGGTAGTGACATCTTCGACAATAAGGATTGATGCCAGACTCTATCAAATGGCTTTGATATATCCAGTGCTATTGTATGTGTTTCACCATGTTGGTCTGTAGCTTGGTTGATTTGATGCGTAAGAAGGCAAAGAATGTCTGCAGTTGATCGACATCGTCTAAAACCATATTGCCTATCACTGATTAATTTATTATTCTCAAGATGCTTAATTATGTGATTATTTAATATAAGACTTTACAAGAGTGGTATAGCTATTGGTCTGTAGTGATGTGGATCTGAAGAGCACCTTCTTAGGAACTGGAATGGATGTTTGCTTCTTTCCAGGGGGGAAGCATGAGGTATGAGTACATAGACGGAATTTTTTGCCAATACAGGAGCGAGCACCAAGGAGCACATTAAGTACTATTGGAGGAATTCTGGACCAGGAGCCTTATCTACTGAGAGATTCTGCAAAATAGTTTTGACATGGGGTGTGGATCTTAAGTGAGGGAATTTCAGGCGAATTAAAAGTACAGGGACATCTTGATTTATTTCATCTAAGGTTGAGTTGGTGGAGAAAATATCCGCAAGAAGGTTAGCTTTACTCGTGGGTCACTTACAAGATTGCAGCAAATAGTGGAATGGATGGAGTATGAAGCAGTTGTGAAGTTGTTGATGAATGAGTTAAGAGTAGACCAAAATATGTTGTTATCATTTGGATTATTTAGAAGTTTATTTGCCTGCTTGTGGAGAAAGTTTGATTTAGTTAGGTTTAATACAGTTTAGATTGAGTATATTTATCTAACAGATCAGACATAATGGCGGCAGTATTACCGTTCAGATTATGGGAAGAGGGAAAAGAAGAAATCGAGTTATGGATCGAACAGTTAGAATGTCAGTTCACGCTACTGGACGTAGGAGAAGGTGGAAAGAAGATTGCCTATGGAAAGGCACAATTAGGCAAGGCCCTGCATGTAAGTATGTCTAGAGGGACTAGTGTCGTGGGCAGAAGTTAGGAGTGCTCTAATTGAAGAGTTTGGCCGAGAAACCTCCACAAGGAAGGCCAGAGACAAACTAAAGAGTATGAAACTAGACGGCCAGAACGTGAGAACCATGAGGAGGGAGATCACGAACAACATCAAACTAGCGTACCCCCACATGGACCAAGAGAGTCAGGAAACAGAGATCAGAGAGATTATGATCCAAGCATGTCCTGTGGAAGTTAGAAGGCACTGCATTATCCATGAAGTGACTACCACTAAGGAACTCATGGAGGTGATTAAGAAAATAATGGAAGCCAGAGAGGAGAAAAAGAAAGGGGAGGAGGAGAACCCAAACAAAGGGTATCGAACAATGATCCGATGCTTTATATGCAGACAAACCGGACACCTAGCTAGGAACTGTTCCAACCGTCCCCAAACCCCAACACCTAGATTTAACTCAAGGCCCACACCTCCAAATGATCGACCTCTACCAAGGGTGACAGATCTAACTCAGGGAGGAATGCTTCCAGTAGAATACAGGGAGACAGAAACCCAGCCAAAAATCACAATGCCGGAAGGGGGAGAAAATTTTCCTTTAAACCTCACATAGAATTAAGGGCGATATAGTGAGGTCAATATATTAGAGAGACAAACGCCTTGTGAAACCATAGTAATAAATGGGAAAGCCGCGAACATGTTAATTGATACAGGGGCCAATCGAAGTTTTCTGCTGGAGAATTTTGTGAGGAATAGTCAGAAAGAAATAGGGCTATTTAATCAAACTAATATTCAGTTGTCACAAGCCGGGGGTGAACCATTGACAATTCTAGGGAGAACTAATACGGTGGTGGTACAATGGAAGGGAATTAAATTCACCACCAATTTTGTGTTCTAACGGGAAAGTCTAATAGCGGAGTCGATGGATATCTGGGAATAGATCTCATGAGTCAGTTGGGAGTAACTATACAGTGCGGGCCGAAAGACACGATGACCACCCTATGACCTCAAATAGTAGCTACCACAGGGAAACTCTCTATTCCCCCTAGATCTTGGAGAATGATAGAAATTCCTAAATCTCAGGGAATGACGGCCGGGATTTTTTAACCTGATGCACAAAATCAAGTGAGAATATCTCCCACATTTATTACTACCGATCAGAGGAAATTAGTTCTGGCTAACTTTGGCAATGACACGATTAATTAATTATAAAAAAGGGAACTGTTAGGACAAGTTACACCCGCGCAACCCACCACTGTTGGAACTAACGGACCAGTTAACTTACCTGTGATCCCGAAACAATTAACGTCAGATCAAGCCACTACCTTACATGAATTGCTCTGGACTTACCGAGATGTGTTTGCTCAAAATGAAGGGGACCACGGATCGGCCCGAACCCGACACACCCACGAAATACATACTCAAGGGCCCCCTATTAGACAACCTTATAGGCGACAAAATCCCATTATGAGACAGAATGAAAAGGAACAAGTAGAGGAGATAATCAAGCAGGGGATAGTAGTGGAATCCTAGTCCGTGGTCATCTCCAGTAGTCCTGGTAAAAAAATAAAAAAGATGGGTCCACTCGGTTCTGTGTAGATTATAGAAAATTAAATTATGTCACCATCAAAGATGCGCAACCCCTACCTCGTATTAATGACTCGCTAGAATCACTAAATGGGTCAACATGGTTTTCTACCTAAGACCTACAAAGTGGATACTGGCAAGTACCGGTTAGGTCAGATGACCAGGAGAAAACCACATTTGCCATGAGCGAAGGCAAACTCTATCAATTCACGGTCTTGCCCTTCGGAGTTTGTAATGGACCAGCCAGTTTTACTAGAGTCATGGACGAAGTACTGAGGGGATTAACATGGAGAACTTGCTTAGCTTACCTAGATGATATTATAATTATTTCAAATAGTTGAGAAGAACATATCCATCGATTCCAAGAAGTATTAGAGAGGATTAGGAGGGCGGGACTTTAATTGAAGTCTTCCAAATGTCAATTAGGGGCCCACGAGGTGGCATACCTAGGGCATGTAGTTTCAAGTAAAGGTATCCAACCTGACCCCCTTAAAGTGAAATCTATTGCAGAAATTTCACCCCCTTCCACTGTCAAGGAGATTCGAGCATTTCTGGGAATGGCGTCCTATTATCGGAGGTTCATACCAAACTTCTCTAAAATTGCTCGACCCATGACTAAGAGACTGGAAAAAGGGAGGACGTTTGACTGGGATCAGAGTTGCCAGATAGCTTTCGATCAACTGAAACAAAAATTAACCTCTAACCCCATAGTTTGCCATCCGGATTTTACCAAGCTGTTCCAACTATACACCGATGCTTCCGATGAAGGGCTAGGGGCCGTATTAGCCCAGAAAGTGGATGGGAAAGAAGTCATAGTAGCGTGCGCTAGCCGGACGCTGAATAAGGGTGAAAAGAATTACAGCGTTACTAAAAAGGAATGCCTGGCTCTAGTTTGCGCTGTACAATATTTCCGTCCATATTTAGCCAGAGTTCATTTTGAAGTTATCACGGACCACCATAGTTTGCAGTGGCTCAGGAAGATGAAAATGGAAGACGGATTGTTTGTTAGGTGGAACAGGATCCTGGAGGAATACTCCTTTGAAGTTAGACATAGACCGGGTAAATTACACACCAATGCCGATGGTCTATCTCGATTACCGGTAGCACCAGTCCAGCACACTCAACCTAACAAGGAACAGAATGATCCTATGTATGGAGACAACGTAAAATTTTCTGAGGCAGCCTGGAGGGATTCTAAGGAACGGGTGGTATTAGATTATCTGGAGGCTAAACACATGATCCAAATCCTCCACGGACAAGAGGGAAGGGGGGCTCATTTGGGTCAGTCTAGAGTGTTGAAACAGTTTAAGGAAAGGTACTGGACCTCGCAAGCCGACCAAATTGTCAAGGAAGTTTGTTTGGGATGTCAAAGGGGGAAAGATGGACGGGGACCTAAACAGTCGCCTGGACACATTACGGCAGGCAAACCGTGGGAAAAGTTATCTGTAGACATTATGGGACCTCTACCCAGACAGACGAGCAAAAGGTACATTTTAACCTGTGTCGACGTCTTTCAAAATATACGATTGCTTGTGCCATTTCGGACAAGAAAGCTGAACCCGTGGCTAGGGTTATCTTGGAAAAGGTAATTTTTGTATATGGCACCCCTGGATGCATTCTGAGTGATAGGGAAAACAAAATTAATAATGAAATATGGCAACACTTGGGAGGTACCTTGGGCTACCAGATTCAACACACCTCCCCGTATTATCCCCAGGGGAACGCTGTATGTGAGAGGAACCATAGGGTACTAGCGAATTGTGTACGGGCTAGTCTGAGCTCACAATATAATCTACGAGTGTAGTAACGCACTGGTCGTTTGAGTAGATATATTGTATAGGGTTAAGAGAATATAGAATCTAAAAGTGTCAGAGGTAGTAACGCCCTGGTCTCTGAGAAGACCCAGTAGGGCCCGGTAAAGTTATCTTATTTTGGAGTTTAGTTAAGAATAAATCTCTTGTTCTATATAGGGACATAAAGGTTAGATTTATTAATGCCCTGGTCTCTGGAGTAGACACAGCAGGGCCTGGTATAACTATATTATTTTAGAGACTAGTAACGTGACTTTGGATCGAAGTCGAAGTGAGTCAATACCTGAATAGCGGGAATCCAAATAGGTTGTAACGGGTCGACAAAAGTATTCAATCTGTGTCTTGAACTCATTTCGACCGGAACAGAGAAATAGTTACTAGGGTAGTAGTAAGTTTTGTTAAAAAAAGTATACGAACCTCTAAATGACTGTCGAATTAACCCCCACCGTAGTAGTATATTTGGAATAAGAAAATAAGCACTACATTCTGGTGGCAAGCGGTGGGATTCGACAATTTTTTTTTTTTTTTTTTTTTAAGAGACAATGAACGGAGGAAGGAAAAACACAGATAAAACAAAAAGGTCCATGTGCCTAAAGGCATCCTCCATTCATAAAATGTTTGTAACAACTGGATTTAAACATTTGTAGATTGTAAGTTTGTGGAAAGCAATTCGAGGGAAGTGAATTCCAAAGAGTAGTAGTTCTAGGGATAAATTAATTTTGATAAGCAGAAGTTCTGCATTGTGGAGGAGAAAGTGTAAATTCATGGGCGCTCTCAGCTGCCCTAGTTCTACGGGGAAAGATGTGGAGAGGCGGCACAATTGAAGCAAGTTCCTCGGAACAATTGCTGTGAAAATATCTGTAGAATAATGCAAGGGATGCAACGTTTCTTCGTATGGATAATGTAGGAAGGTCCTGTGTGATTGCAGGGTTATTGATTAATCTAATAGCTTTATTTTGAATTTAGTCCAACTGCCTCAATGCAACCACTCCCCTTCCACTCCACAGAGGTGAACAGTAATCCATCTGAGAACGCACATGACTTTTATATTACGGCCAACTGCTCGTCAGTGAAGAATTATCGAACTCTGTACAGGAGTCCCAGTTTTTTAGAGGCATTCTTAGCAATGCTTCTAACATAATGTGTCCAGCTCAAGTTAGTAGTTAATGTTACACCGAGAATGTCAATACTAGGGGAAGTGGGAATATTTACATCATTAATAAATATATGGGAGTCAGTGAGATTCTGTCAGTTAGAAAATTGAATGTACTTTTTTTCTGTGCATTAAAGGAAACTAGATTCTTCTGTCCCCATTCTTCAATTCTAGAAAGGTCCTGGTTCAGAGAAATTGCAGTGCTTATTTTTGAATTTATAAGATCGGGTTGGGTGAAAGAATTGGTAAATGTGAAGGAACTGTGGAGTGTTGAGTCATCTGCGTAGGAATGTATTGGATTATGAGTGGTAGATATGAGATCATTGATATGAATGAGGAACAGAGTTGAGGCCAAAACTGATCCCTGGGGAACACCAGCATTTATTGAGTGAAATTGAGAATAAAGGCCATCTACCATTACACGTATTTTTCTGTTATGAAGATAAGAAGAAATTAGTGGAACTAATGATGCAAGGCTGTAGTGTGACATCTTCGACAATAAGGATTGATGCCAGACTCTATCAAATGCCTTTGATATATCCAGTGCTATTGTATGTGTTTCACCATGTTGGTCTGTAGCTTGGTTGATTTGATGTGTAAGAAGGCAAAGAATGTCTGCAGTTGATCGACATCGTCTAAAACCATATTGCCTATCACTGATTAATTTATTATTCTCAAGATGCTTAATTATGTGATTATTTAATATAATTTCAAAGACTTTACCAAGAGTGGAAGTTATAGCTATTGGTCTGTAGTTTGATGGATCTGAAGAGGCACCTTTCTTAGGAACTGGATGGATGTTTGCTTCTTTCCAGGGTACTGGGAAGCATGAGGTATGAGTACATAGACGGAATTTTTTTGCCAATACAGGAGCGAGCACCAAGGAGCAATTCTTAAGTACTATTGGAGGAATTTCATCTGGACCAGGAGCCTTATCTACTGAGAGATTCTGCAAAATAGTTTTGACATGTCTGGTGTGGATCTTAAGTGAGGGAATTTCAGGCGAATTAAATTTAAGTACAGGGACATCTTGATTTATTTCATCTAAGGTTGAGTTGGTGGAGAAAATATCCGCAAGAAGGTTAGCTTTACCTCGGGGGTCACTTACAAGATTGCCAGTCGGAGATTTTAATGGTGGAATGGATGAAGCAGTTGTGAAGTTGGATTTGAATGAGTTAAGAGTAGACCAAAATATGTTGTTATCATTTGGATTATTTAGAAGTTTATTTGCCTGCTTGTGGAGAAAGTTTGATTTAGTTAGGTTTAATACAGTTTAGATTGAGTATATTTATCTAACAGATCAGACATAATGGCGGCAGTATTACCGTTCAGATTATGGGAAGAGGGAAAAGAAGAAATCGAGTTATGGATCGAACAGTTAGAATGTCAGTTCACGCTACTGGACGTAGGAGAAGGTGGAAAGAAGATTGCCTATGGAAAGGCACACTTAGGCAAGGCCCTGCACGATGTAAGAGTATGTCTAGAGGGACTAGTGTCGTGGGCAGAAGTTAGGAGTGCTCTAATTGAAGAGTTTGGCCGAGAAACCTCCACAAGGAAGGCCAGAGACAAACTAAAGAGTATGAAACTAGACGGCCAGAACGTGAGAACCATGAGGAGGGAGATCACGAACAACATCAAACTAGCGTACCCCCACATGGACCAAGAGAGTCAGGAAACAGAGATCAGAGAGATTATGATCCAAGCATGTCCTGTGGAAGTTAGAAGGCACTGCATTATCCATGAAGTGACTACCACTAAGGAACTCATGGAGGTGATTAAGAAAATAATGGAAGCCAGAGAGGAGAAAAAGAAAGGGGAGGAGGAGAACCCAAACAAAGGGTATCATAGAACAATGATCCGATGCTTTATATGCAGACAAACCGGACACCTAGCTAGGAACTGTTCCAACCGTCCCCAAACCCCAACACCTAGATTTAACTCAAGGCCCACACCTCCAAATGATCGACCTCTACCAAGGGTGACAGATCTAACTCAGGGAGGAATGCTTCCAGTAGAATACAGGGAGACAGAAACCCAGCCAAAAATCACAATGCCGGAAGGGGGAGAAAATTTTCCTTTAAACCTCACATAGAATTAACACCTTACGAGCGGCCTATGCGGTTTATTTATGTGTACCGCACAGCGGGGTGTTTTTAGCCAAAATAGGGCTGTTTACGTGATCATTTTCATGCCTAAATAAGACCCAGAACGTAAAACAAGTACCTATCCCTGAAAGGGCATAAACAGAGCTTTCGAATGACACCATAACGATCCTTGTATGATGGATAGTTTTCTTGCAATAACCGTGCAACGCGAGTGCAAAAAGCAGGTAATTCGGTACTTTCAGTACATAATTGAGTATGTAGCGAGTGAGAGAGGGAGGAGGGAGCTGAGATTTGTGTCAGTAGGTTCGCCGCGGTGGTCTGGAGCAGTCATACGCTCGCTAGTCTCCTGCCACCACTTGTCTCTCTCTCTCAGCCACATTACGTGCTGAAATTGCCACTCGAGTTATGTCGAGCGCCGCCACATAGTCCAGCTTTATTTAACTCGACTTATGTTGCTCGCCGCTAATTAAGGGTTAAGGGCGATATAGTGAGGTCAATATATTAGAGAGACAAACGCCTTGTGAAACCATAGTAATAAATGGGAAAGCCGCGAACATGTTAATTGATACAGGGGCCAATCGAAGTTGTCTGCTGGAGAATTTTGTGAGGAATAGTCAGAAAGAAATAGGGCTATTTAATCAAACTAATATTCAGTTGTCACAAGCCGGGGGTGAACCATTGACAATTCTAGGGAGAACTAATACGGTGGTGGTACAATGGAAGGGAATTAAATTCACCACCAATTTTGTGTTCTAACGGGAAAGTCTAATAGCGGAGTCGATGGATATCTGGGAATAGATCTCATGAGTCAGTTGGGAGTAACTATACAGTGCGGGCCGAAAGACACGATGACCACCCTATGACCTCAAATAGTAGCTACCACAGGGAAACTCTCTATTCCCCCTAGATCTTGGAGAATGATAGAAATTCCTAAATCTCAGGGAATGACGGCCGGGATTTTTTAACCTGATGCACAAAATCAAGTGAGAATATCTCCCACATTTATTACTACCGATCAGAGGAAATTAGTTCTGGCTAACTTTGGCAATGACACGATTAATTAATTATCAAAAAGGGAAACTGTTAGGACAAGTTACACCCGCGCAACCCACCACTGTTGGAACTAACGGACCAGTTAACTTACCTGAGATCCCGAAACAATTAACGTCAGATCAAGCCACTACCTTACATGAATTGCTCTGGACTTACCGAGATGTGTTTGCTCAAAATGAAGGGGACCACGGATCGGCCCGAACCCGACACACCCACGAAATACATACTCAAGGGCCCCCTATTAGACAACCTTATAGGCGACAAAATCCCATTATGAGACAGAATGAAAAGGAACAAGTAGAGGAGATAATCAAGCAGGGGATAGTAGTGGAATCCTAGTCCGTGGTCATCTCCAGTAGTCCTGGTAAAAAAATAAAAATAAAGATGGGTCCACTCGGTTCTGTGTAGATTATAGAAAATTAAATTATGTCACCATCAAAGATGCGCAACCCCTACCTCGTATTAATGACTCGCTAGAATCACTAAATGGGTCAACATGGTTTTCTACCTAAGACCTACAAAGTGGATACTGGCAAGTACCGGTTAGGTCAGAGGACCAGGAGAAAACCACATTTGCCATGAGCGAAGGCAAACTCTATCAATTCACGGTCTTGTCCTTCGGAGTTTGTAATGGACCAGCCAGTTTTACTAGAGTCATGGACGAAGTACTGAGGGGATTAACATGGAGAACTTGCTTAGCTTACCTAGATGATATTATAATTATTTCAAATAGTTGAGAAGAACATATCCATCGATTCCAAGAAGTATTAGAGAGGATCAGGAGGGCGTGACTTTAATTGAAGTCTTCCAAATGTCAATTAGGGGCCCGCGAGGTGGCATACCTAGGGCATGTAGTTTCAAGTAAAGGTATCCAACCTGACCCCCTTAAAGTGAAATCTATTGCAGAAATTTCACCCCCTTCCACTGTCAAGGAGATTCGAGCATTTCTGGGAATGGCGTCCTATTATCGGAGGTTCATACCAAACTTCTCTAAAATTGCTCGACCCATGACTAAGAGACTGGAAAAAGGGAGGACGTTTGACTGGGATCAGAGTTGCCAGATAGCTTTCGATCAACTGAAACAAAAATTAACCTCTAACCCCATAGTTTGCCATCCGGATTTTACCAAGCTGTTCCAACTGTACACCGATGCTTCCGATGAAGGGCTAGGGGCCGTATTAGCCCAGAAAGTGGATGGGAAAGAAGTCATAGTAGCGTGCGCTAGCCGGACGCTGAATAAGGGTGAAAAGAATTACAGCGTTACTAAAAAGGAATGCCTGGCTCTAGTTTGCGCTGTACAATATTTCCGTCCATATTTAGCCAGAGTTCATTTTGAAGTTATCACGGACCACCATAGTTTGCAATGGCTCAGGAAGATGAAAATGGAAGACGGATTGTTTGTTAGGTGGAACAGGATCCTGGAGGAATACTCCTTTGAAGTTAGACATAGACCGGGTAAATAACACACCAATGCCGATGGTCTATCTCGATTACCGGTAGCACCAGTCCAGCACACTCAACCTAACAAGGAACAGAATGATCCTATGTATGGAGACAACGTAAAATTTTCTGAGGCAGCCTGGAGGGATTCTAAGGAACGGGTGGTATTAGATTATCTGGAGGCTAAACACATGATCCAAATCCTCCACGGACAAGAGGGAAGGGGGGCTCATTGGGGTCAGTCTAGACTCTAGAGTGTTGAAACAGTTTAAGGAAAGGTACTGGACCTCGCGAGCCGACCAAATTGTCAAGGAAGTTGTCCAAAATTGTTTGGGATGTCAAAGGGGGAAAGATGGACGGGGACCTAAACAGTCGCCTGGACACATTACGGCAGGCAAACCGTGGGAAAAGTTATCTGTAGACATTATGGGACCTCTACCCAGACAGACGAGCAAAAGGTACATTTTAACCTGTGTCGACGTCTTTCAAAATATACGATTGCTTGTGCCATTTCGGACAAGAAAGCTGAACCCGTGGCTAGGGTTATCTTGGAAAAGGTAATTTTTGTATATGGCACCCCTGGATGCATTCTGAGTGATAGGGAAAACAAAATTAATAATGAAATATGGCAACACTTGGGAGATACCTTGGGCTACCAGATTCAACACACCTCCCCGTATTATCCCCAGGGGAACGCTGTATGTGAGAGGAACCATAGGGTACTAGCGAATTGTGTACGGGCTAGTCTGAGCTCACAAGGGGAAGAGATATTCCGAGGTTGGCCGGAACTTCTGCCAGAGATTGTCTGGGGGATAAATACCACTGTTTGTAGAACTACTGGGTATTCCCCCTATGAGATTATTTTTGGAATCACTCCGAAACTGCCTCAGGAACGACTACTACCTTACCCCGTTCATTCCACCAAATACTCCCAACCAGAACATTATCTGAGGAAGCAAGGGGAGCGACGGCAACAAGTTCATAACCATGTTACACAGCAACAGCCCAAGAAACTTGCCCTAAATAATCCATATTACCGAGGGGAATATATTCTGGTAAAGAGACATGATCCCACCCGAGCTGGTAAGCTGGAAGAGAAATACGAGGGTCCCTTCCGGGTTGTGGAGATAGACGGGCCATACCAAGTGTTGTACTTGCATCATGGAGGTATTGTGTCGGCTACCCATATCCGTCATACCAAACGATATAAGGGTATTTTGCTACCAGACCTGAGCGAGTGGAGTAGTGCGAAAGAAAGTGAGGAGGAGATAGATATTGGAGCGGATAACCCTAATACACCCTTCACTCGACGCAACACCGAAGGTCCCAATCTGAGAAGGAATTATGCTGAGGACTCTCCGTTCTGGTGGTCTTTTAATCGCAAGCCAAACGAGAGTCTCTCTGGGTCCGGGCAAGAGGAGGATGGGGGAGACGAGGCAACTATGACAAGTGGGGAGGGAGATGACTGTGAACGTACCAATGATGATAAGTCTACGGTCCCCGAAAGCAAAGTTTCAGACCTCCCGAGAGATTTCAATAAGACCTTAAGTAGTGAGGAAGAGTGTTTCCGAGCAGAAGTAAGGGAAAAAGACTTATTTCCTGAGGATAAAAACCCACTTGGCTTTCCTTCAACTAAATTAAAGGAGTCACAAGAGAACCGAACGACTAACTTCCCGGGTAAGAGTCCAGCAAAGTTATCTAAGCCAATGGGCCCCGCAGAAACAATTACCCGCAGTGGCAGAATTAAGCCGTCCACCAATCAGGTATCCGAACGAGGGTATAAATAGGACCCCCGAGGCGCGTGCCTGCCAGTTTAAAGGCACCATGCCTAACCCAACTGACCCTCATTACCGGCTCCGCCGCCTAATAGCCCTGATCGATGGAAAGGGACAGAGAGTGCAAACTACCCGAGCATTCAAGCAACTCCTCAGTCAACCGGGGCAAGTCCTATTGGCCAAAACTACGGTTGGGAATCAAAATTTAGCACTACAGTTACACAGATGTATTTGTGAACATAGTGGACTGGTGGATTGGCAGAGTGATGGTAGGGATTTCAAAGGAACGGTATTACGGCGATCAGGAGCTCGCCTTAATTTAGTAGGGAGTGATAAGGTAAAAAGGTCACCAGCCAATCAACGCGCTCCCTTTAACCTTCCCTTTAAGCCAGCTGAGTTTGACATTCCGGGCACACCGAGTAAATATGCCACAACCTCCCGGCTGACCAATCAGAAGCCTCCATTTTCGGAGCTGACGGCTACGCGTACCGCCTCGCATTTAAATTCGCTCTCGCTCTCTTCACAGGCCGTTTCCTCTGGTTGCCATGGGTCTAATGCATCAGTGCCAGCTCTATACTCCCGTAAGCCACTAAAAGACATTCGCAACCAGCTTCCAGGAACGTATTATGAAGAGGGAAGAGTGGAGGCGAAGGGTAGGAATATTCAAGTCGCGCGGCCAGAATGTTGCACGGCCGAGCGGACTGCTCAGCCAATCACAGTGCCAGAGAGCGGGAGGCGGGACTATATCAAGGGGGTGGGGGAAGTTGCCGGGGTCATTCAAATCTCGGGCTCCACTGGGCTAACTTCTTGCAACCCACATTCTCTCTCTCACTTGGGCACTCAAGGGAACTCGGATCCACTTATTCCAGCCTCCCAGCCCTCATAAATTGTTCCAGTAAAGCCCACCTCGGGCCTAGCATCGCTCTCCCCTACTAGTCGGATACACCTTCAGTATCCGGCCGCCTGTCATCACATCGCTGGCTTGCATACCTACAGCCAAGCGGTTCAAGAGGGACGGCAGATAGTAGATGGGAGCGAAGATTTCCAGTTGAGCTATTGGCCAGATCTGATGTGGTGAAATTGTTCCAGTAAACACCTAGCAGTACTGCATAGTTTTTTTAAAGGACCCATATTGGGCCCAAACCAGACTTAAAGAAAGAGAGAAAATGCTTGGCTAGCTCAGTGGTTCCATACATAATAATTGATGTGTTCTTATAGGACAAACTAAAGAGAAAGATACTAGACTTACGTATATAAATAAAATTATGATGCGTTAATAGGGTAAGAGTTATTCTTTAATAAAGTATACGAACCTCTAAATGACTGTCGAATTATCGCCCACCGTAGTAGTATATTTGGAATAAGAAAATAAGTAGGCCTACTGTACTACAATAATAATAATCTATCTATCTATCTATATATCTATTGCCTGACGCCTTGATCCCCGAAGGGGTGGCCACGAACGAACCGCCACCATGCACCTCTGTACCCAGTCAGTCGATGCCCCTCCTCCCACCCAGCACCACCTTCATTCATATACTTCCTCACTCCATCCTTCCACCTCTCCCTCGGTGCACCTATCCCTCTCTGTCCTTCCACCTCGCTCTCGTACACCCAGTGGCGTAGCCAGGGGTTTCTAAGCAGAGGGGCACCTGGGGGGGCACCACTATCATGGGAGGGGCACCTGATACTCAGGGCCAGGTAGAGACTTCATTGGACCCTGGTGCTGTTGGCCCCTATAAATTGATAGGCGAGTGAAGCGAACCAATCCAGCTGGGGGGGGGGCTGTGAGCCCCCCTCGCCCCCCCCCCCCCAGATATTTTGTTTTAGTTTCACTACTTAATAGAAACAATCTGAAGCCATGTTTTGTTTATAAATAGCACATTATCAAACTAATGATTCTAAGGCACTCCTCTTTGATTTTATCTTTAGCTTTGTCTATATGGTTAATAATCTACGATAGTTTACCACATTGGTGCCCAGACCCGGGAATTGGCTACCAGTAAGGGATTTTAAGGCAATGAACAAGGGGACATATAACAGGATGCAGGAACAACTCTATGATAAACTAGCAAGGCTAGCCAAGCGATGGTGAGAGCCGGAATGCAGGGTCACATCGTTGCGCCTGCCTAAGTCCTGTATCCCACCCATCATCTTTCTCCAATAATTTTCTTTTCCATTTCAGACTTTCTGTGACATATGACCTGACCTAACATTTTTTCTTGTTCAATATGATCCTTTAGTAGGTATTGCTATTTTGTGTACTATTTTCTTCTCCATAACATAGAAGTCCGCCGGTCGGCGTCTCTTAACTAGACTACTATTTTGCCGTTGTTTTTGTAACATTTAAATACATAGCCTATAGGCTTACATGCAAAATTAATAAACAGGAAGAGACACCATCTAGTGGGGTGCTGATTAAGGCCCCTAAAAATCAAAGGGCGGGACTTCGGGGAGTATTAAGTAGGCTAATTGTGGACGTCAACACTTTCATCACTACTGCTGAACTAGAGGAATTGGAAGCTAGATTAGAAAACGTCCAGGCTACCCACAGTCGTATTATGGCTCTGAGTGAGGTGATTGTGGCAGACATGACAGGGGAGGAAGAGATAGTTATAGAGTGTGATAATCGCGCCCTCTATGATGTACCTGTCTTTAGAGCGAAGCACATATTACAGCGTGCTGTCGCAAGTAAGAAGGGAGGCGATAATGAGGCCCATAGAAGGGCTGACCCAAAATACACTGTACACCTCCCAAAGCTCAATCTTCCTACATGTGTGGGCAAATTAACTGAGTGGTTAGCTTTTTGGGACGTATTTCGGTCTACAGTTCATGAATCCTCTTTGGATAATGTCCGCAAGTTTCACTATCTGAAGGGACAAATGGAAGGAGAGGCCTTACATTTGATAGAGGGTTTTGCGGTAGTGGGTGGTAGTTATCTTGAGGCAGTACAATTATTAAAGTCCACATACGGGGACCAAGAGAAGTTGAAGATGGCCAATGTCGTTGCCTTGTTAAGGCTCGCAGAACCACAGTATAAGGTTGAAGAGTTAAACAAATTCAGGGCAAATATGGAGTGCCATACTCGATCGCTAGACACCCTAGGGCTTACCACACAGGAAATGATAGTCATTATCTTGCGTCAGAAGCTTCCTATGGCAATACTTGACAAGGTTAGATCGTTTGACCTGGGGGAGTTCAAAACTCAGTTCAGTAAGGAAATCAATAATCTACAGTTGAACAAAGGGAGAATGTATGTGTCGGGAGGGAGTGAGAATGTGGAGAAGAGGGGGACAGTAAGCATGACAGTGGGGACTACAGAAAAGAAAGAGGGTACGTATAAGAAACCTGCTCAGATTCTATGTAAGCTATGTAATAACAAACATAAATGGAGTTTCTGTGTAAAGTACCCAACAAATGAGACAAAACTAGCACAGGCGAAAAGATTGAAGCTATGTGTAGGTTGTCTAAGTAAGGAACATGGTAAGCAGGGACAATGTACTGCTACATACTTAAGGCCCTGTCGCCACTGCAAAGGACATCACTTTGATAAGTTGTGTCCTACAGCAGATAAAGTCAAAGACGTCAAAACAGAGGGTACTACAACTGTGACACTAGGTAGCACGCAAGACACCACTATATTGCCCACAATACAGATTCCCATGGAAGGTAATGACAGTAACAAAGTTTGTCGGGTACTTCTAGATCAAGGGTCTCAACGCTCCTTTATAAAGAGGTCTGTATTGGTGGGACTGAAGCACCGAATCGTAGGGGCTGAGATTCTTCGATTACAGGGCTTCACAGGGGTTACTGATAAGCAAGACTACGAGATAGCGGAGATTTCATATTTCTACCGTAAAAACCGGTACTTTATGACTTGTATCGTAGTAGACACCCTACCAGTATATGTATCTGTAGGTGTGAAGAAGGTGGAACACGCATTACGTAGCAAGGGGGTTAACTTGTCAGATCCCATGGGAAATCAGAGTGAGGTGCATGTTCTACTTGGTGTGGATCATTATTATGAAGTAGTATACCCTGGATTTAAAAAGATGTGTAGTGTAATTTTAATCCCCACTAAATTTGGACATTGGAGCGGAAAGGTGCATACTACACAGTCAAAGGTCCTGGTCGACACGGTCTCGATATATAGAGTCAATGTAACCGCGGCAGAGGAGTTGGGAAGGAAGGATTTCCAACCTAGTGACCCTAAGATGGCTGCCGAGTTTGACCTGGAACGACTGTGGAGATTGGATCACATAGGCATTAATCCTATGGAGACTGATTATGACTCGGAAGTTGCGCTACAAAGGTTTGACGAGTCTGTGAGCTACTGTGCCTCAGACAAGCAATATAAAGTTAGTTTACCCTGGAAGAACAGTGAGATAAGCCTGCCTACCAACTATGGTTTGGCATTAGGTCGCTTGCGCGCATTGCAGCGGAAATTGTCTAACGAACCGAGCACACGCCAGGCGTATGACGATGTATTTCGGAGTTATGAAGATAGGGGCTTTATTGAGAGAGTCGATGTCAAGGAACCGATTAAGAAGGGTAGGGTTCACTATCTGGCCCATCATGGGGTAAGGAAAGACAGCGTCACCACACCAATACGGGTGGTGTATGACTGCTCTGCCCACCAAGGTTAACTACCCAGTCTAAATGACTGCCTGTTGACAGGTCCGTCCATGGTGTCGGACCTGTCCCAACATCTATTGCGGTTTAGGCTGGGGAAGTATGCCTATAACAGTGACATTGAGATAGCATTCTTGATGGTCAAGCTAAAGGAGGAGGATAGAGATGTTACCCGCTTTCTTTGGTTCAGCGACATTAGCGACTCTGAAAGTCCGGTCATAATATACCGTTTTCGGGTTGTACTCTTTGGGGCCACGGGTTCACAGTTTTTGTTAAATGCTACAATCAGAAAACATCTAGCTGACACTCATAAGGACACAAGTAAACTATCTCGCGGATTATATATAGACAATTTGCAGGGTTCTAGCGATAGTCAGGATGATTTGTCATATACATACTGGCAAGCACGCAGATTGTTTGTGGATGCACATCTATTTCTCCGCGAGTGGGTTACTAATAGTGAAGATCTTCAGAGTTTGATACAGGTGGACGGTATGGCATCTCTTAACCAGGAAAAGTCCAGAAATTTGGGGACGATCTGGCAACCTAAACATGATATACTAACTTATCAAACAAGGTCTTTTGCTCAGCAGACAGGAGCACACACCAAAAGAAGTCTGTTGAGCAAAGTTGCGCAATTTTTTGATCCTTTGGGTCTAGCATTACCCGTTACCATAAGAGCTAGGATTCTAATGCAGGAAGTTTGGAGACGTAAAATAGGATGGGATGACAGTTTGCCCGAGGACCTGAATGACCAAGGGACATTGTTGTTGAATGAGTATGCCATCCTATGTACTAAACCTATACCTCGTAAAGTGGCGGCGTACGGTGACTTTACGTTACACACATTTTGCGATGCTAGCGCCACGGCATACGGGGTAGCCATATATGTCGTTACTTCATTTGGGGCACATTTAGTTACAGCCCGGGCCAAGGTAGCCCCGGTAAAAAAGGTAACTATCCCTAAAATGGAATTGACTGCCATGCTGCTATTAGCACGTCTGGTGCAACATGTACGCGCAGCATACGAGAGCGAATTAAATATTGAAATCGTTCACGTTTGGTGCGATAGTCAGGTCGCACTCAACTGGATACATAGCAAGAAGTCTCTGCCAGTTTATGTGCGGAATAGGGTCGATGAGATTAGAGCCCTTTTGCCAGACGTTGCTTATCATTATGTAAATACAAAAGAAAATCCTAGTGATCTCATAACTAGGGGTATAACGGCTAGCCAGTTTGTAAAGTCCGAATTGTGGTGGCATGGTCCAAAGTGGCTGCTCCATGAAAGTGAATGAACGATTTGGCATGCTGTTGGTAAGGGACTTCTGCCACTGGAAACAGTGGCAGTTACAACCCCACCAAATGAGCCACCGGGTCCAATCATAGAGTGGGCAAGATTCGGTGACTATAATAAACTAGTCATAGTTGTAGCTTGGGTATTGCGATATATATCCATTCTCAAGCTTAAACTAACGGGACAACTCTGCAACAGGGATCACAACATTGATGCTCGTGAATTTAAAGCAGCTGAAGTAACTTTGATCAAATGCGTTCAAGTAGAAACCTTTTCCAATGAATTAGAATCCTTGAAAAGCTCGAATAAGACATTAATGCCTAATATAATGCGTCAACTAAGGTTGCACCTAGACAATGGCCTCATCAGGTGTGAGGGCCGCCTGAAGTGGTCGGGTGTACCAGACGGCACAAACCGCCCTATACTTATGCCAACAAGACATCAGGTTACTGATCTATTGATCATACGTGCACATAGGGAAGTAAAACACTACGGGGTATGTCATATTATATCAAATTTACGTCTCACATAGTGGATACCCAGAGTTCGACAAGTATCTCGACGCGTAGTAAGAAAGTGTGTAATATGCCAGAGACTAAAACGTAAACCATATGCAACTGGACCAGCTCCACCTCTACCTGAATGCCGTGTAAAGCACGTAGAACCTTTCCAAGCTGTAGGGTTAGAATACACAGGGGCATTGAAGACGAGAGAGCATGAGAAGGTTTATATATTATTGTTTACCTGTGCAACATCTCGAGCGGTACACCTAGAACTATGTGATAATATGTCTAGCGAAGAATTTATGCTGGCGTTTAGACGGTTTTGTGCCCGTCGTTCATTCCCTCAACTCATTCTTAGCGACAATGCTCCCACTTATGTCCAAGTATCAAAATATCTAAAGGATATGAGTTGTGATCCTACTATCATCACTTTTTTGGGAGAGAAGAAATGCGAATGGAGGTTCATTCCAGTTAAGGCACCTTGGTTTGGTGGAATGTGGGAACGATGTGTCGGCATATTAAAATCAGGACTCAGAGCGGTTGTAGGACATGCTCTATTAAAGAAGAGTGAGTTGACGACAGTCCTCACAGAGATAGAGGCAGTCGTGAATGATCGCTCGCTTACATATGTGTACACCGACCTGCAAGAACCACTACCATTAACGCCAGCTCACTTGCTATATGGAAAACCATTGACTGCGTTTCCATCTGATTTCCAATCCATAGTAGAGTTAGAGGATCCCTCGTTGTACTCTGAGGTAGCGGTGTCTAAGAGATACCAGTATATATCCAGGATAATCGAGGATTTTAGGAAACGATAAATTAGTGAATATCTGCTAGCATTGAGGGAAAGGAGTGTTACTCCCTCAGGTAGACCAACGGCACCTACAGTTGGTGAAGTTGTTTTAATTAAAGAAGATAGTCCTCGTTTATACTGGAAATTGGGCCGCGTGTTGGAGGTATACAAAGGGGCAGACTCTGTAGAGTGGGTGGCGCTATTGAAGACAGCCACTGGAACTACTGTTCGTCCTATCGCACGTTTGTACGCTTTGGAGCTCGATTCCGCATTGCAATCTGATGCTCCACCTGTTATTGCTGGGTCCGAGGATTCTCAAAGGAACGACTCACCTCTTACTGATGGTGATCATTCTCGGACCGGGACGCATCCCAGATGCGCTGCTGCTGGCTCCGTCGACATGTGGCGTCAGAAGATAGCCTCTGGGCAACTTTAAATTTAAGGTGGGGTTCAGGTATTTTTTTGTGGGGGGAGTGTATCATAAATACGATAGGCTATGACTCTTTTTGTGATCCAGTAAGTCTCTGTGACGTCACGATCGCAGCACGACGTAGGACGAGTAGATCGTATATTATAAGATTGTAAATAGGTTAAGTTATAAAAGGCCTAATATGCTATTAAGCAATATAGCCATGGTCTTATGTAGTATATATGAATTTATCGTATATATTAATATAATATATCGTATAGAGCAACCTAGATGCGGTACGATAATTTGGGCTCCTGGCATTTTACCAAGGCAGCAAGGTGTGCCTTCGCGGAACACCAGAGCCTTCACGAACACCAGCCAGTTAACATCTATTTTCCGCCCTCAGTTGATCGCGCTTTTGAGCCTCTAATCACAATACACTGTCAGCAATACAAACAGCTACACCATCACGACGCTCTCATCGACGCCATGGCTGACTGACAGATAAGCTTAATAATCATGTCCATTCCCATGTAATCATGTATTCTTTCTTTAACTTGACACGTGTCTCGGGACCGAAGTCTCGTTCCCCATTGTCCACCGCCATATTGGGTAAAACGTTCTCCCTTGCCTCATTGCCACGTGGAACTATTGGTGAGTTAATTCCTGGCTAATATTAACCATTATAACCGTACCCTATATATAAATTTATTATGTGAGACCTTTGGATATAAATTAGCTTGTTTCAGATTGAATTCAATTTAGATATGGAGTAGTTTTCATTTAGATTGATTTTATTTGATTCATTATAGCTTAGTAATATTTAACTTCCATTGATAGTTTACCACAACAGGGTTAAGAGAACATATAATCTAAGAGTGTAGTAACGCCCTGTATGAGTGTAGTAACGCCCTGGTTGTTTGAGTAGATATATTGTATAGGGTTAAGAGAATATAGAATCTAAATGTGTCAGAGGTAGTAACGCCCTGGTCTCTGAGAAGACCCAGTAGGGCCCGGTAAAGTTATCTTATTTTGGAGTTTAGTTAACCCGTGGAGCCCCGGCTAGTTTTGTAATGTTTGCGCACCAGAACCCGGCCGGTTTTCAAAAAAGGGTTTTATTCCAGAAACAATAGCGAATGGGTTAGGAATGAAGGAAAAACCACGAAAAACCGCTCAAAAAGCTTAAAAAATGGTCCTACAGAGCCCCCGAAAACGGATTTTACAAGAGTAAAAAATTGAAGGCAATTATCCCCAAAAAACAGGTTATTGCGCACTCGCGCGCACGCACGTCGACTTTGAGAGTTTTCAACCATCGGCACGGTTGCGTGGGATACGGACACAGTTCCCATACAAATCTGAGCCCTCTTGAGTGGCTACACCTGAGGTTACGGTCGGCGCAATTAGGGTGACGCGTCAGGCGCGTCTCTGGGGCTGTGCGTTACATACATCGCCGACGCGTCAGACGCGTCGCTGGGGCTGTACGGGTTAAGAATAAATCTCTTGTTCTATATAGGGATATAAAGGTTAGATTTATCAATGCCCTGGTCTCTGGAGTAGACACAGCAGGGCCCAGTAAAACTATATTATTTTAGAGACTAGTAACGTGACTTTGGATCGAAGTCGAAGTGAGTCAATACCTGAATAGCGGGAATCCAAATAGGTTGTAACGGGAGCTCTAGAGTTCCAATGTACAACCTATGGTGGGTCGACGAAAGTATTCAATCTGTGTCTTAAACTCATTTCGACCCGAACAGAGAAATAGTTACTAGGGTAGTAGTAAGTTTTGTTAAATAAACTTTAATAAAGTATACGAACCTCTAAATGACTGTCGAATTATCGCCCACCGTAGTAGTATATTTGGAATAAGAAAATAAGTAGGCCTACTGTACTACAATAATAATAATCTATCTATCTATCTATCTATTGCCTGACGCCTTGATCCCCGAAGGGGTGGCCACGAACGAACCACCCCCATGCACCTCTGTACCCAGTCAGTCCACGCCCCTCCTCCCACCCAGCACCGCCTTCATTCATATACTTCCTCACTCCATCCTTCCACCTCTCCCTCGGTGCACCTATCCCTCTCTGTCCTTCCACCTCGCTCTCGTACACCCAGTGGCGTAGCCAGGGTTTTCTAAGCAGGGGGGCACCTTGGGGGGCACCACTATCATGGGAGGGGCACCTGATACTCAGGGCCAGGTAGAGACTTCATTGGACCCTGGTGCTGTTGGCCCCTATAAATTGATAGGCGAGTGAAGCTAACCAATCCAGCTGGGGGGGGGGGGGGGGGGGGGGGGGGGGGGGGCTGTGACCCCCCCTCGCCCCACCCCCCCAGATATTTTGTTTTAGTTTCACTACTTAATAGAAACAATCTGAAGCCATGTTTTGTTTATAAATAGCACATTATCAAACTAATGATTCTAAGGCACTCCTCTTTGATTTTATCTTTAGCTTTGTCTATATGGTTAATAATCTACGATAGTTTACCACATTGGTGCCCAGACCCGGGAATTGGCTACCAGTAAGGGATTTTAAGGCAATGAACAAGGGGACATATAACAGGATGCAGGAACAACTCTATGATAAACTAGCAAGGCTAGCCAAGCGATGGTGAGAGCCGGAATGCAGGGTCACATCGTTGTGCCTGCCTAAGTCCTGTATCCCACCCATCATCTTTCTCCAATAATTTTCTTTTCCATTTCAGACTTTCTGTGACATATGACCTGACCTAACATTTTTTCTTGTTCAATATGATCCTTTAGTAGGTATTGCTATTTTGTGTACTATTTTCTTCTCCATAACATAGAAGTCCGCCGGTCGGCGTCTCTTAACTAGACTACTATTTTGCCGTTGTTTTTGTAACATTTAAATACATAGCCTATAGGCTTACATGCAAAATTAATAAACAGGAAGAGACACCATCTAGTGGGGTGCTGATTAAGGCCCCTAAAAATCAAAGGGCGGGACTTCGGGGAGTATTAAGTAGGCTAATTGTGGACGTCAACACTTTCATCACTACTGCTGAACTAGAGGAATTGGAAGCTAGATTAGAAAACGTCCAGGCTACCCACGGTCGTATTATGGCTCTGAGTGAGGTGATTGTGGCTGACATGACAGAGGAGGAAGAGATAGTTACAGAGTGTGATAATCGCGCCCTCTATGATGAACCTGTCTTTAGAGCGAAGCACATATTACAGCGAGCTGTCGCAAGTAAGAAGGGAGGCGATAATGAGCCCCATAGAAGGGCTGACCCAAAATACACTGTACACCTCCCAAAGCTCAATCTTCCTACATTTGGGGGCAAATTAACTGAGTGGTTAGCTTTTTGGGACGTATTTCGGTCTACAGTTCATGAATCCTCTTTGGATAATGTCTGCAAGTTTCACTATCTGAAGGGACAAATGGAAGGAGAGGCCTTACATTTGATAGAGGGTTTTGCGGTAGTGAGTGGTAGTTATCTTGAGGCAGTACAATTATTAAAGTCCACATATGGAGATCAAGAGCAGTTGAAGATGGCCCATGTCGTTGCCTTGTTAAGGCTCGCAGAACCACAGTATAAGGTTGAAGAGTTAAACAAATTCAGGGCAAATAGGGAGTGCTATACTCGATCGCTAGACACCCTCGGGCTTACCACACAGGAAATGATAGTCATTATCTTGCGTCAGAAGCTTCCTATGGCAATACTTGACAAGGTTAGATCGTTTGACCTGGGGGAGTTCAAAACTCAGTTCAGTAAGGAAATCAATAATCTACAGTTGAACAAAGGGAGAATGTATGTGTCGGGAGGGAGTGAGAATGTGGAGAAGAGGGGGACAGTAAGCATGACAGTGGGGACTACAGAAAAGAAAGAGGGTACGTATAAGAAACCTGCTCAGATTCTATGTAAGCTATGTAATAACAAACATAAATGGAGTTTCTGTGTAAAGTACCCAACAAATGAGACAAAACTAGCACAGGCGAAAAGATTGAAGCTATGTGTAGGTTGTCTAAGTAAGGAACATGGTAAGCAGGGACAATGTACTGCTACATACTTAAGGCCCTGTCGCCACTGCAAAGGACATCACTTTGATAAGTTGTGTCCTACAGCAGATAAAGTCAAAGACGTCAAAACAGAGGGTACTACAACTGTGACACTAGGTAGCATGCAAGACACCACTATATTGCCCACAATACAGATTCCCATGGAAGGTAATGACAGTAACAAAGTTTGTCGGGTACTTCTAGATCAAGGGTCTCAACGTTCCTTTATAAAGAGGTCTGTATTGGTGGGACTGAAGCACCGAATCGTAGGGGCTGAGATTCTTCGATTACAGGGCTTCACAGGGGTTACTGATAAGCAAGACTACGAGATAGCGGAGATTTCATATTTCTACCGTAAAAGTAAAAACCGGTACTTTATGACTTGTATCATAGTAGACACCCTACCAGAATATGTATCTGTAGGTGTGAAGAAGGTGGAACACGCATTACGTAGCAAGGGGGTTAACTTGTCAGATCCCATGGGAAATCAGAGTGAGGTGCATGTTCTACTTGGTGTGGATCATTATTATGAAGTAGTATACCCTGGATTTAAAAAGATGTGTAGTGTAATTTTAATCCCCACTAAATTTGGATATTGCATGAGCGGAAAAGTGCATACTACACAGTCAAAGGTCCTGGTCGACACGGTCTCGATATATAGAGTCAATGTAACCGCGGCAGAGGAAGGGAGGATTCCCAACATAGTGACCCTAAGATGGCTGCCGAGTTCGACCTGGAACGACTGTGGAGATTGGATCACATAGGCATTAATCCTATGGAGACTGATTATGACTCGGAAGTTGCGCTACAAAGGTTTGACGAGTCTGTGAGCTACTGTGCCTCAGACAAGCAATATAAAGTTAGTTTACCCTGGAAGAACAGTGAGATAAGCCTGCCTACCAACTATGGTTTGACATTAGGTCGCTTGCGCGCATTGCAGCGGAAATTGTCTAACGAACCGAGCACACGCCAGGCGTATGACGATGTATTTCGGAGTTATGAAGATAGGGGCTTTATTGAGAGAGTCGATGTCAAGCAACCGATTAAGAAGGGTAGGGTTCACTATCTGGCCCATCATGGGGTAAGGAAAGACAGCATCACCACACCAATACGGGTGGTGTATGACTGCTCTGCCCACCAAGGTTAACTACCCAGTCTAAATGACTGCCTGTTGACAGGTCCGTCCATGGTGTCGGACCTGTCCCAACATCTATTGCGGTTTAGGCTGGGGAAGTACATCGAGATAGCATTCTTGATGGTCAAGCTAAAGGAGGATAGAGATGTTACCCGCTTTCTTTGGTTCAGCGACATTAGCGACTCTGAAAGTCCGGTCATAATATACCGTTTTCGGGTTGTACTCTTTGGGGCCACGTGTTCACAGTTTTTGTTAAATGCCACAATCAGAAAACATCTAGCTGACACTCATAAGGACACAAGTAAACTATCTCGCGGATTATATATAGACAATTTGCAGGGTTCTAGCGATAGTCAGGATGATTTGTTATATACATACTGGCAAGCACGCAGATTGTTTGTGGATGCACATCTATTTCTCCGCGAGTGGGTTACTAATAGTGAAGATCTTCAGAGTTTGATACAGGTGGACGGTATGGCATCTCTTAACCAGGAAAAGTCCAGAAATTTGGGGACGATCTGGCAACCTAAACATGACATACTAACTTATCAAACAAGGTCTTTTGCTCAGCAGACAGGAGCACACACCAAAAGAAGTCTGTTGAGCAAAGTTGCGCAATTTTTTGATCCTTTGGGTCTAGCATTACCCGTTACCATAAGAGCTAGGATTCTAATGCAGGAAGTTTGGAGACGTAAAATAGGATGGGATGACAGTTTGCCCGAGGACCTGAATGACCAAGGGACATTGTTGTTGAATGAGTATGACATCCTATGTACTAAACCTATACCTCGTAAAGTGGCGGCGTACGGTGACTTTACGTTACACACGTTTTGCGATGCTAGCGCCATGGCATACGGGGTAGCCATATATGTCGTTACTTCATTTGGGGCACATTTAGTTACAGCCCGGGCCAAGGTAGCCCCGGTTAAAAAGGTAACTATCCCTAAAATGGAATTGACTGCCATGCTGCTATTAGCACGTCTGGTGCAACATGTACGCGCAGCATACGAGAGCGAATTAAATATTGAAATCGTTCACGTTTGGTGCGATAGTCAGGTCGCACTCAACTGGATACATAGCAAGAAGTCTCTGCCAATTTATGTGCGGAATAGGGTAGATGAGATTAGAGCCCTTTTGCCAGACGTTGCTTATCATTATGTAAATACAAAAGAAAACCCTAGTGATCTCATAACTAGGGGTATAACGGCTAGCCAGTTAGTGAAGTCCGAATTGTGGTAGCATGGTCCAAAGTGGCTGCTCCATGAAAGTGAATGGACGATTTGGCATGCTGTTGGTAAGGGACTTCTGCCACTGGAAACAGTGGCAGTTACAGCCCATCCAAATGAGCCACCGGATCCAATCATAGAGTGGGCAAGATTCGGTGACTATAATAAACTAGTCAGAGTTGTAGCTTGGGTATTGCGATATATATCCAATCTCAAGCTTAAAGTAACGGGCCAACTCTGCAACAGGGGTCACAACATTGATGCTCGTGAATTTAAAGCAGCTGAAGTAACTTTGATCAAATGGGTTCAAGTAGAAACCTTTTCCAATGAATTAGAATCCTTGAAAAGCTCGAATAAGACATTAATGCCTAATATAGTGCGTCAACTAAGGTTGCACCTAGACAATGGCCTCATCAGGTGTGAGGGTCGCCTGAAGTGGTCGGGTGTACCATACGGCACAAACCGCCCTATACTTATGCCAACAAGACATCACGTTACTTATCTATTGATCATACGTGCACATAGGGAAGTAAAACACTACGGGGTATGTCATATTATATCAAATTTACGTCTCACATGGTGGATACCCAGAGTTCGACAAGTAGCTCGACGCGTAGTAAGAAAGTGTGTAATATGCCAGAGACTAAAAGGTAAACCATATGCAACTGGACCAGCTCCACCTCTACCTGAATGCCGTGTAAAGCACGTAGAACCTTTCCAAGCTGTAGGGTTAGCATACACAGGGGCATTGAAGACGAGAGAGCATGAGAAGGTTTATATATTATTGTTTACCTGTGCAACATCTCGAGCGGTACACCTAGAACTATGTGATAATATGTCTAGCGAAGAATTTATGCTGGCGTTTAGACGGTTTTGTGCCCGTCGTTCATTCCCTCAACTCATTCTTAGCGACAATTCTCCCACTTATGTCCGAGCATCAAAATATCTAAAGGATATGAGTAGCGATCCTACTATCATCACTTTTTTGGGAGAGAAGAAGTGCGAATGGAGGTTCATTCCAGTTAAGGCACCTTGGTTTGGTGGAATGTGTGAACGATGTGTCGGCATATGAAAATCAGGACTCAGAGCGGTTGTAGGACGTGCTCTATTAAAGAAGAATGAGTTGACGACAGTCCTCACAGAGATAGAGGCAGTCGTGAATGATCGCCCGCTTACATATTATGTGTACACCGACCTGCAAGAACCACTACCATTAACGCCAGCTCACTTGCTATATGGAAAACCATTGACTGCGTTTCCATCTGATTTCCAATCCATAGTAGAGTTAGAGGATCCCTCGTTGTACTCTGAGGTAGCGGTGTCTAAGCGATACCAGTATATATCCAGGATAATCAAGGATTTTAGGAAACGATGGATTAGTGAATATCTGCTAGCATTGAGGGAAAGGAGTGTTACTCCCTCTGGTAGACCAACGGCACCTACAGTTGGTGAAGTTGTTTTAATTAAAGAAGATAGTCCTCGTTTATACTGGAAATTGGGCCGCGTGTTGGAGGTATACAAGGGGGCAGACTCTGTAGAGGGGGTGGCGCTATTGAAGACAGCCACTGGAACTACTGTTCGTCCTATCGCACGTTTGAACGCTTTGGAGCACGATTCCGCATTGCAATCTGATGCTCCACCTGTTATTGCTGGGTCCGAGGATTCTCAAAGGAACGACTCACCTCTTACTGATGGTGATCATTCTCGGACCGGGACGCGTCCCAGACGCGCTGCTGCTGGCGCCGTCGACATGTGGCATCAGAAAATTGCCTTTGGGCAACTTTAAGTTTAAGGTGGGGTTCAGGTATTTTTTTGTGGGGGGAGTGTATCATAAATACGATAGGCTATGACTCTTTTTGTGATCCCGTATGTCTCTGTGACGTCACGATCGCTCCTGCAGCACGGCGTAGGACGAGTAGATCGTATATTATAAGATTGTAAATAGGTTAAATTATAAAAGGCCTAATATGCTATTAAGCAATATTGCCATGGTCTTATGTAGTATATATGAATTTATCGTATATATTAATATAATTTATCGTATAGAGCAACCTAGATGCGGTACGATAATTTGGGCTCCTGGCGTTTTGCCAAGGCAGCAAGGTGTGCCTTCGAGGAACACCAGAGCCTTCACGAACACCAACCAGTTAACATCTATTTTCCGCCCTCAGTTGATCGCGCTTTTGAGCCTCTAATCACAATACACTGTCAGCAATACAAACAGCTACACCATCACGACGCTCTCATCGACGCCATGACTGACTGACAGATAAGCATAATAATCATGTCCATTCCCATGTATTCATTTATTCTTTCTTTAACTTGACACGTGTCTCTGTCTCGGGACCGAAGTCTCGTTCCCCATTGTCCACTGCCATATTGGGTAAAACGTTCTCCCTTGCCTCATTGCCACGTGGAACTATTGGTGAGTTAATTCCTGGCTAATATTAACCATTATAACCTTACCCTATATATAAATTTATTATGTGAGACCTTTAGATCTAAATTAGCTTGTTTCAGATTGAATTCAATTTAGATATGGAGTAGTTTTCATTTAGATTGATTTGATTTGATTCATTATAGCTTAGTAATATTTAACTTCCATTGATAGTTTACCACAACAGGGTTAAGAGAACATATAATCTAAGAGTGTAGTAACGCCCTGGTCGTTTGAGTAAATATATTGTATAGGGTTAAGAGAATATATAATCTATGAGTGTAGTATCGCCCTGGTTGTTTGAGTAGATATATTGTATAGGGTTAAGAGAATATAGAATCTAAAAGTGTCAGAGGTAGTAACGCCCTGGTCTCTGAGAAGACCCAGTAGGGCCCGGTAAAGTTATCTTATTTTGGAGTTTAGTTAAGAATAAATCTCTTGTTCTATATAGGGACATAAAGGTTAGATTTATCAATGCCCTGGTCTCTGGAGTAGACACAGCAGGGCCCGGTAAAACTATATTATTTTAGAGACTAGTAACGTGACTTTGGATCGAAGTCGAAGTGAGTCAATACCTGAATAGCGGGAATCCAAATAGGTTGTAACGGGAGCTCTAGAGTTCCAATGTACAACCTATGGTGGGTCGACGAAAGTATTCAATCTGTGTCTTAAACTCATTTCGACCCGAACAGAGAAATAGTTACTAGGGTAGTAGTAAGTTTTGTTAAATAAACTTTAATAAAGTATACGAACCTCTAAATGACTGTCGAATTATCGCCCACCGTAGTAGTATATTTGGAATAAGAAAATAAGTAGGCGTACTGTACTACAATAATAATAATCTATCTATCTATCTATCTATTGCCTGACGCCTTGATCCCCGAAGGGGTGGCCACGAACGAACCGCCCCCATGCACCTCTGTACCCAGTCAGTCCACGCCCCTCCTCCCACCCAGCACCACCTTCATTCATATACTTCCTCACTCCATCCTTCCACCTCTCCCTCGGTGCACCTCTCCCTCGGTGCACCTCTCCCTCTCTGTCCTTCCATCTCGCTCTCGTACACCCAGTGACGTAGCCAGGGTTTTCTAAGCAGGGGGGCACCTGGGGGGGCACCACTATCATGGGAGGAGCACCTGATTCTCAGGGCCAGGTAAAGACTTCATTGGACCCTGGTGCTGTTGGCCCCTATAAATTGATAGGCGAGCGAAGCTAGCCAATCCAGCTGGGGGGGGGGGGGGGGGGCTGTGAGCCCCCCCCCCATATTTGTTCACTACTTAATAGAAACAATCTGAAGCCATGTTTTGTTTATAAATAGCACATTATCAAACTAATGATTCTAAGGAACTCCTCTTTGATTTTATCTTTAGCTTTGTCTATATGGTTATTCATTATCCTATATTGTATTAAACTCAACTAACACTAACTCAATTTACATAACCAATTTGGTATATAAATACTGCCAATTCTGACTATGAAAAGAATGCCTCTCCCCCTGAAGGGAAAGGTGTATGACTCATGTGTTAGAAGTGCAATGACTTATGCCTCAGAAACATGGGCCGTTAAAGTAGAGGATGTCAACAGAATGGAACGTAATGAGATGAGAATGGTGAGATGGATGTGTGGGGCCAGGCTGCAGGATAGAATAACAAACGTTGAGCTGAGGAGACATTTAGGTATAAAGAGTATTAGTGAGGTGATGCGTACAAGTAGCTGACTGGGATGGTATGGACATGTGGTAAGAATGGATGAACAAAATTGGGTGAAAAAATGCAGGTCTGTGATTGTGGAGGGAGCTGCACCAAGGGGTGGACCGAGGAAGACGTGGGATCGGACTATACTGTACGTGCCGATCTCAAATCCAAATACTTGACAAGTGAAGCAGCCCTTAACAGGGTTGGCTGGTATGCCGCCATTAGGACAAGAGACTGAAACTGCACGTATGTGTGGAGCACTCAGTCTTAAAATGTTATGTATTTAATCCTCTCAGAGCTTTATTAAACACTTGTATTGTATATTTGTGGACAGAAATTTTGGAAATTAGAAGATAATTCGCATAATTGAAACTGAACCAAAGAAATCTTGTGAGACATAATCAGAGGAATATCCTTTACATACAAACATTAATACTGCATAATCTAAGGATTATGCAGATTTCATTAATTAATAAAGATTGATTTAAGTTAATATAAAACGAAAAGCACAAATCAGGATGGAAAACATATATCTGTATGCAGCAGCTGCACACTGTAAATAACTCTTTATTAAGTTAATCTACTGTCCAATAGTAATAAATAATCCATACTAATTAAGTAACCGCCACGCGGTTGAGGTTGGTAAAAAACAACAATTTCTTCCCTTAAATGTGTTTGAAATGAACTTTTTTTTTTGTCGGGCATTTTGAGGCTTGTATAGAAACAAAGGGAGAATTTAAATTAGTATATTTATTAGCAGTAGCCTATACTTATTGCTTACAATAATCACTCATTTGTAAAGATTGCTATTTATCAGTCATACATGAATTATAATAAGGATTAAGAATTTTTAAATACTCTCTTCTGAAATAATATATGGTTGTGGATTCTCACTTGCAAACGAGGTGCGTAGTTGTTATATATAATTATTGTAGGGAGTAAAACAAACTCAAATGTATTTTTGTTAATTGTTCCCACAAGTTTAGAATACAAATAAATTAAAGTGGAAAGCTGCACGAAGAAAGCAGGATATAACTATTTAGTGTTTCAAGGAGAGAAAAAATGAAACTTAAAATAAATCAAACAGTACTTTTACTACAGAAACCGATCAGGGAAAGGTTGCAAAAAAACAAGCTCATAAAATGATATTTTAAAATTATTAGCCAGGATTTTTTTTGTATTAAAGAACAGAAATGTTATTAACCCAGAAGGGAATTTAGGGAAATAACTCAAAAGCATTAGTACTAGGCTAGGCCTATAACCTGCAACCCCAAACATCATAATTCTCCCCATTTCCGTATTTATTTAAAACTAGGGAGGGTTGAAGGAAGACCTTTATTGATTCACTTAACACTTACACTGCGGGCTTATTTGCGTTATTTATGGCATGTTCAGGCACTCCTGAATGATTAATCAAGCATCTGCATTAAATTAACTGTATTCTGCCAAAAACTAAGCAAAAATAGCTTCAAAATGAGACCAGAACGAGCTTCCTAGGTGGCGGGGTTCACCCGCAGTGTTGCCATAGACATTCGAGAAAACTCGCTAATTATTAGCTCTCGCTCGCTCGGCAACACTGTTGTGAGACACCCGCGCGAGACACAGTCTCCCTCAGTGAGCGGCTGGCTGCTCTGAGGGTTGGAGGGAGGTCCCTCACGCTCCCGCCCACTGACACTCAATTTCTACGGATTTTACAGGCTTTTAACCCTTAATTAGCGGCGAGCAACATAAGTCGAGTTAAATAAGACACAAATCTCAGCTCCTCCCTCTCTCACTCGCAATACTCAATTATGTACTGAAAGTACCACGCTTTTTGCACTCGCGTTGCACGGTTATTGCAAGAACGTTAAAGCCTGGAAATTGCTGTAAATTGCCTATGCGTTCCAAAACGTCACCCGCAGGGAAAGGGTTAAGTTATGAAAATAGTAATGTACAGTACTTGCAGGATCAGGCTATATATTGTGTTGATATGGTGTACTGTATAATCTCTATAATTAAGGTTTAGGCCTAGTGACATTATTGTGTTTACACAATGCCTGCAAATTATTTTAGAGTTGAATAGATAATAAGACATCATGATATGTACAATAAATGCCCACACCAGAAACATTTCTTACCTAAAGTGTCCGCCCTCGTCCTTCTCTTCACCAAGCAGCAATCAGCTGAGCAATTATAAAAAAAAAAAAAATCCTAGCATTCATTCGAGAAATAATTTTCTGTTGTAGTAATATTTTGTTTTCTTTCTGCCATAAATTAACTGAAAATGTTTAAACTTTATATTAAGAATAAGAAATAGTTCAGATTATAACATTACTATTCAATTTTCCAATCTAGGATGGATGAAAAATCAAAGCTCCATCAGGTATGAGAACGAAAGAAAACGAGCCTCCAACCGATTATTAAGGCGGTAACTATCATAATTGTATACTCCTATACAAATGTTCACTGTTACCGCTGTTGGTGAAGTAATAATTTTAAATGGAGTTACTTATGATCTTTAATCATTGTAATTGTTGTTTTAGGTGGTGGTTCCTTCTATCCAGGAGTTCCTAACGTCCTATTGAATACAAATTAAGAATAACAAATTACGTATAGGCTACATGTAGGGCTGTGGTGTCTGGTGGGGGGGCACAGGTTTCTCATGGGAGGGCACGTGCCCCCCCCTGGCCCCCCTTGGCTACGCCACTGCGTACACCCTCTTAGTCAATCTCTCGCTTTCCATACGTTCCATATGGCCGAACCATCTGAAGTTGTTCCTTTTCACACTTTCCAGCACATCTACCTCCACACCACACCTTCTTACTTCCTCATTCGTCTGTCTATCCCTCCATGTAACTCTGCACGCACTTCTCAAGTAACGCATTTCCACCGCTCTCACTCTTGGTCTGAGTCTCTTCCCGAACGTCCATGCTTCGCTTCCGTAAGTTAGTGTCGGGATTACCACACTGTCATGCAAGGACTTCTTCACTTCCATACTGACCACTCTATTTCTTGTTACTGCTTTCAACATTCCTACAACCCTCTTTCCCTGTTGCACCCTCTCCCGCACTTTTTCATCCATAGTCACATCTTTACTCAACACACTGCCCAGATACTTAAAAGAGCTGACAATCTCATTAGCCTGGCCGTTCAACTTCACCTCACACTCTGTGACTTCACCCCTTTCGAAGACCATAACCTTGCTCTTCCCCGCATTTACCTTCGAATTCCGTTTTTCGCACACTGTTCCAAACTCATTTACCAGACCCTGCAACTCCCATTCATTATCCCTCATCAGAACTGTATCATCCGCAAACAGCAGTATAGGCAGCTTCCACTCATTTCCCTCCCTTTTCAGCGATACACCAACATCCACTGCTCTTCCTAGTATTTCTTTCATGACTCCATCCATATATACAGTAAACAACCACGGGGACATCACACACCCCTGTTTCAACCCAACACTCAGGTCAAAGAACTCGCTCTGCTCATTCTCCACACGTACTGCCGCCTTTGCACCCTCATACATGCTCTTCACTGCTTTCAGCAACTTGCCATCTACTCTGTATATTCTCAGTACTTTCCACATGCCTTCTCTATCCACTCTGTCATAGGCCTTCTCCAATTCCATACAGGCAACATACACCTTTTTTTTCTTCTCCAGATATTTCTCCACAACACAATTCAGGGTAAAAATCTGATCTACACATCCTCTTCCCTTCCTAAAACCTCCCTGCTCGTCGCCTATCCATTTCTCCGTTCTCACTCTCACTCTCTCAATCATTACCCTACTGTACACCTTCCCTACTACGCTTAAAAGACATATTCCTCGGTGGTTACCACACACTCCTCTTTCCCCTTTGCTCTTATATATAGGGAAATGCCAGTCTTCCAGTCATCGGGTGCATTCCCCTTCTCCCATGCTAGTTTGCACATTTTCCATACCCATTCGATCACTATCTCACCACCATACCTCAACATTTCCCCACACACTCCATCTGTTCCTGGTGCTTTCCCCAACTTCACGCTTTTCACTCTTTTCAATAATAATAATAATAATAATAATAATAATAATTGTTATGCCCTGATTTTATCCAGGATTAACGTTTGATTAAGGTGAGTTCTTCGAGACTGGGATATTGGACTTCATGCAAATACATACAGTATATGGAATCAATAGAGGACATATATCATTTCAGAATGTGGTTTATAATGCAGCTTTATTTACTTATCACGATTAACATAGAAAAGAATTATTACACTTTGAAAACATGGGGTTTAATACACTCAGTGCAGCTTTTGGTCTTTCAATTCTTCGAGCACGATCGCGGATCTAGATGGAGCTCAAACTACACCTTGCAACACTCAGACAATATTTCTATTGAGGCAGATACACGGCTATATGTTGAATTATACGCAAACGGCACTTATTTTGATTCAGAGTGATCGTACGTAAGTATTTCTAATTACCTCTGTGCTTCGTTTATCTTCTGGACGAGTAAGTAGTTTTCCGGTATTTACGAACACGAAATACAGACTATTATGAGTATTATGCAAGATGATATATTGTGTTTTTAATGGTGATGACACTGGTATATGAGTTCATTACCGAGGGTATTCACTTCGCTATTATCACACGGAAACGCCAGTAGAACACAAGAGATATGTCGTAGTCAACGTATGCAAGACTTCTAACTCGGCTCAGGCTGATCACTTTCACTTTCTCTATAATCTAGTATCTTGTCACTGATACTAAGCTAATTGGGCATACACAGGTAAACACTTTTAACATAATCTGATATCTCGTCACTGATAGAATATAACTTATGAGGCACAGGTAAACACTTTGATAATATAATCTGGTATCTCGTCACTGATACTGAATTAATAATGCACAGTTGAGTTGTCTTCTTGGTGTAGAGATGCACTTTTGTTGAGGGTTTCTTAGCTGCTCCGTAGGCCGTCTAGGATGTCCGGTCGTGTGAAGAAGTTACAGATCGGGTAATGGGTTTTAGGTTTTAAATATGGTTCCGTAACTATCAGGAGTAGAGTTGGTCACCATATCGAACTAACGCAAGTATTCTGAGCATATAGCTTTTGAACAAATACTTGACTATTCTGACCTTTATATTAACCGGCGATGGAGTTCTGTTCAGGTACTCTTGAACTAGGATTTTAAATGTTATGTTTCAGGCAGGGCCGACTTAACAAAACATCGGACCAACGCAAGAGAAGTTAGGAAAAGTAACTCTTCTTGACTGTCGCTAATCTTTTTAAGAGGTTCAAATAACTCGGGCGGTATTAACCTTTTAGTCACAAATCCTGTTGGGTTGCCACAGACAATTTGTGCCTAGGATTTATATATGCAAAGTGCTCCGAAGAGTATCTCGCTAAACCCTTCTAACACAAAAGATCTTTCTGTCCTAGATCTCTGTGAGGTAATGCTAGTATAACTTCTTGATAGTAAACATATCGAAAGGTTGGGTTGCCTGTTTCTTCCAATATTTTACTATGTTAGAAATTAAGCTAATATGAATAACGATATTAAATCCTGGGTTGCCAGAAATAATCGGTTATACGTATGTAGCTACTGTTGCACTATATAAATGATTAGAGACCAAAGTGGAAGAGGTCATACCAACAATGAGTTTTTAAGCACTTATTTATTTATATATATATATATATATATATATATAGGTATATTATTAAAGGTCTCTATGTTAACTGATTGGGTTACCACAATTAACAAAGATCCTATCTATCTATCTATATGCTCAGGCCAAATCCCCATTTTGGGGGTAGCCGACTCAAGACAGAGCACGAACAGGGAAAACACAAAAACAACATAAAACAACGAATAAACACAGATAAAAAGCCTTTTTTAGGACAAAGATCCTAAAAAAGGTTTATATATATTTCACAGATAGTATATAGACTTCGGGTTGCCGTTTATCAATAACTAGTCTTGAGTTGGGTATAAAATAGTCTTCTATCAGAGCGGGTTGCCGATCATACAGAAGCGATATTTCTACGTACCTTGACTCCTTCTCCCGGGGTTTATATATCGTTTGTCAGAGAGGGGCACAAGGGGGGGTACCCGGTGTTGTCGAGGTTTGTAAAGCTGTTGTTTACTATTATAAGAGGGGGTATGGATTTGGGAAGCAAGATTTATCTCAGCACATGATTCTCTCTCGGATTGCTTACTTTATCGGGTGATGGTTAATAGTAGTCCTTGAAATGACTTATTTGTGGTTATAATAGGACTTCTGGTATGGCAAGCTTTTTAGATGCAGAAAAGTTCAGGACTGAGGTGTTGTCTGATTTTGAAAGTGGTTTACTTTATTTTCAGGCATTTGGGGAACTGTGATGCTTGATGACTGATGGTCTGAGTAATGTATTTATTATTCTTGGTATCATGGATTATTTAGTATAGGTAAACTTAAATAGATAGCATAGATATACAATTCATTGGCTTGCTTTCTGGCAAGAAGATTAGCTGGGTCGCGCTCTAGGTCAAGGGGGTTTGCGCGCCTCGAGTTTTATTTACATAGAGGGATAGGGGGAAGAATGGTAGTATGGGGGTCTTGGAGGGACGCATCTTATATACTAGCCTCGCACGGCCGTACATTTACGTATCGGGAATTGCGAAGTTAGTAAGGCTTACTATGAATGTTTTAATATTTTTTTAGCAATATGAACGTTCCTGGACTTTAGGGAACAACATATCTATTCTGTCTTTGTTACTTGCTATTGTACAAGTTTCTTAGGAGTTTCTTCTTTCTACTATAGTGGGACCTCGGGCAAGGAGCAGATATTTTGTTTTAGGTTCACTACTTAATAGAAACAATCTGAAGCCATGTTTTGTTTATAAATAGCACATTATCAAACTAATGATTCTAAGGCACTCCTCTTTGATTTTATCTTTAGCTTTGTCTATATGGTTAATAATCTACGATAGTTTACCACATTGGTGCCCAGACCCGGGAATTGGCTACCAGTAAGGGATTTTAAGGCAATGAACAAGGGGACATATAACAGGATGCAGGAACAACTCTATGATAAACTAGCAAGGCTAGCCAAGCGATGGTGAGAGCCGGAATGCAGGGTCACATCGTTGCGCCTGCCTAAGTCCTGTATCCCACCCATCATCTTTCTCCAATAATTTTCTTTTCCATTTCAGACTTTCTGTGACATATGACCTGACCTAACATTTTTTCTTGTTCAATATGATCCTTTAGTAGGTATTGCTATTTTGTGTACTATTTTCTTCTCCATAACATAGAAGTCCGCCGGTCGGCGTCTCTTAACTAGACTACTATTTTGCCGTTGTTTTTGTAACATTTAAATACATAGCCTATAGGCTTACATGCAAAATTAATAAACAGGAAGAGACACCATCTAGTGGGGTGCTGATTAAGGCCCCTAAAAATCAAAGGGCGGGACTTCGGGGAGTATTAAGTAGGCTAATTGTGGACGTCAACACTTTCATCACTACTGCTGAACTAGAGGAATTGGAAGCTAGATTAGAAAACGTCCAGGCTACCCACGGTCGTATTATGGCTCTGAGTGAGGTGATTGTGGCTGACATGACAGAGGAGGAAGAGATAGTTACAGAGTGTGATAATCGCGCCCTCTATGATGAACCTGTCTTTAGAGCGAAGCACATATTACAGCGAGCTGTCGCAAGTAAGAAGGGAGGCGATAATGAGGCCCATAGAAGGGCTGACCCAAAATACACTGTACACCTCCCAAAGCTCAATCTTCCTACATTTGGGGGCAAATTAACTGAGTGGTTAGCTTTTTGGGACGTATTTCGGTCTACAGTTCATGAATCCTCTTTGGATAATGTCTGCAAGTTTCACTATCTGAAGGGACAAATGGAAGGAGAGGCCTTACATTTGATAGAGGGTTTTGCGGTAGTGAGTGGTAGTTATCTTGAGGCAGTACAATTATTAATGTCCACATATGGGGATCAAGAGCAGTTGAAGATGGCCCATGTCGTTGCCTTGTTAAGGCTCACAGAACCACAGTATAAGGTTGAAGAGTTAAACAAATTCAGGGCAAATATGGAGTGCTATACTCGATCGCTAGACACCCTAGGGCTTACCACACAGGAAATGATAGTAATTATCTTGCGTCAGAAGCTTCCTATGGCAATACTTGACAAGGTTAGATCGTTTGACCTGGGGGAGTTCAAAACTCAGTTCAGTAAGGAAATCAATAATCTACAGTTGAACAAAGGGAGAATGTATGTGTCGGGAGGGAGTGAGAATGTGGAGAAGAGGGGGACAGTAAGCATGACAGTGGGGACTAAAGAAAAGAAAGAGGGTACGTATAAGAAACCTGCTCAGATTCTATGTAAGCTATGTAATAACAAACATAAATGGAGTTTCTGTGTAAACTACCCAACAAATGAGACAAAACTAGCACAGGCGAAAAGATTGAAGCTATGTGTAGGTTGTCTAAGTAAGGAACATGGTAAGCAGGGACAATGTACTGCTACATACTTAAGGCCCTGTCGCCACTGCAAAGGACATCACTTTGATAAGTTGTGTCCTACAGCAGATAAAGTCAAAGACGTCAAAACAGAGGGTACTACAACTGTGACACTAGGTAGCATGCAAGACACCACTATATTGCCCACAATACAGATTCCCATGGAAGGTAATGACAGTAACAAAGTTTGTCGGGTACTTCTAGATCAAGGGTCTCAACGTTCCTTTATAAAGAGGTCTGTATTGGTGGGACTGAAGCACCGAATCGTAGGGGCTGAGATTCTTCGATTACAGGGCTTCACAGGGGTTACTGATAAGCAAGACTACGAGATAGCGGAGATTTCATATTTCTACCGTAAAAACCGGTACTTTATGACTTGTATCATAGTAGACACCCTACCAGAATATGTATCTGTAGGTGTGAAGAAGGTGGAACACACATTACGTAGCAAGGGGGTTAACTTGTCAGATCCCATGGGAAATCAGAGTGAGGTGCATGTTCTACTTGGTGTGGATCATTATTATGAAGTAGTATACCCTGGATTTAAAAAGATGTGTAGTGTAATTTTAATCCCCACTAAATTTGGATATTGCATGAGCGGAAAAGTGCATACTACACAGTCAAAGGTCCTGGTCGACACGGTCTCGATATATAGAGTCAATGTAACCACGGCAGAGGAGTTGGGAAGGGAGGATTCCCAACATAGTGACCCTAAGATGGCTGCCGAGTTTGACCTGGAACGACTGTGGAGATTGGATCACATAGGCATTAATCCTATGGAGACTGATTATGACTCGGAAGTTGCGCTACAAAGGTTTGACGAGTCTGTGAGCTACTGTGCCTCAGACAAGCAATATAAAGTTAGTTTACCCTGGAAGAACAGTGAGATAAGCCTGCCTACCAACTATGGTTTGACATTAGGTCGCTTGCGCGCATTGCAGCGGAAATTGTCTAACGAACCGAGCACACGCCAGGCGTATGACGATGTATTTCGGAGTTATGAAGATAGGGGCTTTATTGAGAGAGTCGATGTCAAGCAACCGATTAAGAAGGGTAGGGTTCACTATCTGGCCCATCATGGGGTAAGGAAAGACAGCGTCACCACACCAATACGGGTGGTGTATGACTGCTCTGCCCACCAAGGTTAACTACCCAGTCTAAATGACTGCCTGTTGACAGGTCCGTCCATGGTGTCGGACCTGTCCCAACATCTATTGCGGTTTAGGCTGGGGAAGTACATCGAGATAGCATTCTTGATGGTCAAGCTAAAGGAGTAGGATAGAGATGTTACCCGCTTTCTTTGGTTCAGCGACATTAGCGACTCTGAAAGTCCGGTCATAATATACCGTTTTCGGGTTGTACTCTTTGGGGCCACGTGTTCACAGTTTTTGTTAAATGCCACAATCAGAAAACATCTAGCTGACACTCATAAGGACACAAGTAAACTATCTCGCGGATTATATATAGACAATTTGCAGGGTTCTAGCGATAGTCAGGATGATTTGTTATATACATACTGGCAAGCACGCAGATTGTTTGTGGATGCACATCTATTTCTCCGCGAGTGGGTTACTAATAGTGAAGATCTTCAGAGTTTGATACAGGTGGACGGTATGGCATCTCTTAACCAGGAAAAGTCCAGAAATTTGGGGACGATCTGGCAACCTAAACATGACATACTAACTTATCAAACAAGGTCTTTTGCTCAGCAGACAGGAGCACACACCAAAAGAAGTCTGTTGAGCAAAGTTGCGCAATTTTTTGATCCTTTGGGTCTAGCATTACCCGTTACCATAAGAGCTAGGATTCTAATGCAGGAAGTTTGGAGACGTAAAATAGGATGGGATGACAGTTTGCCCGAGGACCTGAATGACCAAGGGACATTGTTGTTGAATGAGTATGACATCCTATGTACTAAACCTATACCTCATAAAGTGGCGGCGTACGGTGACTTTACGTTACACACGTTTTGCGATGCTAGCGCCATGGCATACGGGGTAGCCATATATGTCGTTACTTCATTTGGGGCACATTTAGTTACAGCCCGGGCCAAGGTAGCCCCGGTAAAAAAGGTAACTATCCCTAAAATGGAATTGACTGCCATGCTGCTATTAGCACGTCTGGTGCAACATGTACGCGCAGCATACGAGAGCGAATTAAATATTGAAATCGTTCACGTTTGGTGCGATAGTCAGGTCGCACTCAACTGGATACATAGCAAGAAGTCTCTGCCAGTTTATGTGCGGAATAGGGTAGATGAGATTAGAGCCCTTTTGCCAGACGTTGCTTATCATTATGTAAATACAAAAGAAAACCCTAGTGATCTCATAACTAGGGGTATAACGGCTAGCCAGTTAGTGAAGTCCGAATTGTGGTGGCATGGTCCAAAGTGGCTGCTCCATGAAAGTGAATGGACGATTTGGCATGCTGTTGGTAAGGGACTTCTGCCACTGGAAACAGTGGCAGTTACAGCCCATCCAAATGAGCCACCGGATCCAATCATAGAGTGGGCAAGATTCGGTGACTATAATAAACTAGTCAGAGTTGTAGCTTGGGTATTGCGATATATATCCAATCTCAAGCTTAAAGTAACGGGCCAACTCTGCAACAGGGGTCACAACATTGATGCTCGTGAATTTAAAGCAGCTGAAGTAACTTTGATCAAATTGGTTCAAGTAGAAACCTTTTCCAATGAATTAGAATCCTTGAAAAGCTCGAATAAGACATTAATGCCTAATATAGTGCGTCAACTAAGGTTGCACCTAGACAATGGCCTCATCAGGTGTGAGGGTCGCCTGAAGTGGTCGGGTGTACCATACGGCACAAACCGCCCTATACTTATGCCAACAAGACATCACGTTACTTATCTATTGATCATACGTGCACATAGGGAAGTAAAACACTACGGGGTATGTCATATTATATCAAATTTACGTCTCACATGGTGGATACCCAGAGTTCGACAAGTAGCTCGACGCGTAGTAAGAAAGTGTGTAATATGCCAGAGACTAAAAGGTAAACCATATGCAACTGGACCAGCTCCACCTCTACCTGAATGCCGTGTAAAGCACGTAGAACCTTTCCAAGCTGTAGGGTTAGCATACACAGGGGCATTGAAGACGAGAGAGCATGAGAAGGTTTATATATTATTGTTTACCTGTGCAACATCTCGAGCGGTACACCTAGAACTATGTGATAATATGTCTAGCGAAGAATTTATGCTGGCGTTTAGACGGTTTTGTGCCCGTCGTTCATTCCCTCAACTCATTCTTAGCGACAATTCTCCCACTTATGTCCAAGCATCAAAATATCTAAAGGATATGAGTAGTGATCCTACTATCATCACTTTTTTGGGAGAGAAGAAGTGCGAATGGAGGTTCATTCCAGTTAAGGCACCTTGGTTTGGTGGAATGTGTGAACGATGTGTCGGCATATGAAAATCAGGACTCAGAGCGGTTGTAGGACGTGCTCTATTAAAGAAGAATGAGTTGACGACAGTCCTCACAGAGATAGAGGCAGTCGTGAATGATCGCCCGCTTACATATATGTGTACACCGACCTGCAAGAACCACTACCATTAACGCCAGCTCACTTGCTATATGGAAAACCATTGACTGCGTTTCCATCTGATTTCCAATCCATAGTAGAGTTAGAGGATCCCTCGTTGTACTCTGAGGTAGCGGTGTCTAAGCGATACCAGTATATATCCAGGATAATCGAGGATTTTAGGAAACGATGGATTAGTGAATATCTGCTAGCATTGAGGGAAAGGAGTGTTACTCCCTCTGGTAGACCAACGGCACCTACAGTTGGTGAAGTTGTTTTAATTAAAGAAGATAGTCCTCGTTTATACTGGAAATTGGGCCGCGTGTTGGAGGTATACAAGGGGGCAGACTCTGTAGAGGGGGTGGCGCTATTGAAGACAGCCATTGGAACTACTGTTCGTCCTATCGCACGTTTGTACGCTTTGGAGCACGATTCCGCATTGCAATCTGATGCTCCACCTGTTATTGCTGGGTCCGAGGATTCTCAAAGGAACGACTCACCTCTTACTGATGGTGATCATTCTCGGACCGGGACGCGTCCCAGACGCGCTGCTGCTGGCGCCGTCGACATGTGGCGTCAGAAAATACCCTCTGGGCAACTTTAAGTTTAAGGTGGGGTTCAGGTATTTTTTTGTGGGGGGAGTGTATCATAAATACGATAGGCTATGACTCTTTTTGTGATCCCGTATGTCTCTGTGACGTCACGATCGCTCCTGCAGCACGGCGTAGGACGAGTAGATCGTATATTATAAGATTGTAAATAGGTTAAGTTATAAAAGGCCTAATATGCTATTAAGCAATATTGCCATGGTCTTATGTAGTATATATGAATTTATCGTATATATTAATATAATTTATCGTATAGAGCAACCTAGATGCGGTACGATAATTTGGGCTCCTGGCGTTTTGCCAAGGCAGCAAGGTGTGCCTTCGAGGAACACCAGAGCCTTCACGAACACCAACCAGTTAACACCTATTTTCCGCCCTCAGTTGATCGCACTTTTGAGCCTCTAATCACAATACACTGTCAGCAATACAAACAGCTACACCATCACGACGCTCTCATCGACGCCATGACTGACTGACAGATAAGCATAATAATCATGTCCATTCCCATGTATTCATTTATTCTTTCTTTAACTTGACACGTGTCTCTGTCTCGGGACCGAAGTCTCGTTCCCCATTGTCCACTGCCAAATTGGGTAAAACGTTCTCCCTTGCCTCATTGCCACGTGGAACTATTGGTGAGTTAATTCCTGGCTAATATTAACCCTTATAACCTTACCCTATATATAAATGTATTATGTGAGACCTTTAGATCTAAATTAGCTTGTTTCAGATTGAATTCAATTTAGATATGGAGTAGTTTTCATTTAGATTGATTTGATTTGATTCATTATAGCTTAGTAATATTTAACTTCCATTGATAGTTTACCACAACAGGGTTAAGAGAACATATAATCTAAGAGTGTAGTAACGCCCTGGTCGTTTGAGTAAATATATTGTATAGGGTTAAGAGAATATATAATCTATGAGTGTAGTATCGCCCTGGTTGTTTGAGTAGATATATTGTATAGGGTTAAGAGAATATAGAATCTAAAAGTGTCAGAGGTAGTAACGCCCTGGTCTCTGAGAAGACCCAGTAGGGCCCGGTAAAGTTATCTTATTTTGGAGTTTAGTTAAGAATAAATCTCTTGTTCTATATAGGGACATAAAGGTTAGATTTATCAATGCCCTGGTCTCTGGAGTAGACACAGCAGGGCCCGGTAAAACTATATTATTTTAGAGACTAGTAACGTGACTTTGGATCGAAGTCGAAGTGAGTCAATACCTGAATAGCGGGAATCCAAATAGGTTGTAACGGGAGCTCTAGAGTTCCAATGTACAACCTATGGTGGGTCGACGAAAGTATTCAATCTGTGTCTTAAACTCATTTCGACCCGAACAGAGAAATAGTTACTAGGGTAGTAGTAAGTTTTGTTAAATAAACTTTAATAAAGTATACGAACCTCTAAATGACTGTCGAATTATCGCCCACCGTAGTAGTATATTTGGAATAAGAAAATAAGTAGGCGTACTGTACTACAATAATAATAATCTATCTATCTATCTATCTATTGCCTGACGCCTTGATCCCCGAAGGGGTGGCCACGAACGAACCGCCCCCATGCACCTCTGTACCCAGTCAGTCCACGCCCCTCCTCCCACCCAGCACCGCCTTCATTCATATACTTCCTCACTCCATCCTTCCACCTCTCCCTCGGTGCACCTCTCCCTCGGTGCACCTCTCCCTCTCTGTCCTTCCACCTCGCTCTCGTACACCCAGTGACGTAGCCAGGGTTTTCTAAGCAGGGGGGCACCTGGGGGGGCACCACTATCATGGGAGGAGCACCTGATACTCAGGGCCAGGTAAAGACTTCATTGGACCCTGGTGCTGTTGGCCCCTATAAATTGATAGGCGAGCGAAGCTAGCCAATCCAGCTGGGGGGGGGGGGGGGCTGTGGGCCCCCCCCCCCCAAATTTGTTCACTACTTAATAGAAACAATCTGAAGCCATGTTTTGTTTATAAATAGCACATTATCAAACTAATGATTCTAAGGAACTCCTCTTTGATTTTATCTTTAGCTTTGTCTATATGGTTATTCATTATCCTATATTGTATTAAACTTAACTAACACTAACTCAATTTACATAACCAATTTGGTATATAAATACTGCCAATTCTGACTATGAAAAGAATGCCTCTCCCCCTGAAGGGAAAGGTATATGACTCATGTGTTAGAAGTGCAATGACTTATGCCTCAGAAACATGGGCCGTTAAAGTAGAGGATGTCAACAGAATGGAACGTAATGAGATGAGAATGGTGAGATGGATGTGTGGGGCCAGGCTGCAGGATAGAATAACAAACGTTGAGCTGAGGAGACATTTAGGTATAAAGAGTATTAGTGAGGTGATGCGTACAAGTAGCTGACTGGGATGGTATGGACATGTGGTAAGAATGGATGAACAAAATTGGGTGAAAAAATGCAGGTCTGTGATTGTGGAGGGAGCTGCACCAAGGGGTGGACCGAGGAAGACGTGGGATCGGACTATACTGTACGTGCCGATCTCAAATCCAAATACTTGACAAGTGAAGCAGCCCTTAACAGGGCTGGCTGGTATGCCGCCATTAGGACAAGAGACTGAAACTGCACGTATGTGTGGAGCACTCAGTCTTAAAATGTTATGTATTTAATCCTCTCAGAGCTTTATTAAACACTTGTATTGTATATTTGTGGACAGAAATTTTGGAAATTAGAAGATAATTCGCATAATTGAAACTGAACCAAAGAAATCTTGTGAGACATAATCAGAGGAATATCCTTTACATACAAACATTAATACTGCATAATCTAAGGATTATGCAGATTTCATTAATTAATAATTTAAGTTAATATAAAACAAAAAGCACAAATCAGGATGGAAAACATATATCTGTATGCAGCAGCTGCACACTGTAAATAACTCTTTATTAAGTTAATCTACTGTCCAATAGTAATAAATAATCCATACTAATTAAGTAACCGCCAGGCGGTTGAGGTTGGTAAAAAACAACAATTTCTTCCCTTAAATGTGTTTGAAATTAACTTTTTTTTTTTCGGGCATTTTGAGGCTTGTATAGAAACAAAGGGAGAATTTAAATTAAGTATATTTATTAGCAGTAGCCTATACTTATTGCTTACAATAATCACTCATTTGTAAAGATTGCTATTTATCAGTCATACATGAATTATAATAAGGATTAAGAATTTTTAAATACTCTCTTCTGAAATAATATATGGTTGTGGATTCTCACTTGCAAACGAGGTGCGTAGTTGTTATATATAATTATTGTAGGGAGTAAAACAAACTCAAATGTATTTTTGTTAATTGTTCCCACAAGTTTAGAATACAAATAAATTAAAGTGGAAAGCTGCACGAAGAAAGCAGGATATAACTATTTAGTGTTTCAAGGAGAGAAAAAATGAAACTTAAAATAAATCAAACAGTACTTTTACTACAGAAACTGACCAGGGAAAGGTTGCAAAAAAACAAGCTCATAAAATGATATTTTAAAATTATTAGCCAGGATTTTTTTTGTATTAAAGAACAGAAATGTTATTAACCCAGAAGGGAATTTAGGGAAATAACTCAAAAGCATTAGTACTAGGCTAGGCCCATAACCTGCAACCCCAAACATCATAATTCTCCCCATTTCCGTATTTATTTAAAACTAGGGAGGGTTGAAGGAAGACCTTTATTGATTCACTTAACACTTACACTGCGGGCTTATTTGCGTTATTTAGGGCATGTTCAGGCACTCCTGAATGATTAATCAAGCATCTGCATTAAATTAACTGTATTCTGCCAAAAACTAAGCGAAAATAGCTTCAAAATGAGACCAGAACGAGCTTCCTAGGTGGCGGGGTTCACCCGCAGTGTTGCCATAGACATTCGAGAAAACTCGCTAATTATTAGCTCTCGCTCGCTCGGCAACACTGTTGTGAGACACCCGCGCGAGACACAGTCTCCCTCAGTGAGCGGCTGGCTGCTCTGAGGGTTGGAGGGAGGTCCCTCACGCTCCCGCCCACTGACACTCAATTTCTACGGATTTTACAGGCTTTCAAAGCCTGGAAATTGCTGTAAATTGCCTATGCGTTCCAAAACGTCACCCGCAGGGAAAGGGTTAAGTTATGAAAATAGTAATGTACAGTACTTGCAGGATCAGGCTATATATTGTGTTGATATGGTGTACTGTATAATCTCTATAATTAAGGTTTAGGCCTAGTGACATTATTGTGTTTACACAATGCCTGCAAATTATTTTAGAGTTGAATAGATAATAAGACATCATGATATGTACAATAAATGCCCACACACCAGAAACATTTCTTACCTAAAGTGTCCGCCCTCGTCCTTCTCTTCACCAAGCAGCAATCAGCTGAGCAATTATAAAAAAAAAAAAAAAATCCTAGCATTCATTCGAGAAATAATTTTCTGTTGTAGTAATATTTTGTTTTCTTTCTGCCATAAATTAACTGAAAATGTTTAAACTTTATATATTAAGAATAAGAAATAGTTCAGATTATAACATTACTATTCAATTTTCCAATCTAGGATGGATGAAAAATCAAAGCTCCATCAGGTATGAGAACGAAAGAAAACGAGCCTCCAACCGATTATTAAGGCGGTAACTATCATAATTGTATACTCCTATACAAATGTTCACTGTTACTGCTGTTGGTGAAGTAATAATTTTAAATGGAGTTACTTATGATCTTTAATCATTGTAATTGATGTTTTAGGTGGTGGTTCCTTCTATCCAGGAGTTCCTAACGTCCTATTGAATACAAATTAAGAATAACAAATTACGTATAGGCTACATGTAGGGCTGTGGTGTCTGGTGGGGGGGCACAGGTTTCTCATGGGAGGGCACGTGCCCCCCCATGGCCCCCCTTGGCTACGCCACTGCGTACACCCTCTTAGTCAATCTCTCGCTTTCCATACGTTCCATATGGCCGAACCATCTGAAGTTGTTCCTTTTCACACTTTCCAGCACATCTACCTCCACACCACACCTTCTTACTTCCTCATTCGTCTGTCTATCCCTCCATGTAACTCTGCACGCACTTCTCAAGTAACGCATTTCCACCGCTCTCACTCTTGGTCTGAGTCTCTTCCCGAACATCCATGCTTCGCTTCCGTAAGTTAGTGTCGGGATTACCACACTGTCATGCAAGGACTTCTTCACTTCCATACTGACCACTCTATTTCTTGTTACTGCTTTCAACATTCCTACAACCCTCTTTCCCTGTTGCACCCTCTCCCGCACTTTTTCATCCATAGTCACATCTTTACTCAACACACTGCCCAGATACTTAAAAGAGCTGACAATCTCATTAGCCTGGCCGTTCAACTTCACCTCACACTCTGTGACTTCACCCCTTTCGAAGACCATAACCTTGCTCTTCCCCGCATTTACCTTCGAATTCCGTTTTTCGCACACTGTTCCAAACTCATTTACCAGACCCTGCAACTCCCATTCATTATCCCTCATCAGAACTGTATCATCCGCAAACAGCAGTATAGGCAGCTTCCACTCATTTCCCTCCCTTTTCAGCGATACACCAACATCCACTGCTCTTCCTAGTATTTCTTTCATGACTCCATCCATATATACAGTAAACAACCACGGGGACATCACACACCCCTGTTTCAACCCAACACTCAGGTCAAAGAACTCGCTCTGCTCATTCTCCACACGTACTGCCGCCTTTGCACCCTCATACATGCTCTTCACTGCTTTCAGCAACTTGCCATCTACTCTGTATATTCTCAGTACTTTCCACATGCCTTCTCTATCCACTCTGTCATAGGCCTTCTCCAAGTCCATACAGGCAACATACACCTTTTTTTTCTTCTCCAGATATTTCTCCACAACACAATTCAGGGTAAAAATCTGATCTACACATCCTCTTCCCTTCCTAAAACCTCCCTGCTCGTCGCCTATCCATTTCTCCGTTCTCACTCTCACTCTCTCAATCATTACCCTACTGTACACCTTCCCTACTACGCTTAAAAGACATATTCCTCGGTGGTTACCACACACTCCTCTTTCCCCTTTGCTCTTATATATAGGGAAATGCCAGTCTTCTAGTCATCGGGTGCATTCCCCTTCTCCCATGCTAGTTTGCACATTTTCCATACCCATTCGATCACTATCTCACCACCATACCTCAACATTTCCCCACACACTCCATCTGTTCCTGGTGCTTTCCCCAACTTCACTCTTTTCACTCTTTTCAATAATAATAATAATAATAATAATAATAATAATAATTGTTATGCCCTGATTTTATCCAGGATTAACGTTTGATTAAGGTGAGTTCTTCGAGACTGGGATATTGGACTTCATGCAAATACATACAGTATATGGAATCAATAGAGGACATATATAATATCAGAATGTGGTTTATAATGCAGCTTTATTTATTTATCACGATTAACATAGAAAAGAATTATTTCACTTTGAAAACATGGGGTTTAATACACTCAGTACAGCTTTTGGTCTTTCAATTCTTCGAGCACGATCGCGGATCTAGATGGAGCTCAAACTACACCTTGCAACACTCAGACAATATTTCTATTGAGGCAGATACACGGCTATATGTTGAATTATACGCAAACGGCACTTATTTTGATTCAGAGTGATCGTACGTAAGTATTTCTAATTACCTCTGTGCTTCGTTTATCTTCTGGACGAGTAAGTAGTTTTCCGGTATTTACGAACACGAAATACAGACTATTATGAGTATTATGCAAGATGATATATTGTGTTTTTAATGGTGATGACACTGGTATATGAGTTCATTACCGAGGGTATTCACTTCGCTATTATCACACGGAAACGCCAGTAGAACACAAGAGATATGTCGTAGTCAACGTATGCAAGACTTCTAACTCGGCTCAGGCTGATCACTTTCACTTTCTCTATAATCTAGTATCTTGTCACTGATACTAAGCTAATTGGGCATACACAGGTAAACACTTTTAACATAATCTGATATCTCGTCACTGATAGAATATAACTTATGAGGCACAGGTAAACACTTTGATAATATAATCTGGTATCTCGTCACTGATACTGAATAATTAATAATGCACAGTTGAGTTGTCTTCTTGGTGTAGAGATGCACTTTTGTTGAGGGTTTCTTAGCTGCTCCGTAGGCCGTCTAGGATGTCCGGTCGTGTGAAGAAGTTACAGATGGGGTAATGGGTTTTAGGTTTTAAATATGGTTCCGTAACTATCAGGAGTAGAGTTGGTCACCATATCGAACTAACGCAAGTATTCTGAGCATATAGCTTTTGAACAAATACTTGACTATTCTGACCTTTATATTAACCGGCGATGGAGTTCTGTTCAGGTACTCTTGAACTAGGATTTTAAATGTTATGTTTCAGGCAGGGCCGACTTAACAAAACATCGGACCAACGCAAGAGAAGTTAGGAAAAGTAACTCTTCTTGACTGTCGCTAATCTTTTTAAGAGGTTCAAATAACTCGGGCGGTATTAACCTTTTAGTCACAAATCCTGTTGGGTTGCCACAGACAATTTGTGCCTAGGATTTATATATGCAAAGTGCTCCGAAGAGTATCTCGCTAAACCCTTCTAACACAAAAGATCTTTCTGTCCTAGATCTCTGTGAGGTAATGCTAGTATAACTTCTTGATAGTAAACATATCGAAAGGTTGGGTTGCCTGTTTCTTCCAATATTTTACTATGTTAGAAATTAAGCTAATATGAATAACGATATTAAATCCTGGGTTGCCAGAAATAATCGGTTATACGTATGTAGCTACTGTTGCACTATATAAATGATTAGAGACCAAAGTGGAAGAGGTCATACCAACAATGAGTTTTTAAGCACTTATTTATATATATATATATATATATATATATATAGGTATATTATTAACCCTTTACGAGCGGCCTATGCGGTTTATTTATATGTACCGCCCAGCGGGGTGTTTTTAGCCAAAATAGGGCTGTTTACGTGATCATTTTCATGCCTAAATAAGACCCAGAACGTAAAACAAGTATCTATCCCTGAAAGGGCATAAACAGAGCTTTCGAATGACACCATAACGATCCTTTTATGATGGCTAGTTTTCTTGCAATAACCGTGCAACGCGAGTGCAAAAAGCAGGTAATTAGCCACTTTCCCGATACAATTCCGTATATAGCGAGTGAGAGAGGAAGGAGGGAGGTGAGATTCGTGTCAGTAGGTTCGCCGCGGTGGTCTGGAGCAGTCATACACTCGCTACTCTCCTGCCACCACTTGTCTCTCTCTCTCAGCAACATTACGTGCTGAAATTGCCACTCGAGTTATGTCGAGCGCCGCCACATAGTCCAGCTTTATTTAACTCGACTTATGTGGTGAGCCGCTTTTTAAGGGTTAAAGGTCTCTATGTTAACTGATTGGGTTACCACAATTAACAAAGATCCTATCTATCTATCTATATGCTCAGGCCCAATCCCCATTTTGGGGGTAGCCGACTCAAGACAGAGCACGAACAGGGAAAACACAAAAACAACATAAAACAACGAATAAACACAGATAAAAAGTCTTTTTTAGGACAAAGATCCTAAAAAAGGTTTATATATATTTCACAGATAGTATATAGACTTCGGGTTGCCGTTTATCAATAACTAGTCTTGAGTTGGGTATAAAATAGTCTTCTATCAGAGCGGGTTGCCGATCATACAGAAGCGATATTTCTACGTACCTTGACTCCTTCTCCCGGGGTTTATATATCGTTTGTCAGAGAGGGGCACAAGGGGGGGTACCCGGTGTTGTCGAGGTTTGTAAAGCTGTTGTTTACTATTATAAGAGGGGGTATGGATTTGGGAAGCAAGATTTATCTCAGCACATGATTCTCTCTCGGATTGCTTACTTTATCGGGTGATGGTTAATAGTAGTCCTTGAAATGACTTATTTGTGGTTATAATAGGACTTCTGGTATGGCAAGCTTTTTAGATGCAGAAAAGTTCAGGACTGAGGTGTTGTCTGATTTTGAAAGTGGTTTACTTTATTTTCAGGCATTTGGGGAACTGTGATGCTTGATGACTGATGGTCTGAGTTATGTATTTATTATTCTTGGTATCATGGATTATTTAGTATAGGTAAACTTAAATAGATAGCATAGATATACAATTCATTGGCTTGCTTTCTGGCAAGAAGATTAGCTGGGTCGCGCTCTAGGTCAAGGGGGTTTGCGCGCCTCGAGTTTTATTTACATAGAGGGGTAGGGGGAAGAATGGTAGTATGGGGGTCTTGGAGGGACGCATCTTATATACTAGCCTCGCACGGCCGTACATTTACGTATCGGGAATTGCGAAGTTAGTAAGGCTTACTATGAATGTTTAAATATTTTTTTAGCAATATGAACGTTCCTGGACTTTAGGGAACAACATATCTATTCTGTCTTTGTTACTTGCTATTGTACAAGTTTCTTAGGAGTTTCTTCTTTCTACTATAGTGGGACCTCGGGCGAGACTATTCTGGGTCACTTGCTGCCCTGCTTCTCGTATTCCGGAAGCCAGGAATCTAAGGTAACTTGTCTAGGAGGCATGACAATGCTACTATAATTGTGTTGATGATTTTACGTATATTCTTTCCTCCTAATTTTTATATACGAGAACTATCATTCCTGCTGTTTCTTTAAGTTTATTCGATATTTGTTGAACTTTTTAGCAAGGTTGGAAGGGTTACTTTTGGCGGTCCTTCTGATATCAGTAAAGGCATAGAGGCGAGAATAGCTTACAGTTTAGAAGGAAGGAAATGTGTTTTGTTTGAGTTTAACTTTAGGAGGTACAGTGGTATTAAAAAAGGCATGTACATACTTGTTCATATAAGTTTTAAAGCATCTCTCTGAGATGGTTGTATTCAGACTCTCGTAATTTACAAGAAATCTATCTGTGTATTCTCACTTCTTCTTAGGTGTTAGTTAGTTTATTTATTCCTCTCTCCTTATTGCTTAGTTGTATAGGAATGATTTATATTTGTATGAGGTTTTATTTTTTAGATGTGTTTGATTTGTCCTTACTCTTTATTATTTATATTGTGACATACGGAGCCCTGTATGTTAATTTAAGAGTTAGAATTAGAGTTCAAGGAGCCAAACTACCCAAGTGGTGAAGCAGACTAGCGAGCGAACGAGCGAGTGGGCAAACCATCTCGCCCCATACCAGCTCGCCCCATACCTCGATGACCGATGCTATGACGTATGATCGACGCCAGGAGCTGTGAATGGACCTCGCACCTGTTATGTGATTCGAGGAGCTATGATTGGCGCCGGCACCACCCGCCGCCTCCTGATTCGTTCCTACACCATCATTGTTTGGTATATAAGACCCGAGTTGTGGGCATTCAAATCAGTCTCATTTGGAGTTGGGGAAGGTGAACTTGCAGCTGGAGGAAGACGGGGTGAAGTATTATAATGGGATTGTGACTGTCAGTCAGATTATATAAATGTGTGTTAAGTGTGTTCGGTGTAAACACTTATGTTATGTTGGTTAGTGAGATATGTGATTGGGAATTAACGTGATGTGTTTAATGTGTGTAATGTGTTTAACTATTTAATTGGGAATTAACGTTAACGCTACTATTTATGTACTTAACTATTTGATTGGGAATTAACGTTAACGCTATTATTATGCACTTAACTATTTTAGTTGACTAACTTGTGGACTAAAGCAACTCTTTAAGTAATTGGGTTATGATGAAAGTAATACTATTGTTTTATATTAATACTTACGAGTTCTTTCATTTTCTTTGAATTAAGCTTCCAGTGCTTAATGGTGCTTAGTACGGTGATGCTATTGTCTCTTATTCGTAATATCGCCTTAGACTAACATGGCTGTGTTAATATTACTTCTAGTGATTTTCTAAGCTGAAGAAAATTCTTTTGCTTCAAAATATTATATTTTGCTTTTCATATTATTTGAGTGAGACCTGAATCGAATCTATGAAACGATCCTGTAACTTTATTTACTCATAATCAAACCTCAATGTTACGTGGTTAAGAAATAAATTTAACTAATTATTAAATATATATCTAACTTTTTATGTGACTTTGATATTACTCCTGATGATAATAATAATATAATACTATTAACGTAAGACAAGAACCAAGAATAATTACATTAAATATAAATAAAAGGACATAGAAGAAAACTATCTATTCATTTCAAAAAGGGTAAGAGACAGAAATATTCTTACTTTAATATTTATCTTTCAAGACTTTTTATAAAATTAATAGTCCTTCTTTAGCTATAACTTATTCGGTTCATAACCATAGCCTACTAAGCTTCGGTTAAATAATAATTCTTTATAAATACTACATGACTTTAATTAGTTATAGTATTTTTCATAATTAAAGAGTATCAGTCCATAAAGGATACCAAGTCCTATGATCCAAAAGGAAAGGAAGCAACAACAGGAATTTATGTTATTAGATTTTACTTTTGTTTTGCCTTCAGCTGACTGATACCTTAATATATATCTCTGTGCTATCTAGATTCATCAAGTTAACCACTTGAGGATCAAGATACGTAACAGAAGAGTGGCGACCTCGCCAGGATTCGTTTCATACAGTTTCACTCCGTTTCATTAACGTTTCACTACTTAACAATCAAATATTAATCATGCCTCAACTAATTAATAACGAAGATGCTCGAGTTTTCATAGAATCAGAACCCACAGCCCCTGATATTGACTGTCTGTCAAAATCTGAACTGAAAGTGCTTGCCTCACATCTCCAATTAACTGTCTCAAACATGTCTAAAGTAGAGGTGGCTCAGACCATAAAAACCCACCTGTTCCCTGTAGAAGGCGGGGAGGGTGACGGAGCAGTTGGTGGGATCCCTAGTAAACTTAGCCAACTTGATGAACAATTGCCACCTGGTTTTACCATTGATCAATTATTCGAACTAGAACAAGCCAGACTAACAATAGAACTAGCCAGAATAAAAGCAACGACCGAACAATATGAATATCAATATCGTACGGCTCAACTAAATGTCAATACAAATGCTCCCGTAATTGCTCCCCCTCTGGGATTAACTATGACTAGTGTCATTCCACCTTTCACTGAGGATAATGTGCAGGATTTCTTTGTTTTGTTTGAGGAAGTTGCTGGAGGTATGAAGTGGACAAGAGATCAATGGCCTTTTATGTTACAAACTGTTTTGACAGGGCAGGCTCGAGCCACGTATTTGTCAGAAGTAGCAGAAGTTAGGCAGGATTATGACAATCTCAAAGAAGCTATCCTAAAAACCTATCAATTGCAGCCTGAGGCTTACAGGCAATCTTTCCGAAAACCAGAAGAAAGTAGAAGAAACTCATAAGGTATTTGCCAGGACCATGACTAAAACTTTCAATCATTGGGTCAAGAGTAAGAAAGTCACAAGCTACAACGATCTGAAGGAGTTGGTCCTGTTAGAAAATTTCCTATGGAAAATTGATTCTTCTGTATCCTATCATTTAAAGGGGAAAAGGGTAGATTGTCTTGCTGACGCTGCTGACATGGCTGACACATACGTGCTCAACAACAAATTTCGTGGAAAGAAGCCCTACGATAATTCTAGTTCTAATTTTAAGTATCCCAATCACAAATCTGACCGACCCAGTCACAAGCCTATAACGTCTTCCCCAGTTAGCCAAAATAGAAATGTTCCCCCAACTAAAAATGCGACTCAGGGCAATGGTAACAGAGGTGGGCCCCAAACTAATAGTAATGCTCAAAGAGGGAACTTTCCCGTATCCCCTAAAGTATGTACTTTTTGTGGCAAGAGAGGCCACCTAGCTTATCAGTGCTGGGCCAAGGAAAAAACTGAGAGATCGGGGCAGACAGTTGCCGCCGTATCTCAAATTCCATGGTGCCTTTAATGCAGGGCTCCCGACAGAAGGAGTACCTAGCACCAAATGTTCCTTTAATGCAGGACTCTCGACAGAAGGAGTACCTAGCACCAAAAGTTCCTTTAATGCAGGACTCTCGACAGAAGGAGTACCTAGCAGCTAACGTAAATCATCTAGACGGGTGTAGTAGCATGTGTGGTGCAACCCACAAGGGTTAAACCAATAATAATTTCACCATCAGTGCAGGACAGTTACCGTCCCTTTATTTCATCTGGCAACGTGAGATTAAATGGTTGCATGCATGAGGTAAAAATTCTGAGAGACACAGGTTCTACTAGCACCCTCATGGTGAATCCTTACACTGAGTGCCCACCTGGCGAACCAGTTGTAATGAGAGGTGCTGGAGGCCAGTTTTATGCATACTTGGTAAAAGGCGAAATTGAATGTGAGTTACTACAGGGTGAGGCCACCATAGCTTTGTGTAGGTCCCAAGATATCCCTGTGCCTGGGGTAACACTCCTTTTGGGGAATGATGTAGCAGGTGAGAAGGTCCGACCAGACCCCATTTTGTCACTTTCCCCTGTTAACGAGCCACTAACCGGTGAGCTCGACAAGGAGTTGCCAACTGTTTTCCCTGTGTGTGCTGACAAACTTTCAATGTCTCAAGTAGCAGTTCCCTCAGACAGAAATGTACCGAATGTAAGAGTTGATGAAAGGGATGATGAGAGTGTGAATGATGCTCCAACTGTGCCTGATGTGACTGAGGTGGATTTATCTGACACCTTTATGGCTCATCTTGACCCTAACGATGACCATGAAACCCCTCCAAATTGTCCTAGCGGCCTGGTAGAGCTACAGAGAGATGATTGTGAATGCAAGGAGTTAGCTGCCAGGTCCGTGAGTGAAGAGGAATGTGAGAAGGAGGGTGGTGAATGTTTCTACCTCAAAGGAGGAGTATTGTGGCGAAGATGGAGACCGCCACACAGACCAATCGATGACGGGGCTTGGGACATCCATCAAGTAGTAGTCTCCAAACCTTGTCGTAAAGATATCATGGAAATGGCACATTGTATACCATTGGCAGGACACCTAGGTGTGAGAAAAACTCTAGACAGAATCAGATCCCACTTTTACTGGCCAGGAATGCGTGCAGATGTAGTGGAGTGTTGTAGAGTGTGTCACACTTGCCAGATGACGGGAAAACTCAATCAAAAGGTGCCTGTACATCCTCTGGTGCCCTTGCCCGTTTTCGAGAATCCTTTTACTCGGGTGGTAGTGGACATTGTAGGCCCATTGCCTAAGACTTCCCAAGGTAACATTTATTTATTAACTATCATGGACATGGCAACTCGCTACCCAGAGGCTATACCCTTAAGGACTACCTCTGCTCCAACTGTTATCAAGGAACTGCTCAAATTGTTCACCAGAATGGGTTTCCCCCATGAGGTGCAAAGTGATCAAGGAACTAATTTTACCTCTAACATTTTCCAGCAGTCCCTGAAGGAGTTGGGTATCGAGCATGTAAAGTCTAGCACCTACCACCCAGAGAGTCAAGGGGTTCTCGAACGATATCATCAGACATTAAAGGGAATGTTACGTAAGTATTGTACAGAGACCGGAGTTGAGTGGGATAAGGGGGTACCTTTTCTTTTATTTGCTACTCGTGAGGTTCCAACTGAATCCCTGGGTTTTTCCCCTAATGAGCTAGTTTTTGGCCAACCTTTATCTGCCAAGTTCAGGGGCCCATATAAGATCATTCGGAGGGTGAGCATTACCGATTATCTAGTCACTACCCCAGACAGGAGAAAGCCCACGCAAGTATTCCATATAAATATGTTGAAGCCCTACCATAGGTCCCCTGATTCCTCTCTTCCAGATTCTCCCACTGTGGCAGTGAATGTCAGGACCTGTGAGCAGCCTGGTGCGGACAAAGTCTTCAGTTCTCTTACTGAACCGCAACAGACTGTTCCAGAGCCTGAAGGTATCCATGCAGACTTTGACTTGTCATGTAGCCTATCCAACTTTCAGTATAATTCAGTGGCTTTGAGGGAATTACCATCTAAACTATGTCATCTTCCCTCTGATCAAGCGAACCAACTAATCTCTGTTTTATCTCAGTCTCCCAATGTGTTCCGTGATACTCCAGGGCTCACTTCTTTGGCCGTGCACGACATCGACGTAGGGGATGCAACTCCCATTAAACTATCCCCCTACCGTGTCTCGCCACAACGCAGGAGTATACTGCAGGTCGAGCTTGACTTTATGATTTCTAATGAACTGATCACTAGGGCCTTAAGCCAGTGGAGTAGTCCGGTCATACTTGTGCCGAAGCCAGACGGGAGCCATGGGTTTTGTGGGGACTATAGGCAAGTCAATGCTGTCACAAAGAACGATACCTACCCACTGCCACGGATCAAAGATTGCATTTACCAGTTTGGCCTCATGCAGCAGTAAGTATAATTTAATGAGAGGATTTTGGCAATTAGCTCTCCCTTGTAGCGAGGTAAATATCATGCTTTTGTAGTGCGCTTTCAAGCCTTCAGCTGTGAGATAATGCCTTGCAGTTCGAATAACGCTCCAGCTACGTTCCGGCTATGTTCTGATGTGGTACCTGGAGACGTTGCCTACTTTGGGTGATATCCTTCTTATATCCTCATTTATAATCTTGCTGTTGCCAATCTGGTGGTGAATCTATTATGTATTATGTTTAATATTATGTATTATACTCCTTAAACTCTTTTCTAGGGAGAGGGTGTGACATACGGAGCCCTGTATGTTAATTTAAGAGTTAGAATTAGAGTTCAAGGAGCCAAACTACCCAAGTGGTGAAGCAGACTAGCGAGCGAACGAGCGAGTGGGCAAACCATCTCGCCCCATACCAGCTCGCCCCATACCTCGATGACCGATGCTATGACGTATGATCGACGCCAGGAGCTGTGAATGGACTCGCACCTGTTATGTGATTCGAGGAGCTATGATTGGCGCCGGCACCACCCGCCGCCTCCTGATTCGTTCCTACACCATCATTGTTTGGTATATAAGACCCGAGTTGTGGGCATCCAAATCAGTCTCATTTGGAGTTGGGGAAGGTGAACTTGCAGCTGGAGGAAGACGGGGTGAAGTATTATAATGGGATTGTGACTGTCAGTCAGATTATATAAATGTGTGTTAAGTGTGTTCGGTGTAAACACTTATGTTATGTTGGTTAGTGAGATATGTGATTGGGAATTAACGTGATGTGTTTAATGTGTGTAATGTGTTTAACTATTTAATTGGGAATTAACGTTTAACGCTACTATTTATGTACTTAACTATTTGATTGGGAATTAACGTTAACGCTATTATTATGCACTTAACTATTTTAGTTGACTAACTTGTGGACTAAAGCAACTCTTTAAGTAATTGGGTTATGATGAAAGTAATACTATTGTTTTATATTAATACTTACGAGTTCTTTCATTTTCTTTGATTAAGCTTACAGTGCTTAATGGTGCTTAGTACGGTGATGCTATTGTCTCTTATTCGTAATATCGCCTTAGACTAACATGGCTGTGTTAATATTACTTCTAGTGATTTTCTAAGCTGAAGAAAATTCTTTTGCTTCAAAATATTATATTTTGCTTTTCATATTATTTGAGTGAGACCTGAATCGAATCTATGAAACGATCCTGTAACTTTATTTACTCATAATCAAACCTCAATGTTACGTGGTTAAGAAATAAATTTAACTAATTATTAAATATATATCTAACTTTTTATGTGACTTTGATATTACTCCTGATGATAATAATAATATAATACTATTAACGTAAGACAAGAACCAAGAATAATTACATTAAATATAAATAAAAGGACATAGAAGAAAACTATCTATTCATTTCAAAAGGGTAAGAGACAGAAATATTCTTACTTTAATATTTATCTTTCAAGACTTTTTATAAAATTAATAGTCCTTCTTTAGCTATAACTTATTCGGTTCATAACCATAGCCTACTAAGCTTCGGTTAAATAATAATTCTTTATAAATACTACATGACTTTAATTAGTTATAGTATTTTTCATAATTAAAGAGTATCAGTCCATAAAGGATACCAAGTCCTATGATCCAAAAGGAAAGGAAGCAACAACAGGAATTTATGTTATTAGATTTTACTTTTGTTTTGCCTTCAGCTGACTGATACCTTAATATATATCTCTGTGCTATCTAGATTCATCAAGTTAACCACTTGAGGATCAAGATACGTAACAATATACATGGTTATATATTTACATAGGCATAATGTTTTATGTTTCCTAGAAGGGTTGTGAAAAGAGCACCTTCCTGGTGGTGACTGGTCGGGGTTCTTTTCCTGTCGGGTTGGGGTCCTGCAGCTCTAGACTGGCGAGGCGGCGGCATCCTTTGTGTGTCTGGTTTCCTGGCCTTGACCCCGTTATCTGCTTTGTGTGTCTGACATTCTTTGCTGGTCTTTTCGGGTACTTGTCCTTCCTCTACTTGTCTTTCTCTTGGTCTTTTTCTTCTGTTTTCCTTTTTTTCTGTATTTCAATAATAATAATAATAATAATAATAATAATAATAATAATAATAATTAAAGTTGCAAGCAACGTTGTGCGGGGTTCGAGCGGGGTTGCACGCAGGGTATTGTGTTGGATACAAGGGCTGTGCCACATATATCAAAATATCATGTATCTCATCGGGCATGGAGAAAGTACAGAAGGAATATAGTGTAGCCATTTTGGCTATGGCCACTTAGACCATTAAGGAGTGTGACCATTTTGGTTAAAGCTATTAATCCTGTACGAGTTGTTGTTGTTGTTGTTGTTGTCTCCTAAGCTGCCTGGCCGACCAGCCCCGAGTCCCTGAGGAAGGCCATGGCCACGATCGGGCTTCCACAGAGCTCTCATTGAGTGTAGAGTGTTTTGTTGGCGTAAGTGGTTGTGTGAAATGCAGTCTCTATTAGTTTTAATGGTATGGGGTGCTGTGTTATACGGGCAGGCAGCGACAACGGAGTCATCCAGTCTCTTCTGATAGCTCAGGAGAGCTGGATGGTGTCCACATCTCAGCCGGGCCAGGTGGACTCTGTCCTCGCGAGGAAGGGAGGATTCGGAAGGATGGATTTCGGGAGGTCGTGCTTGCAGCTGCGTGTTGTCTGTGATGAGTGTGGATGGATCGGCGAGAGATATGAGTATGGATGTGCTTCTGGAAGGTGGTTCGGGGTGGGAGAGAGGACAGTAATTGTGTGTGGAACCGTTGTGCTGGGTGTTGTTTTGATATTTCTTGGTGTCTGTGGGTGTGTTGCCATGTAGTTAGTGGGTGGTCTTGGTTCGTGGAGGCTACTGCCAGGAATTGAGTGCCTCTCATGATCACTGATTTAGGTATTGTTTATATACTGGTGGTGGTAGTTTCTTTGTTGTGTCCAAATTTGTGTGAGCAAGTGACCTGAGGGCATTAAGTCTGGGTGTAATTTCTGTTTAATGTTGTGGTGTGCTGTTTTGAATGTCATTGAGTATCATATGTTACTCTAGGATTTTGTGTGTGGTGTGTATGTGTTAGGGGTGTTGTGTTGTTTATGGTGAGTTGAGGGATGTATTTGTGTTCTGTCCAGCTTGTGAGCAGGGTTGCGGTGGATTTGGCTGGGGGTAGATTAAGTCTGTTTGTAGTGCACCAGCCATGTAGTGTGTTGAGATAGGGTTGAAGGAGATCTGTTGCTCTTTTTGGGTCATGGTGTGTGCATGTGAGTGTTATGTCATCTGCATAGGAGGCTAAGTTTATTTGGGGCGTATTGGGTGTAGTTATATCGTGCATGTACAGATTGAAGAGTGCGGGCGATAGGACGGATCCTTGGAAACTTGGGACTCCGTTTGGAAAGTTTCTGATTTTAGATGACTGACCGGCAAAAGATACGTGTGCACATCTGCCTGCTAGGAAGTTGGCCAGCCACCTTTTTGTGTTGTTGTGCATGTTTGTGTTGTAGATTTTGTTTGTTAGGTTGTGGCGGGGGAAGACATCGAAGGCTTTACTAATGTCGAGTGTGGCTAATAGTGATCTGTGTGGTGGTCTAGCTGAGTTGATGCCGTCAAAAGCTCTTTGTGTAAGGTCTGTGAGAAGAGGTTGTGGAGTGCAGTGGCCTAAAGCCATGTTGTGTTGGAGCTAGGGGTAGGTCGGGTGTAATTAATTGTAACACTAGGCGTTCCATGACTTTGGAGGGGGAGCAAAGGAGTGTGATGGGGCGGTGCGAGGAGGGTAGCGTGGGGTCTTCGTTGGGTTTGGGGAATGTGGTGATGAGACCATGCTTCCAAATGTCTGGTATTGTGTTGTGTGAATAACTGTAGTTTGATATGTTAGTGAGTGTTTGTATGCCCTTGTGGGTCCCAGGTGTCTGAGGTGTATGTTGCTTATTGTTGTCTAGGCCCAACAAGCGGGTGAGTACTTGAGATTGTTGATGATATGCTTTGTCTGGTGATTGGTGAAGGGTGTATAGTCAGGGTCTGTGGGGAATTCTCTCTTACGTCGGATGACACGTTCGGTCGTCTTTGTGAGGTTTAGGTGACTGACATGTGAGAAGTGATTGATGAGAGTGTTTGCTTGTTGTTTTACATGAAGGAGTTAGAGTCTGTTGTTGTGATTGCAGCATGTGATTGTGTTGTGTTGCTGTTGGAAAGTGTGATGCTGTTTAGTGTTTTGTAGAGTTTTTTTGGGGTTTGTTTTGTGATCAAGTGTTTGTAGGAAGATATTCCAATTTAGTTTTGTTGTTCTTGTATTTTGTTGTTAGTTTGGGTGTTGAGTGCTTGGATTTGTTGTGTGATGTCTTGTTTGTTGTGGGTGCTGGGGAGTGTTTCAGTATGTTGCGTTGTCTGATGAGGTTTTGAATTTCTGGTGTGAAGTTGGGGTTGTGTCTTTTTCTGTTACCTCTTGGAATGTGTTTCTTGTCAGTGTTTTGGATAGTTTTATTGAGTATGTGTACAGCATTGTTGATGTTAGTGATGGGTGTGTACTGTTTAGAGTTGTGAAAGTGTTGTTCTGTCTCATTTGTGAATGCTTCCAGTTAGGTCTTTTATAATTGGTGTATGTGTGTTTGTGGTTAGCTGGGGTGAGTCTGGTTTTGGTGGTGATAATGATCGGGAGGTGGTCAGAGCCTAAGGTTCTGACCACCTTCCAGGATGTTGTGGGGGCGAGTTCTGGGGAGCAAAACTAGGTGATGTCTGGATGGAGATGAGGGGTTATAGAGGGCTTGGTGAGGAATATGGGTATGTTGATGGATGTTGTTAAGGATGATGAGGTTAACAGTTTGGTTTTGTAGTACCAGCCCTCTGTCTGTGTCGGGGTTGTCGACAAACCAGGCCGAACGTCTTGGCGTTGAAGTCACCACCCAGGATGATGTGTGGGGTGTTGTGATGTGTTGTAAGTGTGGTCTGTATTCATTTGGTACTGTAGGGGATGTATGTGTTTATGATGGCTATGTGGAGTTGTTGCCAGTGCATATTTAATTGATTGTATTTATGTTGTGTTATCATTTGGGGGGAGGAGGGATTTGGTTTGTACACTGGGTAACTATGTATGATATTCTTTTGTGTACAGGGTGATGAGTCCACCGCCTCCGCCGATAGCCCGGGTCTTGTCTGATGGTGGTGAAATCATGAAATGTGGTGGTTTTTTGTGTTGTGCGGAGTTTTGTTTCTTGTAAGATGGCAATGTGTATGTTGGGGGTGTGTTTGATTAAGTGTGAGAGTTCGTGTTTCTTTGTGTTGATGCCATCTATGTTCAATTGGAGAATGTTAATGTTATGTGCACGATGTATGTTGGGTGCTGATTCACGAGGATGGGGTGGGGGAGTGAGGGAGGGGCTGGGGGTTTGGGATGGGTGAGGTGGTGGTGGGGATTGGGGAGCAGATGGGGGTTGGCATGGATTAGGATGGGGCGTGGTATGTTGAGTTGAGGATGTGGATGGTAGGGAAGGTTAGGTGGGTTGGGAGGAGAGGTGGACAGGTTTTAGGGGGGGGAGTGGATGATATGGGAAGGTTAGGGGTGGATTGGGAGGAGAGGTGGACGGGTTTTAGGCGAGGGATTTGATTGGGAGAGGGAGGGGCATGAGGAACAGGTCCAGGTGTTCGTGTAGTGTTTCTTGGAGGCAAGTGTTGTGCAGGTGAAGTGGGTCCAGTTCCTGCATGAATTGCAGAGAACTGAACCATTAGTGTGGCGACTCGAAGCGATGGGTTTTGAGCAAGTTGGACATATGTATGTGTAGGTGGGTCCTGGGTTGCTCTCAATGTCTCCGGCTAGAAGAAGTCTTCGAGAAATGACAGCCGGAGAGTCATTTCTCGGTGTAGGAAAAACTGTGTGATGTGTGTGTGTGTGGTGTGAGGTGTGGAAATTCCCGGCGCGACCGAAGCCGCTCCAAGGACTCCTGTACGAGTAGGCATAATTGCCCGAAATTGCCTTCATTCCCTGCTCATTTTCATGCATAAGCAAAAGCTAGAGCGTAATACAATTATGTATTCGTGAAAGTACGGTAATAGCTTTCAAATTACTCCTGAATCATCCCTGTACGACGTCTGGTTTTCTTGTAAGGATCTTGCAAACGAAGGGCAAAATTGCTAAAAATTACCAAATCCGATAGGCCTAGGCGATATCGCTAATAATTACCAATTATTTTCTGTTTTCGCTATGTGTGACGCTGCACATAAGTGAACTCTCTCTCACACAAACCTCAGTGTCGTGGCGGGGCCTGTAGGCTCCGGCTGACGTCCATCCGTGCTGCTTGCAAAAGCTGGCCTGGCTCACAGGCTACAAAATAGCCGGAAAATCGTCTCCGTCATATGAGGGGCCCCGCGGGAATTAGGTTAAGAAGTGTGGTTGTTTTGATTATTTGATAGGGTCACCATAAGGGTAATGGTGTGGCATTTGTTCTGTACAGAAGCTTGGCCTTTTTGGTTGGGGCTTCTTAGGAATGTGACCTTTTTCGTTAGCCATGGAGAAACTGCAGAGGTACAAATTATTATAAGCAACCTCATGTTAAAAATATTGTATTGATTGTATGAGTGTATGCCCCGACAGAGGATATACTTGAAAGAAAGAAAAAGGAGTTCTGGATGAATGTGGAGGCGTGCCTGGAGAAGTTTGACAAGAACGAAAGAATATTTCTGATTGGGGATATGAATGGTAAGGTGGGTGATCGGAAAGTTGAGGGAGTGGTGGGAGGGTGGGGGGTACCATCAGAGGTGAATGGGAATGGTAGTGCACTTGTGGACGTATGTGTGGGGAGAAGGCTGTGGATAGCCAACACCTTCTTCCGACACAGAATGATCCACAGGTACACGTGGAAACGGATGTTGACGATGAAGGATAAGACAGTGGTGGAACGAAAGTCATTGATTGATTATGTATGTGTGGATGAACGAATGAAGAAGTCTGTGATGGATGCTAGGGTGTATAGGGGTATTGGAGGGGGTCTGTCTGATCATTATGTAGTGGTAGCTAAGGTTAGGATACAAAAGAAGTGGGTGAGTAGAGCTGGAGGGAGGCGAGAGGAGGGTGGAATGGTGAGGAGGGTGGAGAGGTTGCAGGAGGAGGAAGTCAGGGAGGAGTACAGGAGAGCAGTGGAAAGACGACTAGGTGGGTTCGACCTGGAAGTTATGGAGGAAGTGGAGGAGATGAGCAAGGTGTTTAACCTCTCCGCGGCGCACAGGGGGTTTTCTACAGGGTAAGACTGTGCGCACCTATGATGATTTTGGGACCTATTGCCAATTTCGATAAAAAGTACATCATCGTGTAGGGAATGTTTGTGTGCATCGGCCCATATATATTTGACCCCCCAAAAAATGTCTGGGGGGGGTAGGGGAACGGTCCGTTGTTGAAAAATGTGGAGCGAATGGCACCGCGCGGCTAGATTGTCATCGAGCGGCGAGATTTCCCTGCCGAATATTTACGCGCGCAGGGGATAGATGGAGAGGGAGGAGGGGGTGGGTTACCGCGTATTATCACGTATATGTCCTTTTTTGAGCCCTTTTAGGCTATGTAGAGTATGTATACGTGTGTAGGGCACCCATATAACAATGAATATGCCTCATAGTGACCAAAAATTGCAATATATAAGGGAATTATAAGAGAATTTTTAGGCGGGAATGAAGATGTGTTGGAGGTTTGGCGGCAATTTATGAGCTGAGAGTGTGGTTTACGCCATACATATCACGTATATCTTGTACGTAGAGCACTGTCATGCTATAATACAGACTTGTACGTATGTATACGTGCCATGTATCAAAATATATACCGCATATAGACCAATTCATGCGATATTTACGCACATTAACAATGAGTTTCTATGCGTGAACCAAGGTGTGAGTGAGTTGTGCTGGGAATGAAAGGGGGAGAGGGTGTGTTACGCCATAAATATCACGTAAATCTTGTATTTAGAGCACTGTCATGCTATAATACAGACTTGTACGTATGTATACGTGCCATATATCAAAATATATACCGCATATAGACCAATTCATGCGATATTTACGCACATTATCAATGAGTTTCTATGCGTGAACCAAGGTGTGAGTGAGTTGTGGTGGGAATGAAAGGGGGAGAGGGTGTGTTACGCCATAAATATCACGTAAATCTTGTATTTAGAGCACTCTCATGCTATAATAAAGACGTGTACATATGTAGGCGTCCCATATAACAAGGAATATACCGCATATAGCCCAATTGATGCGATATTTACGCAAATTGTGAATGTGTTTCTAGCAGACGGAAGCCTGAAAGGGTGGGATGGGGGTGGGTGGGTGGGAGGGAGGCATGCAGGGGTGCAGTGAGTGAGTGAGTGAGTCGTGGAGAGATGGAAGTCAGGCAGATCTCTAGATAGATAACCAGCTTTGTGATAATTGTGGAGGCGCCCCAGGCGTATTGATGTTTGGTATTTTGAACCTTATGTCTACCAGATGGCTGGTGTTCGTTGCCATCAACAGGTCTACAATAACATGAGTCAGGAATGGAGAGAGAGAGAGAGAAACTGAGACATGCGTATGTCGTACGTATAAATGGACTTCAGAATTGCATTTTTATGCAAGCGACATTGCATTTTAGACACATGTGAAGTACCACAGAAACATGTAGGCCATTGACTGTAAATAAAGTACTATATTATAGACCACCAGCGACGGTGCTGAGTCAACACAGGCAGATTGCCTTTTGTGATAGAGGGCTAAATATAGACTGGTGTCTCCTTACACTTGCGAAAGGGTAGATTGCCACCAGAGAAACGTTTACTTATTTATTTCGAAGTAATATGCAATCTAAATGTATATTCGAGACCTACTGCAATTATTTGTATGACAGTCATGACTATGTATAATCCAATATACGCGCGTAGGCGAGACATAAGAAAGCTGGTTGAGCAATTTTCGACACCCACACAGTTATTATTCATTTATATTAACAATATTATACAATACAAATGTATTTGTGAAGAGTATTTTATCCATTATTGTATTTATACCAATTTTGTTCCCAGACAGAGCTGCTGTAGCTGGAGCATCAAGGAGCGGCAAGGGTCACCTCGTGACCGCTTGACAGTGTGAAAATGAGTGGAGTCACACTGAGAGGGGCAATTTTGCTGAGTGTTTGGGCAATTTTTGACAGAATAAAGTTATATAATTACTAATTCTTGACAGAGACAAACTATTATAAACCTTGGCATGATATAATTGATAATCCCATCAATTTACAAACGTAAATTGGTGGGATAATTCATTTTTTTTTTTATATTGTCATTTCGATTGTAGACACGAAGTTTTGAGTGATATTTGGTATGAGCTCCTGTGGCATGGTTGGTAAGGTCGCGGACTGGAAAACTCAAAGTGTCGTAGGGTAGTGGGATCGAATCCAGGAGGGGGTTATGGGGAAGGTTTTATATTGTCTAGACATTTTTTGAATTTTTATTTTTTTTTTTACAAGATCATGCCATTGTATTCAAACAATATGAAATATTCATAGAATATATCATATTGTAAGAATACAATGACATGACCTTGTTGTTTTTTTGTTTTTTTTTATTGTTTTTTTTTATTATCTTAGTAGGTTTGACAGGATTTATTGAAACATATTTATTTTTGTACAATTCATTTGAGGTAAGAAAATAATTATATACACATTACTTTGGCTAATAACAAACATATATATTGATATACTAAACAAATAAGGCATATTACATGTAAATCTTTGAAACTTATAAACTAAATAATGAAACATACAATTATATAATGTAAAAGCTATATCACAGGGACATCTTTGGAACTTATACATTATATAATATATATGTTACATTATGAGGTAGCGTGATCAATTAGGTCAGGTCAGGTAAGGTAGGGCGCGAGTCCAGGGCAGGGCAGGGCAGGGGGCGAGTCCAGGGCAGGGCAGGTGGCGAGTCCAGGGCAGGGCACGGGGCGAGTCCAGGGCAGGGCAGGGCAGGGGCCGACACTCAGTAGTTCTTGAAGGTGTGGTAGTCCCTGAAGCAGTCACCCAGGCAGAGTGGAACTTTGCACTCGGCGCACATTGAGGTGACTCTTTTCGTGACATGGGGTTTCCTGACACTGGAGCTGCAGACGGTGCACTGCGCCTGCCTGTGGCGAGTGCCAAGCATCTCAGTGTTGATGGGGTAGTGTCTTTCGACACCCAGCTGGATGCGGTCAGGAACGTGATCCCCACGCCATGCCGTACGTCTGTGAGTGGTGGTGCCATACTTCTCCAGGAGTTGGTAGGAGACGTTGTACACGAACTCCCGGAATTTCAGCTTCTGGTTTGGGGCCATATCCTTTTTCACCAACCACAAGTTGTAGGCGTTCAGCATCGTTATGTCAACTAGGTGGAGGAAGAGCTTGTGATACCACTTCACAGTCTTCCTCAGACACTCAACGCCTGACAGCTGACAGTCAGACTTGTCCACCAGGCGCATGTTTTTTGTGTAGTCCACTACCATGTCGGGCTTGTAGATTGTCTTCCTGGTTCGGTAGTGGATTTTGCCAGAATCCACCTGGGCACCTGTGTGGACGGTGGAAAGCAGGTGGACGTCTCGCTTATCCTTCCACTTCAGGGCTATCAGTTTCCCACACTTCTCGAGCTGCTTGTATTTCTGCCCCTTTCGTCGCCTTCTTCGCACATGCCTCTCGCGGTGTTCCTGGGCCAGGTCGTCTTCTGAAGGTGTGTCACTGGAGGAGGCATCTGTGAGAGGAATGACATCACCTGTGAACTTTGGCATACACTTTCTTGTCTTTCTGACAGTCCCACATGACCCCGTTTGGTTGTCATAAAGAAACTGGCAGAGAGCAGGAGAAGTATACCAGTTGTCAGTGTAGATGATGTGGCCTTTGCCCAGGTAAGGTGCCAACATTTTCCTGACGATGGCACCTGACATGCCCATGGGGTCATTGGCAGCGGCTTTCGGTACGTCAATGTCAGTTCCTGTATACACGATCATGTCAAGCACTATTCCAGTTTCACAGTCGCACAACACGAAGAGCTTGATTCCGAACCTATGCCTCTTCAAGGGGATATACTGCTTGAAAACAAGACGTCCTTTGAAGAGCACGAGCGACTCATCAATCACCAAATTGAGGAAGGGGTAAAAGTATTTCCTATACCTCTCCAACAACATGGTGAACACATCCCGAACTTTCCATATCCTGTCAATCCTGTTAGGATTTTCGTTGTCTGCAAAGTGCATAAATCTTAGCAGCAACAAAAATCTGTCACGAGTCATGCACTTATTGAAAGTTGGGGTGGCGATGAGAGGGTCGTGCTTCCAATAGTGTTGCAACACATGCTTCTTGATCAGAGGCATGAGGAACAACAAGGCAAAGAACGTCATAAATTCTTCCACAGTCGTATCCACCCAGCCTCGTATTCTCGCTTTTGGAGAAAGGACGTCCAATCTGCCAAACACCCACCTGTAGTAGGCGTTTGTTTGGGCAACGATGTACGTCATTACCTCCATGTCGAAAAAAAGCAAGGAAGAAGTCGCTTTCGTTCGCTTGATCATCACAGGGCCAGTCGTCAGTTGTTCCTGACGTCCCAGGATTGAACTGGGGCACGTCAGGTACAAAATTGACCCCGTCAGACCAATCGAACGAAGGCAGCTCAGGGATCGGAATGTCGTCTGCGTCTGCTTCATCGTCTGAAATATCGCTTCCATGGTCGCGATACAGCACTTCATCATCATTACCCTCCTCTTCACTTGACAGACGATGCCCTTCCTCATTTTCGTCACCGACGTCGGACTCACTCCCACTGTCCACTCCCAAATCCCTCCACCCTTGGTCCCGTGCTAGGGCTTCGTCGTCGAAACCCGGGCTGCCAATGTCCTGCGAATCACCATCAAACAGCAGGGCGGCATACTTAGATGGTGTCAGAGTTTTCCGGGTCACTTTGGCACGTGCGGGAGTCTTATGGACAGGGACAGCAGAGGCGGTGGCAGGGGCGGCGGCAGGGGCGGCGGCAGCGGCGGCGGAAGGAGCAGCAGTGGTGCGTGGCCTTGATGGCAAGATGATGGTGGTGCCTGTCGCCCTTCTCTCTGTTCCTTGGGCAGGGGCGGCATGGGCGGCAGGGGCAGCAGTGGTGCGTGGCTTTGATGGCAAGATGATGGTGGTGCCTGTCGCCCTTCTCTCTGTTCCTTGGGCAGGGGCGGCATGGGCGGCAGGGGCAACAGGGGCAGCAGGGCCGGCAGGGACACCAGGGCCAGCAGTCGCTTTCCCAGTCGCTTTCCCTCTCCCTTTCCCCTTCCCCTTCCCTGTTCCTTGGGCAGGGGCGGCAGGGGCGGCAGGGGCAGCAGGGGCGGCAGGGGCAGCAGGGGCGGCAGGGGCAGCCGGGCCAGGGGCGGCTGGTGGTGGTGGTGGTGGTAGGGGCACTGTGGCTGGCGTACGGGTTCTCTTCCCTACGCCCGTGCCTTTCATTTTTCCTGCCCCCGCAGGTAATGCAGCCCTAGGGCGGCCTCCTGCGTCGCTGGTACCGGTGGCTGGGGTGGCAGCGGTGGCAGTGGTGACAGTGGTGGTGGTAGTGGTTGTTGCAGTGGCCTGGGTCGTGGTGGCAGTGTCCCGAAAGACCAATGACCTCTGTGCCATTGCCCTGCTTGCACGTGTTTTTTGTGCTTTGGGTGCTGGTGCTTCGTCCTCTGAGCTGTAGGGCGTGTCGTACTGGTAGCTAGGGTCTTTGGCAGCCACCCTCTGCCTTCCACGGCGGCTAACACCACCAGAAGGAGGGCTGGTTGTGTCATCAGGGAGCCAGCGTGAGGGACGTGTGGGCTCCATGACTAGTGCGTGGTTACTGGCGCGGTGGTGCTTGCACGAGTGCGGGGCGAGCGTTTGGCGGGGTGGTATCGAGAGTTGACATGTAGTACTATACCCACACCAATTTTCAGCCGCCTGGCTATAAACGCGCGGTTTTGGTACGTGTTCAAAGTCTCTGCTCTTAAGAGTCTCCCCGCAGTGCGCCGGGGGAACTCTTATGAGTCTCCCCGCAGCTCCCGGGTTAAGGATGAGATCTGTGCAGCATGTGAGGAGGTGTGTGGAGTGAGGAGAAGAGGGAGGGGAGTGAAAGGTACAGCATGGTGGACAGAAGAGGTAAGAATAGCTGTGGAAGAAAAGAAGAAAGCATATAGAGAGTGGTTGGGTAGTAGAGGGAATGAAGATTCCGAGAGACAGAAACGAGCACCTGAGTGTAAAATGGAGGGAGAGTAAGAAACTGTTCTGGGAAGAAGTCAAGAAAGTTAGGGAAGGTAGCAAGGGAAACAGTAAGGGTGTGAAAGATAAGAATGGGAGAATGCTAGCCGAGAAGCAAGAGAGAGTCGAAAGATGGAGGGAGTACTTCAGTGAGTTGCTAAATGTAAGGAATGAAGAGCCAGCAAACATAGCTGGATATGGTATGGGAGGGAGAAGAAGAGAAGTAGTGGAGGAGGAGGTGGGGATCAGGAGGTCAGAAGTGTGGGAAGCCATGAAAAGAGTGAAGTTGGGGAAAGCACCAGGAACAGATGGAGTGTGTGGGGAAATGTTGAGGTATGGTAGTGAGATAGTGATAGAATGGGTATGGAAAATGTGCAAACTAGCATGGGAGAAGGGGAGTGCACCCGGTGACTGGAAGACTGGCATAATAGTCCCCCTATATAAGGGCAAAGGGGAAAGAGGAGTGTGTGGTAACCACCGAGGAATATGTCTTCTAAGCGTAGTAGGGAAGGTATACAGTAGGGTACCGGTAGTGATTGAGAGAGTGAGAGTGAGAACGGAGAAATGGATAGGCGACGAGCAGGGAGGGTTTTAGGAAGGGAAGAGGATGTGTAGATCAGATTTTTACCCTGAATTGTGTTGTGGAGAAGTATCTGGAGAAGAAACAAAAGGTGTATGTTGCCTTTATGGATTTGGAGAAGGCCTATGACAGAATGGATAGAGAAGGTTTGTGGAAAGTACTTAGAATATACGGAGTAGAGGGCAAGTTGCTGAAAGCCGTGAAGAGCATGTATGAGGGTGTAAAGGCGGCAGTATGTGTGGAGAGTGAGCAGAGCGAGTTCTTTGACCTGAATGTTGGTTTGAAACAGGGGTGTGTGATGTCCCCGTGGTTGTTTACTGTATATAATGGATGGAGTCATAAAAGAAATACTATCAAGAGCAGTGGATGTTGGTGTATCGCTGAAAAGGGAGGGAATTGAGTGGAAGCTACCTATACTGCTGTTTGCGATGATACAGTTCTGATGAGTGATAATGAATGGGAGTTGCAGGGCCTGGTAAATGAGTTTGGAACAGTGTGCGAAAAACGGAATTTGAAGGTAAATGCGGGGAAGAGCAAGGTTATGGTCTTCGAAAGGGGTGAAGTCACAGAGTGTGAGGTGAAGCTGAACGGTCAGGCTATGGAGATCGTCAACTCTTTTAAGTATCTGGGCAGTGTGTTGAGTAAAGATGGGAATATGGATGAAGAAGTGCGGGAGAGGGTACAACAGGGGAAGAGGGTTGTAGGAACGCTAAAAGCAGTAACAAGAAATAGGGTGGTCAGTATGGAAGTGAAGAAGTCCTTGCATGACAGTGTGGTAATCCCGACACTGACTTACGGAAGCGAATAGGAGTGCGTGCGGAGTTACATGGAGGGATAGACAGACTAATGAGGAAGTAAGAAGGTGTGGTGTGGAGGTAGATGTGCTGGAAAGTGTGAAAAGGAACAACTTGAGATGGTTCGGCCATATGGAACATATGGAAAGCGAGAGAATGACTAAGAGGGTGTATGAGAGCGAGGTGGAGGGACAGAGAGGGAGAGATAGACCGAATGAGAGGTGGAAGGATGGAGTGAGGAAGTACATGAACGAAGGCGGTGCTGGTTGGGGGGAGGGGCGTCGACTGACTGGGGACAGAGGTGCATGGGGGCGGTTCGTTCTTGGCCACCCCTTCGGGGATCACGGCGTCAGGCAATAGATGATAGATAGATGTTAAAAATATCTTATATATTTTTGTTTAGCTTTACTTGGCATTCCTCTTCCTCTATGTATCTAGCAATTTAACCCCCTCAAACTCCTTATGACGCGATGGTGTGGTAATTACCCCGGGCCAAAAAGCTCTAAAAGACGATCGAGTGATAACTCAAGCGAGCTTGAAATACGCAGGCGTTTCGTTCATGGTCACCCCTTCGGGGATCAAGGTGTCCGGCAATATATACCGGTAGGCTATAGATAAATTCATTTTTGGGCTATTTCTTCCATTTTATTTATCCTGTTAAAGTGCTTGATTGATTTTTGTGCTAATGTAGTTAGTATTTGGTGTAATTTCACATATTTCAGCTAAATCTGGAGAGCACATGCAATTTATTTGTGCATGTTCAGTAAGTATTGCTGGGGAAAGGGTTAACGTATTCATATTTTGGGGTATTTATTCTATGTTTTTATCCTGTTTCTGTGATTGATTGAGTTTTGTGCTAATGTAGTTGGTATTTGGTATAATTTTACATATTTTAGATATATCAGAAGAGCACATGCAATATATTTGGGCATTTTCAGTTAGTATTGCTGGGGAAACGGTTAACATACAGTATTCATCATAGGAAGGGAATAGGATGTGTAGCTCAGATCTTTGCCCTGAAATATGTTGTGGAGAAATATCTTGAGAAGGGACAAAAGTTGTATGCTGCCTTCATGGACTTGGAGAAGGCCTATGACAGAGTTGATAGAGAAGGTACCGGTATGTAGAAAGTACTTGGAATATACGGAGCAGATAGCAAGTTGCTGAAAGCAGTGAAAAGCATGTATGAGGGTGCAAAGGTGTCAGTATGTGTTGAGAATGAACAGAGCGAGTTCTTTGATCTGAATTTTGGGTTAAAGAAAGGGTGTGTGATGTCCCCGTGGTTGTTCAATATATACTGAACTGTATATGGATGGAGTCATAAAATAAATGCAAGGATGAGCAGTGGATGTTGGTGTACCACTAATAAGGGAAGGCAATGAGTGGAATGACAGAGTTGATAGAGAAGGTATGTGGAAAGTACTGTACTGAGAATATATGGAGTAGATGGCAAGTTGCTGAAAGCAGTGAAGAGTATGTATGAGAGTGCAAAGGTATCAGTACGTGTGAAGAATGAACAGAGGGAGTTCTTTGATCTGAATGTTTGGTAAAGCAAGGGTGTGTGATGTCCAGATGGTTGTTCTATATATACAGTATATGGATGGAGCCATAAAAGAAATACAAGGAAGAGCAGTGGATGTTTGTGTACTGCTGTTTGCTGATGATATGAATGGAAGTTGCAGGGTCTGGTAAATATTTTTGGAACAGTGTGCGAAAATGGAATCTGAAGGTAAATGCGGGGAAGAGCAAGGTTATGGTCTTCGAAAGGGGTGAAGCCACAGAGTGTGAGGTGAAGTTGAACGGTCAGGCTATGGAGATTGTCAGCTCATTTAAGTATCTTGGCAGTGTACAGAGTAAAGATGGGAGTATGGATGAAGAAGTGTGGGAGAGGGTGCAACAGGGGAAGAGGGTTGTAGGAATGCTGAAAGCAGTAACATGAAATAGGGTGGTCAGCATGGAACTGAAGAAGTCATTGCATGACAGTGTGGTAATCCCGACACTGACTTACGGAAGCGAAGCATGGGCGTTGTTGGAGAGATTCAAACCAAGAGTGAAAGGGATGGAAATGAGTTACTTGAGAAGTGTGTGCAGAGTTACATGGAGGGATAGACAGACGAATGAGGAAGTACAAGAGAGGTGTGGTGTGAATGTACTGGAAACTGCGAAAAAGAACACCTTGAGATGGTTCGGCCATGTGGAACGTATGGGAAGCGAGAGAATGACTAAGAGCGTGTACGAGTGAGGTGGAAGGACAGAGGGAGAAATAAACCGAGAGAGAGGTGGAAGGATGGAGTTAAGAAGTATATGCGTGAAAGCGGTGCTGGATGGGAGGAGGGGCGTCGACTGACTGGGGACAGAGGTGCATAGGGGTGTTTCGTTCGTGGCCAATCCTTCGGGGATCAAGGCGTCCGTCAATAGATAGATAGATAAATTCATCTTTAGGGCTATTTCTTACATTTTCTTTATCCTGTTAGTGTACTTTATTAAATTTGTTGGTAATGTAGTTGGTAATTGGTGTAATTTTACATATTTCAGATAAAGGATGTCAACGGAATAACAAATGATGAGCTGAAGAGACGTTTAGGTATAAAGAGTATTAGCGAGGAGATGCGTACAAGTAAACTGGGATGGTATGGACATGTGGAGAGAATGGATGAACAAAATTGGGTGAAAAGATGCAGGTCTGCGATTGTGGAGGGAGCTGCACCAAAGGGGTGGACCGAGTAAGACCTGGGATCGGACTATACGTGCCGATCTCAAATCCAAAAACTTGACAAGTAAAGCATCCCTTAACAGGGTTGCCTGGAACGCCGCCATTAGGAAAAGAGACTGAAACTGCACATCTGTGTGGAGCACTCAGTCTTAAAATGTTATGTACGTATGTATGTATAAATCTGAAGAGCACATGCAATCTATTTAGGCATTTTCAGTCAGTATTGCTGGGTAAAGGGTTAACATATTAATCTTTTGGAGTATTTCTTCCATTTATTTATCCTGTTAGTGAGTTTTATTGATTTCAGTGCTACTGTAGTAGTATTTGGTGTAATTTTACATATTTTAGATAAATCTGAAGAGGACATGCAATATATTTGGGCATTTTCAGTCAGTATTGCTGGGGAAACGGTTAGCATACTGTAGTCATCTTAGGAAGGGAAGAGGATGTGTAGCTCAGATTTTTGCCCGGAAATGTGTTGTGGAGAAATATCTGGAGAAGCGACAAAAGTTGTATGCTGCATTTATGGAGTTGGAGAAGGCCTATGACAGAATTGATAGAGAAGGTATGTGGAAAGTACCGGTACCGGTACTGAAATATACGGAGTAGATGGCAAGTTGCTGAAAGCAATTAAGAGCATGTATGAGGGTGCAAAGGTGTCAGTATGTGTGGATAATTAACAGAGCGAGTTCTTTAATCTGAATGTTGGGTTAAAGCAAGGGTGTATGTGATGTCCCGATGGTTGTTCAATATATACCAGTACAGTATATGGATGGAGTCATGAAAGAAATACAAGGAAGAGCAGCGGATGTTGGTGTACCGCTGATAAGGGGAGGAAACGAGTGGAAGTTGCCTCAACAGTACAGTACCGGTACTACAGTTGCTGACAACAAAGTTCTGATGAGCGATAGTGAATGGGAGTTGCAGGGTCAGGTAAATATGTTTGGAACAGTGTGTGAAAAACGGAATCTGGAGGTAAATGCTAGGAAGAGCAATATTATGGTCATTGAAAGGGGTGCAACCATAGAGTGTGAAGTGAGGTTGAACGGCTATGAAGAATGTCAGCTCATTTAACCCGTTGAGACCCAGCGTCGCACGTGTTGCGTCGGCAGTCTTTGATCACCAACTCCCAGCGACGCATCACGTGCGTCCGACATATAAAAAACACTTACGTGGCTCGTAAGGTAGGAAATGGCGGGAGAATAGGAGGGGGAGGTACCGTAGTGTGTGGGAGCCGGGCCAGTAGGTGTGAGCGGGCCGAGACAGCCGCGCGGCTGGTGGTGGTGGGCTTAGTGGGGATAGTTTACACCCCTAGTTCACCGCCACTTTGAACCTTCATTACTCCGGTCGTATGGGAGCTAGAGGCTTGAGATTTATGTGAGATACTCCTTAGGATGTATGCCGTACAATGCCATACTCAGTTTTTACCCTAGTGCTCCCGGGCGGGTGGTCATGCGGGGGAGACGAACTATTGAAACCCCCCCCCCCCCCCCGCCCCCCAAATGACCGAAATGAGTTTTTTTTTATTTGTGTGTTCATTTCTCACCATTCTCTTCCATTTTGGCTCAACAAATTTTTTTTGAGGCTCCCCAGCCCCCCACCCCCCACCCCCCCCCCCCCCCCCCCCCCCCAAAAAAACAAAAGTCAGAGGTGATTTTTTTTTTTTTTTTTTTTCATTTCTCATCCTTGTCTTCCATTTTAGCAAACAACAAAAATAAGTGAAAATGGCTTGGGACTGGGGTGAAAAAAATATTATAACTAGCCGGGGCTCAACGGGTTAAGTATTTGGGCAGTGTGTTGAGTAAAGATGTGAGTAGGCCTATGGATGAAGAAGTGTGGGAGAAAGTGTAACAGGGGAAGAGCGTTGTAGGAACTCTGAAAGCAGTAAGAAGAAATAGGGTGATCAGCATGGAAGTAAAGAAGTCCTTGCATGACAGTGTGGTAATCCCGACATTGACTTATGGGAAGGAAGCATGGACGTTTCTGACTGGGATTGATCATTGATAATCATCAGTTATGCTAGTTGGAAAATTAGTGGGGTAGAATGTAGAGTTCGGGTGTACCGCCAGCCTTGTTTACACCACGCAGAGCGGCGGCGGATGCTGGCCATCATGTTCCCATCTATTTGACTGCTTTTGGATACAATAATAGGTTGAGGGGGGTCACCCCCCCATGACATATTGTCATCATCATATATATTGCCAGCAGGAGGCAAATAACCGAAAAAAACGCCTTCAAAATAGACGCGAACTAAAGGCTGGTTCACACATAGCCGAGTCGGTGCGCGAGTCCAACACGAGTGATGAAATTTTGCTATTCAGCAATGACTCGTCGATACTACTCAACACTCATATAGACTCGTGCTACGCTAGTATATACTCGGCACACTCGTGGGTACTCGCCACGGGGTCCAAAAATTTCATGCATGCATGAAATTTTTGGGTCCCGTGGCGAGTACCCATGAGTGTGGCCTAAATACGTGTAGACTCGTGTACATACGTGTTAACTCGTGTTTGACTCTGAATAACTCTTCGTTATTCGTGTTAACTAATGTTGACTCGTGTAAACCCGTGTAACACTCTTTGGTGATTCGTCGCTTTTCGTCATCATTTCGACGTTGACGAAGCAACACGTGTCTACACGCAACAACACGTATGTAACACACATGCAACACGTATCAACAAGAGTAGAAAGCACGAATGTGAGTGCCAAAATTTGGTGCCCCCATGATGCCAGAGTTTAAACGATTCAAACACAAGTGAAAACACGAGTAAACAAGAGTAAACACGATCCACTGAGAAAAAAACACGAGTGTAACACGAAAAAGCAAGTGTCATTTGAAATACCGTTATTTCAAAAATGTAAGAAGAATCAACGAGAGTTTACACGGATGTAACACGAGTCAACACGTGTGCAACAGAGATCCAACGAGAGTCAACGCGTTGTCTTTCGTGTTGATCTGTATAAAAATTGTGTTGATCCGTGTAACAATCGCGTTGACTCGTCCATACTCTTTGTTTACGTGCCCTGGAATGTGGTCATTATTTTTCAAATTTTTGACACTCGTGTTGGGTTCGTGTTACACTCGTTTTGACTCTCAGTTACTCGTACAGACTCTTGCATGAACACGTGTTGACTCGTATTGAATCGAGTTAACTCGTGTTACACTCTCCTTGACTCGGGAACAATTGCTACTCGCGGCCGACTCAGCCTCCAGCGACGGCGATAATCGACGAGTGTGACTCGTGTTGGACTCGCGCACCGACTCGGCTATGTGCGAACCAGCCTTTAACCACGGTGATTTACATATGTAAACATTACGGCGGCGGTGTCGGCGTCGGACACTTGCCATAATGTTCCCGTCTATTTTGAATGCCATTGGATACAATAATATGTTGAGGGGGGGCTTTGCCCCCATGACGTGTTGTCATCATCATATATATTGCCAGTAAGCGGCAAACAACCAAAACAATTGCCGCAAAGCCCTCCCCTCAACATATTACTGTATCCAATGGCAGTTAAAATAGACGGGAACATGATGGCAAGCTTCCGTCGCCGCTCTGCGCAGTGTAAACAATGGTGGCGGTATGCCCGAACTCTACATTCTACCCGGCTAGGCCTATATTATAGGCTACAATAAATAAGTAGGCTAGGCTATTTTTTCTATAGGCTATGCCTAGTCTAATATTACAATTTAAGGTAGCATTCAAGTTGACTACAGCAGGACTTACCCTTGACCAGGTATAGGCTATCCAAGTGTTTAATAGGCCTATACCCCTTTGAAAGGACATTAGCCTAGTCTAACCTAACAACCTTACCTAACCTATTATAGTAGGCTATTATGGGTGGGGGCTGCTGCCCCCACACCCCAATTTTTGGTGTATTTGTCTATTTTGTCTGTGAAGTGGGAATTTTTTTCAATTTGTCGATAACGAAAATCCTCCATGCGGCCTATAGCTTATGGAGAAAAATATGGCGAATCTATTGTTGCCTATTATCTCTAATAAATTGTTTCTCATAATGCTGCAGTAGTGTCGTTTAAAATACCAACCATTTAATTGTGTGCCTTTAAAAATTACCTAAATTAGGCTATAGGCTACTGGAAGATTAGAAGAATCTTTAAGAAAGACTAGGTTAGGGTTATTGTCGTGCCAAAGCTAGATTATAGCCTAAATATACAGGAAGTCAATAAAATGAAATATGCCGAAAAAAATCGACGTCAAAATCGACGCAAAGTTAACCGCGACGATCGCCCTATGTAAACATGACGACCGTACACCCGGTAACTACATCCATCCCATTAAAAGTTACTGTGGGACACCAAATATGTTGAGGGGGTCTCTGCAGCTCTGCCCCCCCACGTCGGCCCGTCACGTATTATGATGTACGGTAAGTTATCATCATCTGTGCTAATTCATAGGATCCCCAATTAACCTCTGAAGTGCGCATGGGGGTAATTAGACACCTCTCCCTGTGCGCATGTATTTGAGGTGTTTCCGTCACTAAAATATTCATTGTACCATTAATAGCATTAATACTTATCCATATGCGCCTATTATGGGTTGATTATAAAGGTATTAACCTGAAACAACAATAAAACGAGTGAAAACAGCGTTTGGATGGTCAAAATCGGAGATATAGCCCGCGAGTTGTATAATGTATGGGTGAGGCAAGCTGCTTTCCCGCCAATTTCCCCCAAGGCCACTGAGACACAGTCGATCGATACTCTCTCTCTCTCTCTTGCATTCGCTTGCTATCAGTGCTCTGCAACCGGATTTCTAATGTTAGCACGAAAATATACCTCAGAATAAGGGAATAACAGGGAAAATAGGTGATAACTGAAGGAGAGGAGGAAAGTGGGGAAGGAGGGGAGGTAGAGGACTGAGATGTTGCATGGATCAGGGGCCAAAAAAAAAAATAAAAAAATTTGATGTCAAAAGTTGATTTTTTTTTTCTCTGACTCTTAAAGAGTCTCCCCGCAGTCCGCCGGGGGAACTCTTAAGAGTCTCCCCGCAGTTCCCGGGTTAAGGACAAAGTCAATCAACAGACGAAATAAGCTCCCAAATTACAATAACATAGCGGCCCGCCGTTTATGGGTGACTTTTTACACGTCATTTTAAATGTTACTTTCCTGCCCCGGTCTAGGCCTAATAGATTTTTCCAAAGAATCAAACTTAAATTAAAAGGAAGTAGCCTAGCCTACAGTGTATAGGAAGGCTATTCCAACATGCATTCCAGAACTTAGGCTAGCCTAGGCCTAGGCTATATGAAAATTTGTGGGTGGTCTGCCCAAAAAGAATCACTAGGCCTATTAGGCTATGGGTAGGCTAGTATGGGGTGCATTTTGCAAATTATCTGAACTCTTAGGCCTAGGCTAGGCTAAATTAAAACTCACAAAATCTGAGTAAAACCAGCACTAGAATTTTGTCTTGTCTTGTCTTGGGGCAACCTCAGGCGAATACTCGCCCACTCCGGCCCTACCGTAGTCGCGGAGATCCTATGTCACAATTAAATTAGTTTATAGTTAAGGTTAAAATTCACCACCGTGTCACTTTCATTCTAGGTCATTCGTAGAACCGTAACACTGTAAAGGCAACAACCCAATAGCAGGTCATCAGGTGGTGAACCAGAGACCTACAAACCACGGTACTAGGGCCAGAGCAATGTCTTGAAGCGAGGTGCCCTTATCAACCAACCCCAGGCAATTCAGTAGGAGCTGTCGGAAGGAATCCATCTTTGAAGACAGAAAGGGACGCCCATCCACATGCTCAGTGACGGGACGAGGCGAGGCTTCGGAGGCATATGTAGGACGACCAGATGTAGGATGTGGAGGGGAAGAGGTACCGTACGACGATACATGGGATGCGGAGACTGCGGAGGGAAGAGCTTGTCAAAGTCATACGGTTCCTCAGGACCTCAACAATAACCGGGGGACGGCCGGTGCGGGCAATGGTCGATCGCCGTAGTTAATATAAGTTCGCGGTCGCGGAGATCCTATGTCACAATTAAATTAGTTTATAGTTAAGGTTAAAATTCACCACCGTGTCACTTTCATTCTAGGTCATTCGTAGAACCGTAACACTGTAAAGGCAACAACCCAATAGCAGGTCATCAGGTGGTGAACCAGAGACCTACAAACCACGGTACTAGGGCCCGAGCAATGTCTTGAAGCGAGGTGCCCTTATCAACCAACCCCAGACAATCCAGTAGGAGCTGTCGGAAGGAATCCATCTTTGAAGCCAGAAAGGGACGCCCATCCACATGCTCAGTGACGGGACGAGGCGAGGCTTAGGAGGCATATGTAGAACGACCAGATGTAGGATGTGGAGGGGAAGGGGTACCGTACGACAATACATGGGATACGGAGACAGCGGAGGGAAGAGTTCGTCAAAGTCATACGGTTCCTCAGGACCTCAACAATAACCGGGGGACGGCCGGTGCGGGCAATGGTCGATCGCCGTAGTTAATATAAGTTCGCGTCTATTTTGACGGCGATTTCTGTTGTAGTTAGGCTAGGCCTAGGCTATTTGCCCCCTGCTGGCAATATATATGATGATGACAATATGTCATGGGGGGCGATTGACCCCCTCAACATATTATTGTATCCAACGATCTCTAACCTCTGTATCTCAAAAAGGGCTAGAGCAAATTGGCTGTAAATTTCCACATCTAGGCTATTCCTTGACAGATTTGCTCCCTCCAATTAATATTTATTAGCATAAATTCAGCCTAGTTTAGCCTATAAAACAAAAACTAACATTTGTTTAGCCTAGGCCTACATATAAAAAGAAAAAACCCACTCGTACTGCAATTATAAGCATAAATATGAGTATCTAACTTACAAAGCAAATGTTTTTGTATAGCCTAAAATAAACCATAAAATTGTCATCTGTCAACTGTTGAGGTCATAAATATTAAAAAAATCTAATACATTAGGAAAAAATGCGTTAAGAGTTGTGTTAGCGGGTCTATCGTCCTCTTTATTGACGTAGTCGCACGCTCGCAGTTACATTCGCGTCTAATTTGACTGTGGTTATTTGCCCCTGCTGGTGATATAGATGATGATGACAATAAGTCATAGGGGGATAAAGCCCCTTCAACCCCTTATTGTATCTCACGGCCAGGCGTTGGGTAAATTGTTTTGTTACCGGCCGGCGGATTGAGGGTGGCTTTACCAAGTTTACCCCAGCAGTTAAATTAGAAGCGAATGTAGGCCTAACTGCGAGCGTGCGACTAGGCTATATAAACAAAGCTTTTGGTATGCCCACAACTACAACTCTTACCAAAACTGCAATTAGCCTATTTTTGTTTTGTTTTTTTCAGTCTAGGCTAAATTGGTGAGGCTAGGCTAAATTATTTAGCTGCAATTAGCCTAGCCTATTTTTGTTTGTTCTTTCAGTCTAGGCTAAATTGTGGTAGGCTAGGTTAAATTCTTTAACATGTGTACTATTGTGTAGGCCTGTGCTTTCCAATAGAAGTAAAAATATGTAGCATAGCCTAATGCAATTTGACTAAAACCCAAGCCTACCTGAATATAGCCCTATGCAGAGCTCAAAAGCAAAAAAAAAAAAAAAAAATGTTGAGCAGTGAAATAAAATAAAGCTAGGCCTAGGCCTGGTTTCTCATAGGCCTAATAACCTAATGAAGTATACTATAGCCTAACCTAATTTAAGTTATTTCACAAAAAACTAATAGGCCTACCCAGCCCTCCTCATGCATTATTTTCCATTGTATAATAAGTTTGTGATACACTACGAAAGATTATTCAACATGGAATTTGAATGGAATAGAGAAGCTTAGCAACGAAAAGCCAAGCTTTTGTAAGCAGTGCAATAACTAAATGAAGGACAGAAAAGCTGCAGGATGCTCTGGCATTCTAGCCGAGATGATTAAGGCCTCAGGTGAGAAAGGAGTAGGTGTGTTCAATGAGCTAATTAACTTCATCATCAGAGAGGAAGTAATCTCTGATGAATGGCACAAAAGTATCCAATAAGCTTTCCATCATATCGTGGATGTACTTGTGTGGATTTCTGACCAGACGCTGAATCAGGCGTCATTCCTCCTTTCTTTGCTCTGCGCTCAGCCTGCCCGGACGTACCTTTCAGGCTCCGCTGGTTCCGCATTCGTGGCGTCCCTAGTGAGTTTTTTCTCATTTGTTTACTCTGGGATGTATCGAGTAAGGTTAGGATAGGCGTAGCAGGAGTGTCCTGGGCTGGTTGCCCGCAGTGCAATGTATTTTGGGTCGTATGTATGGGGCATCTATTTCGGATGTACCCTCGTGGTCCTGTTGTGGACACGTGAACTTTTCACAGTTTGGTTTAGTTGGTGATGCAGGCGGCTTTCATTACGCGTTAATAATTGCTGCCTTTTATCCTTCTGATGAGGTAAGCTGTGTGTTTGCTGACGTTCCCAGCGTATTTTTCTTCACTTAGTGAAGTTTTTTCTGGGTCCGTGTCAGGCTTCCCGGGGTTGGGAAGTTATCGCTTCGGTGGTGTGTTGGCGGTGGTTCCTGTTGTGATATTCCAGTGTGTGTTTATATTTCAACTATTTTCATGCCGTCTATCTAGGCCTAGCCAGCCGCTCGTAGCTTTGCCACATGTCTAGTGTTATTATTTATTTTATAAATATGCCCTACTGTGTCATGTGTATCCGGGTTTTAGTTGTGTATTGGCTAATTCCTCGGACTATATTTGTTTCCTGGTTTAGTTGTGTATTGGCTAATTCCACGGATTATGTTGTGACCTTGGTTAGTCGTGCGTGTCTCTCCTCGTGTCGTATTGTTCAGATGGTGTCTGTTCAGGGTGGGGTTTGCCTTCCGGCGGGTTTTTCTCGGTTTCACCGTGAAAAATCCTGACCGATGAGCAGTGTTAGGCCACACGTGGTTGTTAACACTGGCTGGTTCCCCGGCGAGGGGAGGTGTCTGTGGCTCTCCAGGACTGCGTATCTGTGGGTGCCTGGTTTCAGGCCTCCTTTATAATTCCCGGCGGGATGGCTGTACCCATCCTTACATATATATTTAGTTATATATAAAGAAACGACGTTCGTGAGAACACTCGTTTTTTATAGGTTTTTCTACCTGGTTTACGACAAACCACGGGGAAAACCTAGCTGTTGTTTAGGCGTTCCTCCCCGGCGATCTTTTACAAAGTAGTGGGGTCAGGAACTTGTGGGGTTAACTTTTAGACTTCTCACCCGGCGGGTGCACCTTAGCAGGGTGGGATAAAACGACTTAGGTCTCTTATAGTTAACCAATCCATGTGAGTGATACTCTGTGTATCGCTGCCTTTACTCTTACGGCTTCTGAGGTATCAGTGAGGTTTAACCAAATCGATTTCCACACCCGGCGGGTGTCCCTAAGTAAAGGAACTAAGGAATTTATAAACAAATTCAATTTCGATTAACCTTAATTGGGTGATACTTTCAGTATCGCCGCCTTCTAATTTTACGACGATCGTTTGGGACAATTCGTTAAAAAATCAGATCTCGTATATTCCTGCCCTGGGCTATTCTACTAAAATATTTCAAGGGCCGGCGTCTTTATGAGGGGGGCTTTGTTACAAAATTGAATCTTGAGACAGTCACCACCTCCTACAGACTATTAGTGCCATACTGGACCATTATATCAGAGGGTATTCTTCATGTTCTTAGCTAAGAAGACTTGTTTAGCCTCTTTATACTCAGCCGCGTGGCGAGATGTGTTAGCTGTGTCTTTGCATCCCGTTACCCGGCGGGTTATTAACACTTGTATGCGAACACTTGGGTTAACCTTATGAGCATTAATTCCTGGAAATTTTTCTTTATTTTTCCAGAGCTGAGCTCCGGCGGACCAATACAGACCCGGCGGTAGTTCCTCACACCAGTCTCTGTCATGGCTAATGTGACCCCAGTTTTTGCCCTGTGCATTACCCTACTTGCGCGGGTATCCCAATTTTTGCACATACCCTTTGCATAAGGTGTGTTAGATGTCTAGACCGTTCAAGGGGTCTCTGGGTTACACGTAATTGTTCTTTTTGCTCCCAATTAACCAATAAAGTCCTGTGTGACAATGACAAGACCGCGGCGGTAGCGTTGAGAGAGGTCAGACAACAAATGTCGGCCTACACTACCATTGTCGCACATAAGTCACTTCAATGTGACAACGTCCCACTTTGGGATAAGTTGCTGTCAGAGCACCCTCCCCCTAAACGTACCTCTAGAGTAAGGGGTTTTAAGCCGACAGAGACTAGCCAGGATTCTGTATCGTCTGTGGAGACGTTTAAACGCCCGAGAGAGCCTACTCCCCCGGCAGCCACCTCCTCGTCGCAGGCGAGATCGAGGTCAAGGTCACCCCTCAGACAACGGTCTTCAAGTCGGGCCTCTTCCCCGGCTAGTAAGAAGTGCAAGACTGAAGCTTCCCCCAGGGCCCATGGTGGTGATTCTTCCAAACCTAGGTCCAGTTCGCGGTCACACCGTAGCCACAAATCCTCCAAAAAGGATTCCCATAAGAAGTCCTCTCGACATTCTTCTAAGTCTAGTGCATCTCATCGTACCTCTACACCTGACAATGTTTCTGTTACAGCCTCAGAGTATAGTGAAGCGCCTGTCCCTAAACAAGATTTACCTATTGATATTTTAACCCTAGAAATGGAGAGTTCAGGATATTCAATAATTGAGAATGTTTCAGACTCTCAAGAGAGCGTAGGCCAGAGCCTCGGTGTTTGGCGATTTGCTCAGCCAGGGTCTGTCCATCCACGTCCGACTCATACGAGTCACACAGTAGCCGATGTCCACAGGGACGCGGCGACCCCATCCTCTATCCCTGATTTATCTTGGAAACAAGGTGCCCCTGCCTCGGCGGGGTCTTCTCAGGAGGATCGGGAGGAACAAGATGAAGTGTCATTAATTTCAGATAGGGAAGGACAAGGGTCAGGCTCAGGCCTGGACGCCGCCCATGATAATACTAATTCACCTGAAAGTTCTGCACCTAACCAGTTTGTTACAGCACAAGAAATTGATGGGTTACTTACTCATGCTCTATCAAAATTCTTTAATCAACAACGAGAAAACCCCACAATGGACTTGGGGGCTCCCTTGACAGGTTCTGCGGTACGGCCTCTGATAACGTCAATCGATTTATCTAAGATTCCTAACCCTCCTACTCTGTCACCGGCAGGGAGCTCTAAGCCAGCTACGGCGGCATTCACTACGTCAATGTCAGGGTCATTACGGATGTTAATCCACCCCCTCTAGACAAAGCGCCTCTTAGAAAGGTAGCTATGCCCTGCTTTATGGGCCAGACGAGTCATGGGTCCCTTTGAACCCCTCTAAGCCAGAGCTTGCCCAGCCTACCTTGTCAGGGGAAACTCCCGGTACCACGTGAGTGGTTTATCCAGGGAAATAAGTCTAAGAAATTAAGGGCATTGGATGCCTTGGGTAATGTTTTGGACGTAAATATCAAGGCTATACCTAGTTATTATTATCAGGATTATTTTGTTTATGCATCTAAGCCTGCTTTACCCCCTGCCTCAGCTTCAAACTTTTTTCAGACTGGTCTAAGCTGGATGGGTTTAATGATATTAAGGCTCTGTTGGCTATTACTCCTGAACTAGATTTACAGACCGTCACAGACGAGACAGCTAATCCAGTGTTGAAGGTGGGACAGTTAGGACCAGGACCTTGGGTGGATTGGGAGGTAGAGGCTCAAAACTTTGCAACCACTTTCACTTCTAAATCTTCCCACCAGATCCCTCAGGATACACATTCATGGTTCTCAATGCCGGTAGGTTCTGCCGGCGGAGTTCCGTCAGCTTTATTTTCCTTTTTAGCTGCCCCTAAGATTAATCTTTGTGAACTAAAGGAACCATTCATTACCCCTACCCCTTCTCACCTAGACAGAGAATTTAGGCTAAGGGGAAAAGCTTTCCGCCTGTTTTCACAGTACATAGTTTCTCAACAGGTGGCTAAGTCTTTACTCAGGTCTACTCAGGCAATCGCAGACGCGGATGCTCGAAGATCAGTTGAATTATCCCGGCGTCTGATTCTTCAGTCGTCAATTCCAATCCTTAGGTGACATACGCACAGCCTTACTTGAGGCGGTGCGAGCACGACAGGATCTTAGAATGTCATTAGTTCGCAAGCTGCCTGATCGCATTGCTAACCAGGTGGTAATGTCCCCAGTACTTACACCTTCTTTAATGTCCCCTGATGTATGGCGAACAGTGTTTAACATGGCACAGGCCGTGAAGCACAGTCCCGCACAGGCTAAGAAACCCGCATTTAACTTCCCCAAACCTAAGCCTCCTACTAAAGCTCAGCCAGGGGGTTCTAAGCCGTTTCTTCCGCCTAAGTCCTCCCAATCCCCCCTGGGTCAGTTCAGGCATAGACAGAGAGGGTTTTCAGGACAGAGGGGACGCGGCCAGTATAAGCCGGGGCAGGGCCAGTCTTCGGCCCACACCAGCCAGCCGGCGAAGCGGCCAACACCACCAAACCCACCATCAAAAACTAAAGTCTTTCTCACTCCCAGTGCCTACCTTAGAGCCGGAGGAACCGAGGGAAGTACAGCCGGCGAACCCTTGTCTGCTAACTGGGTCGTTCCGAACGTGTCACCAAGCATGGCCGTTAAAAACCTGGGCACGGATGGTGGCACGCAAAGGCATCACTTGGCAGTGGCTCCGGCGACCTCGCTTACGTCAGCCGACAACGGCAAATTGTGTTTCATTAGAGGTGGAGTTGCTGGTCCAGGAGATGATTGCCAAGAATGTCATCATCCCGGTACCCCCAGATTACCCTGTATTCACGTCAAAACTGTTTTTGGTTCCCAAACGGGACAGTGTTCAGATGAGGCCGGTCGTAGACCTGTCGTATCTGAATCTTCACATTTACAACGAGTCTTTCAGAATGTTAACAGTTCATCAAATCAGGCTAACACTTCCGCCGGGTGGCTGGATGTGTTTCCCTAGACCTGACAGACGCCTATTGGCACGTGTCGGTCAACAAAAGATTTCAAAGGTTTCTGGCCTTGAGGATCAGGCACCAAAATTTTGTTTTTCAGAGGATGCCGTTCGGTTTGAACCTAGCACCTCGATTATTCACAAAACTAGTCAGGCAAGCCCTGATGCCATTGTTAAAACAGGGAATCAGAGTGTTGTGGTATCTAGACGACTGGCTGGTGGTGGCAGAGACACAACAATTATGCATAAAACATGTCAATATCATTTTAAATCATGTCAAAACTCTAGGCTTCAAGGTAAATCTGGTAAAGTCAAACCTTGTTCCCTCAAGAGTAATTCAGTGGATAGGGCTGGTCTGGGACACCGCCGCTCTCACTCTGAGTCAGAGTGTGGACAATCGCAACAGGTTTCGCAGGAAACTGTTCAGGTTTCTTCACAGTCTGACTACGACACGAAGAGTCTGGGAGTCTCTGGTCGGCTCTCTCAACTGGATTCAGCTAACTGTCAAGTTGGGCCGGTTGAAAGTAAAACGATTAATATTGGAGGGCAACAAATATTTCCCACTCTTACCGGCGGGAAAATTATGGCCCATACCAAAATTAATCCACACCTTACTAGCGGTCTGGGCGAAGAGGGAAACATTGCACTCAATCATGTCATGGACCTCTCCTCCTCCAACGGTATGGGTAGACACGGATGCGTCAGGCACCATAGGGTGGGGATTTCAGTCAAATCAGGGGCACCAGGGTCAGGGACTTTGGTCCCACTTAGAAATCTCTCACATAAATGTCAAAGAGTTACTAGTCCCATTGTATTTCCTTCAGGCTCACGGCCCGGCGTTACGGGGCAAGTCAGTGGCCTTCAGAATGGACAATCTGAATGCAGTTCACTGTATTCAGAAACAAGGGTCAACGAGGTCAAGGAAGTTGCTACTCGTGTCGGAAGAGATTTTTGTTCTAGCCACCAGTCTAGATATTTATCTTCACGCATCTTATCTCCCAGGCGTAGCGAACGTCTGGGCAGACGCTCTGTCCCGGAGACAGAGCACGACAGTAGAATGGGAGCTCAAGCAACCCATTTTCGACCTAATGATTGCGGAGCTCTCCCATCCACAAGTGGATCTTTTTGCGTCCGAGGAGACTCACAAGCTCCCTCTATACCTCACCCGCCGGACGATAACGCCGGCAGGGGGGCCAGACGCCCTAGTGACAGACTGGAAAAGATGGAGCTCCATCTATCTGTTTCCACCGCCAGATGCGTCACTAATGTGCCACGTAGTGAACAAACTACGAGTTTATCGAGGCTTAGTCTCGCTAATCGCGCCCCTGTGGCCAGCGCAGGTGTGGTGCCAGCAGTTAATAATGTGGTGCCCGGACCCGGTATCGCTCCCGGTCGGGTACTTCCACTTAGACACGATTGGCAACCTAGAGACCTCGCTGACTTTTGCATTATGGACATTCAGGAGGCCAAGTGGCTAGCACCATACGGTAGGGATGTGACCAATAAATTGCTCAATCAATATACTCAGTCTACTAAGCGACAATATCAATCTCATTGGAAAGCTTTTACTTCTTGGATTGTTAGAACGGAACAAACTGTACCCTCAGTGGCATTGGTTTTTTAATTACTTGAACTATCTGTTTGAGCAGAAACGTTTATCTGTGGTTACTTTGAAGAATCACTTAACTGCGATTAGAGTGCCCTTTTTCGACCTTACAGGTCTATCCATACCGGTGGCGGAGGAAACAGGATTTATGAGAGCGTGTTTTAAACTCCGCCCACCTCCCCGTCAGCTCATGCCTACTTGGTCTCTGGACAAAGCTTTGTCTTTACTTCATTCTCGTCTGTATCAAAATACTGCAGACTTTGCTTTAATCTTAAAGAAGGCAGTTTTCCTTTTGGCTTTGGCCACCGGAAACAGAGTGTCTGAGCTGGCGGCGATGAGCAACACACCTAATTGTCTTAGGTTTGGTAGACTTAATGATTCAATTTCCATTGCACCCTCCCCGGCGTTTGTAGCCAAGAATGAGCATAGTGCACACGTGTTTTTCTGAATTCACGGTGCCGGCGTTAAAAAGGGGAAAGGTGCATCATAATTTATGTCCAGTGCAAGCTCTAACCAAATATTTAAGAATAGCTCCTCATAACCCCCAAGGTGCTTTATGGGTAGCGAGTACGGGTAAACGCTTACTTAAACGGCGATTAGCCTCTCTTCTAGTAGAAGTCATTAAAGAGAGTAATCCCGGCGTTGTGGGTAGGGCCCACGATTTACGCAAGTGGGCGGCCTCTTTACGTTTCCTGAAAAACTTTTCAGTTGAAGATATTGCGTCCACACAGTTGTGGGCGTCTAATCATACGTTTCTCTCTAGATACTTGTCAGTTGCTCTAGACAAACCTTCCTTACCATGTATAGCTTTAAGGCAGAGGGTCTAGGTAGCCCTGCAGTCACTTATGTTTATTTTCAAGGAAGGGGGGGGGGGGGGGGTGCAGTCAGTTGACATAGGACACCCTAGACCCCGCCGGAGTATGAGAACTGTGATACAATTTAAGGTTGAAATGTGATATGAAAATTTCTCTGAGAGAATTTGTGCTAGTACAAAGTTTAGTACAAAACAACGGTGTTGTTATAGTAGTTTTAGCTGCGAAAGCAATGTAACATTAGTTCAATGGAGTTCATTAGCAATTGATCTCCACATGTATTTTGGGGTTTATGATGTGCACATATAAACTTATAACTTATTATTTGTCACCACTCGTTGAGTGGGGTGCCTTTTGTAACTACAGATCTGTGTTCAGAATCTTCAGGGTTACCTATTTTTGTCAGGCAGGCTTCTTTGAAGCACGCACCTGCCTGAACCCCTTTTTCTTGTATATTTCCGGCCTACGCCGTATTAAATACATTTTTCAAAAGTAAGAATACTATGTGGTTGTTTTTATTATCTGCTTTTCTAGAGTTATGATATGATTACGAATGTCCCCCTCCAGTCTTAGATATCAGGCATGTTCGTCAATGATGGAGGGGCCACTAATAAATTATAGGTTTGACTCCTGTAAGGAGATAAAGAAAACCTAATATTTAGTAGTGGCCCCGTAATCATTGACGACTGGGGCCCTCCCGACCGTCCCCTTCCCATTCGTTGATGTATTAAGGATTTTGGTTTACTTGATATGTCAGTGAAGGAGGAATGACGCCTGATTCAGCGTCTGGTCAGAAATCCACACAAGTACATCCACGATATGATGGAAAGCTTATTGGATAGTTATTCTTATTTTCTTTTTGTTTTTATTTTTTACGAAGTTTTTTCGTAGTGAGAACCCAATTCATAATGACTGAAGCCATGAGTGAGGTCGCGTGCGCTCATGATGAAGGCTCCTCAGTTTTTAAATGCTCTGCGCGGTAGATTCAAACTACGGCGGATTAGTGTTTGAAGAGGATGCCTTATGTAATAGGCATGTTCGTCAATGATTACGGGGCCACTACTAAATATTAGGTTTTCTTTATCTCCTTACAGGAGTCAAACCTATATTATATACTGTATACGAGCAAAGGGGACTCATTGGATAGGGAAAATTACAGGGGCCTGAAAATACTTGATCAAGTCATGAAGGTCTGTGAGAAAGTCTTTGAAGGTATGATATTGACGATATGCAGTTTGGTTTCATGCTAGGACACGGCACAATCCAAGTCATGAAGGTATTTGTGTGATAATGAAGATGTATGAGGACTCACAAATGGCAGTGAGGGTGAAAGATGTACTGGTACTGAGTGATGAGTTTTCAGTTCGCGTCGGAGTCCACCAGGGCTCTGTGTTAATGAAGCCCTTTCCTCTTTTTTTTTTTATGGTTCTGGAGGCACTATCTGGTGATTTCAGAGTTGGGCTCCCCTGGGAACTGCTATAAGGGTCCTGAAAATGCTTGACTAAGTCATGAAGGTCTGTGAGAGAGTCTTAGAAGGTATGATAAGGGAAAGATACTGTATGTACTGTATGTACTTAAAAGATAGGGATCTGATGTTGTGTTTGCAGACCGGGAGAAGGCTTTTGATAAGGTGGCCAGAGAAGTTGTGCAGTAGGCTAGGAGAAAACTTGGCGTTGAGGAGTGGCTGGTGCATGTGATAATGAAGATGTACGAGGACTCACGAACGGTAGTGAGGGTGAAAGGTGTACAGCTGAGTGAGGGACATATACAGTACTTCTTGTTGAGGATATAGGGTAGTGAAGCTGTGAAGCTTATGTCACCCTATCCGGGCGGAAAGGACCCCAGGGTGGAGAGGTTTCACAGGGAGGACGGGGACATCGTAGATTTCAGGGGAGGGCACCCATGCCCCGCAGTCGACGGAGACGCCCCGCCAAGCTCAGGAACTTCTTCGTTAGCAGGAGGACCTTGGATTGACATATACAGTACAGTACTAGATATTTGGTAAGGGTTAGCTTTATATCCCATGTACTGGTTACTAGGGACATATACTAGGTGTTAGGTGGAGGTTAGTTTGTATCCAAAGTACTGGGTACTAGGGACATATACTAGGTGTTACGTGAGGGTACTGAGTGATGAGTTTTCAGTTCGATTTGGAGTCCAACAGGGAATTGTGTTAATTAAGCCCTCTCCTCTTTTTTATGGTTCTGGAGGCACTATCTAGTGATTTCAGAGTTAGGCTCCCCTTGCAACTGCTATAAGAGGCCTGAAAATGCTTGGCCAAGTCATGAAGGTCTGTGAGTGTGAGAGAGTCTTTGAAGGTATGATAACTTCATAGTCAGGCAGCTGCAGGAAAGATATCTAAGAGGTGTTTTTCCGGTCCCGTCTCAAGACCACCGTCGCAAGATCTACCCGAAAAACTGTTTTTCTGGTCCCGTCGCAAGCCCACCTTTAGCAAGCGAGACACCAATATTCTCTTGCGACGGCAGGAGAGCTCCGGAGCTGGGTTGACGGCAAGCTGAAACATCTCACTCAACTTACTGTTTCTCCATTCTAATTTATTTCGGTATATTTGTTTATCCAAACATTATGTTATAATTTACTTGCGTATTATTAGGAAGTAGAGTAATAAGAGCCCACAGTAACGTATATCCAATTGTTGATAATAAATTAATGTGGGACAGTACGCTTGGTTAAATTTTGTCCACGAAACAACAACAAACCCCAGCTTTGACTAGGCCTAGGCTATGCTATTTACGGATTGTTTTTTTCATATCAGAATTGCATTTATATAATCCTTATGATAATTAAATTGGCGGTGAATGTTATTCCGATGAAATGGAAGTTGTATAGCCTAGCCTATATATTTGTAAGATGTGTGCTGGCTTGGAGCAAGCCTGTGTTGTTTTTTCCTGTCCTGTGATGATCTTGCGACGGCTCGGTTGAGACGGTGGTCTTGCGACGGGCCCGGAAAATCACGTCTCTACTGAAAGTAAGAAGTTGTGCAGTAGGCTAGGAGAAAATTTGGCGTAGAGGAGTGGCTGGTGCGTGTGATAATGAAGATGTATGAAGACTCACGAACGGTAGTGAGGGTGAAAGGTGTACTGAGTGAGGGACATATGCTAGGTGAAGGTTAGTTTTGTATCCCACGTACTGGGTACTAGGGACATATACTAGGTGTTTATGGAAGGGTTAGTATTGTATCCCAAATACTAGGTACTAGGGACATATACTAGGTGTTACGTGAGGGTTAGCTTGGTATCCCACGTACTGGGTACTAGGGACATATACTAGGTGTTACGTGAGGGTTAGTTTTGTATCCAACGTACTGGGTCTAGGGGGCGGCAGCCTCCACCCATAATACTAGGATAGGTTAGGTAAGGTTGTTAGGTTAGGCTAATGGGGATGGATGTAGTTTCCGAGTGTACGGTCGTCATGTTTACATTTGTCGATCGCCGTTGTTAACCTGCCCTTCCCTACCTATCATGTGTTTATTGGTTGTCCATCTTGATCTAATTCTTCAGGCCAGCCCTATTAGAGTATTTTGGGGGAACTCAGTGGTGTGGTTAAACTATTTTTAATATATATTTGTTTAAATATGTAAGATATGCAATAAATTATGTAAAATATATTGTTTTTACTTTATACCTATACATATAATTGTCATTATTAAGGAAATTCCATTGACTATTTACATCGCTAGGCCTAGCTTCCTTATTTCTATTAATTTCCTCCAGTTCACAATGAAACCTATTGCTAATTTCCTTGTTCTTCAGCAGCCGCGGCGGTGTCGGCGTTGGACGCTTGGGATAATGTTCCTGTCTATTTTGAATGCCATTCGATACAATAATATGTTGAAAGCCCCCCCTCACCCCCCCATGACATGTTATCATCATATATATTGCCAGTAGGGGGCAAACAACCAAAAAAATTGCCGCAAAGCCCTTCCCTCAACATATTATTGTATCCAATGGCAGTCAAAATAGACGGGAACATGATCGCAAGCGTCCACCGCCGCCGCCGCCGTCATGTTTACATGGTCGATCGCCGCAGTTTGGTTAGGCCTATTTGCCCCCCTCAACATATTATTGTATCCAACGGCATTCAAAATGGACGGGAACATGATGGCAAGCTTTCGTCGCCGCTCCACCACCATGTTTACATGTGTCGATCGCCGTGGTTAAGTTCGCGTCTATTTTGACGGCGATTTTTTTCGGTTATTTGCCCCCTGCTGGCAATATATAAGATGATGACAATATGTCATGAGGGGGGGGCCTCAACAATGACCTCTAACCTCTGTATATCAAATAGGGCTAGAGCAAATTGGCTGCAAATTTCCACATCTAGGCTATTCCTTGACTGACTTTTCCTAAATGGTCGACATATTCAGGGTGTCAAACGACGCTGTTTTTTGAGTGATAACGCAATGAACTTTTTGTATAATGATAACAGAAACTCCCCCCCCCCCAAAAAAAAAAAAAAGGTAGGCTAGGCTAAATTGACACAATTTTGGTCTCCATATTTTCCATCTTGATTGTTTTTTTTATTGCAGGAAATACTGTTTTAGACACCTAAATTCTCAAAAAAAAAATCTGGGGGGCATGCCCCCGGACCCCCCTAGAGCTCGCGCCTTCGCCGCGCTATAATGATAACAAAATAATAAACCATAATGATAACACAATTCATATTTTGTGGATTGACACCCTGGAACTTCAGTCACATATTATCTTGATCACTCTAGGCCTAGTTGTTTTTTAGTTACAGAGGTTATAGCCTAGGTCATGATTTCTTGCCTACTTACAGCGAATAGACTAGGCCTATTGTAGATTGGTAAAATATTTGCTTAATAGGCCTAGGCTATGCAATTCTCTCGATTTGACTAATTTTACCTAATTAGGCCTAAAGCAGCCTCAGTCTATTCCCAAACCCCAAACAGTATCCCATGTTAAGCCCTAGGCTAGGCCTAGGCCTAATCCCACTCTCAATCAAAATTCGAACTGATAAATTCGTACCTACCGGTAGCGATGCCTAGGCTAGGCCTATATTTTTCGTGAATAGATATAGAAAATGGTTTAAAGGAAAGAGCATCTTATATTATGTTCAAATAATATGTAATAGCACTGTGTATGGTTGTATTACATTTAAATAGTGATAGATGTGTATATTAATGGGATAAATACTCTGAAATTCACATACGTTCAGAAAATTTTGTGCAACACTGTTGCCAGATACTAATCAATCCCATTATCATTATATCATAATGGATTTTACTCATTTGCATAATTTCAAATACCTAGGACATTAATATAATATTTTCCTATCTTGTTTGTAGTGATATTTGTCTGATTTAGTGGTATATTGGTGTCTGTCTAGGGTTATAATGCATTGTGAAAGTTACCTCTGCATCTCTGACTTGGCTTAAGTACCCCTGCTTTCTTTGAGTACTACACGGCAAGAGAAGCTTTCGGTTCTGTCTCAGAGTGTCAATTACTGTTCAAGGTAAACACAACTGCTAAATTCTACATCATGTTCAAATAATATGTAATAGCATTATCTATGGTTGTATTAGACAACAATCGTGATAGGTTTCTATTTTATGTGGATAAATAGTATTAAGCTGAATAAACTAAATACCGAAAGTTCACTAGAGTGGTAGTTGATACATATGAGGGAGGAAGAAGATAGGATGGAAGGGCTAGGCAGTGTTGCCATTTGTATAGCTAGATATTACCGCTAGATGTAGAGCTATTTACTTCAATTTAGCTGCCATTTTTTCATATCTAGAGAGATTTACTAGGGATAATTTAAAAATGTCAGACATTCTAGTCATATTACATTGTAAAATTTGCAAAACAAACAAACCAAAACTCTTTAGAAATTGCAGCATTATTCTAACATTGTTTGACTATGTAGCAACATGCTAGCGACTTTTGAGAAAGGATCTAGCGGTATTTTGTAGAGACATACTGGGTGGTGGTTGCAGTGGTGCCAGTTGTAAAGCTACATATTACCGCTAAATGTAGACCTATTTACTTCAATCTAGCAGCCATTTCTTTTATATCTAGAGACATTTACTAGGGATAATTTGAAAATTTCAGACATTCTAGTCATACTACATTGGAAAATTTGCAAAACAAACAAACCAAAACTATTTAGAAATTGCAGCATTATCCTAACATTGTTTGGCTATGTAGCAACATGCTAGCGACTTTTGAGAAAGGATCTAGCGGTATTTCGTGGTAACACTTTAGGAGGGTTAAAATAGGAGTCACACGGGCAATTGCCAAAACTTTAAAGGTCCATATCATTGTTATTAAACTAAGCATTTGGCAAAGGGAGGAATTGTTAAAAACCTTAGCCAATACTCTCATTCACCAAAAATAAATTTGAATTTATCATTATTATTTGGTAGGGTAGGTATGTATAGGTAGGTTGGCTAAATAATTGCTGGAATTCGTAGGGACTCGAACGGTTTTGAGAGAGTTAAATAAAAAACAAAAGTTAGGACTGAATAATAAAGAGATTATGTTATTAAGCAAAACTGGGGGATGCGTGGAAGCCTATAGACTGTAGACGGTAAACTTTGTGTGTGGTAGCGAATTCGGTTTTAAAGTAATTTAAGAATAGACAGTTTTCAATGCTGCGGCCAAACTATTCCACCCATTTATATTTTTTTGGTATCAAAACGTTCGGAATCGCGAGCCTCACCCAACAACGCAAGCAGGGCTCTGATCATCGGCGTAGTTTTCAAGATGTGGAATTTTAAGTGGAATTCGAGGTTTTTTCAAGATTGCCGGAAAAAAACCCACGTGCAAAAGCAAAACCTTCTCTATAAAATTTGCGGAGCATTAGTAGGGGAGTGCGTATGCCAAAGCCCAGTCGTTTCCTGTGAGTGGGAGAGACGGTATTTAAGCGTCAAGTTTTTCGGGAAATCGGCTGCCACGGACCTGTTTGGCCACCATGCCGGATGTTTAGCATATCAAAAGTTGCCCAATACAAAAACGCACCTCTTGTGAAAGTTTGATCCCGATCCAAAAAGCGGTTCTGGAGTTATTGCGTCGAAACCGGCGCGTAAGAAGAATTTGGATGAAATTCCAGGTTTAATGATTACAATAGGGGTTCCCCGTAGGAGACGAACCCCTAATAACATAATTGAAGCCACCATCAATTCCAGTAAAATAAGTATATGGTGGACAAGGTGGGGCTGAGGCCACCACTATCGCCAGAATAAGATGCGGCTGGGGAAAGTTTAGAGAACTTTTGCCACTACGGATTTTCGGAGAAGAAATCGACTCAGCACAGGACAACCAGGAAGGAGGACCGAAGACAGCGAGGATGGCAACCTACGAAGGAATTAAATACTAATCCGTCAATAACCGCGAATTTGGATAAAGCTCCACCAACACGACCCAAATTCAAAACCGCCAGGGATAACGACCGAGGACCGAGGACAGCCATGAATGTAAATGTAGATCCGACCAGAACCAAAAATTCGATGAAAGAACGTTCTGTGAGTTCTAAAACCGCAACTTTAAAGGTTTTCTATGCAAACGCTCGTAGCATACGCAATACATTTTCAGATTTAGAGGAACTAGTGTTTACAGAAAATTATGATGTGATTGGCATAACAGAATCTTGGCTCAATACAGAAGATAGAGACTTTTTAGCAGAGTATTCACTTCCCGGTTATGTAATGTTTGAGAACAGCCGAATAAATAAAAATGGAGGTGGCGTTTTATTTTATATCAAAGAAAGTCTTAACCCGACCCTCGTGTCAAAACCTCAAATTGTGAACGTCGACACATCTTTTGTGCTAATAAAGAATAATAAAGGTACAAAAATAATACTTGCGTTAATATACAGACCTCCAGCTCAACCAGTGCAAACTGACCGAGAAATTTACGAACAAATTGCAGATGTAAGTAACTCACAAGATACCGTAATTTTTGGCGACTTTAATTTACCTGTGACCAAGTGGGGCGATACTCTTACTTCACACTCCGGACATGACTTGTATACGAACTTGCAAGAGAGTTCGCTTTATCAATTTGTTCGAACGCCGACCCGTGGTAATAACGTTCTTGACATTGTACTTGCAACAAAAGAAGAATTGATAGAGAATTTGAATGTTGGTGATGAATTCAGTAACAGCGACCATCGTACGATAACTTTCACTTTAAAGTTTACTAGTAACGAACCAAATAGTAGCATCGAAAAAGTCCCTAATTTCAAGAAAGCAAACTTCCATAAACTTAGAGCTATGTTTAAAGAAACTGACTGGAGCTTTTAATTAACAATAACGACACAAATACATCTTGGAAGTTATTCGAAACCACTTACCTAAAAGCAGTGCAAGACTGCATACCATCGAAAATACGGCGTCCAGGCCATAATAATAAGCCCAAATGGTGGAATAAAGATATTTCAAACTGCCTGCTTGCTAAAAAATTTGCTAATGATAGATTAAAATTCTCACAAAATGACGAAGAACGGGTGAAATTTGTAGAGCTACGACGCAAAGCCAAAAAGTTAATTAAGCAAAGTAAAAAGACCTTAGAGTTACATATTGCGAATCAAAGTAAAACAAACCCGAAAGAATTCTATAGTTATATCAGAAAGAAAAAAGTAGTTACTTCAACTGTTGGACCGTTAGTCGATGAAAATGGAGAATACACCAAAGACGAAGTACAAATGAGTAATGCCCTCAATACCTTCTTTGCATCAGTTTTTACAACAGAAGACCTCAGTGATATCCCTACACCATCGCCGATTCAGATTGATAATTCAGATGTTCTAAGCAATATCACCGTTACAGAGAGAGAAGTATTGAATTGTTTAGATAAACTCAAGGTAAATAAAACGCCAGGACCTGATACAATCTCGCCTAGAGTTCTAAAGGAAGCTAAGGATGAGCTCTCCAAACCACTAACATTACTATTCAATAAATCCTTGCAGTCTGGAACTATGCCTGATCAGTGGAAGCTAGCCAACGTAACACCGATATTCAAAAAAGGCAGCAAATCCCTACCCAGTAACTATCGTCCAATTAGCTTAACCTCAGTTGTATGTAAAATGCTAGAAACGGTCATACGAGACAGACTCGTAAATCACTTAGAGGAAAATAACATACTTAACCCTTAATTAGCGGCGAGCAACATAAGTCGAGTTAAATAAAGCTGGACTATGTGGCGGTGCTCGACATAGGTCGAGTGGCAATTTCAGCACGTAATGTTGCTGAGAGAGAGAGACAAGTGGTGGCAGGAGAGTAGCGAGCGTATGACTGCTCCAGACCACCGCGGCGAACCTACTGACACTAATCCCACCTCCCTCCTCCCTCTCTCACTCGCTATATACGGAATTGTATGGGGAAAGTGCCTAATTACATGCTTTTTGCACTCGCGTTGCATGGTTATTGCAAGAAAACTAGCCATCATAAAAGGATCGTTATGGTGTCATTCGAAAGCTCTGTTTATGCCCTTTCAGGGATAGATACTTGTTTTACGTTCTGGGTCTTATTTAGGCATGAAAATGATCACGTAAACAGCCCTATTTTGGCTAAAAACACCCCGCTGGGCGGTACATATAAATAAACCGCATAGGCCGCTCTTAAGGTGTTAAAGATACTCAACACGGCTTTCGTAAAAAACGTTCCTGTTTAACAAACCTCTTAGACTTCTTCCACGATATCCTCAACCTCTACGATGAGAGTAAAGCTGTAGATATTATATACCTTGATTTTCAAAAGGCCTTTGACAAAGTTCCCCACAAACGTTTACTGCTAAAACTAAAAGCGCATGGAATACAAGACGGTGTGTTGAAATGGATAGAAAATTGGCTCAGCAACAGAAAGCAAAGGGTAGTCATAAACGGTAAGGCATCTAAATGGACCAATGTAAGTAGCGGGGTACCCCAGGGATCGGTACTAGGACCAATTCTCTTTCTAATTTACATCAACGACATAGATGAGGGTCTCACCTGTACAATCTCAAAATTTGCTGACGATACAAAAATTGCAAATAGCGTACTCTCAAAATAACAAGTTGACGATATGCAACACAATCTAGATAAATTGTCATGTTGGGCCCAAATTTGGCAAATGAGTTTCAATGCGGATAAATGTAAAGTACTACATGTCGGATACCTAAATGAGAAAGCAAACTATTCGATGAATGGCACTCAGCTTAAGAATGTAAACAGAGAAACCGATCTGGGAGTAACAATATCGAGTAACCTAAAACCGAGTCAACAATGTTCAGAAGTTGTTAAGAAGGCAAACAAAATAATTGGCTTTATAGGCAGGTCATTTGACCATAAATCCAAAGAAGTTATCCTAACCCTTTACAATTCCTTAGTCCGCCCTCTTCTGGAATACTGCGTTCAATCCTGGTGCCCTTATTACCAAAAAGATATAAACAAGCTAGAACGAGTTCAACGTAGAGTTGCCAAAATTATACCTAGCCTAAAGAACAAACCATACGAAGAGCGTCTTAGAGAATTAAATATATTTCCTTTTACCCAGCGCAGATTAAGAGGTGACTTAATTCAAGTGTTCAAAATCATCAAAGGCATCGACAATATGAACTGTAGTAAGTACTTCACTATCGACCAATCTAATTACACGCGGGGAAACGGTTGCAAAAATTATTGGTAAATCTTTTAACTCGCACGAATCTAAGAATTTCTTATTCAATCGAGTTGTCAACTTGTGGAATGGGCTTCCCCGAGACGTTATAGACTGCATCACCGTTGATTCATTTAAACTCCGCCTAGACAAATATCTCTCATCAAACCAGCGACTGACTGCGTTTGTAAATGAATAACTTTATTTTATCCCCCCCTCAGTTACTAACCCATCTGTCGTCTACTAACTTCCTAGTCCTGCCACGGACATTAGTTCCAGGGCAGTAATTCCCTTTCCAATGTTCCCTTACCCACTCTAAACCACTGTTTGGACACTTGATCCTCAGTGTTTTGGAGGACAAGCAACCTAGAAGGGTCACTAGACCTGTTGTTGCTTGATTTCCTTGATTTCCTTTGTACTCACCATGAAAAGACTCCCTCTCCCCTTGAAGGGAAAGGTGTACGCTTCATGCGTTAGAAGCACAATGACAAGTGCTTCAGAAACGTGGCATGTCAAAGCGGATGATATCAACAGAATAGAACGCAATGAGATGAAAATGGTGAGATAGATGTGTGGTGCCAAACTGCAAGATAGGATATCAAGTGAAGAGGAGAAGATTAGGTATCAAGAGTACCAGTGATGAGATGTGTACTAGCAGTCTTGGATGGTTTGGACATGTGGAGAGGAGGGATGAACTAAGTTGAGTGCAAAGATGCAAGTCCATGAATGTGGAGGGAGCTGCACCAAGGGGTGGACCAAGAAAGACGTGGAAATCGTAATTTGCGATCTGATCTTAAATCAAAGACCCGGAAAAGTGAGACCGAACCACGCTTTGTGTGGAGCACTCGGTGTTTAAATTTGTTTATGTATGTATGTAAATTTACTCTCGTAAATAGTATGTAAAACATAGTCAATAATGCCAAATGATATTCCTCCACTAAATGTTCAGATAGTATTGTATATCTGAAGGTATTGTATATTGTGGCGTTATATCTTGAGCAACACAAAACTCTCCGGCAGTACTTCTTTGATTTCCCATGGAATGATTTCTGCTTCCGTGACCGGGGACCCTCGGAGAGTGCCGAACGCATTACCGAGGTAATCCTATCGGGCATGGAAGCATACATTCCATTCTCTTTCTCTCAGACTAATGCTTAAAAATCTTGGTTTACTCACACCTGTTCTACTGCTGTCCGCAATAAGGAGGAAGCATTCAAACGGTACCGACGCCTTAAAACTCAAGACTCTCATTCTTCCTATGTTTCTGCTCGGAATCGAGCCAAATCTGTTCTTCGACTTGCCAAACACTCATTCATCAATAATAAATGCACTGAACTATCCAACTCTAGCTCTTCCCATGCTTTTTGGCATCTAGCCAAAAACCTCTCTAACAATTTCTCTTCCTCGTCTTTCCCTCCCCTTTCCCATTCTGATGGCACAACCATCACTTCTTCCTCTGACAAAGCTAAACTCTTCGCTCAAACTTTTGCTAGAAAGTCCACCTTGGATGATTCCGGTGCTATTCCTCCCTCTCCACCCTCCTCTCTCTTACTTATGCCTAATATCCTAATCTCTTCTAAAGATGTACTTTCTACCCTTTCTGGGCTTAATACTAATAAGGCGTACGGTCCGGACGGTGTTCCTCCTGTTGTTCTAAAAAACTGTGCTTCCGTCCTGACTCCCTGCCTAGGCAAACTCTTTTATCTCGGTCTATCCTCTAACGTCTTCCCTTCATGCTGGAAGTTTGCTCACATTCAACCTGTCCCAAAGAAGGGTGACCGCTCTCAACCCTCCAACTATCGTCCAATTGCTCTCATCTCATGTCTTTCTAAAGTTTTTGAAACTATTCTTGCTTCCAAATATCTTAACACCTTACGAGCGGCCTATGCGGTTTATTTATATGTACCGCCCAGCGGGGTGTTTTTAGCCAAAATAGGGCTGTTTACGTGATCATTTTCATGCCTAAATAAGACCCAGAACGTAAAACAAGTACCTATCCCTGAAAGGGCATAAACAGAGCTTTCGAATGACACCATAACGATCCTTTTATGATGGCTAGTTTTCTTGCAATAACCGTGCAACGCGAGTGCAAAAAGCATGTAATTCGGTACTTTCCCCATATAATTCAGTATGTAGCGAGTGAGAGAGGGAGGAGGGAGCTGAGATTCGTGTCAGTAGGTTCGCCGCGGTGGTCTGGAGCAGTCATACGCTCGCTAGTCTCCTGCCACCACTTGTCTCTCTCTCTCAGCAACATTACGTGCTGAAATTGCCACTCGACCTATGTCGAGCGCCGCCACATAGTCCAGCTTTATTTAACTTGACTTATGTGGTGAGCCTCTAATTAAGGGTTAAGCATTTCTCTTCTCATAATCTGCTCTCAGATCGCCAGTATGGCTTCCTTAAGGGTCGCTCTACCGGTGATCTTCTTACATATCTTACTAACTCTTGGTCATCCTCCTTTCGGGACTTCGGTGAGACTTTTTCTATTGCACTAGACATATCGAAAGCCTTCGATAGAGTCTGGCACAAATCTTTAATTTCTAAACTACCTTCCTACAGTTTCTATCCCTCCGTCTGTGCCTTTGTTTCTAATTTCCTTTCCGGCCGTTCCATAGCCGCGGTTGTGGACGGCCATTGTTCACTTCCTCACCCTATAAACTCTGGTGTTCCTCAGGTCTCTGTCCTATCTCCTATTCTCTTTCTAATTTTATAAATGATCTCCTCAACTGTACCTCAATTCCCATCCATTCATACGCAGACGACCCAACCTTACAGTACTCCATTAGTTTTTCAGAACGCCCCAGCCAGCAATCCCTCAACGACAAACGTAATGAAGCCATAGAACTCTTAAATTCTGATCTAAATACTATCTCCAATTGGGGCAGAGAAAACCTTGTTACCTTTAAAGCTTCCAAAACCCAATTTCTCCATCTATCTACCCATAAGGAACTCCCAGCGGACTATCCCTTATTCTTCAACAATACAAAAAAAAATCAATCCTTCATCTTCTCTCAATATTCTTGGTGTCTCTTTTTCTTCTGCTCTCAGTTGGAAGGACCATATTACCAGTCTTGCTAAGGCAGCCTCTCAGAAGCTGGGTGTGCTCAACCGCCTTAGGGGGTTTCTTTTCCCCTGCACAGCTTCTTGCTCTGTACAGGGGCATAGTGCGTCCTTGTATTGAGTATTGTTCACATGTGTGGGGAGGTTCCTCTCACACCACTCTCCTAGACAAAGTTGAAAGGAAGGCCTTTCGTATCATTAACTCCCGTCCACTCACCAACTCTCTGCAATCTCTCTCTCTCCGCCGCAATGTTGCATCTCTCTCGCTATTCTATCGCTACTATAATAATCAGTGTTCCTCAGAGCTTTCCCAGTGTATACCACCTCCTATACGTAGGGCACGTGGTACCCTTCTTGCAACTCAATCCCACCCCTACTCTGTGCAACTCTCCAACCCGAGAGTGAAACGTTACTCTCAGTCTTTCTTCTACTCAACAGCTGAGCTCTGGAACTCTCTCCCAGAATCAGTCTTTCCCTCTTCCGATGACTTAAATTGCTTCAAACTCCGTGTGTCCAGGAATTTTGGCTCGAACGTCCCTTGATTTTGGCCCTGTCACTGTTTCAACTATGGGGGAGGCACTCGCTATAGGCAGTTCTGCCTTTTGCCTCCCTCAATCACATATTTTTTTTTTTTTTTTTTTTTTGAGATACACTGCCTGTGAAGTTAAGGGAGGGGGATTCTTAACCCCCATCTCTCTCATGTTTGTCCCTATTAGTTTTAAGATTATATGACATCAACACCATTAGTTTGGCGATTTTAAGAACTTTCGTGCTATTTAGGTGTCACATTAACCTGGCAAGCGATAGCGAGCCTATAGTTTAGGAAAAATAGGCCTTTGGCCAGGTCAGTTTTCTACCAAAAAATTCACACATTCATCTCGAGGATGTCTTCGGGGTATTCTATTAATCTTATTTGAGGTGTAGGAAAGAAACTAAACAAAATAATAAAGATATAAATAAATAAACAACTCAATACAAATATCTCCTTAAGATACCGATGCCGGATAAAGTAGTTTATTGAAGTTTTGTGTCTATTATGTACAGTCATTCATCAAAATGATTGAACCTCACATATTTCTAATTATGGAAATATATCTCTGGAAACGAATAAATGAATATAATTTTCTGCAGATCAATTACAAAACTATACATAATTTTGATTGAAAGACAAGTTCCATCCAAACATCAATCCAGATAGTTATAATTGCATAATGAAAAAAACAACAACATAGGGGTAGCCTACACATTTGTTTATATGTGACTACTACTGAAATTACATTAGTGTTTTAATTTTACTTTATGCATCATGTTAGTCGAGAGTTAAATCTAGTTTTCATAAACTGATCAGGGAGTATGTCGACAGCATGAATTCTTAAAATAATCTCTAAGTTTATCAGAGAGGAAATATGAAGACATTTTTTAACACAAGTTATCACAAAACGTCAATTATTCTTTGTCTCCCTTGTAAAGCGGCAATAATAACTTATGAAAAAATACAAACCAATGTTCAATGGCATTTAAGTACTTGTACAGCATGTCTATGTTTAGAGTAATAAATGCCAAGGAGTTTAATGGCGATGAAATGCTGCAGGTAGGGATGTGGCCCGCCATTACTTTTCAATTATTAACTCTGCATAAGCAGAGTTTGGTATCGCCCCCCCCGTATAGTGGGTACCACCGAAAAAAATATCTGTCGTCGTCGTCCGTCTGTCCCGAAACTCCTCCTAGACCGTTGGACGGATTTTCACCAAATTTCCCACGAACATTTGTTGGGTGAATGCGAACGTCAGTCAAAAAAGATGTTTTGAATTTGTGCAATAGTTATGATTTTAGACCCAAAATATGGTTTTACCTCCCCCCCACTCTGAACCCCCCCCCTACCCTGGCCCCCCCCCCCCTCATCCCTGCTATGATGGCATTCTGTGTGTGTGTGCCCCACACACAGAACGCCTTCGTTCTGGGGGCAAAAACATCTCGCCCCGCATTTGTTAGGTTAAGTTAGTTTAGTTGACATTAGAAGTGATGGTAGTAATAGTGATGATGATGGTAATTGTAGTGATAATGGTGATAATAGTAGTGATGATGGTAATTGTAGTGATAATGGTCATAATAGTAGTGATGATGGTTGTAGTTGTGGTGATGATGACAGCAGTGATGATGATGACAGTAGTAGATATGATGGTGACAGTACTAGTAGTAGTGATGATGGTCCTAATAGTAGTGATGATGGTGACAAACAATGATGATAGTTGTAGTGATAATGATAACAGTAGTGATGATGGTGACAGTATTAGTGATGATGGTGAGTAGTAGTGATTATGGTGAAAGTTGAAGTGATGATGACAGTAGTAGTGATGATGAGAGTAGTAGTGATGATGGTAAGAGTAGTAGTGATGACTATAATAGTAGTACTGTTGATGATAGTAATGGTGATAGTGACTAGTAGTGATGATGGTGACCCATCGCAGAGTTGGGTATGCCATTTTGATTTTGGGCAAAACGGCACGTCTACTTTATAATAGTAGTAGTGATGATGATATTAATGATAGTGACTAATTGTGATGATGGTGACCGATCGCAGAGTTGGGTATGCCGTTTTGATTTTGGGCAAAACGGCACGTCTACTTTATCAACTCTGCGTAAGCAGAGTTTGGTATTCCCCCCCCCCCACCCGTATAGTGGGTACCACCGGAAAAAAATGTCTGTCGTCGTCGTCGCAGTCCGTCTCTCCCGAAACTCCTCCTAGACCGTTGGACGGATTTTCACCAAATTTCACACAAACATTTGCTGGGTGAATGCAAACGTCAGTCAAAAAAGGTGTTTTGAATTTGTGCAATAGTTTTGATTTTAGATCCAACCCCCCCCCCCCCCCTGCAATGATTGTGTTCTGTATGCGTGTGCCCCATAGGGGCTCACACGCAGAACGCCTTCGTTCTGGGGGCGAAAACATCTCGCCCCACATTTGTTAGGTTAAGTTAGTTTAGTTGACATTAGAAGTGATGGTAGTAATAGTGGGGATGATGGTAATTGTAGTGATAATGGTGATAATAGTATTGATGATGGTAATTGTAGTGATAATGGTGTTAATAGTAGTGATGATGGTTGTAGTTGTAGTGATGATGATGGTAGTGATGATGATGACAGTAGTAGATATGACTGTGACAGTACTAGTAGTAGTGAGTGATGATGGTCATAATAGTAGTGATGATGGTGACAAGCAATGATGATAGTTGTAGTGATAATGATGACAGTAGTGATGATGGTGACAGTATTAGTGATGATGGTGAGTAGTAGTGATTATGGTGAAAGTTGTAGTGATGATGACAGTAGTAGTGATGATGACAGTACTAGTGATGATGGTAAGAGTAGTAGTGATGACTATAATAGTAGTAGTGCTGATGATAGTAATATGATAGTGACTAGTAGTGATGATGGTTACACATCGTAGAGTTGGGTATGCCGTTTTGATTTTGGGCAAAACGGCACGTCTACTTTATTTGGTTAAGACAAACCAATGGGGAACTTTCCAATCTTTAACCAAATATCACCCCTAGCTCTTACCATGCTAACAAATTTGAATAGGGGAAAGCATTTTCGAGTCCCACCCGTGGGAACCCGGAATCAATCCCAGCTCGGGGCTCAGAATAATTTTCACAAGGACCTGCTAGTGTTACTGTCTTCCTTGAGCAAAGGGATGGGATTATGGGATGGACGCTGGAGTCACAGGCTGAATAAGCCTTCTTCCAGGGAACCTTCTGAGAGAAAATGTGAGAGTATGTCTCGGATTCAAACATAGGGGTCTGTATTATCAACTCTGCGTAAGCAGAGTTTGGTATTGCCCCCCCGTATAGTGGGTACCACCGGAAACAAAAAATCTGTCGTCGTTGTCGTCGTCGTCAGTCTGTCCCGAAACTCCTCCTAGACCTAGACCATTGGACGGATTTTCACCAAATTTCACACAAACATTTGTTGGGTGAATGCGAACGTCAGCCATTTTTTTTTTTTTAAATTTGTGCAATAGTTATGATTTTAGATCCAAAATATGGTTTTACCCCACTTCCCCCTTGGGCTCCCCCCTCCCCCCCCCCCATGGTATGATGGCGTTCTGTGTGTGTGTGCCCCGTAGGGTCTCACACACAGAACGCCTTCGTTCTGGGGGCAAAAACATCTTGCCCTGCATTTGTTAGGTTAAGTTAGTTTAGTTGACATTTGAAGTGATGGTAGTAATATTGGGATTGATGCTGATAGTAGTGATGATGGTGATAATAGTAGTGATGATGGTTGTAGTTGTATTTATGATGACAGTAGTGATGATGATGGTAGTGATGATGATGACTAGTAGATATGATGGTGACTGCTAGTAGTAGTGATGATGGTGACAAGTAGGCCTAATGATGATAGTTGTAGTGATAATGATGACAGTAGTGTAGATGGTGAAAGTAGTAGTGATGATGGTGAGTAGTGGTGATGATGGTGAAAGTTGTAGTGATGATGAGAGTAGTAGTGACAATGAAAGTAGTAGTGATGATGGTGACAGTTGTAGTGATGATGATAGGTGTAGTGATAATGGTGGTAATATTAGTGATGATGGTAACCCATCGCAGAGTTGGGTATGCCGTTTTTATTTTGGGCAAAACGGCACGTCTACTTTATCAACTCTGCGTAAGCAGAGTTTGGTATCCCCCCCCCCCCCCTCCGTATAGTGGGTACCACCGGAAAAAAGTGTGTCGTCGTCGTCGTCGTCGTCCGTCTGTCCCGAAACTCCTCCTAGACCGTTGGACGGATTTTCACCAAATTTCACAAACATTTGTTGGGTGAATGCGAACGTCAGTCAAAATTTTGTTTTTGAATTTGTGCAATAGTTATGATTTTAGATCCAAAATATTGTTTTACCTCCCCCCCCCCCCCCTCTAGCAATGATGATGATGTTCTGTGTGTGTGTCAGAACGCCATCGTTCTGGGGGCGAAAACATCTCACTCCGCATTTGCTAGGTTAAGTTAGTTTAGTCAACTCTGCGTAAGCAGATTTTGGTATCGCCCCCCCCCGTATAGTGGGTACCACCGAAAGAAATGTCTGTCGTCGTCGTCGTCCGTCTGTCCCGAAACTCCTCCTAGACCGTTGGACGGATTTTCACCAAATTTCCCACGAACATTTGTTGGGTGAATGTGAATGTGTCAAAAAAGATGTTTTGAATTTGTGCAATAGTTATGATTTTAGACCAAAAATATGGTTTTAACCCCCCCCACCCCATTGGGGCCCCCTCCCCCCAGACCCCCCCCCCCCCCACCTGCAATGATGGCGTTCTGGGGGCGAAAACATCTCGCCCCACATTTGTTAGGTTAAGTTAGCTTAGTTGACATTAGAAGTAATGGTAGTAATAGTGATGGTGGTAATGGTAGTGATAATGGTGATAATAGTAGTGATGATGGTAATTGTAGTGATAATGGTGATAATAGTAGTGATGATGGTTGTAGTTGTAGTGATGATGACAGCAGTAATGATGACAGTAGTAGATATGATGGTGACAGTACTAGTAGTAGTGATGATGGTCATAATAGTAGTGATGATGGTGACAAGCAATGATGATAGTTGTAGTGATAATGATGACAGTAGTGATGATGGTGACAGTATTAGGGATGATGGTGAGTAATAGTGATTATGGTGAAAGTTGTAGTGATGATGACAGTAGTAAATATGATGGCGATAGTACTAGTTGTAGTGATGATGGTCATAATAGTAGTGATGATGGTGACAAGTAATGATGATTGTAAGATGATGGTGAAAATAATAATAAAGTAGACGTGCCATTTTGCCCAAAATCAAAACGGCATACCCAACTCTGCGATGGGTTGCCATCATCACTAGTAATACTGTTATGCCCTGATTTTATACAGGATTAACGATTGATTGGGGTGAGTTCTTCAAGACTGGAATATCAGGTTTCATGCACATACATATAAGGAATCAATAGAACACATAAGTATAATTTCGGAATGTGGTTCGTAATACAGCTTTATTTAATTAACACACTCACTGGTATGGAAAAAGAATTAATTCACTTTGGAAAAACATAGATGGGAGCAATAGATTCAAGTATCAAGTTTGGTCTTTCAATTCTCCTAGCACGATCGTGGATCTGGATGGAGCGTGCACTGCCACTTCTAAAACTCAGGTATTATTCTTCTGAGATAAGGACAAGATACAAGATTAGAAGAAAGTCACTCGAAGGGCACTGGTTAAGTTCTCATAAGTATATGGTGAAGTTCGTTGATTATTCCTAGGGCTTAGTTATTTTATTTAGATGTTGAGCTAACCTCAGGTCTCAAATTTCACAAGATCTGGTAGAATGAATAGACAACTAAAATTACATACTTATTTGACTGTTAATGCACGTATTGGAATTCGTCACTGAGATTAATTTGCTTTACGACCTATCCCACAAGCTTTTAGGATCTCAGAATATTCATCATATTTTTTCCACGCTATTCTTAGAGTTCAGATTTAAAGATACCAAGCCAGATATATCCTGATTTCACCCATATTAATTTTGTTTTCAGGACCATATTTGTTAATCTGTCTATAAGGGTCTTAATGTATACACCAATGAACAATACAATTTTTCTCCAACATGGTGTAATATCGCTTACTACGGAGAAGGGTAAAAAATAGAGATGCCGGAGAACAACAAAACACAACAACATCGACAATAGAATATAAAAAATGACCTAACCTAACCTAGCCTAACCTAACCTAGCCTAACCTAACCTAACCTAACCTAACCTAGCCTAGCCTCTCTCTCTCTCTTTGATCATATTTTTTCCCCGGTATTCTTAGAGTCAATATCTTGACTACCATTCAGTTTTTCCAATATCGAATAAGTCTTAGGTTGTCCCCGCCTGGGTACAGGATTTTGTATCACACACAGGGGAGACTAACGTTTGTTTTTTATATAATATAGTATCCCAACATCGATTCTCTTCCATCACCCTACTTCTAAAAATAATGACTTAAAAATCAATAGAAATCCTGTCGCTCATACATAAACACGGACGGGATATAAGTTTTTATATCACGCACACACACTACACACATACACACACATTTCGTTTGGCACCTTGTTTTTTCTAATATAGAATAAGTCTTAGGTTGTCCCCGCCGGGGTATAGGGTTTTGTATCACACACGAGGGAGGTCAATAACAACTCGCCCAATGTCATATCGGGCACTTGTCAAAACTCCCACTCTTAGGCTGACCCTGAATAGATCGCCTGGGCATAGGATTTTGTATCACACATACACACACACGCACACACACACACACGTCAAATCGGCCAAAGCCAAATCGTCCAAAGCCTAACCTAACCTAACCTCTCTCTCTCTCTCTCTTTCATCATATTTTTTCCAACCACCTAACCTAACCTAACCTAACCTAGCCTAACCTAACCTAATAGTAGGGTCATTTGCTTGGAATCCGTGACCATTTTGTTCCAACCTTTTTCTCTCGATGGATTTGACAACCTGAACCATTTTAAAGGAAAATTAGCTCCTATGCCCCTCTGAAAAATGACGGCTAAATCTGCTAGAGCCCAATATTCAAAATGGCCACCAATGCCATCTTGAAAAACATGAAATGTAATATCTCAGGCATCAGATGAGCTACAAGGACGAATGAGGTGTCCTTTTTCACTAATTCTGGCATTACAAATCCACTGGAATGGTTATTGTATTGTATTGTATTGTATATTGTATTGTTATTGTATTGTATTATACTAATTGTACATACTAATCTGCCACTTCACTGTCACTACATGATTCACTGTATGAGCCACTATCAGAATCACTGTCCTCACTTTCGCTGCTATCATCACTGTTGTTCTCTGCCTGCAGTGTATATCTAATATTACTTGTTTACTGTTTCAGATGGATCGCATGCCCATCTGATGAAAATCGCCGACTTGTGAAGTGACCGAAATAATGGATAATAGAAGAGAGAGTGAAGAGTTACCAGACAAGACATTAAATGAATATGAGTGCATTTTACTCTATGGTAAGCGATGTACCGCAGATGATCGTTTGGAAAACATTACACCTGAGAAGTGGGAATCCATCCGGGAAAAGTCTTTACAATGGAAAGAACTTGATAAGTTTCAACATATACATGAAAATGTGGATTGGGAGAAGGGACCAAAGGGTCACCACATGCATAGCACTTGTTACGCATCATTATCCAACAAGCGCAAGCTCTCTCAAGCCGAAAAACGCAAACACAAATCCGAGGAACGTCTTGAAAGAGATGAAGCATCAGATCAACAAGACCCTTCCCCAGAGGCCAGTGCACCTAAAAGGCTCCGCTCCAGTATGGGTGTCCTTCACGATAAGACTCTATGTGTGTGGTGCATGAAAGGGGCATACAAGAGTAGTGATCGTGACAAGCAGATTTTACTCCTATCAACAGTAGATGCCTGGACTAAATTCAAGTTACATACTGTCCGTCTGGAAGATGAGGTCATGAGATTGAGACTTGACACTCAGATTGCATCCATCTCAGATAGTCAAACAGCATTTGGGTTGGAAATCCGCTACCATCGTGCGTGCTGGCGCAAATATGTAAGCGAACACAAGCCCCTTTCAGATGAAAGCACTCAACATCTGCAGCGTGTAAACCTCCGAGAGGCCCAAGCTCTCTTCTTTCATCATATTCGTCAAGTCATCTTCAAAGACCATGAAATTCACATATTGCAAGGCCTGCTGCAGGACTATAAGCGCATTATCTCAAATCACAGACATATCTCAGTAGTAAAATCCAGCTACTTAAAGGAAATTCTCGTCAATGAATTTGGGGAAGACATCGGATTTCATGAACGCATTCAAAAGAATGTGAGTGAACTGGTATATGATACAACAGCAGCAGGCACATATATCGAGGCGGCAATATCTTCATTGGGTGTCAGCAATGATCAGTTGGTGATGAATGTTGCGGCACGACTCAAAGAGCAAGTCATCAGGACAAATACTATTCCCTGGCTCCCATATATACACGAGTTGGAGAGAGAACAAGACCTCAGTGAGCTCCTGTTGAAGCTGCTCACATGGCTGAAACACCCAAATAAGTCTGCAATTGATGACAGTCCATCCGTCCGATCGATTACATCCATCCTCACAAACTACATCACTGGAAAACGCACTGCATTTGAGATACATCTCTCTGTCTTGCTACATGGACTGACCAAGAGTAAGGAGATAGTCGACATAATGCGCAAAGATGGACTGGGCATCAGTTACAATGACGTACTTATGCTGCGAGATTTTTGGGTGGTCAATCACCTCAAGTGCTCATCTGATTGCCCCTTCGAACTAGCTGAGGGTAAGCCTGCTATCGCTATAGTCGACAACGATGACTTCAAGAGCGACACACTGACCGGTGCTGGCCAGTCACACCGCACTAATGTCATGTTTGTGCAGCCAGAATAATTTGATACAGAACTTCCTTCCGAGAATCACAAGGATAGACCAGTTCCCGGCCAACTTTGCATCAAACCTCTCGACAACTCTCAAAGAGCTCGGAAGTGAAATGCAAAAAGTCAACCCATACAAGACAGCGAAGCGTGGGGAACCACCTCTCAGGAAGCCACCAGCTGATCAAAGTACTCCTCCTGACACATCGGTGCAAAGAATTCGTGGTGTGATCCATGCATTGGCCAGGGCGCAAGATGACCGAACGAGACCTAAGCCAGAAGAACAGACTGTGCCTGGGTTTTCAGGGTTTCACGCCAGCATGTCAAATGCAGATGAGAAGAGTCGAGCAATATACCACATGACCTATCCCAACCCACCCAGTAAGACAATACTCAATGATGTGATATGTAAGCTTGCAAAATCAATCGAAGAAAAAAAGATGCCTTTTGCAATAATTGCTGGTGATCATCCTTTCTACGTGCTCATGCTAGAGTTGAAAAGTGAGAATGCTGAGCTGTTCAGCAAAATCTTACCATTCATGGCACCCTTCCACATCCAAATGTCGTTCATCTACACTATATACAAGAGGTTTAAGGGATCTGGCATCTCAGATGTGTTGGTGGCAGCTGGTGTTATAGCAGACGGGTCTGTTGATCAGGCCCTTCATGGAAAACATGTTAAGCGTGGGGTTCGCTGCTTGCGACTATTCTATGAGACTCTGGTCCACCATGTCATAGAAAAACGTTTGGAAGATTCCCCTCTATCTGAAGAAGTAAAGGCATCCCTTGCCAAGCTTCGACATCCGATTGATGCACAGGAACTTGCAGATGAACATGCAGAGCTAGAGAGAAATGCTGAGCTGAAGGACCTCGTTGATGCTCTCTTCAAGGACTTTGCGGGTGTCCCACAAGCAGAATACTGGATGTCATTCATGGAAATGGTTGAGGTTCTAACTCAAAATATCCATGCAATCAGAACAAGCAACTAGACTGAGTTCAAGTCCTCACTCAAGCTCATGCTTCCTTTGATGCAAATCTATGATAATGACAAGTATGGTCGGCATCTCACGGCAATGCTCACCATATATAGTGTGCTCCGGTCAGACAGCTACACAGCAGCTGTCGTTCTTGACACAGAGGACACAGACAACTTCGTGCAAGTGGCATATGTTGCTCAGAAGACAACAGGAATCCTGTGTGTGAAACGCAAACGTCAGCTTATCGATGCCCGATGTTTGTGCAGTGAGGCAATGGCTGCATCCATCATACCACTTCATGTCCTCACTGGGTGTGACCACAACTCTGGCTTCTATGGAGCAAGCAAGAAGCTCATCGCAGATTGTCTGGAGAAGTCTAAAGAGGCACACGACCTGCTAGCAGCATGTGGTACACAGCTCCTAGTCACAGAACAGGTCATCAGTGATTTGGAGTGGTTTGTCATTCGATATGTCTATGGTGATACCAAAAGCAAGACCCTGGGAGATGCGAGGGCAGCGAAGTGGAGAGCTCAGAAGAAAAAAAGCACTATCCGACTTGTGCCTGACTTGGACAGTCTCCGTCCACACTTGGAGCGTGCAAACTATCTTGCATATTTGCAAAAACATTACCAGCTCCAAAGTCACCCCTCACCGATGGGGGTCCTATGTCTGCCTGTCCGTTCAACCCAGCCCCCACTTCCCCCATCCATACCACTACCTACAAATCCGCAGGCAGAGAACAACAGTGATGATAGCAGCGAAAGTGAGGACAGTGATTCTGATAGTGGCTCATACAGTGAATCATGTAGTGACAGTGAAGTGGCAGATTAGTATGTACAATTAGTATAATACATATCAATAACAATACAATATACAATACAATACAATACAATAACCATTCCAGTGGATTTGTAATGCCAGAATTAGTGAAAAAGGACACCTCATTCGTCCTTCTAGCTCATCTGATGCCAGAGATATTACATTTCATGTTTTTCAAGATGGCGTTGGTGGCCATTTTGAATATTGGGCTCTAGCAGAGTTAGCCGTCATTTTTCAGAGGGGCATAGGAGCTAATTTTTCTTTAAAATGGTTCAGGTTGTCAAATCCATCGAGAGAAAAAGGTAGGAACAAAATGGTCACGGATTCCAAGCAAATGACCCTACTATAACCTAGCTACGCCAGATATATCTTGATTTCACCCACCAAGTACCAAAAATACTTTTGTGTCACCTGCTCCCATAAATCACCGTTTGTTTTTTCTATATACGGGTATAGTCTGCCTAACCTAACCTAACCTAACCTAACTACTAATCCTAATATCTCTAATCTAACCTAACCTAACCCTCTCTCTCTCTCTCTCTCTCTCTCTCTCTCTCATCGTGTTGTTTCCAAGCGTGTTGCCATTCTTATATTTTTATTAATTTGGTTTTCAGGACCATATTTTTTAATCTGTTCATACGAGCCTTAATGTATACACCAATGAACAATACAATTGTCTCCAACATGGTGTAATATCGCTTGCTTACTACGGAGAAGGGTAAAAATAGAGATGCCGGAGAACAACAACAAAAAACAACAACATCAACAGTAGAATACCAGGTGTGGCAAGGGGACGTACCTGACCTAATAAACGTGCGACAGTACCAATCCGTTTCTAGCAATGTTTATGAGCAATATTTTCAACCCTTCCCTACAGTCAAATCGGGCACTTGTTAAAACTCCCACTCTTAGGTTGGCTCCGAATAGATCACCTGGGTATAGGATTGTGTATCACACACGCATGCATGCCCGCATGCATGCATACATAAATTATACATATTCCATAAGTGCCGTTACTGCAACCGACGTTTCCGCCTCCTCCTACTGTCCCCCCGCGCGCGCATGGTAGTGGGCGGCGGGCGGTAGGGCTGGCTCACAATCCGTCAAACACGCATGCCCGTAAGTACACAGAAGACCGCCCGCCGCCGCCGCCCACTACCACGCGCGTGGGGGGGCAGTAGGAGGAGGCGGAAACGTCGGTTGCAGTAACGGCACTTATGGAATATGTATAATTTATGTATGTGTGTAAATATACAGTTATGGATTGAGTTCTATACCCCAATAAAATCCTAACTAACCTAACTTAACCTAACCTAGCCTAACCTAACCTCTCTCTCTCTCTTTCATCATATTTTTTCCAACTGCCTGACCTAACCTAACCTAACCTAACCTAGCCTAACCTAACCCTTTCTCTCTCTCTCTTAACCTAACCTAACCTAACCTAACCTAACCTAACCTAACCTAACCACCTAACCTAGCCTTCTCTCTCTCTCTCTCTCTTTCATCATATTTTTTCCACCGTATTCCTATTTTTAGAGTTCAGATTTAAAGATGCCAAGCCAGATATATCTTGACTATCATTCAGTTTTTCACTTTTTCTAATGTCGAATAAGTCTTAGGTTGTCCCCGCCGGGGTATAGGGTTTTGTATCACACACGGAGGAGGCCAATAACAACTCGCCCAATGTCATATCGGGCACTTGTCAAAACTCCCACTCTTAGGCTGACCTCGAATAGATCGCTTCAATTAGGTGATGTGCTACATTAGCAATAAAAAACCCTAACCTTAGTAGAAAAAAACCTGTTACCTAAGATTTAGCCCACTAACCGAGGGGGTTGCCGGCGACACCTCCTCGCAAACATAAAGCGCTAACTATAGTTGCTCATTGGTAATTTAGGAATTAAAATAGTTAAACTCTCTCTTACTTATGTCTAATATCCTAATCTCTTCTAAAGATGTACTTTCTATCCTCTCTGGGGTTAATACTAATAAGGTGTATGGTCCGGACGGTGTTCATCCTGTTGTACTCAAAAACTGTGCTTCCATGCTGACTCCCTGCCTAGGCAAAATCTTTCGTCTGTCTATCCTCTAATGTCTTCCCTTCGTGCTGGAAGTTTGCTCTCATTCAACCTGTCCTAAAGAAGGGTGACCGCTCTCAACCCTCCAACTATCGTCCAATTGCTCTCATCTCTTGTATTTCTAAATATTTAAGATGTACTTTCTACCCTCTCTGGGCTTAATACTAATAAGGCGTATGGTCCGGACGGTGTTCCTCCTGTTGTACTCAAAAACTGTGCTTCCATGCTGACTCCCTTCCTAGGCAAACTCTTTCGTCTCTGTCTATCCTCTAATGTCTTCCCTTCATGCTGGAAGTTTGCTCTCATTCAACTTTCCCCCAAAGAAGGGTGACCGCTCTCAACCCTCCAACTATCGTCCAATTGCTCTCATCTCTTGTATTTCTAAAGTTTTTGAAACTATTCTTGCTTCCAAATTTCTTAAGCATTTCTCTTCTCATAATCTGCTCTCAGATCGCCAGTATGGCTTCCTTAACCCTTGTCTAGCGGGGTTTTTTGGGCTTATTTGGGCATATTCAGGCCCTCCTGCATGATAAATCAAGTATCTGCATGAAAAAAACATTATTTAGCAAAAAACTAGGCGCTAAAAGCTTCAAAATGAGACCAGAACGAGCTACGTAGCACTCGTGGTTCTCATACAGTGATACCAGTAACATGGGAGTTTAGCGTATAGCAGCATATTTTTTTCAGCTATGCTCACTACTGGCTACACTGCCGGCCTGTCGAGAACACAGGGAACATGAGTTAATGGGCGGCAGTAAGCCCTGGAAGTCGGCTGTCTGGCCCGCTGCGCTCCCGGCCATTTGCACTCGATTTTAACCCTTTAAAAGCCTTAATAATGCTCCTAACTTGCCGCAAATTGGAACCGAACTTAAGTCCGACCCCGATCTTTAAGGGTTAAGGGTCGCTCTACTGGTGATCTTCTTTCATATCTTACTAACTCTTGGTCATCCTCCTTTCGGGACTTCGGGGAGACTTTTTCTATTGCACTAGACATATCGAAAGCCTTCGATAGAGTCTAGCACAAAATCTTTGATTTCCAAACTACCCTCCTTCAGTTTCTATCCCTCCATCTGTGCCTTTGTCTCAAATTTCCTCTCCGGCCGTTCCATAGCTGTTTGTTTGTTTTTGGCGCACTCTCCCATCCAGGAGTTCGTTCTATGCACGATGGCTGTTTCCTTATTGTTATTAGTATTCGTTAAACATTTTCATATTACTTATATATTTCTTTTCTCAAATTAACGATAGTCTCCCTCCTTTTTTAGAACTGTTCTTATAGTCTCTGCTACCATTTTTAAGTCATTGTTGTTCAAATATTTCCCTCAAGTTACTGGCACCGTCCTTTTAGCTCTATTCTGGCCACTATTAGACGATTTATTCAGTTTAAAAAGGGCCTCCAGCACTTAACAGGCTTCAAACTATCTCACTTGACCCTTTTTACTACGACAGATCCTTCTTAAACCGCATAAAATCGTCTAAATATAGCTAAAAGAAAATTAAAAGACGTCACCAGTAGAGAAGGGGTTAATAACGGGATAGCTGGGGCGGGCAATACTGATTTCCAAGACATGAGCAGAAGGATTTATTTTTTATTTTTTTATCTTGACACTTAATCGCGAATGAGGTCCAGAGGAGGAGCACCGAGTGTGTGTGTGTGTGTGTGTGTGTGTGTGTTTGTGTGTGTGCGTGTGTCCAGTTTGACATGTGGTTGTTTTGACAAGTGGCCGATTTGACATGTGGCTGTGTGTGTGTCTGTGTGTCCGGTTTGACATGTGGTAGTTTTGACAAGTGGCCGAATTGACATGTGTGTGTGTGTGTGTGTGTGTGTGTAGTGTGTGTGCATGCGTGCGGGCATGCATGCGTGTGTGATACACAATCCTATACCCAGGTGATCTATTCGGGGCCAACCTAAGAGTGGGAGTTTTAACAAGTGCCCGATTTGACTGTAGGGATGGGTAGAAAATATTGCTCATAAACATTGCTAGAAACGGATTGGTACTGTCGCACGTTTATTAGGTCAGGTACTGTACGTCCCCTTGCCTCACCTGGTATTCTACTGTTGATGTTGTTGTTTTTTGTTGTTGTTCTCCGGCATCTCTATTTTTACCCTTCTCCGTAGTAAGCGATATTACACCATGTTGGAGACAATTGTATTGTTCATTGGTGTATACATTAAGGCTCGTATGAACAGATTAAAAAATATGGTCCTGAAAACCAAATTAATAAAAATATAAGAATGGCAACACGCTTGGAAACAACACGATGAGAGAGAGAGAGAGAGAGAGAGAGAGAGGGTTAGGTTAGGTTAGGTTAGAGATATTAGGATTAGTAGTTAGGTTAGGTTAGGTTAGGTTAGGTAGACTTTACCCGTATATAGAAAAAACAAACGTTGATTTATGGGAGCAGGTGACCCAAAAGTATTTTTGGTACTTGGTGGGTGAAATCAAGATATATCTGGCGTAGCTAGGTTAGGTTAGGTTAGGCTAGGCTAGGTTAGGTTAGGTTAGGTTAGGTGGTTGGAAAAAATATGATGAAAGAGAGAGAGAGAGAGGTTAGGTTAGGTTAGGCTTTGGACGATTTGGCTTTGGCCGATTTGACGTGTGTGTGTGTGTGTGCGTGCATGCATGCATGCGTGTGTGTGTGTGTGATACAAAATCCTATGCCCAGGCGATCTATTCAGGGTCAGCCTAAAAGTGGGAGTTTTGACAAGTGCTCGATATGACATTGGGCGAGTTGTTATTGTCCGCTCGCTACCGCCAGACGCTGCAGACGCTCTGTCAACGCTCTCACGATATCGATCATAATTTGAGTATTAACTACTCATCCTCTTCATTCTTGTGCATGAAAGGTGGTTAAGAGCACGTTTAACCATCCTGTAGCTTAGTAAGTAACACTGCACGATATTTCGCTGTGTATTGACTGATAAACTTTGTGTTTATCACAAGACTCCTGCTCGGACAGGGCGCCACTAGCGCCATCTATTGTTTTGTTTTGTTTTAAGAACATAAGAACATAAGAAAATGGGAGTCTGCAAAAAGCCGATCGGCCCATACAAGGCAGATCCCTGTCACACCCAACCCCAATTGTAGGCCCAACTCACTAATACCTTGAGTACTGACCCCACCAAAATGGTCAGAGATTAACACCAGATAACGGAGGTCTGCTGAGCGCCGATTGGCCCACACCTGGTAGATCCCCCTCACACCCAACCCATCTCGTCCATATGCCTATCTAATTTTATCTTAAAGCTCCCTATCGTTCTTGATCCCACTATATCACTTGGTAGCCTATTCCACCCATCTACAACTCTGTTACCAAACCAATATTTGCCTATATCTTTTCTGAAACGAAATTTATCTAATTTATAACCATTTGTTCGAGTTCTTTCGCTATCACTGAGCTTCAGTACATTTTTCATGTCTCCTTTATTTACCCCACTGAACCACTTGAACACTTCTATCATATCCCCTCTAACTCTGCGTCTTTCTAACGAATGTAAGCCTAATTTGTTCAACCTTTCTTCATATGGTAGATTTCTAATAATCCCGGTGGATCATATATACTTTAATTCATTTCATTGGTGGTGTGGTGGTGAGATTAATAAAAATAATATTATTAGTAGGTTCAGGGATATTTTTTCGAGAGGCCGGTCTATATGATCTGTGCCCCATGAATATTCTTTCCTCTCACTTAAACAGTAGGCTACCATAGTGCGGTTGGGAATATGAACATGATTAGATTAATATCCAGTATTCGAGAATGGATAATAAGTCGTAGGCGTGTGCATAAACCTTTAACCGTCCTGGTGGTGTAATGGTTAAGGTGGCAAAAATATGTGTGTGATAACCCGGGTTCGAATCCCGGTGGATCATATATACTTTAATTAATTTCATTGGGGGTGTGGTGGTGAGATTAATAAAAATAATATTATGAATAATTTTTGTCATTCTTCGCTGTACTCTCTCCAAGGAATCTATATCCATTCTGTAATAAGGACACCAAAATTGGACAGCATAATCCATATGAGGTCTTACTAATGACAAGTAAAGTTTCAAGATAACATCGGCAGTTCTGTTACTCACACTCCTTGAGATGAACCCCAGAATCCTGTTTGCCTTGTTACGTACGCTTATACACTGTTTACTAGGTTTCAAATCGTTGCTAACAAACACACCCAAATCTTTCTCGCAGTCTGAGTTTTCTAATTCAGCATTAGCTAGTTTATATTTTGCATTAGTATTCTTAGGGATGAGTTAAGTTACCCATTAACATTTTTATTTAACAAGTCATTGGAGACAGGTATAGTTCCAGAAGCTTGGAAGCTTGCAAACGTAGTTCCGATCTTCAAAAAAGGTGACAAATCAATAGCATCCAATTACCGTCCCATTAGTCTTACATCAATCATAGGAAAGCTACTAGAGTCAATTATTGCTAGTAAAATTAGAAACCACTTAGATACATTTAATTTAATAAATTCTTCTCAGCATGGATTCACTCAGGAACGTTCTTGCCTTACTAATTTGCTTAGTTTTTTCTCAGAGGTATATGAAGCAGTAGATAATGACAAGTCATATGATATAATATATTTAGATTTCAGTAAAGCTTTCGACAGAGTCCCCCATGAGAGATTGATGAGAAAGGTTGAGGCGCATGGAATAGGTGGGGCGTTGTTGGGATGGATTAGGTCATGGCTAATTGGTAGAAGCAGAGAGTCAGCATAAATGGTACGAAGTCAGAATGGGGAGCAGTCAAAAGTGGTGTCCCCCAGGGATCTGTATTAGGTCCTCTGTTGTTTGTTATATACATAAATGACCTTGATTTAGGTATAACTAGTAGGATAAGTAAATTTGCAGACGATACCAAAATGGGGAGAACAATTGATTCAGATAGAGATATAGAGTGCCTCCAAAGGGATCTAGATATCTTACACGAATGGTCAGTAAATTGGCAGATGAAGTTTAACATTGACAAATGAAAGGTATTAAAGATAGGGAAGATGCATACAAATGTTAAATATAAACTAGCTAATGTGGAATTAGAAAACTCGAATTGTGAGAAAGATCTAGGTGTGTTTGTTAGCAATGATTTGAAGCCTAGACAACAGTGTATAAGCGTTCGAAACAAGGCAAACAGGATTCTCGGGTTCATCTCAAGGAGTGTGAGTAACAGAACTGCTGATGTTATCTTAAAACTTTACTTGTCATTAGTGAGACCCCATATGGATTATGCTGTTCAATTTTGGTGTCCTTATTACAGAATGGACATAGATTCATTGGAGAGAGTACAACGTAGAATGACAAAAATGATCCATAATATTAGAAATCTTCCGTATAAAGAAAGGTTGAAGAAATTAGGCTTACATTCGTTAGAGAGACGCAGAGTTAGAGGGGATATGATAGAGGTGTTCAAGTGGGTTAGTGGGATTAACAAAGGGGACATGACAAATGTACTAAAGCTCAGTGATAGCGAAAGAACTCGTACCAATGGTTTCAAATTAGATAAATTTCGTTTCAGAAAAGATATAGGCAAATATTGGTTTGGTAACAGAGTTGTAGATGGGTGGAATGGACTACCAAGTGCTATAGTGGGATTAAAAACGATAGGGAGCTTTAAGATAAAATTGGATAAGCATATGGACGAGAAGGGTTGGGTGTGAAGGGGGATCAGCAGGGTTGGGCCAATCAGCGCTCTGCAGACCCCCGTAATCCTGCGTTAATCTCGAACCGTTTTGGTAAGATGATCCTCAGGGTATTAGAGTGTTGAGCCTATAATTGGGCTTTGTAATTGGAGTTGTGTGGGACAGGGATCTGCCTTGCTTAGGCCAATCGGCTTTCTGCAGACTCCCATTTTCTTATGTTCTTATGTTCTTATGTCTTCCCTATCTTTAATACCTTGCATTTGTCAATGTTAAAATTCATCTCCCACTTTACTGACCATTCGTGTAAGGTATCTAGATCCCTTTGGAGGCACTCTATGTCGCTATCTGAATCTATTGGTCTCCCTATTTTGGTATCGTCTGCGAATTTACTTATCCTACTAGTTATACCTAAATCAAGGTCATTTACGTATATGATAAATAACAGAGGACCCAATACAGATCCCTGGGGGACACCACTCTTGACTGATCCCCACTCTGACTTAGTACCATTTATGCTGACTCTCTGCTTCCTACCAATTAGCCATGACCTAATCCATCCTAACAACGCCCCACCTATTCCATGCGCCTCAACCTTTCTCATCAATCTCTCATGAGGGACTCTGTCGAAAGCTTTACTGAAATCTAAATATATAATATCATATGATTTGTCATTATCTACTGCTTCATACACCTCTGAGAAAAAGCTAAGCAAATTTGTAAGGCAAGAACGTCCCTGAGTGAATCCATGCTGAGAAGAATTGATTAAGTTAAATGTTTCTAAGTGGTTTCTCATTTTCCTAGCAATAATTGACTCTAGTAGCTTTCCTATGATTGAAGTGAGACTAATGGGACATTTATTTGATGCTATGGATTTATCACCTTTTTTGAAGATCGGAACTACATTTGCAAGCTTCCAAGCTTCTGCAACTATACCTGTTTCTAATGACTTGTTAAAAAGAAATGTTAATGGGTAACTTAACTCATCTCTGCATTCTTTTAATACTCTAGCATATACCTCATCAGGACCAGTTGATTTCTGAGGCTTCAGTCTGTCAATTTCCTTAAGCACATCATTTCTACTTATAGTAATCGTACTTAACCTATTTTCTATACTATCGCTATATACCTTACTGACTTCTGGAATCTGTGCCAAATTTTCATTAGTGAAAACGGATAGAAACTGGCTATTTAATGTACTGCACATTTCTAAATAATTTTCTGTCATTTCTCCTATCGAAGTTTTAAGGGGGCCTATTACATTTCTAACTTTAGATTTATATAGTTGGTAAAAAGCTTTAGGGTTATTTTTTGAGTCGTCGGCTATCCATATTTCATAATTTCTTGTTGCTGTCCTAATTTCCTTTTTGACCTGTCTTGATAGAGTCTGATAGTAAATAAGTAGGTGAGTTTTGCCTTTCTTAAGTTTTCTATATATTCCTTTCCTTTTTCCTATAAGATCTATTAGTTTATTATTCATCCATTTTGGTTGGTTCTGTATCGATCTAAATCTTCTTTTGGGGATATATTTATTTTGCGCATTGTGAAGTGAAGAAATAAACTGTTCATATGTAGCTGTCCAGCTTAACTCTGGCTTATCCTGACTTAATTGTTTAACAATAGGGTCCACCCTTAAGGCTCTTCTTATCCCACCATAATCGGCTTTTCTGAAATCTGGGATAAGTGACGGATTCTCTTTAGCATTTCCTGTCCATTGTATATTAAAATAAACAGACTTGTGATCACTATTTCCTAGTTGGTTCCCTATCTCAACATTATTTATCATATGTTCATTATTACTGAGAACTAAATCAAGGATATTATTACCTCTAGTCGGCGAGTCAATGAATTGAAATAAAAAACTATCTTGTACCGCCTCAATAAACTCCTCAGAATCTGAGTCGCCGATCTGATGCTGCCAATCTATCTTCGGAAAATTAAAATCCCCCATAATGCACACATTGCTAAACCTTGATGCTATTTTCACTTCCTGCCATAAAGATTTACCTTCATTTCTACTCATATTTGGTGGTCTATAAATTACTCCAATAACTATGGTTTCGCTACCTTCGCTAACCTCTACCCAAACACTTTCGTTATCATTATTTAGCTTAATACCTGATTTAGTACAGCATTTTATTGAACTCCTGACAAACACTGCTATACCGCCGCCCCTCCTACTTGTTCGGTCATATTTAAACAAACTATATCCTGGTATATCAAATTCTGATAAAAAAATGCTTGGATTCTGTATTAATCCATGTTTCAGTAAGCGCTATTATGTCTATATTTTCATTGCTAACAAGTGCTCTAAGTTCGTCCATTTTATTACATAAACTCCTACAGTTTGTGTAATATAAATCTCAATGTATTTCTTTTACTGGTGTCTGGTGGACCTTCTTTTCTTCTATTAGTATCTATTTGACTGTTGTTATTATCTTGTACTAAGGTAGATATTGAACCACTATTTATATGACTAACTTCTATTACTGCATTGTCACCTATTGTTTCACTGTTATTAATAACATCTAATTTCCTTTCCTGACTATTTTTTCTATCACCTAATTTATTTTGTTTTCTTTTGATGGGGCATTTCCAATTTAAAACCCCACCTCAACTGCTCTATCAACTAACTTTCCTAGCATCCCTATCCCTTTCCTACTTAAATGCACCCCGTCCCTTGCGTACAAGCTATCGTTACCGTAGTAGAGGCTCCAGTTGTCTATGAATGGTAATGACAACTCTTTGCACAGCTTTGCCAGCCAGCAATTAAAACCAATTGCTCTGGACAACCATTCACGTCTGACACCTCTTCTTGGCAAGATAGAGCAAGCAATGGGAATCCCACCCTTCATCCTAATCTTATCTAAGGCTACCCTATACAACTTACGCAGTTCAACACTGGTAAGCTTTCCCACGTCATTGCTACCTGCACTAAGTACGACTATGGGTTTATCTCCAAAGTCGTCAATGATGTCCTCCAATCTCTCACAAACTCTACCTATACCTGCCCCGGGGAGACACTCCAGCTTCCTAACTTTGGTGGAGAGATTGTCACCTAAATACCTAACTATAGAGTCTCCAACAACATTGATAAGCTTACACTTACCTTTATTTGTAGTTTCCTTACCTCCCTTACTCGTGTTTTCCTCGCCCCTGGAAACACTCCCAGCCTCGCTATCCTTCACTTGTTCACTTGTTTGTTTTGTAAACAAACGCTCTCTTACTATTTTATATCAAATCGTAGCCCCTATTTTTACCCATTACCTACTGTAGTAAGTATCTATTTAACTGCCTTGTATGTAAGTAAAGCTTTGAATATTAATTTGCTAATAAACAATATTGTTTACTAACTAACCTGCCTCAGTTCAGTTTCAGTTTCTATGGAGCTCGTCCTGGAATCTTTACGACTCTGAACCTCACGATTTACAGGGACTAACTTTTTGGGGGGATTATACATATTAAATTCCAGACAATTTTGTACCAAATCTAAGTGCATTCATTTATCTTTTCCCCCCTAGATATATTCTTGACTTTTTCTCCTCAGACTGATTTTACTTTAAGCTAAGGGTGGTAGTTGTACAAACTAACCTAGCCTAACCCAACCTGCCAAGCTTTTAATCTAACCCAAGCCTAGCCTAGCCTATAGCCAGCCAATCTGTTATTTATTATTAACTCTTGTAGATATTGTATTTTGTATCCTACTGTAGCTACTGTATATATATCTGTAATTTTAGTTGTTGCTTGCACGATCTTGTAGTAACCTTTGACTGATACACTTTTTTTTATCTAAAAAGAGTAGGCTACAGCGACACCAGGTCCATCTGTTGACACAGTATATTAACCCCTTGTGTGCAGTCACACTTTATTTTTATATAATCTCTATTTGGTAAATTGTATATTTAGTTACATATTCTGTTATATATTATATATTTGTTTAAGGTTAGGTTTTTTTTGTTTTTGGTAAGTCTAGGCAATCATCCCTGGTGGCCTATTTTTGTGTACTTCAATTTTTAAATTTTCAGTTAGGCTATCACCGCTGGTGGCCTATTTCTGCGTACCGTCCGGTATTTCATAATTTTTGTTTTCGGTTATTTTTGTTTTCGGTTAGTCTAGGCTATCATCCCTGGTGGCCTATTTTTGTGTACTTCAATTTTTAAATTTTCAGTTAGGCTATCACCGCTGGTGGCCTATTTCTGTGTACCGGTATTTCATAATTTTTGTTTTCGGTTATTTTTGTTTTCGGTTAGTCTAGGCTATCATCCCTGGTGGCCTATTTCTGCGTACTTAAATTTTTAAATTTTCAGTTAGGCTATCACCGCTGGTGGCCTATTTCTGCGTACCGGTATTTCATAATTTTTGTTTTCGGTTATTTTTGTTTTCGGTTAGTCTAGGCTATCATCCCTGGTGACCTATTTCTGCGTACTTAAATTTTTAAACTTTCTGTTAGGCTATCACCGCTGGTGGCCTATTTCTGCGTACCGGTATTTCATAATTTTTGTTTTTGGTTATTTTTGTTTTCGGTTAGGATAGGCTATCACCCCTGGTGGCCTATTTCTGTTTAAATACAAAATAAAATTGTTTTCGGTTCGGTTATCACTGCGTATTTAAATTTAATTTTGTTTTGTTTTAATTTTCGGTTAGGCTATCACCGCTGATAACCTATTTGTGCGTATTTCAATTTTTTTGTTTTCGGTTAGGCCTATTTATGTAAGTGAAGTAACCTGAAGTGAGTTAAGTGTTTTTAAAGTGAGATAAGTGTTTTTTAAAGTGAGTTTAGTGTTTTTAAAGTGAGTTAAGTGTTTTTAAGTGAGTGAAGTGATCTGAAGAATGTGATCGTCACCATGCCTCGTGCCAGTACCAACTGCGCCGGTAGGTTTGGTGCTTCCATGTTTGCTTCTGCCGATCCACAAGTCTGCCGACTCTGCCAGCAACGAGAGGATTTGACAGAAAAATTGGATGAAGCCCACAACAAGATCAACGCCCTCACCAGGAAGCTGGAATCACTCCAAGAATTTGTAACACTCAACGTTGGAGTATCACTAACTCCAATTGTTTCAACTCCAGCATCCACCACCGCCTCAACGTCATCTGCCAACAATCCAACACCTGCAGTAGCCACTGCAACAGATGCTTCTGATGAACCTGAGCCGACATCAAACCAGGACAGCCGCCCTGTTCACCTTAGTCTCTCCCCCACTCCTCGTGCAAGAAGCCTGCTAGCACAAACAGTACCAACCCTTCGCCCCCGTTCTAACCACTCCTCTCCCCGACCTGTACGCAGAGTCTCGCCACCACAGATTTCCAGATTTACACCAGTGAGGAACGGTGCACGACCAACGCAGAAAAGGTCTCATCTACCAGTCACAATGTCAAACAGATTTGAGATCTTGGTAGAGATGGAAGACGAACCAGAAGAGACCAGGCTCGTTGGGGATTCCATCCTACGAGGACAGGTCGAAGAGTTCTGCGACAGAGTCCCAACTCGACGAAAAAGATTTTGCATCCCAGGAGCTGGATTGGACGACATTGTGGAAGCCTTCGAAGATACCACAAAGGATGCAAACGAAAATACCCTTTTTGTCATCCATGCTGGTTCAAATGACATCATGCGCACCAGATCGGAAGAGTTGATGGAGAAATATCGCAAGATGATCCAGCACTACAAAAACAAGTCAGGAATATCATCATCTCAGGCATTCTCCCCAAGATCGACGCACCTGACAAATTCTACGACAAGGCCTTCAGCACAAATAGCCGACTAAAATATTTGTGTCTGAAGGAAGAAGTTGAATTCATCAACCTCTGGGATAATTTCTATAACCAGCCTACTCTGATCCGCAAGGATGGCACTCATCTAAACCCTGTGGGTTCAGCACGCATGGGTCGTCTCCTACACGAAGCAGTCCACAGCCATGGATAAAAAAACGCCATCCGAGAAGAAGCAGCATTGACATAAATCATCCAACGCCAAGCAAAAAACAGAGGCAACCGAGGACCACCAGCGATAAGGACCGAAGACAGCGAGGACCGAGAACAGCCATGAACATACATGTAGATCCGACAAGAACCAACAATATTATTAAAGAGCGTTCCGTGAGTTCTAAAATAAAAAATTTAAAGGTTTTCTATGCAAACACTCGTAGCATACGCAATAAATTTTCAGATTTAGAGGAGCTAGTGTTTACAGAAAATTATGATGTGATTGGCATAACAGAATCTTGGCTCAATACAGAAGATAGAGACTCTTTAGCAGAGTATTCACTTCCCGGTTATGTAATGTTTGAGAAAAGGCGAATAAATCGGAATGGAGGTGGTGTTTTACTTTATATCAAAGAAAGTCTTAACCCTACCCTCTTGTCAAAACCTCAAATTGTGAACGTCGACACATCTTTTGTGCTAATAAAGAATAATAAAGGTACAAAAATAATACTTGCGTTAATATACAGACCTCCAGCTCAATCAGTGCAAACTGACCGAGAAATTTACGAACAAATTGCAGATGTAAGTAACTCACAAGATACCATAATTTTTGGCGACTTTAATTTACCTGTGACCAAGTGGGGCGATACTCTTACTTCACACTCCGGACATGACTTGCATACGAACTTGCAAGAGAGTTCGCTTTATCAATTTGTTCGAACACCCACCCGTGGTAATAACGTTCTTGACATTGTACTTGCAACAAAAGAAGAATTTATAGAGAATTTGAATGTTGGTGATGAATTCAGTAACAGCGACCATCGTACGATAACATTCACTTTAAAGTTTACTAGTAACGAACCAAATAGTAGCATCGAAAAAGTCCCTAATTTCAAGAAAGCAAACTTTCATAAACTTAGAGCTTTGTTTAAAGAAACTGACTGGAGCTTTTTAATTAACAATAAAGACATAAATACATCTTGGAAGTTATTCGAAACCACTTACCTAAAAGCAGTGCAAGACTGCATACCATCGAAAATACGGCGTCCAGGCCATAATAATAAGCCCAAATGGTGGAATAAAGATATTTCAAACTGCCTGCTTGCTAAAAAATTTGCTAATGATAGATTAAAATCCTCACAAAATGACGAAGAAAGGGTGAAATTTGTAGAGCTACGACGCAAAGCCAAAAAGTTAATTAAGCAAAGTAAAAAGACCCTAGAGTTACATATTGCGAATCAAAGTAAAACAAACCCAAAAGAATTCTATAGTTATATCAGAAAGAAAAAAGTAGTTACTTCAACTGTTGGACCGTTAGTCGATGAAAATGGAGAATACACCAAAGACGAAGTACAAATGAGTAATGCCCTCAATACCTTCTTTGCATCAGTTTTTACAACAGAAGACCTCAGTGATATCCCTACACCATCGCTGATTCAGATTGATAATTCAGATGTTCTAAGCAATATCACCGTTACAGAGAGAGAAGTATTGAATTGTTTAGATAAACTCAAGGTAAATAAAACGCCTGGACCTGATACAATCTCGCCTTGAGTTCTAAAGGAAGCTAAGGATGAGCTCTCCAAACCACTGACATTACTATTCAATAAATCCTTGCAGTCTGGAACTATGCCTGATCAGTGGAAGCTAGCCAACGTAACACCGATATTCAAAAAAGGCAGCAAATCCCTACCCAGTAACTATCGTCCAATTAGCTTAACCTCAGTTGTATGTAAAATGCTAGAAATGGTCATAAGAGACAGACTCGTAAATCACTTAGAGGAAAATAACATGCTTAAAGATACTCAACACGGCTTTCGTAAAAAACGTTCCTGTTTAACAAACCTCTTAGACTTCTTCCACGATATCCTCAACCTCTACGATGAGAGTAAAGCTGTAGATATTATATACCTTGATTTTCAAAAGGCCTTTGACAAAGTTCCCCACAAACGTTCACTGCTAAAACTAAAAGCGCATGGAATACAAGACCGTGTGTTGAAATGGATAGAAAATTGGTTCAGCGACAGAAAGCAAAGAGTAGTCATAAACGGTAAGGCATCTAAATGGACCAATGTAAGTAGCGGGGTACCCCAGGGATCGGTACTAGGACCAATTCTCTTTCTAATTTACATCAACGACATAGATGAGGGTCTCACCTGTACAATCTCAAAATTTGCTGACGATACAAAAATTGCAAATAGCGTACTCTCAAAAGAACAAGTTGACGATATGCAACACAATCTAGATAAATTGTCACATTGGGCCCAAATTTGGCAAATGAGTTTCAATGCGGATAAATGTAAAGTACTACATATCGGATACCTAAATGAGAAAGCAAACTATTCGATGAATGGCACTCAGCTTAAGAATGTAAACAGAGAAACCGATCTGGGAGTAACAACATCGAGTAACCTAAAACTGTGTCAACAATGTTCAGAAGTTGTTAAGAAGGCAAACAAAATAATTGGCTTTATAGGCAGGTCATTTGAGCATAAATCCAAAGATGTTATCCTAACCCTTTACAATTCCTTAGTCCGCCCTCTTCTGGAATACTGCGTTCAATGCTGGTGCCCTTATTACCAAAAAGACATAAACAAGCTAGAACGAGTTCAACGTAGAGTTACCAAAATGATACCTAGCCTAAAGAACAAACCATACGAAGAGCGTCTTAGAGAATTAAATCTATTTCCTTTAACCCAGCGCAGATTAAGAGGTGACTTAATTCAAGTGTTCAAAGGCATCGACAATATGAACTGTAGTAAGTACTTCACTATCAACCAATCTAATTACACACGGGGAAACGGTTGCAAAATTATTGGTAAATCTTTTAACTCACACGAATCTAAGAATTTCTTCTTCAATCGAGTTGTCAACTTGTGGAATGGGCTTCCCCGAGACGTTATAGACTGCAGCACCGTTGATTCATTTAAACTCCGCCTAGACAAATATCTCGCATCAAACCCGCGACTGACTGCGTTTGTAAATTAATAACTTTATTTTATCCTCCCCTCAGTTACTAACCCATATGTCCCCTACTAACTTCCTAGTCCTGCCACGGACATTAGTTCCAGGGCAATAGTTCCCTTTCCAATGTTCCCTTACTCACTCTAAACCACTGTTTAGACACTTGAGCCTCAGTGTTTTGGAGCACAAGCAGCCTAGAAGGGTCACTAGACCTGTTGTTGCTTGATTTCCTTTGTACTCCTTTGTACCTCCCTCGTGTGTGATACAAAACCCTATACCCCGGCGGGGACACCCTAAGACTTATTCGATATTAGAAAAACCAATGTGTCAAACGAAATGTGTGTGTATGTGTGTAGTGTGTGTGTGTG